>CP042198.1:0-1200000 GCA_007735645.1 Venturia effusa
TAACCCTAACCCTAACCCTAACCCTAACCCTAACCCTAACCCTAACCCTAACCCTAACCCTAACCCTAACCCTAACCCTAACCCTAACCCTAACCCTAACCCTAACCCTAACCCTAACCCTAACCCTATAGGTACGTAGAAACGTATAGTTATAAATATTAAATTAATATTATATAAGGAGTTATAAATAGGGTCCCTAAGGGGTTAGGTTAGGTTAGGTTTAGATACTCCGACTACTAGTAGGGGAGGGAGGCGGATTTTTAGGTCGGAGGGAGCTTTTACCCCTAACCTACTAATTAGAGGAAAGTTAGGTTTTTAAAGTTATATATTTTAATACCTAATATAGGTATTATTAAGATCTAAATAGCTAGAATTATAGAAAAATACCTATTCTATAAGTCTATAAGTTTATATAATAGAAAATACCTATAGATCGTCTGTAATTAATAAAACTATACGAAAAAGTTATATTTTTTAGCTAAGAACCTAACCCTATTAATTAGGACGGGTTCTATTAGAGGGAGGGTCGAGGCGGGGGGTCCTAGGTACCCCTAGACCTAATCTAAATACCCTTCTTAACCTCTCCTAACCCTTAGGGGTTAGAGGATTCCCTAACCCCTTAGAAGTCCTAGTTATAAAGATTTTAGTATAAGACTTAAGAAGATATTCTTAGGTTACGTAATAAAAGATTACGTAATTCTATAAAGAATAGCCTTAAATCTTAATATTTATAGCGGTTTAAGAGGCCCTACTTTAGATATAGCTATAGTAGACTCTTCTATAATATTATATTAAGGGCGCTATATAATATCTAGTAATAAGAAATCTATATTAAGATTAGTAATACTAATATCTAGGGTAATTAGGTTAATTACGGCTTTAGTAGTACCCTAGCTATAGCTATACTATAGATTACGGTATATATAGTAGTTTAGTATAGTTATTAAGGTAAGATTAAGTAATAAAACTTTGTATATAGGCCTAATTAGGAAGTAGTAATAGTGGAGGTAAGTAGTTAATACTACGTATATAAACCGTTAGGAAGAATCTTTATTACGCTAATAAAATAGGTGTGGCACAGTAACTGCGCTACGATTATCTTCTACCCCGTACGCACGGAGCATCCGAGTTTGAGGACCGAGTTTGAGTAGTCCGGAGACAATCCGAGAATCGAGTAACCTCGTTTATAGAATACCGTCAAGGAAAATGGATAAGACCTTGGATAATGTCGTCCGAGATTGTGCTCTAGTGAAGGTCAGAATCTCACGAGAAAATCGATTGCAAGGACCGATCTTCTTACAGATCGGCAGAGCAAATTGTACTGAGAAGTAGATGAAGAGAACAGAAATATCCTTCAGACCAATCTTAAACCAGCGGGCTATATGAGCGACGAACTGAGTGATTTGTAGACCTAATATGCTTGGATCCGGCTAGCGTATTGCCATCTCCCGCAAGGACGCTGAGGTGATGCCCCTGAGCGAGACGCTGGCCCTGACCTTGGCCTCACCAACATCGAAATCTCGTACTAGGCTATCTTTATTTTGCAAATCTGCAATAAGCACATCGACTGCGCCAACCTCCCTCTCCCCGTCCAAAACTGCAATGCGCAGGCTCTGGTTTGTCATATCGGTCGTTGTGACCGGGATGCGGAATTGTTGGTCGAAGGTGGGATTGTTAATGTCAGTTCCAGGCGCGTCTTGCTTCACTGATGTCCGAAACCGGTGCTTGCTTCCCCATGTGACAACCACACTTGGCTTCAGTGACTCTCGGTGGCCCTTAATGCCAAAAGCATTGGCAATCAACACATTGAGGTGTCCAGACATGAGGCCATCAGCACTGTGAGCAGACGAAGACAAACTACTGCTGTCGGCGGACGTAAATTGGAAATACTGGCAGGAAAGCACGATTCTGCCTCCGACATCAGCGCCTTTGTGGGTCATCGCAAGTTCTTGCCTGCCACCAGCAAGCAAGATGTCCTTGACTGTAGTAAGCGCAGTGCCAATCTCGTCGTCGCTGTTGATGTCGTGGTCCGATAGAACGACCTTAATCTGTTGATCGAAATCAGTGACCACAAAATCGTGTATTTCATTCCATGCCGGGGTTGTCGAGTTGTTCTTTGTTGTCGTTCTCCATGCTGGTTCGGCGCCAACCTCGAATTCGCTATTCGTATGATATTAGCAAACACAATTTCTCTGTGCTTCGACAGGCAGCTTACACATAGCAGTCGGGACTAGCTCTGGTCAGTTTCGAGAAGAACTTCTTCGTTTTCGACTGTGATTCCTCAGCGAAGCCAAACGCTTTCTCTGCTGTGACACGTAGGATTCCGTGTGGTTCATGATAGGTCTTGAAGTAGTCGCTGCTTGCGTCCAATTTGACCGTGATGCGGTTTGGCAAGACCACAATCGAGTTGATGATGCCAAGGATCACCTTGCGAACGGCATCATCGATCAATGAGAAGTCGGCAACATCTGCTGCACCCGTGAAGTCGAGTTTGAGCTTAGGCGGGTTGATGAAAGCAATCTGAGCGGCGCCGATGAGGGGGATTATGTTGGTTAGTGGGCAGAGAAGGATTGAGAGTCTGCCAGATAGCATGACTTCTTTGACGCCCTGTCGAAAGAGATTGAGTATCTAGCTCCATAGCAGGATCTGGAAGACACGTACGACTGCAGGCATCATGTTTGCGTCTAACTTGATATCGCATTGACCATCCCAATCGACGTTCAAGTCCAGCCGGATGCCGTTCTCCGTTGTTCTCGTAACCTTGACGTTGGATAACACGAGGGGGACGCTGCCCAGCTCGATCTTGGTGAAGTGAAGAGTTGCTAGAGGGCCAGGAAGCATGGTCTTAAACATGGGCTCGACGATGTCTTTGATCATATTGCTACCGGCGACCTGGATATTGGGCCACAGCTGAGCGACAATGTCGTTCAAGAATCCTGCCGATTGGGAAACGCGTCAGTCGTCGCAATCTGAGCTGTGGGGTTCCCAAACCAGCATCTACCTACCGGCAGACTCGCCGTTGGTGTCAGCTGTGAGCTTTTCGAGGAGTGAGGCCGACATGGCTATGGCAGTTCTTTGGCGGTTTCTGACTGTAGACGACCGAACCGCAGAGTGAGCAATAGCTCTGAGTTGTGTTGAGAGGATGAAGGTCGATGGTGTATACCTGGTGTTCGCTCATCCCCTTCCATGATGTTATACGTCTTGCCAAACCTCCAGCTGAGCAAGGAAGCCGTGCCCGTATCTATTATTACGTCATCGTGCTCCGCGTCTAGGCATTGCAGCTTAGGTATGCAGGCGACTTATGCGCCAAGACGCGAGGATGAATATCTCGTACTACTAGTTGCATCTCGTACTTCTTAGAGATCCTAGTCTTAGGTTACTATAAATAGAACCCAGCCTTTTTAACATATGAGGAAAAAAATGCTTATAACTATAATATAGGTATTCCTCTACAAGCAAGAGATTTACAAGTACGAGAACTATACTCTATAGCCAAATTCACGTTTGAACATTCCGATATATAGTTATAATCAGAATCATATTCACAGTTGCAATGATCTACTACGTTGTTAGCTAGGAGGATAAGCCTTGTGCCCGGATACTAGAAGGATCGTTTGCGCAAGGCCTCGAGCATGAATCGAAGGACAAGACAGCGCGGCTCCGAGCATCGTAAGAAGTATCATTCTACTGTAAGGTGTTACACTCACTTGAACATCTTCTCGTTCCCTTCCGTGGTGCACATCTTGATTCATGACTAACAAGAGCGATCAAGACGATAACAAGTGACCGAACTATCATACTCGTCCTCATTGAAGCGACCATTGAACACACGTTGAGGGCCCGGACCGAAAGAGTCCCACCCCTCCAGCCACGGACCAATTCACTAACATATTACCCAATGGCGTGAGATTCACGGCAGGAACCACCCTCCCCCTTTGTCTCCCTCCCCTGGGCTGTACAAAGTTTCCTTTCTGAATTTTGCTTCACTAATACCTAGCAGCACGACCTCCAGTCTCTTACTCTCGATCGTTTTCAATAACCATCCATCGAATCCCGCTTGTAAAAGATCAAAGCGTTTATCCTCTTGAATGGGGGTTGAGCTGAGTGCGAAGATAGGGATCCGTTGGCGATTCCTAGTAGGCTGACTGAGAAGGATAGAAGGAGGGGAGCTGGGGGCTGCATATCGTGCTGCTTGTACTTGTTCTTTCTCGAGGAAACGGATCATACGAGTTGAGAGGAGGCCGTCGACTATTGGCATCTATTTGATCTTCATTAGTCACCGACTTCAAGCATGGATTGAGGTGGAAGATTCTCCGAGTCTTTGATGAGGTGCGAAGGAGAAAGATTAAGCACATGCCTTCAGCTCCATCAATACAACATCGAACTCGTTGGGCGTCATCTCGAATCGATCGTGGCATTCCTGTCCGTCACTTGCGATGATACATTTCGCGTTCCATTTCGAGAGTTTCTCCTCTAGGGTACGAGCAGCCACGAGATCCTCGTCCGCGAGCAACATCTTGAGTTTCGGTAGCGTGACCAACTTGGTAATGCTGTGAGCGTCGTCCTGAACAATGTTAAGCAGGGTGTTTCCAGACAGAGATGACGAGCGCTCTTCTGATCTTCCAGGTTGAGGAAGAGGAGATCCCTCTCTTGGAGGCGCCGCAGGCAACGTAATCGCTCTCGCAGTAGCAGGCGGATCAGGGAGGGCTTTGTTGGGAGGTGGGGACGGACTTTCTGATCGGGTCCATATCTGCTGTTGGTGCTGCGGATAATGGTTCTGTGGACTCGAAGTTTTCTTTGATTGGCTGCGCACGGGGTGTGCAGATCCCAAAGACGATGATGAGGTCGAGAAGGGTAGGTCTTGCGATAATTGGTAGTGCTGAGGAGTTTGAGCATGGAGAGGTGGCGGGGGGCTTGTGGACGGGTGTTGTCTAGCTGTTCGATGCGATTGCTGATCGAGGTCAACGGGGATTAGGCCCCTCGAAGGAGGTTCTTGTGGCTGTGGAGGTTGCACAAGTTGTTGCGTCGACTGAGAGGTCAAGAAGGGATTTGTAGATGCAGAACCAATGGCTGATCGGTCGCTTGGCCTCGAAATTCTACTATCCACGTGCAAAATTCCTCTTGGTGCTCGAGAGGATGGAAGTTGGAAGATCTTTCGTGTTCTTCGCGAATCCTCTGCTGTTAGCGGGGGATTGGTACGATGCAAGGGTAATTCTAGGCTGAAAAGAGTTCCCGTTGGCTCATTAGTGACCTGGATCTTCCCATGGTATCTTTTGACGTATGTACCGATGGCTGCAATCGCCATGCCGGAGTCCTCCCCCGCATTTCGATTTAATATTTGTTCCTCCTCGTCTTGGCCGTCCTCCAGGGTTTCAACGAGCTTCTGCTGACGCGTTAGCACATGGCACGATGTCGTGGAGAACGAGAATCACCTTGAGGTGCGACCCAGATAGTCCTCGGCTGCTATCTTTGACTTGAATCATTACTGTTGAACTTTTTACCTCGGTCCGGCCTAAAAATATGTTACACTGCACAGCTGAGGACCCCAGCTTGAAGGCAGTCTGGAGCAAATGATCGAGGAGAGTTTTGTATTGGTCGCCATTTCCTTTCACGTAGCCTGGCAGCTGGTCATGAACGGAGAGCGTTAATTGACGGCCATTTCTTCTTGTCTCTTTTTGGATGGTCTGTAGAGCTCTTGTGGTTGATGATTTGAAATCAAACGTCTCCCCTGAATGGTCATACAAGCCCCTTTTCGCAGTTTCGGGATCCGTAAGACTCAAAAGTGTTTCAAATTTATCGATGATTGCGTTGGAGGCTTCGTATGCGTGCTTCAAAATGTCACGTGTTCTCTCGTCCGGGATGTCTTCTGACGCCGTCTCAAGAGACTGAATGAGAAGGTTGAGAGGAGTCTCGAATTCATGGGTAGACTTCCGAATGAGATCAATTTCAGCATTCTCGTCCGTTGGCTCTTTGTCCCGCCATGACTCCATCATCCGATTGTAAAGAGTGGACAAGACCGATGCCGTGTCCATCTGGTCCGTCGTCCACTCTTTGCTGGTACCGGCTATGGTCTCTTCCCATTTTTTGAAACTGTTGCGGGGTTGAAGATACTCAGTGCCTCGTGAGCATGTTAGAGTGATGGAGACCTTCGACAGCGAAAGAGACTTACCAGCCTTCAGCTTTTTGGCGTACGGATTCCCAGCCCATCGAACTTGACGGAGTTGACTCTTCCTGAAAAAGACCAGGAACGGATTATCGATAGATTTGGCCTGCAAAGGGATGAAAAGTAGTCCACCTATTGCACACATTAGTAACCATGTAGTCTGATGCGGAGGCATACACGCAAACCTATGGCCGCCAGTCCCGCATGAGCCAATCCAGGGAAGTCTTTGCGCAGATTGTGCGAACTTTTTATAGCATTAAATTGACAAGACTGAAGATAGGATATAATAGCGAGAGCCTCATCATATGGATCTAGGAAGCCAACTATTGCTGATTTGTCGCCACAACTTAGATAAGCGCAATCTGCATCCAGCAGTCTCAAGATCTGGGAGGACGAGGAGCTTCCAACGAATGATTCAGGGTTAAGAGCTGTTGGATCGGCTATGGGACTTGTTCTTGCTTCGATCCGTTGGGCCATGAGAAGCTGTTGAATCTTGGCTGATGCGGCTTCTCCGATAGTGCGACATAATTCTCGGATTGGAAGAGAGACTGAAACCGTCAGCTCAGAGCCTGCTGGGTCGAAGAGGGCCAAGGAATGATGAACTTACCTCTGATACCTTGACCTCCATAATGGTGGCAGGCAATCAAGCCCCACAGCTTTTGATTTATGACGATAGATACTGACATAGTAGCTCGGACATCCATATTGGCGAGGTACTTGCAATGTACGGGTGATATGGATCTCACTATGACAATTAGCACCAAGCCAAAAGCGAGCACACAGAGCTTACAATAAGAATGCGTCAAATCTAGAGGCTGACTGAAATCTTCCTTATTCCTACACACCTTTCGTTCATATTAGTCTCAACTTTGATTTCAGTAGAAGGTCTACCAGGGAGGTTCACCAGTCGTGCAGTCTCCGCTGTTCGATCAGATAATAATCGAATACGGTTGATGATGTAAAGGCGCTGAGCTTGAGCTGGAATGTCGGATGCAGGGAAATGCATGCCTAGTAGATCTTTAGCAAGCGCAATTTCCGTCTCCAGAAAAACTCTTGTCGGAAGCTATGCACTGTCTACGAGATTGCTTTGGAAGGAGGTGCAAGTCAAGGCCAATAGTGAAAAGCATCACCACGGTGATGTCATTCATATACCATTCAATCAAGTGAGTAAACGCAAAGCATTGTCCCTCAGGGGAGAGACGGGAGATTGGCGATGTGCACTGACCTCGGAAAAAGTCTTCCGATGCTCTGTGATCAAGAAGCTCGGATTCAACACATCCATTCATCTCTGTGTCGAATCGGTAGAACATCACTCGGTGGAAATCGGTTACCTCGGCAACAATACCTACAACCTTAGTTCAGGAAACATCAGTTCTCTATTGCAGTCATTGGAAGTACTGGAAAACTCACAACATCGTAAACTGAGGACAGAGATGTGCATGCCGAAATTTGCCTTTGAGCCTAGAAACATTATTGAGTACCGATCACACAATCGTACCACAAATAGCATACCTGGGTCATGGCCTTGAATATGTCCAGCGAGAAAAAACGTGCATCCTCTCTTTTCCGGGCAATCTCGAGGACTGGGAGAGGTTTGCTCGCACTAGTGGTGCTCTTCTTGAAATCTTCGGCCGAGAGATCACTGTTCCGTTGGAGGGGCGGCATAGTGGGGAGCCTCTTGGCAGCTAAAACATCTTTCGTGTAGAAGGTATCGGCGTACTTTTCAAACTCACAGATAACAAGACCTTCGGCGTTTGGACAGATATGCAGCGCACACCAGACCTCGATATCAGGCTCGTAAGGGAAGCCAATGACCATGCGAAAGACATCAAGTTGGGTTTCTTCCTTCAAAGGCTCCGCGCCGTGAAACAGGTAATTGATGTGTTCGATCATCTCTTGGGATATTGCTTAGTTGTCTGGCCAGTCTTGCAATCTCTGATTGACCAACCTTGACGGGTTTCATGTTGCAGGACGTCCAGAAATGATGGCAAGGCGAACAGCTGCTCCACGCCATATCCTAGAATACTCCTCGAATTTTCCGAAGCAATGCGAACCTGAAGATCTCCGCGGTTGTTATACTTAAGGCCCAGCAGGGCGCCAAAATTCTGGATTGTCCCTGGAGCGTGAATCGGTTCGTCTTCGCATCTTCTATATACAAGGCCCTGCGAGCTTGCTGCTGTGGCGACCCGTGGTGGACTTTGATGCGATGAAATGAGTTGAGCTCTTTCGGCAATTTGCGGTTGTTTATCACCGACAGAGGTCCGTCGAGACCTGCTTAAATTGCTTTTTGGAGGTGACTGTAGATCTCGCGGCCAAAGGGGCGGACAGTCGTCGCGTTTCTGCTGTCCCACGATCAGTAATTATTTCGTCCAAACTTCAGAGAACATTCACTTTGCTCTCAAATCGATCTCTCAAATTGCTCTTGCGAGATAGTAGTTGGCGCATAATTATGGCAGACGCACGTTGGTGGTGTCAGAAAGATGAGGTCGAATGATGTGATGACGGAGAGTAAGGAATTCTTTTGGATCATCTACTGAAGGCAACTACTTGGTTTTGGCAGGCTGGGGACTAGTTCGGTATGTTCATCTTTGAGTGCGTTCGAGTCTCTAGGCAAGAAGAATGGGTCAAGTCCCATATTGCGTAATCCTTGACATTAGACCCCGTTCTATGGGCACTCGCACTACTGCTCTCCAGGGTTGGGACTCGTGGCACGTCCACGTCGATCCCCTTGATGATGCGGGGAATGGCAGTCGCCGAGTTACTGGAAACTCTGTGCAGGAAGCAGGATTGCGCCATCGTTGTTAGGTGGCGCACTCAATGTCCAGGATCGTGGCTTCGAATGAAGGAGCAGTGGAATCAAATTTGTGCACCGAGCCTTATAAAACGATGTGCTGATTTTGACAGGGAGATCTGGACGCTCAGTAAGTCAGTACCCAACCTTCGACAGTCTGGGTAGTCCAGATTGGTAGCTGGTTAGCTAGCGCTTCGCGTGTCGCATTTGGAAGCCCATTTCAGCATCTTTGGGACAAGGCCACTGGCCAAGGCTCCGGCAGCACGCTTCGTCGCGTGGGACAGGGTATCTAGCCACTTCCTGCCATTTGAAGTCCTCCAATTGGGGGCCCGGTGGCATAGCGTGACCCTTCTGGGCGCATCACTTGGTCTTGCGCCTGGCACAACGCTGTAACTTCGCGCAGGTTGAGTCGCACAAAGGAAGGGTATCTTTTGAAAAGGTTGTGATGAGGCTGGGACAAGACGCAGACGTAAGGAAAAGGGAAATGTTCAGCAGTGCGCGCAATACTGCACGACAGATCAGTACTCCGTAGTACAGTTTATGCAGAATTTTAGCGAGATGATTGCACCAGCTCCTGTATAGCGATGGAAGAAGCCGAGATCTCGTGGATCGCGTCAGAAAGAGCACACAACCAACATATGCGCAGACGAACAGGATAGCAATTGCACATCGACCTCTGGTACCACCAGCTTCAACCAGCAACCGAGCGCAATGGGCCAACCACCCTGAAATGATTTGTATCATATCACCAGCAAGCGTGGCGACATTCTATTGGGGACGAGTGGTGTCCTCTCGGGTTTCTCCTCCCGAGATCGCTCAGATCAGAACGATTTCGACTCGATCTATGCTCTTTGACGGCGAAGCCGCTGCCACGGATGGTTGCAGTTCAAGTCACCACTGGGGCGATGATCGTCCTCTATCACGATTCCTTAGACATACTCAGGATTCGGTAGCATTGCGACCACTCGTTATCGTGGGAGTCGCATGGGTGCTGTATATGGCCCTTTTCAGCAGAGCCCGTATCATCAGCGCAACGTTGAACAACTTTGGACCAGGGATCTGGTGTCCACTGCCGGGTCGCGCTCGTCATTTGTAGCGACTGAAGGGCGCCAACAAGTCCTCTCCCAAAGGGAAGGAAACCAATTCCTTGATATCGGGGCTTGCGTGCCTCCTCCAGGCCATGCTCGAGGATCGAGAACAATTCCATGAAAAGGAACGCTGCAACCCTTGAGCGGTGTTTCCAGTCGAGGATCTCATGGCAGAGATCAAGTGGCGTTCGCCTGCGGCAAAAAATCAGACAATGTTGAGGCTGTCATGTCATCTCAAAGGGGAAACAGTGGGAGACGTGGATGCGATGTGCAACACCAAGTTGGAGCCGAGGGAAACCACAAAGGGATGGTGGGACATGTAGGGTATAACGTACAATTGGTGAGGAGATAAGTAACGATGTGGTTGGGGACAAGATAAGAGGTAAGCAAGTATGAGGTTGGCGACGTGGACCCCACCTAGGGCGGACCATAAGGGCACGTACCGACAAAAGTCGGTTCCGCGGTTTCGTATTTTTGAATATCGCCACTTTGTTATTATTAGCAACTTATTAATCGTAGTCGATTACCGCCATAAAAGCTATTAATATATTATCTAAAACTAGTTAGTATACTTAATATAAAAAGAGCTTAGATATTAGTAATCTATTTTATTTTTTAAGAGTATTTATTAACCTCTTAAGTAGCGTATAAATTAACTTCTCTTTACGCGCTAACTTCTTACGTAAAGCCTTTACGGCCTTAATACGCCGGCGACGCTTAATAGCTAGAGCCTTCTCTACAGCCTTAATATAAGTAGCTAACTTCTACTTTAGTATAGGTAGTTTTACTACTATACCCCTAGTAGCCCCTAGCTCTTTCTATATACGAATATACTTATTAGTAATAGTTTTATAATAACGTAAATTTAGCTAGTAATAAGAATACTAAGTATCTAACCTCTTACTACCTATAAGATTATAAGCCTATTTAGAAAAAACCTTATAGATAAACTCTACTATCTCTATCTTTCCGTTAATCTCTATCTCTTTACCCTTCTTATACCTAGTATATCTATTAGAACTAGACTATACTATATCTAGATAGGTCTTCTTAATCTAGATAGTATAGGAGATTTTACGCTAGCGAGCCGCGTTTAGACCTTACTAGGTAGTTTCTTAGATATTATAAAATACTAGATTACTATAAGTATCTTACGACCCTAGAAATAGAGTTACGTAAAAGTAGGTATCGAAATCTTAGGGTCCCTAAGGGGTAGAAGGGGTAGAAGAGAGTATTTAGGCTAGGTTTAGAGGTTTCTAGGACTCTCTATTCCGACCCTAAACCCGCTAGAACCCGACCCAATTAATTAGGGCGGGTTCTTAGCTAAAGAATATAACTTTTCTATACGGTTTTATTAATTACGGATAACTTATAGGTATTTTATATTAAATAACCTTATAGACTTATAGAATAGGTATTTCTCTATAATTCTAGCTATTTAGATTTTAATAATACCTAGGTTAAGTATTAAAATATATAACTTAAAAAGCCCGACTTCCCCCCGATTAGTAGGTTAGAGGTAAAAGCTCCCCCTACCCTAAAAACCCGCCCTCCCTCTATTTCTACCCCCCTTCCTCTCCCCCCCCGTAGTAGGTCGGAGGGGTACCCCTAAAACCCGACCTAACCTAACCCCTTAGAGACCCTATAAAATCTAGATCGTCGTTAGAGAGACGAGGTATCCGACTAATAGTAATATTACTAGAGCTACTATATATTTTAGGTAGTTAGCCCGTGGTATCTACTCCTTAAGCTACTTAAGGAGGAGGAGGAGGAGAAGGTAGTAGTAATAGTAGTAGTTATAGTAGTAGTTAGCGGTAGTAAGAGATCTTATAAGAGCGGGCGGCTTCCTTATTATTACTTTTAATAGAGTAGATATTGCGGCGCGCGGGCTTTTTTATAGGTCTATTATATAGTTAGTATAGCTTATTAATACTTACTTAGAGTAAGGGAAGGTAAGGTTAAGGTAAGAAGTTAAAGTTAAAAATAAAGTTATAATACTAAAAATATCGTAACTTTATCTTAATATAGCTTTATAGGGCTCTCCCTTACTCTATATACTAGTAGGGTAAGGAAGAATACCTAGAAGCTATTCTAGAATATAATATAAGGCTATAGATAGAAGGAATAAGCTACTTACGCTATAGTACTAGTATTATAGCCTAGAGTTATAAGGTTAACGGCTAATAATATAAATATATCTTAAAAAGTACGGTAGCTTAATAAGGTCTAGCGTCGAATTAGTTCAGTACTACTAGTAGATAAGTTATTTAGTTACCTAGTCCTATATATCCGTTAGGCTTCGCTTCTTAAGAATTTAAATTAGTAAATACTACTATTAGAGTCTACTTAAGATTTCGCTTATTAAGATATATTATAGTATTTTATTAGTATTATATAATCTAAAGGTTATATAACGTAGCTTATATAGCTACGCCGCGCTTACCGTAGCTACGTATATACTATAGCTTATACGTACGTAGTATAGCTTAAAACTATTTTATTTTAATATTCTTAAACCCTAGTTTAGCGCGCGTACTAGCTACCTTCGTAGCCTCGAGTATAACTAGATTTTAATATTCCTAGACCCTAGATTATAAGCGTACTAGCTATATTGTTAGTTACTGCTACGCTCGTCGTAATTATAGAAGTAAAATATTTTTAAATCCCTAAGGCTTTTTACTTAGTTAGATAATCTATCTTTTTTTTTAATATATTAAAAGAGCGAGCGCTAACTTAGACCGCTATATAGCTATTTATTTCGATTTTTTCCTTACGCGTTATGCGCGTAGCTACAAAGAGAGGTATAGCGTTTTTAATATTTCTTAATACCAAAAAATACTATATTTTGATAGGGTATAGTAAATTATACTTTTAATTATATTATAGAAGTTTAATATAATCTATATTACTAGCCTCGCGCGTAGCTAGGATCCCTAACTACGCGCGAGGCTAGTAACGGTTTCTCTATATCTTTATTATATATATATAAATCTCGTACGTAATATAGTTATTATACTTACGCGCGAGAGGATAGCTATAGTACTCTTCTTACTCCTACTTATAACTTAGCCGTAGTCTTAGCCCTAGCTTTACTATTTCTTTCCGTAACATCTTAATAATATATATTACTAATAACGACCTAAGACTTAGGATCTTATTAGGTATCTATACGATAGAATATATACTAGAATATTAAGAGCTTAG
The DNA here is from genome assembly GCA_007735645.1 of Venturia effusa. Classification (NCBI taxonomy): domain Eukaryota; kingdom Fungi; phylum Ascomycota; class Dothideomycetes; order Venturiales; family Venturiaceae; genus Venturia; species Venturia effusa. Next base: position 13,247 of record CP042198.1, read on the forward strand.
AGTACTATTATAGCTATTAATTTAATACGTAATATAGTAAGAGGTTAGTACTTTTATAATAATAAATTATTTTAAAGTTTATCTAATTATAGTAATCTAACTATAGCGATTTAAATATATAATTACTCGTTATTATCCCTTAGTTTCTTACCCTTATTTATACGGCTACTTTTCCTAGCTCCCTCTCTAGGGTTCTTTATAGTTAACTTACTCTTCTATTTCGTAGGTTTCTATTTAATCTCGTCCTACTATATATCGAGAGAGGCTTTATTCGGAGGGAGGCTACGACGTACTAGAGATATAGTAATATTTATATCTCTTATACTACGGAGAAAGTCGCCCTAATCTCTACTAAAATCCCTATCTACTATTAAAGATTCCTAGAAGATCGCTTAGTTTTACTAATAGTTCTTAACCTTCTCTACCGGCGTAAGCTTTTAAGAGAACGTATTCTCTATTTTATCTATAAGAAAGAGAGATTATATAATAATTACTACTATAGTACGCCTAAGAAGATTATAAATCTCTAGTAGAGGCCCTAGATTTAAAGCCTTCTTTAGTAATAATATCCTCTTCTTTTTACCTAGTCTTAGCGACTAAGATAAGAATAATTAATATCCTCTCTACTAATTACTTCTCTCGCTACTTAGTCTCGTCCTCTTTAAATATAATCTATATCTTATACTTTAGGGTTCCCTTATTAGTATCGCCTTTAGTCTAGAAAGATATCTAAGTAAATAAGGTATCTATAGAGTAATTATATATATTAGTAACCTACTTAAATATTAGGGATTTCGGAAGAACGAGGCTATAGATTAATAGTTACTAACGTCGGATCTTAGGATAAATTTAAGGTACCGAAGTAATAAGATCGTCTATAACGCGCTATAGGTTTCTAAAGGTAGTATCTTTACGAATACGATATTACTATTAACTAGCTAATTCGTAGGAAAGTAGTACGTTAATAAACTTTCGTATAAAGAAGTTTATCTTATAATCTTTAGTAATAATATAGTAATACTTATCTCTATCTAGTAGCCCTCTACAAGGGGAAATAATACTAGTAGTAAGACTTAGCCTAATATTACTATCGTTACTAGTACCTTACTACTATATTTTTAAGCTTATACTAATTCTATTCTTACTAGGGCTATAATTCTAGAGAGTAAGATCTTATATTAAGAGTATCCTCTTTTAAGATAGCCTAGCTTTCCCCTTATTAAATACTTATTAACGAATATTCTTAGCTTTATAGCTTCCTTCTTTACGTATATATCTAAGAAGAATACTATTAAACCTACTCGATTAAATAGTCTCTCTAATATATATAGCCTTAGGTAAGTTAGTATAAGTAGTTAGGGTCCCTAAGGGGTTAGGTCGGGTCGGGTTTTAAGGGTACCCCTCCGACCCGCCGTAGGGAGGGGGGGTAGAAATAGGGGGGAGGCGGGTTTTTAGGCTAGGGGGAGCTTTTATCCCTAACCCGCTAATCGGGGGGAAGTTAGGTTTCTTAAGTTATATATTTTTATTAGTATTAACTAGTATCCTATAGGAATAATAGGTAATTGACTAAAGGTACTAATAAAATAAAATAAGGAAAAATAGAAGTAAAGAAATAAGAAAAGATAAAGGACTAGTCTAGTTATCGAGTTATATAATACTTAATTCTTAATTATAAGCGGACTTGTAATCGACTATATATATATATAATCCCTATATCTAATAAGGTAGCTAGATCTAGATAGATTAAGGTAGTATTCTACCTATAGTAATCTAGCCCTCTATATAATTATATACTATTAAACGTAGCTAAATCCAAATACTAGTAACTCTTCTTTATAAAATATACTACGTAAAATAAGTATATAGATAGCCGAACTATCTTATAGGAAAGTACTCCTAAAATTAAGAGACTAAGTCTATCTACTATCCTATAGCTATCCTAGTTAGTTATTAAATTAAATTTTCTCTATTAGGAATTGTTCGAATAGGTTATTAAACGAACTTATATACTTCGGATACTTGAAATTCGTATTATAAGTATATCTATTACTAAAGATTAGGTTATACTATTTCTAACGGGTTACTAAGGCTGTTACCGGTATTCTTATATAGTAGTAATTCAATATATAGTTGTTATAAGCTATATAACTTATATAAGTATAAATTATTAATTATATAACTAGATCTAGTCGTATGATTATATATAAATTATCTAAAATCGCCTATTTATAGCCGTTTATTAAATAGAGTTTAATACCGTTAAAGTAGTTAAATAAGTAGCTATTCTATACTTTACTTTCTCTCTTTTATTCCCCTAAATATTAGTAAATCTTTACTTTTAAACTAATAGCCTTTTAGTAGAAGTTCTTTAACTTTTCTTTAACTTCCTTAATAGAGATTACTCCTACTTCTTTAAATTCTTAAAAACTCTCGATCTCTTTCTTTAAGGTAATTAAATCTACTCGTTAAATTAACTTACTACTAATATATTTATAAAGAAATAATCCCTTTTAGAAGTTTCTAGAGAAATAATAAGAGTTTAGTAGCTTATAGGGAAAAGATTATATAATCTATATCTATTTATAGCCGGCTTTAAGTAGTCTTAGAAATAGTAGAGATTATCTTTAATAATAATTCTATTATTATACTTCTTTATATAATTTATTATAATTATAATCTCTCTCTAAAAGAGGTCCGAGATTAGATACTATTAGCTATTAATACGATATCTAATCGTAATAAAGGTACTAGGTCCGCGCTACTAAGTAAGAATCTATTAAACGACGCTAGGGATATACTAGGCGAGAGCTAGGGAGGCGATATATAGAAGTAGTATCTAATTAATTCTACCCTACTAACCTTCCTCGGAGTTAAGCCCGAATAGAGGAATTAAGATCCTCTTTAAGATACCTTATAAGGAGATAATTCCTAATCTACTATTACGCTAGTAGAACGCCTACGTATTGCGGAAGAGCTAAATACTTAACTTAGGTAGATAGAGAGGCTAAAGTTCTTAGAATAGGAGAATACTAAGTTAACCTAGTATCTATATAATATTAAAGAGCCGGCGGCTTCCCCCTTACGAGACGAAGATATCCCGATAGCGGAAAATCTAGGAGATCTTCTAACTATACTCGAAGAGCTAGTAGGCGCCGAAACTCTATCTATAAGCCGTTATCGAGATAGCGACGACGAACGCCCGCTAGTAGAACTATAACTAGAAAAGCTAAAGAAATACTATAGTAAGGGCGTACGTAAGTATTGCGAGTAGACTAGAAGTATAGAGAATATATTTTATCTAGTACCGCGTAAGTTTAGAAGAGATAAGGTAAAGATAGCCTAGTTAGCCTAATTTCTAAGAGCTATACTAGTAACTACCTAGTAGAACCTAGCTACTTTTAGTACTAGTAATAAGTTTATCTAGAAGTAGTTTAAAGATATACTTCTTAATCTTATCGAGGACCCGGCGAATCGATAGCTCGGAGTAGTCTAGCTATACGAAGAGGCTAAATAAAAGCTAGAGTAGACTACCTAAGAATTTAACTAGTATCTAGTATTACTAGAGAGCTAGCTAGATAAAGAGTATACGCCGGAGTAGCGAAGGACCTATCTATAGACTAAGCTAAATAATAATATTAGGACGGCTATCCTATAATATTAAGATATACTAGTAATACGAGACGTAATCGTATTGCTAGCTACGCGTATTAAGAAATTATCCTTCCTTAAGTATAAGATATATAATTTCGAAAAGATTTTTAGAAAAAGACTAGGTATAAGAGATCTAAGTTAGAAACTTCCGTCGTAAGAACCTTCTATACTAGGAGTAGCGGTCGCGCTAGTAGAGCGTAAGAATATCGACCGCCCTAGAATAAGAAGAAATAAGATCTTAGTAAAGTTAAGTATTTTAAATACGGTACTAAAGAGTATTATATAAATAACTATCTAACGAATACTACCGTCTCCGCGCTATCGAAGAGTAGGTCTAAGTCTAGTAGTAGCTAGAGAAAAGGACGTAGATCCGCTTAATAGTCTCGAAAGAGTAGATCTAGGAGAGCGTAGATAAAGAGACGTTAGAACGCTCGCTTAGAGTAGTTATTCGGATACTAGCTATAAGAACTAAAGACTATATTAATCTCTAGTAAAGTAATAGATTTAAATAGAGGAGAAGTATGTTACGAATATATAGCGTATACGATAGAGTACGTTAGCCCTCCTCTCCTTTTTAGTATACTAGTACTATATAAGTAGGGTATTATATATAATACTATAGATTTATACTAGCGATATAAGGGCGTAGAGTAAGCGTCCCCCTCTCCTTAGATACTAACCCTTTATACGTAGGAAGAATATAAGGAGTAGGTAAAGAGTAGTCCCTACGTATACGCGGTTTATATGTTACCGGACGATAAAAAAGACGACGAGGGTAATAAGCCTATCTAAAACTTAATAGTTACTCTCCTACCTAAGTTAGTCGATAAAGCTAAGGCTTTTAGCGAAGAGAAGTCGACGAGCCTACCTAATAAAGACGCTAAGTATACTATAGAGATAACGGCTCTACTACCTTATAGCCCTATTTATTCTTTAGGAGTTAAAGAATTAGTAGAGTTATATCGCTATATCGGCGAGGTAAAGGTAAATAGCTAGATCCGAGATAGTATAAGCCCTACTAGATCGCCTATTCTCTTTATTCTAAAGTAGGATAGTAGTATATATTTATACGTCGACTACCGTAGGCTAAACGCGGTTACGGTTAAGAATAGATACCTACTACCCCTAATCTTAGAGCTTCTAGATCGTTTATAAGGCTATAAATACTTTACTAAGTTAGACTTAAAGAATACCTACTACCGTATTCGTATCTAGTAAGGAGATAAATAGAAGACGGTATTTCGTACCCGTTACGGCTACTATAAGTACTTAGTAATATCTTTTAGATTAGCTAATATATCTACTATATTCTAGGTATATATTAATAAGGCTCTAGGGGACCTAGTTATTACTATCTACGTAGTTTCCCTAGATAATATTCTTATTTTCTCTTATACCCGTAAGGCGAACGTAACGTACGTACGTAATATACTAGACTATCTATCGTCGTTTAGGCTATATTATAATTTAAAGAAATATAAGTTCTTTACTAAGAAAGTAGATTTTCTAGGCTTTATTATAGGAGTCGATAGCGTATTAATAGATCCCTAAAAGGTTAAGACGATTATAGAGTAGCTAAGGCTAACTACGTATATAGAACTAATATTCTTTCTAGGCTTCTATAATTTTTATTATCGCTTTATAGAAGCCTACTTAAAGTATACGCTTCCCCTTATAGACCTACTAAAAGGAAGCTAGAATAGTAAGAAAGTAGGACTATTTCTATAGCCTAACGAGGTAGAGAAGGCGTTTCGAAAGCTTTTTAAAGCCTTTATAACCGCTCTAATACTAATATATTTTAATCTAAGAAGAAGGATTAGAGTTAAGACTAATACTTTAGTCTTTACTATTATAGCTATACTCTCTTAGCTTAATAAGGCGAATAGGTAGTAGTAACCCGTCGTATACTAGTCGCGGAAGCTAATCGATACGGAACGTAATTATAAGACTTATAACTAAGAGCTTCTCGCTATCGTAGCGGCGTTTAAATACTAGCGATACTACCTAGAGGGTAGTAAGAACCTAATTAAGGTTCTAACTAATTATTAGAACCTAACTAGTTTCGTAAGAGTAAAGTATTTAAATAGTAGATAAGCTAGATAGGCGATATTACTATATACTTATAATTTCGTTATTACTTATAGAACTAGGAAGACGAACCCTACTAATATACTATTAAGGCGCGCGAATTATAATAACGGCCTACGGACTACTAATTAGGTATTATCTTCTTTATTTAAGAAGCTAGCTATTAAGCTAAATAACGCTATTATTAGTATATACCTAATAGGTACGATAAATATATAGTAATTACGCGTAGTCTATATAGATAACTAGTAAGAGATACTTATAGCTATAGTCTAAGTATCTAATTAAGAAAACGTATTAGAGTCGTAAGCTACTCGTACTAAGGTTATTACTACTATAATAGTAGAATCTCCTTATAAGAAGTCCGTCGATACTATAAAACCCCTAGTAGTAAGAAGCTAGCGTTCTAGTAGCGAAGTAAGAGTACTTCGCTAACGTATCTAGAATAGATAGGAAAATAAAAACTAGAAAATTAAGGGGGACTTAATTATATTTAAGGAGGGGATATATATCCCTCCGAATTTTACCGTACGTAAAGAGCTATTAAAGCGCTATTACGACGATCTATATACGGGTTATTTTAGTAGGGCTAGAACTACTTAGTTACTAAAGTATAAATTTTATTAGCTTAATATAGATGGCGCTATTACTAAGTATATAAAGAGCTATAATATCTATTAGAAAATAAAGGTAATAAGATACCTACCTTATAGCTAGATAGAACTATTACCCTTACTAAAGACTCTATAGAAGGAGATCTCCCTAGATTTTATAAGTAGTATTCCGCTAAGTATACGCTCTAGCGTCGCTTACGATTTAATTCTCGTAGTTATAGACTAATTCTCGAAGATAGCTCTATATTTTCCTATAAAGAAGATAATTACTATAATATAGACGATAAACCTTCTTATCGACGGCGTCTTTACGAGATTTAGCTTTCCTAACGGAATAGTATCTAATCGTAACCTAAGATTTACTTTGGAATTCTAGTTAGTATACTATTTCTACGCGAAGGTTAAACGACGGCTTAGTATAGCCTTTTACTCTTAGACTAACGGATAGACTAAGTAGTAAAACTAAACTATTTAGGAGTACCTTAGAGTCTTTTATTCTAAGTATTAATCTAAGTAGGCGAAGCGACTATAGGTCGTAGAGTTCGCGTATAATAATAGCTATCGAGCTAATTTAAATATATCTCTATTCTATATTATATTTAGTTTTAATCCTAAGATACGGTTTAATACTAGGGATAGTACCCTAGAAGGGGAGGTACCTAAAGTAAAAGATAGAATTAAATATATTTAGAGAGAGCGAGTAGAGCTCGAAGAGAGACTACGTAAAGTATTTAAGACGTAAGTAAAGTACTATAATAAGAATTATCTTCTAAGAAAGTTTAAGAAGTATAAGTTAGTACTTATCTCTATAAAGAATCTACGCTTAAAGAACGCTAGTAGGAAGCTATCGTAGAATATAATAGGACTATTTAGAGTAGACGAACCTATAGGCTTATAAGTATATAGAATCTACCTCCTACCTATATATAAAATATAGAATATATATTTTATATCTTCTTCCTAGAGCCTTACTACCGTAGAGTAGACTCCTAAGAAATCTTACCTCTACCTAAATTAATTAAAGAGGAATAAGAATAGAAAGTTAACGAAGTACTTATAAAGAGTAGGCGCTAAGGCGCCTTATAGTATAAGATTCGCTAGCGCGACTAGGGTAAGGAGTTTAACTCCTAGGAACCTAAGTAAAATATTAAGTATATAAGAGAAGTAATTAACGACTTCGAAGCGAAGTAAAAGAGTAAGCGTAGTAGTTTACGTAGGAAGTAAATTAAAGGTCTAAGGCCTAGCTTCTTAACTTACTTTAGGAAAGCTAAGAGATAAAAGACTTTAAAGATTTATTTTAGTAAGTAAAACCCTATAAGATACTATTATAGATAAGTTAGAGTTACGGTATAATATATATAGGGAGTATATTAAGACACTAGTAGGTTTATAGTAGAGTTTATAGTTATAGAGTAAGTAAGACGTATATATAGAGTAGGAGTAGTTATTATAGAAGGCTAGGGTCTCGTAGGCCAGTTCTTTACTAGCCTAAAATAATCTAAATACTAAAATACTAAATCCTAAACTCTTTTCTATTAGGGCGTACCTAAAGAGTACCCGCTATATAGTCTAAACCTATACGTTACTTAAGCTAATAATTCCCTATCGGGATCCTCTATAATACGAAGAACGAAATATATATAGGCGCGAAGGTCGTAATTAAAGATATTAAGACGACTAGTAAGCGTAACGTCGGCGAGAGCGTCTTTAGACTTAGTAATATCTAATATAAGCTAGTAGAACCTATTAATAAAAGGGGTAGGAAGCTATAAGCTATTAGCCGGCGCCTACGTAGCGCGTAATAGGTAAGAACTTACCGTAATATAGGACTTATATAAGGAGGTATAGTAAGTATAATCCTTCTTAGAGGTCTTGTCGTAATTATAGAGAGGTTCGTCGGTAGCTTCGAGCCTAAAGGTAGTATAGCGAATATAGAGGACGAGAGTAGTTTTAGTAGGGACTTTAGGGGACTTATTAGACCTTAGGGGCTCTAGAGGTAAGGCGACGCCGCTACGATCTTTAGACGCTATCTACTCGGCGTACTTAAGAAGGAGATCGATATTAGTATTTAGTAGTATTAGACGTTTAGAGTACGTAATAATAGTAAAGAGAAGTTATTAATACTAAGAGAAGAAATCTCCTTATAGGTTACTTATTTATAATTCTAGGGATTCTATAGAATACTATAGAATTCTATATAGGCTAGGCGCTAGTATATCAATTACGCGTTATTAGCGTAATAATAGTTCCTAGAAACGCTAAATTCCTAGGACTTTTAGTATTAAAGTTTAGAATTAGAAAATTATATCTAGGGTCTAGTATAACGTACGGAGCGCTACTATATCGTATATATACTACGTAAGCGATAGCGAGCGCGAGGACGCCCTCCTAGATAGAGAGGTAATTATAAAGAAATAATCTCTTTTAGAAGTTTCTAGAGGAATAATAAGAGTTTAGTAGCTTATAGAGAAAAGATTATATAACCTATATCTATTTATAGCCGGCTTCGAGTAGTCTTAGAGACGGTAGAGATTATCTTTAATACTAATTCTATTCTTATACTTCTTTATATAATTTATTATAATATTAGTAGAAAGATAGTATTTATACTAATTAACCGTAGTAGAAACTAGGGACCCGGAGTTCGTAGCCGTAGTTTAACGCCTAAAGATCCTTAACTAGTCTCTTCTAAATCGCCTTCTAACGATAGCTCTCCTACTACTACTCCTCCTACTATACCTAGTAATCCTTAAACTTCTAATAGGCCCCTAGGTCGTTAATTTATATCTAGGTATTAGGATATAGGTGTACCTCTATCTATATATAGTAGAGGAGTAGTTTCTAGATAAGGCCTATTTATAGAGTAACTTAGGACTCCTCCTCCTCCTTCTAAGAGTCCTAGTACTATACGTAGAAGTAGTTCTAGCCGTAGTTCTAGTAGTAGAGGTCGTAGCTCTAGCGCTAGAAATACCCCGTAAGTTTAAATTCTCTTAAACTAGAACCTATAAGTTAACTTAATAATAGTTCTAGACCTTCTCGTAATTCTACGTCGATAATTACTCGTCCTATTAGTAGTCCTAATTAAGCTATACCTAGTAGATTCTAGAATTTCGAAGGAAAAACTTTTTATTTAAATAGAGATAAAGTCCTAGGTATCCAAGAGCCTACTAGACTACTTAAATTCTTTAGAGAGTTTAATTTAGCGCTAAAAAACCTAGGGAATATACGAGAACTCTATACGCTATTCGCTACGATAGGTTCTTATAATAGAACTCGAAACCTATTAACCTATACTTATCTAGATATTATTAATTGCGAAGGCGGTTAGGATAGTTCTAATTTCCCTACTTAGGAAGCTAACTAGGCTCCGGGAAAGAATATAGATAAAGACGTCCGTTTTTCGCCGAAGGTAGATCGAGATAGTACTAGAACTTATTACTAGTACTATATAGTAGTAGTCTTTGGCTAGATGTTAAGAGGAGCTATTACTAATCCTCTAAATCGTACCTATATCTATTACCGTAGTAGCTATACAGTTCCCTTTAATAATTATCGTACTATTACTATAATTATTACTACTATTTATCGAATTAAGTAGAATAGTTCTTATACTAATTATTACTTTATAGCTCGCTCTTAGATTAAGAGTACTAGTAAGAAGTATTATAGTAATAAATCTAATAAAGTTAGGAATATAACTCCTAAACCTAAGGGACCTATCCTAGATCTAGATTATAATAGTTTATAGAGAGGTTAATCTTTTTCGATATTCTAAGGCTTATAAGTTTGTTTAATATACTTTCCTAGTTTTTACTAAATTTAGGATAGAGTTTATATATATATATTAATACTATAGCAGGTATTGCTGAATAAGTTTTTAATAGTTTTTAATAATTCCTAGGGATTCTTTCTTTTCTCTATACTAAAAGTAAGCTAAAATATAAAAGCGGAGTAGAACTACTTCTAAAAAATAGTCTAAATTACGAAGTAAGTATAGTAAGTAAACTTATAATAACTAAATATACGAAAATATTACGAACTTTAAATACTAACTACCTTCTTAGTAAAAGTTCCTTAAAAGTCGTAGGTATAAAAACTAATAGAATTTCTAGGTATTCTAGCCTATAACTCTATTTAGTCGCTTTACCTAGCCTTCTACTCGAACTTCGAGTTTTTTTATAGATACTAACTTAGTTAAATAAGCGTTGGGTTTTACCTTAGTAAGTATATTAGCTAGGTTATTAAGACTATTAATCTAACGGACTTCTAGAATATTCCTATTCTTATATACCTCTCTAAGAGCTATAATATCAATTATAAGTCTCTTTTCTTTTATTATTTCTAGCTTAACTAGGTATTTATATAGGCTATATAAATCTATATAGACAATAATAGGAACTACTAGAAAATTAACTTCTTTTAGGATCTAGGATAGAGTAGTAGCTAGTATATAGCCTTTATCTACTCTATTAGATATAGCGAGGATTTCGGAGGCGAGAACTAATCTAGTAACTCTTTAAGCTTTAGTTAAAGACTAATAGATAATATTTCCCTTAAGATTAAACTTAAAATCTTATAGGGACTTATTTCTAAGTATAATTAAGGAGCTTATTTAGCTACTTAGGTCTTTATTATTTGCGAAAGAGCCGTTAATAAAAATAAATAGCTTTACTTTATCTAGATCTAGTAGAATAAAGCTTAATCCTTAGTCTAAATTATTCTTTTACTAGATAAGGCGTTTATTTAGAGCCTTAGTATTCTTAACTAATAGATCTTAATACTATATAGCTATAGAAAGGTCGAAAGCTACTTTAGGTTAGTATATTAATATAATATATATACCTCTTATACGCTACTCGATATAGGATTATTTAAAGTTTTTCTAGCTAAGATTAATTAGAAATAGCTTCTCTCTCTAGTTTTTCTACTTTATAAGTAGGCTTGGCCCTCGTTTAGACAATATATAGCTATTAAAAATAAGCTAATTATTATTATTAAGCTCCTTAATAGGCTTTACTAGGAAGTTAGCTTTTAATCTTTCTTCCTCCTCTTTAAATTTAAAGTCCTTATTATAGAGAATTAAAGTATTATCTATTTATTACTAATAATACTAAATGTATCTCCTTTTATAACTAGGAGGTATAGATTATAGACTAAGGTAGTTATGTCTAGATTTTCTTTATAGTATTTATAGTAGGTATTAAACTAGTAAAGGCCTGCTTCAGCAATACTATATAATAGTTTAATAATTTCTATAATAGTTCTAGATAGATAGAGACGAATAATCTCTTTTAGTAAATTTACGAGTATTCTCCTATTTAATATCGTCTTTAATTAGGTATATACCTAGGAAATATCTCTTAATATTAAGAGGAACCGTTTCCGTTATCTTTTAGGTATAGATTTAGAAACTTTAGGGCGTAGAAACTCGAGAGTACGTACGTTAAGTAAAGTTACTATAATTATAAGTATTAATCTCTAACTTACTCTCTAAATAGTAGGCGATTAGGTTAGGATAACCTCCTTACCTTTATTATTAAATCCTTATACTATAAGCCGTAACTTTTTATAGAGTTTATTAGTCCCTTTTCCTTTAATTTCATAGACTATTCGAGAGTTGAAAATGCGCTTATTTATAATAGGTTTCTATATAAACTTTATAATCTCTTTACCTATTAATCCATCAATCTTAGTTATTATTAAAATTTAAAATAGTAGGTTATCTAAGAAGAGTTTGCCTTCTATACGTAATTAGAGGTATAGTATATAGTCTAATTTCTCTTTTATAGAGAGAAACACTTCCTAGGGCTAAAGAAAGTACTAGGTATACTTATCTAGATATCGCCGTCGAGATCTCGTTCTTACCGTATTAATTATAACTATTCCTTATATCCTAGAAACTCTCAATTAGCTGTCAAACGGACTTACTACTATTAGATTATTATTTTTATTACTATTGCCTATCCTAGGCTCCTAGGAGAGAAGTTGCTCCTCCTCCCTAATTACTACTTCCCTATTCTTAGAATCTAATAAAAATATATCGTTTTCGGCTATAAGTTCGTTTAATAGTCGAGTTTAATAGGGCTTTACGCTAGTAGACCGAAATACTACGTCCCTATTATTGATTCTAACTATACAGTTATAGTTTTCGATCTTTTTTAGTATATAGGGTCCTTTCTATTAGCTAGGCTCTCTCTATACTAATACCTCTAACCTAATTAGCATAGAATATAGTAAAATTAGTATAGGACTATTACGTTATAATAGGGCGGATACTACTTACTCCTTTACTTATATCTCCCTAAGCTCTTTTATTACCTTTTTAACTATAGTTACCCTTTAGAGAATTATACGGCTAGGAGAGTAAGAACCTATAATCTTAGGGTATACCCTAAAAACGAGAAGTATAGGAATAAGTCTATTTAGCCCTACTATATCGTTAATAGCTTTTATAGTATACTAGAGGAGGGTTTCACTATTTTCTAAAGGTAACTTATTCTTAAAAACTGAGTAGTACCTCCTAAGAATAGTATAGTATCTTTTAGCCTTTCTAATACTATAATAGGCCTTAACTAGTATCTCTTTAACGTATATATTGAGAGAACTTGCCTCCTAATTAAATTTATAAGCCGTAAAATTCGTACCGGTATTAATAATAATTATATCTCGAGGACCTAAATAGATATTAATCTAGATTATTCGGACGTATTTCCAGACCTTATTAGTAGTTGTTCCTTTAAGAAATCTAGTAGCTTAAAGTATAGTTACTATATCTATAATATATAGTACTAGTTTTCCTTCTAAAAAGAGAATATCTATAATAATTTCTGAATTAAAAATAAGGTTATCTTTTAAGCTAAATTTAAACCGTATTAGAGCCTTTACATTTATCTAGTAGAACTTATAAATTAACGTAATTAATTAAATAACGTTAGCGTTAATATTATTTAATCCTACTCTAGTAAGGATTATTAATAGACGTTAAGCTAAGAGATATCTGAAACGTCGATAAATTTACCTTAATTAACGTTTATCTAGGTCTAAAAAGAATAATTAAAGGAAGGTAAACAATAGTATATTATTAGTAGCTTATTTCATCTAGTAAGGGGTCGAAAATCGGGTATTTTATAGTTCTAGGGTATTATAACGGACTAACTATTAGTTAGAACCGTTTGATAACGTAGCTAAGTAAGTCGAATTAGTTATTATACTATCTTATATATACGGGGTATCTATAATTTACTTAAGAACTAGTAGCTTAATCTATAGATAACTATACTTCCTAGTAATAGGAAAGTACTTATTACCCTAGACTAGTTGGTTTCGAATATTATTAAGATAGATTCTAAGGCGATCTATATCTCTAATATATATAAGGAACGGTGTATTGGCCGGTACTACGTAGAAATTAATAGATTTAAACGGTATTGGTACCGTAGTAGTTCCGAGGCTTAATATAGAACCCTTACTAAATAGAATATTATTTTGTCCCGCGGTAGATTAATCTAAATTAAGTAGTAAGTAAACTTATAATACTCGGAATTAGCCTTCTCCTACTATAGAGATCCCTAATACTTCTATATTAGGTAGAATACCCTAAAATACCTAGTCTAAGTACCAATAATTAAACTAAAATATTTCTAGTATAATATATATAAGTTGGTTTACTAGCCTTTTCGAAGTAAGGAAATATATAGTAGTATTATCGGATAGCTATTAGGCGACTATAAAGAAGTCTTTATTATTTTCTTCCTCCTAAAAGAGAAAATATACCTCTTCTCTAGCCAATTTATCTTATATATTATTAGTACCTTCCTAGAAGTTACCTATAACTATATAGGCCTTAATAATCTCTTTTATAGTATAGTATAATGGTTGGGAGGCTTTAAATCGTTTAATACTAGCCTTTCGCTCTTCTAGGGTATAGTAAACGGACTAATAGCCTTATTTACTATATATATAGTATTTCTAACCTATTTTTCTTAGTTAAAACCTTCCTTCTCTTCCTTAAGAAGACTACCCTCTATTTAGGTATCCTATTATACGTCTTATACCTCTTCCTCTACCTCTAGAAAGGGAGTTCTTCTAATAAGTTCTATTAGTATAGTACGGTTCATTGTCGTTATTTTCGTATTCTATAATTTATAAGTTAGTTTAACTATTCTCCTAGTCGAGAATAAACGCTTGTTAGCTCTATTCTAATATCTAGAAGCGTACTACATGTCCTTCTACCGTAATTATTATAATAGAATTCCGTAATTAATCGTATAAGCCTTAATACGTACTTATAGGAGTAAATAAGATATACTAGTATTCTCGAATATCTTTACAGCCTAGGAGTAAGTGTTCGTATACTTCTATCTAAGACTTTTCGAGGTTTCTTTGTAGCTTATTTAACTAATTAATAAATAGTTCTAGATACTCTAGAATTAACTTTCCTAGCGAAGTTCGAATATAAGAGAGGAGAGTAGTATTTCTCTATTCTATTAATTGTCTCTAGCGCCTTTCGGGAGTCTCGAAATACCGTATTAGTTACTTAAAACCTTAGATCTATCTAGTAGGTCGGTTTACTATTATCTTATTATAGTAAAAGTAGGGTCCCTAAGGGGTCGGGGGAGGTATTCGGGTCGGGTATAGGGGTCCCTAGGACCCCCCGCCCCGACCCTAAACCCGCTAGAACCCGACCCAATTAATCGGGGCGGGTTCTTAGCTAAAAAACGTAACTTATTTATATAGTTTCATTAATTACGGACGACCTATAGGTATTTTATATTATATAACCTAATAGACTTATAGAATAGATATTTCTCTATAATTCTAGCTATTTAGATCTTAATAATACCTAGGTTAAGTATTAAAACATATGACTTAAAAAACCCGACTTCCCCCTAATTAGCGGGTCGGGGGTAAAAGCTCCCCCTAACCTAAAAACCCGCCCCCTCCCTATTTCTACCCCCCCCCCCGCGGCGGGTTAGGGGGGTACCCCTAAAACCCGACCCGACCCGACTCCTTAGGGACCCTAAGTAAAAGTCTCTAGCTTTTTCTTTTACTATTATTAGGAATATATTAATAACTTCTTTTCTGTTAAATATTCCGTATTTTTCTATATTTTCTACGAATATTCTAAGCTTAGTTTCGAGTACGTCGTCCTTCTCTCCGCTATATTTTATATCGTCGGTATATAACTTATTAAGGTCGGTTAATCTTCGTATAACTACTATTTATAGATCTTATAAGTTAGTTTAACTATCAATAAAATTCTAAAAAATATCTTTAAGTCTCAATCTAGGTTGTTCTAGTTACTATATAGGCTACTAAGGTTGTTACTAGGCTAGTATTTCCTCTAGTTCTTCCTAAACTATTTATAGTAGCACTCTATAACGCTAATTATTAATAGGTTATTTACCTTTTCGTTAAGTAACGTTGGTTTAAAATCGTCTTAAGTTACTAGACTCTAGTTATATATACTAAATCTCCTAGGTAGTAGGTTATTCTCGGTCTAGAGTTAGGGTTATAGGCGAGATCTTAGAATAACCTATAGATATAGTATCTATAAGTTCGTTTAACTAGTAAGTCGATATAATTACCTAAATACCGTTAGCTAATTATAGCTCTATAGAGATTTCTTTTTAGGTTATAGCTAGAAAAGTATCTCCTAAAACTAATTTTAGCGCTTTTAGTCGTTTCTTATCAACTTTCTACTACGTAGTAGTATTCTAATTCCGAAAGTCTTCGTAAAAGTACTCCTAGAGTTCGTTAAGTAAACTTACTAATACGTATAGGTACGCTTAGTACGCGATATAGCTATTAAGCTCTTCGTTAGTTATTATCGGACTAAGGGATAAAGATAACTTAAGATACTTCTTATTAGTAATAAAGAGTTATCCCTTAAGTTATACTTAGAAGCTTTTCGTACTTTTAGTAGTTATAACGCTCGGGGTTAATTTCTATTACTCGTCTTCTCTAGCTATATTATAGTTTCTAGATCTTAATAATCTATAAGGATTCTCGATAGAAATTCGTTATTCCTAGGGCTATAAGTTCGCTTAACGTAGTTGTTCGATATTATTAATAAACGGTAGGGTCGGGGTTTAAGTATATAATAGTAGAAATATAATTATCGGGCTATTTTAGGCAAGTATCCGTCTAAAGCTTAGGAGATATAGTTATAATCTCCTTATTTAATAGCGAAACCTTACGAATCTATAGTTGAATTAAGTCTAACTACTAATTAGTATTAGTATTAACTAGTATTCTAAAGGAATAATAGGTAATTAACTACAGGTACTAATAAAATAAGATTAGGAAAAATAGAAGTAAAGAAATAGGGAAAGATAAAGAACTAGTCTAGTTATCGAGTTATATAATACTTACTTCTTAATTGTAAGCGGACTTGCAATCGAATATATATATATATAATCTCTATATCTAATAAGGTAGCTAGATCTAGATAGATTAAGGTAGTATTCCACCTATAGTAATTCAGCCCTCTATATAATTATATAGTATTGAACGCAGCTAAATCCAAATAATTTTAATACTTAACGTAGATATTATTAAGATCTAAATAGCTAGAACTATAGATAAATATCTATTCTATAAGTCTATAAGGTTATATAATATAAAATACCTATAGATCGTCCGTAATTAATAAAATCGTACGAAAAAGTTACGTTTTTAAGCTAAGAACCCGCCCTAATTAATTAGGTCCGGTTCTAGCGGGTTTAGGGTCGGGGCGGAGAGTTCTAGGAACCCCTAGACTCGACCTAAATACTCTCTTCTACCCTCTCTACCCCTAAGGGGTCGGGGGATCCCCTAAACCCTTAGAGACTCTATAAGTAGTAAGTTAGCGAGAGTTTTTAGGAGTATTCGGCTTAGTCGGGAGGCTCTTAGAATCCTTAATTTCCTCTATAAATAGTATCTAATCCTCGCTATTCTACTCCGTAATAAGAGCTTAGAAAACTACTATCGAGAAAGTAGGCCTATTATAGTAAATATAGTTAGATATATCTTAAGGTAGGTAAGAGTAAGGATTTCCTTAATAAATATACTAAAGAATAGGTCTGCCGTCTATAGTTTAAAAGGTATTAGAATTAGGATTAGAATATAGAGAAGGTAGTAGCTACTTACTTTCTTTAATAATAGGATTATAAAGCTTCTTACCGGGATTAGATATACTAAATAATAAATTAAAATAGAATAGAATAGAGTAAAATAAAGAGAAAGAGAGAGGGAGAGAGGGAGAGAGAAAGAGAGGGATAGAGGCTATATAGACTAGAGATAGGCCTAATATTATAGCTACTATAACCTTCTATAAAGTAATAATAAATATTATAATCTATTAAATTTAAGGCGATTAAAGCGATAAAAGTAGTTAGTATATTATCTTAAAGCGGTAAGGCGTTAGTTAGTAAGGTTATTACCGCCTCTCTATATACTTACTACCGAGTAAGAAATCTTAGGATTTATTACCCTAAGATCTCTACTAATATCTAACTAAATTAAGTTAAACTAAAAGCGAATCGCTTTAGATATACTATATAATATATTTACGCTTCGATTTAAAGTAATTCTAACTTAATATAGCCGAGATCTAGGGCGGAGAAATTATAGAATTTTAGTACGCTAACCCTATATACTATATATTAAGCTATAATTTAGTACTATAGTTTAAGTTATAATAAAGCTATATAGCTATATATATACCTCGTTAGTTCTACTCCTCCTTCTCTTTACTACTAGTCCTTATAATACTAATTTAATAGTTCTTTTATTAGCCCTACTACTTGCTACTAGTACCTCTACTACTATAAAGATAAAGGCGATACTATTATTATTAATATAGAAGAGAAGGGCCGGGGTAGTTATTATATACCCCTAGCTCTACTACCGCTACTACTAACTTCTAGTATCTTAGCGTCTTACTATTTTCCTATAAACCTAGTAAGACGCTAAGATACTAGGAGTTAGTAGTAGTAGTAGCGAGGCTAGAAGTATATATAACGACTACTTTAGCCCTCCTCTTCTCTATTAATAGACTATATATATAGTATCTCTATAGATAGTAGTAGTAGTAGAGGCGGTAGCGGCGAGGCTAGGGCTAAGACTACTATTAAAGAATAGAAGAAACTATAGCCTATCTTACGCGTAGTATAAGAACTATACTACGCGTAAAAGGCTACTATATAGTAAAATAGTAATAGTAGCTCGAGTTAAGGCCTCTCGCGCGTAGTATAAGAACTATACTACGCGTAAGAGGCTTCTATATATAGTAATATAGTAATAGTAGTAGTTCTTAAGATCTCGCGTATAGTATAAGAATTATACTACGCGTAAGAGGCTTCTATATATAGTAATATAGTAATAGTAGTAGTTCTTAAGATCTTACGCGTAGTATAAGAACTATACTACGCGCGAGAGACTACTATATAGTAGGATAGAATAATAATAGCTTAGTTTAAGATCTCGTACGTAGTATAGCTTCTATACTACGCGTAAGAGGCTACTATATAGTAAAATAGAATAATAATAGCTTAGTTTAAGATCTCGTGCGTAGTATAAGAACTATACTATACGCGAGAGGCTACTATATAGTAGGATAGAGTAATAATAGCTTAGTTTAAGATCTCGTACGTAGTATAGCTCCTATACTACGCGTAAGAGGCTACTATATAGTAAAATAGAATAATAATAGCTTAGTTTAAGATCTCGCGCGTAGTATAGCTTCTATACTACGCGTAAGAGGCTACTATATAGTAAAATAGGATAATAATAGTATACTCTAAGATCTCGCGCGTAGTATAGTTTCTATACTACGCGTAAGAGGCTACTATATAGTAAAATAGGATAATAATTAGAGTCTCTAAGGGGTTAGGGGATCCTCCGACCCTCGGGGGTTAGAGGGGGTCGAGGGGGGTATTCGGGTTAAGTCTAGAGGTCTCTAGGACACCCCGCCCTAACCCTCCCCCTAATAGAACCTACTTCGATTAATAGGGTCGGGTTCTTAGCTAAAAAATATAACTTTTTCGTATAGTTTTATTAATTACGGACGATCTATAGATATTTTATATTATATAAACTTATAGACTTCTAGAGTAGGTATTTCTCTATAAATTAAGCTATTTAGATCTTAATAATACCTACGTTAAGTATTAAAATATATAACTTAAAAAGCCTAGCTTCCTCCCGATTAGCGGGTCGAGGGTAAAAGCTCTCCCTAACCTAAAAACCCGCCCCCCCTCTATTTCTACCCCCCCCCTTCCCTACGGCGGGTCGGGGGGGTACCCCTAAAACCTAACCCGACCTAACCCCTTAGGGACCCTAATAATAATAGTATAGTTTAAGGTCTCGCGCGTAGTATAACTATACTACGCGTAAGAGGCTACTATCTAGTAAAATAGAATAATAATAGTATAGTTTAAGGTCTTACGCGTAGTATAGTTCCTATACTACGCGTAAGAGGCTACTATATAGTAAAATAGGATAATAATAGTATAGTCTAAGGTCTCGCGCGTAGTAAGGTTCTTATACTACGCGCGGAATTAGTTATAGATAATTAACGAGACTAAGACTAAAGATAGCTAAGTAGAATTAAGGAGAGTACTATAACTATTCTTATACGTAGTACTATAACTATACTACGCCTAAGAGGATAAGGGTATCTATATAGATATCTAAAGCCTTATACGTAGTATAGTTATTATACTACGCGTAGAGTTAATAAGTTATAGATAATTAATAAGACTATATATTTTATAAATATCTCTTAAATTTAGAGTCTAAGGACGGCCTTAAGTTAGATTTATAGAGTAGACTTAATACCTTTATATTATAATATAACTACTAAAGATATTAAATATAACCCTATAATAATTAGAGTAGCTTCGTATATATTTAATTAACTTAATAGTAAATTCTTAGGATACTACGAGTTATTATAGTTAAGGTAACCTATATAAAAGAGAACTTATTTATTAATAAGCTAAAATAAATAAAAAAAGTCGAAACCGATTATAAATCTAGCTACTTAACTAACTTTATAAGATCTATCTAAAAATAATAAGTTTAAGTTTATATATTATTTAAAACGGGCCTAGTATACTTTTCTCCTAAATTAAACGTACTACCTAAGTCTTCTACCTCTATAAAGATATAGATAGTTTAGGTCTAGTTTATAAGCCTTAATCTCTTTATCTCGCTAACGTATAGCTTTTACTCTTATTATAAACCCCTTAGAATCTACTCTTAGGTTTACCTAGTCTAGTAGTAGGAGTAGTGATAGTTTAGATTAAAATCTATAGTTAATATAATCCTAAAGAAAGTCTTAAAGCCTTTAGTAGACTTTAAAGTAGAGACTATCTTATTTAATCTAGGGATTAAGTAGTAGCCTAATATAGTATTAGTATCTAATTAAGTAGAGGAATTACTAGTATATAAGCTATATCCTCTTAGGAAGGAAGCTATTAAGATTATAATCTTGTATTACCCTTTAGAGGATAGCTAGGCAATCGATATTAATAGAAATAGCGTAATCTTAAGCCCTATCTAGAATATTATATAGTATAAATAGCTACCTAGGTATAGTATTTAGGCGATTCTTCTACTTCTAAATATAGTAATTATTCTAGTTCTCTTAAAAGTCGTATATCTCTTTACGGATAATTGGTAGGTAGATTATAAGAAGTATAATATAGCTTACTAGGTTATTCTTAGTATACTACTTTAGTATAATATTAGTAAGCTATTAGAAGTAGATTCTCTATTTATAACTAAGGCTAGTAATAAATTAATTCTACTATACTTTAATTTACTAATTTTTAGGGCTTATTCTATATATTACGTATTATAAAACTCGAAGTCCTAGTACTAAAGCCGTACCGATCTCCTACTATACTTAAGCTATATATATAGTTTTCGTACCCTAAACGATCTAAATCTAGTATAGTTAAATTTATTTATCTCCTAAAATACTTAGAAACTAGCTTAATACGGAGATTATTATTTTATAGAATATACTAACGTAGATCTAGATAGTAAAACAAGAGTAGGTATTAATATATACGTAGATTCTAATTCCGTAGGAAAGTAGCTTCTTATAGCTATCTATTAACTATATAAAATTAGGCCTAGGGATAATATATTCGCCTTTATAGCGTTAAAAATTATTACGTCTCTATTCGACTTATTCTAGATTAAGGTTTTTATAGATTTTAAATAGTATATATTTCGAGATATTATAACCTCCTTAGCGGAAGTATAAATATAGTAATATCTTATCTAGGCTTTAAATTTTATCTTCTTCTATCTCTTAAATAATCTAATCTCGTATAATTGCCTCGGCTTTAATAATATTCTATATAGACCCTCTAAGATAGCGGTAGAGACTAAGTCTAAGATAGAGACGAATAAGTATATAGATTAATACTTCCTAGCTATATAGAGCTAATAGCCTTAGAATCTAGCTATTAGAGATACGCTTAGTAAAGTAGAAGTATAGTAATAATACCTTTAATTAAAGCTTATTATATAGCTAAATATATAGTTATTTTTAAGCCCCCTATTTTTTTAAACGTCTCTTAATTATACGTTGCCCTAGAACTAGCTTAATACCTAGATCTATAAGATACTAAGTAATAGCTAGAACCGCGATATCTATAGTAATATAGAGTTAAGTAATATATTTATAAATATATTTAAGTTAGTAACTAGGACAGCTATTACCTATAATATTATAAGGGTTTAAGGGTTAAGGTTTAAGAATAAGTTAACTTATAAGGTATAGTAATATTATTAAAATTATTAAAATAGCTAGGAACTAATTAAGTACGATAGAGGGTTATAAGATTAATTACGCCGGGATCTAAAAATACGAACCTCGGAAAGTAAAAAACCGACTTTTTAACGGTAGACCGTCTTATAGTCCGCCCTACTTACCTAGGATACTATACTACTAAAAAAGACGTAGATACTTAGCGTTTTCTAAATTATTTTCCCTACCCTATAGCTAGGAGACCGTAATAGAACATTGAATACCGTTACCTAAATAAAATCGATATTTTGATATTCCTCGCTTCGTATAGACCGTTCCCGAAAACGCGTATATATAGATAGTATCTACGTGTATATAGCTAAGCGAAAAGCTTTAAAAATTTATATTAAGTATCTACGTCTTTTTCGGCGGTACTATACTTCTAGGTTCTACTAGGTATACTTAGCTAAGATTTGCCCTATACTAATATACGTCTACCTTTATATTATAGTAGTATATCTCTATAAACGCCCTACCCTTCGTCTCCTGTATCTATTCTCCTACGTTACTTAGTACTACGTACGCCCTTAACCCTATTCCTTAGGGAGGAATATAACTCCTAACGAGAGGAGTATAGTATACTTCGCTTAGATATTTATATTTTCGATATATAGGGTAGGGGAAAGAACCGGGATAGACGATATATCGATTAGGTACGGTAATTAATTATAACTTCTCCTCTACGCTTGCGAAATAACAAGGTAGTTAATATTTAGACGGGTTATAGCTAAATATAGTTTCTCCTCTAAGTTTATAAAATAATAAAGTAGTTAATCTCTCGAGAGGTTATAGCTATATATAGCTTATCCTCTAAATTTATAGAATATTAAAGTAGATAATAGCTCGGACTTTCTACTCTAAGTTTATATAGTCGCTAAGGCTACTAGGTAGAAGAAGTAAACGAAATTTAGGTCTTATTATAGGGGAGCGGAGTCTAAAAGGTATTCTAGTAGTAATTACTAAAATCGAACCCGTAAACGTTATACCTATAATAATAGATACTATAACGCTATTTCTCCTTAACCTTTATTATAGTAGATCGAAGAACGGTATTATCCTTAGGATCCGGGTACCCGGCGCTATTTAGTAGCGGATTATTAGCTATACGTACTATAAAGTATTCGAACGCCTATATCTATCTAACCTAGGGCTATCCGGGAAATCTTCTAAACTCCGGGTTATAATAGCTAGTAGCGTATAGATTCGTATAGTTTAGCCCGTGTATTAGCGTTTAACTATACCTATAGTCCGTCTACTATACTACTAAAACTAGGCCTGATCTTAGACGGACTTACGGAAACGAGAAGGGCCGGTTACTATATCGATAAAAAAAACTATATCGCTATAAGAATCTCGCGATACCTAGGCTTTTAGTATTAAGTTTTTAGCTATATATACGCTAGCCGTATTTAAACAATATATAAAGTCTTTTATAGTACTAATCGACTTAGTTTTAGCCGTAAGCTATATACGATAAATATATATAAATACCTAGAATCTTCGCTTTTTTAAGGGGCTACCCTTATTACTATAGCTATAGCTATAGCCGTATTATTCCTCCGCTTACCGTATTAAGGCCTCGATATATATAATATCCTTAAAGAGTAAAGGTCTATAATCTAGTAATAACTATAGTACCGTTAATAACTATAGTAGTATAAATTACGACGATAAAAGATAAAATATAGCGGGTAAGCTATAATCGGAGGGTAACCCTCTAAATTTAGGGGCTTAAGGTATCTCTACCGTCGTAATATTACTACGAATAAGACTTTTATCGCTCGAGGTTAATATATAAAAGCTATAAAAGTTAGAGTTAAACTAAGCGATACGGCGGTAAAGAGAAGCCTTATCTTTATCTTTATTATAAGGTATAGACTCGATAACCTTAGTAGTATTAAAATTAGGTAATAGCCGAGAAGGGTATAGTATTAAATAGCTTATATTAACGAGATCTACTATACTAGGGGCTACGCTACTATAATTAGCTAGGTTTTCGATAGATAGATAGTCTCTTAAAGTCGCTAAAGATATAGATATTATATCTACTACGGTTTAAGGTAATAGTAGATACTAAAGATCGTTTAAAAACCGTCTCTCGTAAGCCTAGCGGGCTCGATAAATAAATTTATCGATGGGAGTCTCTATAAACGGCTTTATAGCCTCGGTAAGTAGGGTCCCTAAGGGATTAGAGGATCCCCTAACCCCTCGGGGGTAGAGAGAGTTAGGAGAGGTATTTAGGTCGGGTCTAGAGGTCCCTAGGACCCCCCGTCCCGACCCTAAACCCGCTAGAACCCGACCCGATTAATTAGGGCGGGTTCTTAGCTAAAAAACGTAACTTTTTCGTATAGTTTTATTAATTATAGACGACCTATAGGTATTTTATATTATATAACCTTATAGACTTATAGAATAGGTATTTCTCTATAATTCTAGCTATTTAGATCTTAATAATACCTAGGTTAAGTATTAAAATATATAACTTAAAAAACCCGACTTTCCCCCGATTAGCGGGTTAGGGGTAAAAGCTCCCCCTAACCTAAAACCCCGCTCCCCCTCTATTTCTACCCCCCCTATAGCGGGTTAGGAGGGTACCCCTAAAACCTAACCTGACCCGACCCCTTAGGGACCCTATAGTAGAGTAAGCGTAGATAATAGGGAAGAGTAGTTTTCTACTTCCGTCTTAGAATCCTATACTAGATTGTAAGATTAAGGTAAGGTAGATTAGATAAATATAATTTATATAATAGAGAAGATAAGGCGGGACAATAATAGTATTACTATACTAGTTAGTAGGTAATTATTTAATATCTATAGGCGCCGCGTCTCGTCCTTATATAGAATAAGAGAGCCGGGTTATACCGGCCTATAAATAGCCGTCCCTACTATATCCTCTCCCCCTCCTACTATAGCGTCGTCCTATAACGCTATATAAAGAAAGTAGGTAATTAAAACCTAGGCTATTAAAGAAATCCCGCTAGCTATAAATATACTAAATAAGTTAAATAGAATTAGAAAAATAAAATAAACGCCTTATCGACTACTTAGTCTACCTCCTCTCTAAGTTCCTTACCGTCCTCCTTATTACTATCCTTTCTACTATTATTACTATATCGGCCTCCCTATATTACTTCCGTCTTAATCTACTCTCTATCGTCTATAACGTCTCTAAGTACTATATTAAGGTCCTTATTATTCTCTTTAGTTATATAGTAGATCTTAGGCTTAATAATAGGGTCTTCCTAAAAGCGATATACGAAGAAGCTCTTATCCCTAAAGATATAGATCTTCTTATTAATAAAATTAGCGAACTTCTTACTAATACGCTAAACGGTCTCTTTTATATTCTTCTTAAGGTAGGCCTTATACTCCTTAGTATCTATCTCGATAACCTCTTAGACCGCCTTAACGACGTCGTAGTTAGTCTACTTTATTCGACTAATAAGCGTCTAGCTAATTAGATTATTAAGGTAAAGAGAGATATAAGTTAGGAATAAGTATAGTAGTTTACCGTAATTAATAGAGTATCTAGATAGCGACGTTAGACTAGTAAATAGATCGCGATATACCTTTATAAGTTACTCCTACGTACCTCCTTCCGGGATCTCTATTATAGTATAGTCCTTCTCGATTCCGTAGTACTAGGGCAATAGGGTTAGACGAGTCCTATCGGCCTTACTATATAAACTGTAGAAGTTTAAGGGATAGGTAATACGTATAGTATAATCGGGCGTAATCTACTTAGTAAAGTCGGTCTTAAACTTCTTAATATCGTCCTTAGTCTAGTACTACTTCTTAATCTTCGTAATATAGCTACTACTAATTAAAGTCCCTCGCGCTTTATTATTATTAATCTACGCCTATAGGTTCTCGTCCTTATATATCTTAAGTATAAACTAGGTATAGTTCTTTATAGTCTCTCCGAATATTATTAGACTACCTTAAATCTAGTTCTTATCTTTCCTAGTCGTAAGTATATTCTTAATATTAATATCGACGTAGTAGAAGTTAATATTATCGCTAACCTAAGTCGTCTTAGTATAGTACGGGTACGAGATAAGCTAAAACCGACGGTTAGGTCGAAGGGTAATATAGCGTAACTAGTACTCGATCGACTATCGTATTACCTACTAGATAACCCTATAATATATAGTACGATTCTAACCGAGGTTATACTTTCCGTTAACCTTCCTTAGATACTAGAGGTAGTATACCGACTTAATACGTAAGAGCTCTTTAACCGTCTAGTTCTTATCTACTTTCTTAAACTCCTCGGGAATATACTTTATATATTTAACCTTATCGATAGGGTTGTCTAATACCTACTATTTAGTATCCTACTTCTTAAACGTATCTTTATAGAGGATACTACCCTTTTCTTTCTATTCTACTAGTTCCTCGTCCGTCTATATATCTTTACGTAGCTTCTCCTACTCTCCCTTATTAAGGAAAGTCTTATCGAATAGGTACTATTTAGCCGGCTTATACGCGAAGACCCTAAGGTAGTTAGACTAAACGTACGGTTAGTTCGATACTCGGAACTAGGTATAATATTCTCTACTAACTATAAACTTAGTAGGGTTAAGATATTCTAAAAAGGTCTTAAGTTAGGTTATAAGTATCTCCGTTATCCTAGTACGAATTTGTAAGCTAGCTAGGCTATAGAAATAGCGAAAGTAATTATTATAGATAGTTTCCCTTAGCGGATAGACTATCTTCGTAAACGACTAGAACTTAGAAGGGTTCTCGCGTATTCCGTATTCTTCTACCTTTTTCTTTATATCCGGACTAACTCGAGCGGGGAGTTTTAGCTTCTTAGACGCCTTACGGTTAGAGAGGAGAACTTCCTTAGCTTCTACGCTATAGCCGTATTAAAGACCTCCTAGAGGAACTACCTTCTTAGCCTTTATCTTCTTAGACTTCTACGAGGCCTTAGAAGCTAACTCCTTATTAGTTATCTCTTTATCCTCCTTATCCTTATCTTCGCTATCTATACTATCTTTATTAGATACTTCTATCTATAGTAGCGCTTCCTTCTCCTTAGGTAGTAGTCTAAATTCCTTAAGAAGAGATAGCTCGTTCTCTTTCTCTATTTACTTAGAGAGCTTAGTACTAGTTAAACCTAACGGTCCTTCCTTAATAGTCTTAGTTAGAGGTTAATATATAAGGAATTCGTCTATATCTTTCTAACTAGGAGGCTTCGTTCGCTTCTAGTATCGCTTATATATATTAAGGGTAATTAGTAGGAGATACTAAGGGTAAAGAATAAAGCCCTAGGGAGACTAGTTAAGAGGGTCCGTTCTATAAGTCTTATTAAGAACCTCGTTAATAGCCTCCTCGGTCTTACCGGAAATTATCTTTACTAGATCTTTAACGTCTAATATCTATATCTTATTCGTCTTTCTACTTCTATTACGCTATAGACGTATATAGATAGCTCGAGTAAGGAACTCGAGGGCTAGGCGGAGAGAATAGAAAAGTATATATTCGAAATATTTCCTTAACGCCTAGAGGGTTCCCCTAGAGACCTAGTATTACGCGGTTAAGAGAATACTTCCGTCGTTTCTATTTAGGTTTAGAGATAACTAGCGATTATTAATTAGGTCCGCTATAAAACCGCCTATCTAACTCGGTTAGGTACCCTCTACCTCCTCGTAGCCGTACGTTATAGGGTCTATATTAGAAATATCCTTATAGATACTTAGAACCTACTTCTAAGTCTTCTTAGTCCTCGCTACTCGACTTATACTAAGACCTAGTTCTCCTAATCTTAACACTTCCTCCTTCGTCTTAGTACTATTAGAGAGATACTTCTACTCCTCCCTATTAGAGTTCTAGACGTAATAAATTATAAGTCTTAAATAGAGCTCTAATCGAGCTGTCTCTCTCTCTACTAAAGATAGAATAGCTTATAGTTCTTTAACTTATTAAGTAAGAGATAGTTTAGCTAGTTTAGTACCCTAATCCTCTTTAGTCTAGGTAACTACTCTAGAGGCTCTAACTCTCTATAGTTACGTAATAAAGCCTAGACTATTATTATCCTTAGGTAGTAGTATAAGAGCGCTATTATCGGCGCTCGTAGTATCCCTATTATTCGGTTTAGGTATATTCTTAGCGGAGCCGGCTATTCTTAAGCCCGACCGAAGGGTTCGACTTATCTTAGTCGAAAGTAGGAGTATTAGTAAAAGTCTAAGTATAAGAGTATAAGTATAATTATTCTAGAGTTAAGTACTAATTATCGTATCCGAAACTTTTATTAAGGGAATAGAAGGCTTAGGGAGAGAGAGATAGAGATAGCTTATATAGGCCTCTCTTAGTATTTACTTACGATATTATACGTCTTTAGTATTTCTATTACTAATTCTATTTCCTATTCTAGTTAAGTTCCCCTATAGAATCTAAATCCCCTATAAAACCTTATTCTTTTTTAGTGTTAAAAGAAGCTCTATATAAAAGAATAAAAGAAAGAGATATATAATAAAGAAAATAAATAAAGAGATATAAGAGGAATATAGGGAGTATTTTTAATTCTAATATTAGTCGAGACGTATATAATAGAAAGACTCCTAGTTCTAGTTATCCGAGAATATAGCTACGAGATTTAATTAGGTATCGAGAGATATATCGAAGCGCCTTTTTTTCTATTCTTTTAAGGACGATATATATAGGAGTAGTCGCTTATAGATATAGTAGTACGTCTATCTTTATTTCTAGACGAGATTAATATCCGGGGCGGCCCTAGATATTATCTAAGTCCGTTTTACGAAAATTTTTCCGCCGGGAATCCGGTATACGGAACTTTTTAAACTCCCGTTCCTCTAATATTTTTACAATATAGATACCCTCGCGCGGTATTCTCCCCCGATATATAGTAGAGACGGAGACGCTCTAGGAGTAATAGGATTATTAGTAGATACGCCGGCGGCTAAATACTAGGCGGTACGTAGTAGAACTCCGGTAGAATACCTCCCTTATAAGGAAACCTTCTAACTTTCGTATTCTACTCTTCTTTTCTTTCTTTATCTACTAGGATCGGAGTTTATCTACGAATACGGCTCTGGCCGTCTAGTTCCTAATAAAGGGAGGCGTCGCGGTTATTTACGACGTATCTCTACGTAGTTAGTTACGCTCTTCCTTTCGAATCCTCCTTAATTCCTATATAGTATAACCTAGACCGACGGAAAGGACCGTTATATCGCTTATAATTATTACTACTATCTACTCTAATAACCTATTCCCTAAGCTCTATCTCTATAATACGTTCGAACCGGCTAACCTATTATAAAGAACCTTAGGAGTTTAAATATATTCTTCCTTACGTATAAGTATCGCTTTCCTCCCGGGTATTTTAATTATTCTATCCCCTATTACGAAAACTAGCGCGTAGTCCTCCTTATCTTTATCTACGTATATAATACTATACTAGAGAAAAATAGAAAATAATAGTATGTCGTCGTTAAGTCTTATCTTTATAGACCTAGGAGAAAGGATATACGTACTAGCCTATTCCGTCCCCTATTACGAAAACTAACGCGTAGTCCTCCTTATCTTTATCTACGTATATAATACTCTACTAGAGAAAAATAGAAAATAATAGTATATTATCGTTAAGTCTTATCTTTATAGACCTAGGAGAAAGGATATACGTACCGGCCTATTCCTAGCGAGATATAGGCTACGCGGTAGAACTCTAGGAGCGTACCGGCGAAACTTCGGTAGTAGGGTTCTCTTATAAGAATATCTTCTATTATCTATATCCTTCTTTCTCTTTTCTTCTTTATCCGCGTATCTTTAGTAAAGGTATATATATAGGATACTGTCTACTTAGACTCGAGGAGCGGAGGATACGCGGTACGTAAGGGCCCTTAGGAGTTTTAGAATATCTTTCTTTAGATTTAAACGTCCTCTTCTTTCTAAGTATTCCTTAAATCCCGTACGGTATAGTAGAGGAAGGTCAAATAGTAGAACCCCGGGAGTATACCGGTAGAACTTTAGTAGTACGGCTCCCTTATAAGAATATCTTTCGCTATTTATATTCTACTTTTCTTTTCTTTCTTTATCCGAATACTTTAATTATAGAGAGATAAAGGGATACTATCGCGCCGTTTTAGTTAGGAGATTTAGAGAGTATATCTTTATAAGCGAGCTCGTTTATTATTTTAAATACGCGTCTAACCTAGTTATAGAGAAAGAGTTCCCCTTCGATAAAGTAGAACTAGAGGGAGTTACCTAACTAGGACGTAAGTATTCCGAACGATAGTATATCTATTATTTTTAGCTCTTTACGAGAACTCTTTTCCTTATTAAGGTCGAGTCTAATTAGGTACCTAATAACTAGCTTATCTTTCGGCCGGCGCTTAATAGTTCGTTTCTTTAGCGTATAACGATTATATTCTCTAGCTACCGTACTAGCTATCTTTATAATAGTTAGAAGAACGAATACGCTATAAAGGGTATAGAGTATTTATTAATCTAGGTTATCGTCGATAATCTTATAATTATTAGGGTTAAATTCTTTAGGCTATATAATCTTAATAAATAGCTCTCCTATAGATATCTTATCGGAAGAGTAATCTAAAAACTACTTATACTTATTACGGTTAAATCCTTAAGGGTTTATAACTTCGATAAGTAGTTCTTCCTACTTATAGTCTAGTTCGTAATCCGTACTAGGGAGTAGGCCTTCCTACTTATAATTTAGTTTACCTAGAGTAGTTACTCTAGTCCTCTCCCCCGCCCTAAAGTCTAAGTACCGATTAGACTTAAGAGAGTCGTCCCTTTAAATAAAGACGCGTATATAATCTATATAGACTAACTTAAATACGACTATTCCGTCTAACTCTAATAACTTATAGCTTCTAATAGATCTTTCCGTACGAGAGTTAATAATAACCCTTAATATAGTATATAGACTAAGCTAAATAAACTCTAGTTTATTTCCGAAATTTCGTATAATCTTCGTATTATATAGGAGAACTTTCGACCTAATATATAGTCGTTCTCGTCGTCGTCGGGACTTATAAGTCTCTTCCTAGTACTTATTAGCCTCGTATCTTATTCTTTCCTATCTTACTACTACCTTACGAAGATCCTTATTACGTAAGTCGATCTAACGTATTCGTATAGTAAGGAGATCTTCTATTATCGAGACGGAGTCCTAGTTTAGCGTCTACTACGTAGCTATCTTTAACTTAATTAGAAGAACGTACTCCTCGCCGAGTATTATCTTAGCTAGAGTTATCCCGGTTATCCTCTTAGTAGTTATCCGCTCTATCTATAGCGTAGTAGGTAATAGACGGACCTAAGACTTATTATTACCGTTCGTCGACTTTTAGAGGGCTATAATAAGTAGCCTATAGACCCTCTTAATACCCCCTTAACCCTATAAGTTATATAGAGATATCTATATTTTCCGAGTCTAGTATAAGTATAGAAGGGCTAACGTAAATCGCCTATTTTTACTTTCTTTATCTATACCTATCTCTAGAGGCACGCCCTAGCGGTAGATAATATATTTAAAAATAAAGTCCGTAATCTACTTTACGTTTAGAGAGCTACGGAGTACCTTCGCCTCTAACTAGCTACTTAATTCCTCTCGTATATATATAATATACTTAAAACTATCTCTCTTAGGTATTCCCGTATAGTTAATAGCCTACTAGACTCCAAGAATTTTATTACGAATAACTATCGTATTAAGGCCCTTATTAACGTAATTCTAATTACTCTTCTAGTAAACTTCGTACTCTCGGACCTACTTAGATATATCGATATAATAACTAACCTAGTAGTATCTCTATCGAACGAGTACTATAGTCGATTCTCGTCCCTTATAACTATATTTATTATAGAGCCTTTAAATAATACGGAAGCGTTCTTCTTTATCGTTAATAACGCGGCGGTAGGAAGAGCCTCTTTTTCCTCGTCGGAATAGCTATCTATATAATACTAGATAGTCGAAAACCCTTCGTCGGATACTCCTATATTCTTTCGTATTTTAATAACCTTTAGGTCGATAGAGCGTTATTAGGTAATCCGCGATTATTCTTTATTTAGTAGAGTAGTTACCCTTAAGACCCTACTATATATACCTTCTAATAGAGGATATATCTCATCCTTAATCTAAATTCTATTCCGTCGGAGAGGCGTTATTATACTCTAAGAAGAATAATAGAGAAAATATACGAGGCCTAGAATATATAATAGCTCTAAGATCTAATACGACGAAGTCGTTAATATCGAAATCTAGAACGAGAGGGACGTCCTTAGAATCCGTATCCTTATATTAACGTAAGAGACTATTAGTAACTATATTCTTCTTCCCCTCGATATAACGGACTTTAAAATTCTATATTATAATCTAGGTAAGCTAGCGAGTTATAAGAGCGCCGGTAATATCTAAGGCGATATAGTTTAACTAGTAAATAAGCGTCTTCGTATTAGTCTCGACGATAAAGCTAGCTCCCTAAAGATATATTTTAAACTTCTTAAGAGTATTAAGTAAGGTATAGTATTCTAGTTTAATAGTATCGTATTTCCGCTTAGCGACTAACTAGATACCGCTCGTATATCGGTATAGGTACCGTTTCTTATCGTATATCTATACTAACTCCGCTCCCTAACCTTTATTAGAGGAGTCTACTATAAGAATTATCTATCCCGCTTCCTCGTTATATCTTATAGGTTTAAGAGTAGGGGGATTCGTTAATACCTTCTAGAGTAGTTATATTACTCGTTTCTACGACTCTTTCTAGTAGAACTTAGTATCCTTCTTAAAGAGGATAAATATAGGCTACGTAATTAGAGCGAAATTAGGAATCTAGATCTAGTAATAAACGTATATACTAATAAATACTCTTACCGACTTTAGTATACGAGGCTTATTCTATTCTAGGATAGTAGTAACCTTAGACTCGTTAGAATAACGTCCGTTTCTATTATACTAGTAACCGACGATATAGAGGCCTTCTATATATATATCGAACTTCTTTCTAGATACTATTGCTCCCGCGCGTTTAATATCGGCTAGGAGTACGTTAAGACCTCTAATATATTTAAGAATATTCTTACGGATCCTAGGTAGTTTACTTATTTATACTCTATAGTTCTTCGTTAGCTTATTAAGAATATCGTTAATATAAACGTCGCTTATATATATCTAATACTAGATAATTGCCTTAGTTACTCGATAGAATTACGCGACTAAGTTCGTAGCTCCCTACGGTAGCGTCGTTATTCTATATAGTCTAAAAGGGTATTAGAAAGAGGTTAGATCCCGGCTCTCTTTAGTAAGTTTAAGCTAGTTATATCTAGAGAATAAGTCCGCGAGTAAGACTTATAGATACTCTATAAAGAAGTCTACGAATTTATTAGCGGAAGGGGGAATATTTATATCCCGTATCGTTACGGTATTAATATTAGTCGTACTATTAATTAGTCTATAACCTTTACCTTTCTTTAAGACGAGAAACTACGGATTCCTATATAGCGTATAGCTAGGTTCTAGGCGTTCTATATCGATTCGTTCCTAAAATATCTTCCGTACTTCGTCCGTAAGAGCCTTTAGAATATTAAATAACTTAGCCTACTATAGAATATACTCGATAGTACGTATACGCTATAGAGAAGTAACCTTAAGCTATATTCTACCGTACTCTAAGAAGTCCTACGCGAGAGAACCCTCTCTATAGTAAAGTATTTTCTTAATAAGCGTAACTTCCTTAGGGCTTAAGTCCGGATTAATACGTATCTCTTGAAACCTCTCCTCTATAAGTCGAGTACCTCGCGTAAATAGTATATATCTCTTCTTAAGGTATATATCGAGTAGGGAGTCCGCTTCTAGGCTCTTCTACTTAGCTATCGTAACCTACCTCTAGTCGACGTAGCCGCTAGGAGTACTTCTATCTCGGAGAGCGATATTCTAAGGCTATACCTTATCTACTTTTCTCTTATAGAGTATATTAGCGCTATTCCGAACGCTAAAGTCGTCGATCTAGCGAGATACGGGTATATACCTAACGATATTAATATCTAGGGTGGCCCCGGATATCGTCTAAGTCTATTTTATCTAGCGATTTCGTCGCGAGTCCGTTTTATTACCGAACGGGAATCTAACCCTCTATATCCTAAAATTATCTACTATATAGCGCCTATTCTATAAGAACTTCTCTTAAGCCTTCTTCTTCCTTATTTCGATCTAGAAGGTCGCGAGATTATAGTAAGTCGTTATTAGCTACTTATAATTATTAACTTCTAAGGCGGCGTCTTCCGTACTCTAAATATCGAAAAATAAACTAGCTAACCTCGCTCCTCCGGTAGAAAGTATACCTAGACTAATTACTATAGATAAGTCTCTAGGCCTTATAAATCCGTACTCTTGTTTCCCGAGCTATCGTCTAAGCTATCGTCCTTACCGTCCTTATTCTTATTCTTCTTATCTTTATTCTTCTCTACTATTAAAGTCGCCTCTACCTCTAAGGACGCCTCTCTTAAGGCCTTCGCGATTACTATATAGTCGATCTCTACTATAGTAGCCTACTAGGTTACTATCTTATCTCTAGAAACGGAAGTCGCGATATAGTTAACTAAGCTCTCTAGATAGTTAAGGACTTAAAGAGAAGATCTCGCAGTAAATAGCTAACTAAGTATAACGGGCTAGACGTATTTCTAGAGGACTATAAAGAGAATATTATCGTAAGAGAAACCTACGTTAGCGAGGCGGATCTATACGGTTATCTACCTAATAATAGATATACTTCTTCTATCTACGATATAAAGACTTTAGAGTACCCGCTACTATTCTAGCCCCCTAAAACTATTAATTCTAAGTCCGATACGTCGAGCGTAATTCTCGTTAATTATATTTACTTCTATACTAGTATCGATTAGACTATTTATAGATATATTTCGAAAATATACGTATATATATAGAGACTTAGTAGATATATATCGTTTACCGTTAGCTTAGTCGATAATATTAACTATCTACGTAGTAATTAAATTAATACCGATAGATATATCGGCGAGAGATCTTAGGTATTTTACGTCTCTAGAAGCTAGACTATTAAGTAATACTATATTCGTTACTAGTTATTAAGCTATTCTCTTTACGGCTCGTTTAAGCCGCCTCTCTTTCTTTCGTTATTAAGTAGCTTTAAACTTAGGCGCGACCCTTTCGACTATATCTAGAGAGAGACTCTAAAATATTAACTTCGAGAAGTAAGAAATATAGATAAGGGCCTTATTTAGAGTAAGCTAAATCCCGCTAAAAGACTATATTATCTTCTAGATTAGTCTTAGCTCGTCGGACGACTTATTCTATATAGTAAGATACTACTTATACGTCGGCCGCCTCCCCTATTTCTTCTTCTATATAACTACGGGTTCTTTATTACGTAGGGTAGAATCTTCGTTTATTATTTCGTTATTATCCTTATTCTTAGAGCTTCCCTCGATAGCCTAGTCTATTAAGTCTCGAAACTACCTAGGAACGGTATACTTTACTTTCGTAGACTTCTTTAAGGACGGCTTTTAAACTCTATTATTCAACTTTCTAAGCGTCTTTTTCTGCGAGGACCGGGTACTAGTAGTAGATACTCCTAGACTTCCGATACTAATAAAATTAGGAGGGTAAGAAGGTATCTTAATCTCCTTATCGGACTTAAGAAGATAGGAAATACTAATAGAGTTTACTTTTACTAACGAGGGCCTAAGTCCTTTCTTTACTATATCGAGGATCTATAGTAGCTAATACTATTTCTAGCTTAGACGAAGTCCTTAGATTCTATTTCCTAGGTTATTAATAGTTCCCTAGAAAAGACCTCTCTGTCCCTCTTAACGATTATAGAAATATACTCCCTAGGCGTATAGATCCTTTATATAACTATCTACGTAGAATAGTATATAGTAAGGGTCGTTATATCTAAGGTATATTCGTAGCTTCTATAAAGCCTAATTATTTCTATTTCCGATATTATTATTACGATAGGAACTACTAGGGTTATTTACGTAATTAGTATTACGAGGAGCGGGCTGGCTATTATAACGGGGCTACTAGATAGGTTCCTAGACGTACTATATCTAAGACTAGTATTAAGGCTACTACTAGACCTAGAGTTAGTATTTACTTAGGAAGTTCTTATTAATATATACGGTAAGGAGCGTAAACTATATCGTATCTTTCTATATAATCGCGAAAACTAGGTTATAAGTTCGGCTAATAGTCGTATATAGGATCTCTCTACTTATATTATTAATACGGAGTTTACTAATAGCCTTAATAAGATTAGGATTTAACTTAGAAGGACCGGTAGCTTTCTTACGTCGGGTACCCTCGAAGTACTTATTACGAGTAACGACTAACTTATTAGCGATACGGCCGACTTTCTTATCCTCTTCCTTATTAATACGGAAGATTTTAAGTTTCTTAGTAGTATAAACAACCTTCTCTACTATCTTAATAACTACGTTAATATCCTCGTATAGGTCGTCCTTATCTTCTTTATTAAGGTTAATTATACGGTTAACCTTAGTTAGGATTATATTAGGAAGACTACTAAGGAAGATATATACTCCGTCTATAGCTATACTAGTCTTACGCTAATAGATACCTAGCTAGTAGGTCTTAAACTCCTTAATAAAGCTACTCGTATTTAGAATACTACTCTCGCTCTAAATAGCGAGCTTAGTTAGGTAGATTAAGGTTTCCTTCTTTCGTCGTTCGTCCTAGGCGCGGTACTTCTTATAGAATACTTTCTTAAGGGCTATCTAGTTCTTTTTAGACTAGTCTTTTAGATACTCGATATCGTCCTATAGGGTCTAACTATAGTTTATTAGGAGGCTATAGTACTTATACTCGTTCTCGGTAATATCGAAAAAGCTAAAACGCTTCTCTAAGTTTAAGATAAAGTTAGATACGTTCTTCCTAGTAAACGCCTTATAAGTAGGGAGGAGGAGGTTCCTAGGGTTATAGCGAATAGGACGTTTCTTAGATATACTATACTCTTTAGTAGTAGTCTACTAACGAGTTAAAGTATTACTAGGAGCCGTATTAGGAGCTCGGGAAGCTATATTCGTTATAAGGTTTAAGAAGTCCTTAATAGTAAATAGAGTTATCCCGTTCCCGCTACGAGTAGTACCGCTAGGAAGATAGGTCGCTCTAGAAGTACTTATCTTAGAAGGGGTAGTAGTATTAGGACTAGAGTTCTCTAGGGCCTCCTAGTTATAGGTTAAGCTATCGGTACTCGGAATAGAAGAAGGTAGGCTTCTTAGATCCTAAATAGTAGGGTTAGTAGATATACTAGATATAGTTAGAATACTATTATAGTAATGTCTTAGAGAAATAATTTCGTAGAAGTATTAAGATAGATAATACTAAAATATACGTAGGATCGTTTATATTAGTATTAGGAACTTAAGGACGGTACTTATAATAGTAGACTATAATAGTACGGATAGAGTAATACCTAAAGTCGGTACTAACGAGTCTATCGTCGTTACCGTATAAGTCTTTACTTCTTAACCGGATTAGAGGAAAAATATACGTAGTTACTTAAGTAGATATTCTTCCGAAATACGTACCGCGTCGTCTATATACTATTTAAGGTAATTACCTCGGAATAGGCTTATCCTTAACTAGGTATATCGCTATAGCCTCTTTAATCTTCGAGGCCTCGAGAATAATTATCGAGTTATTATTAGTTACGCTATATTTAGTAGGATAATAAGAGAGAGAAAATTCTATATAGCGATACCGCTATATATAGCCTTTAGCCTCGGTATTATCGTCGTCGTTAGTATCGTCGTTAGTATCGTCGTTAGTATATCGAAAAACTCGAGGTAGATCGAGATATAAAAGTTCGCTGTCGTAAGAGCTTATAGGTATACATAAATAACTAGGTAAACCGACTCCTTCCTATAATATAGATAACTAATATAAAGAACCTATTATTCTTTTAACTTACCTACTTCTCTACTAAAAAATATAGTAGAGTAAGCGTAGATAATAGGGGAGAGTAGTTTTCTACTTCCGTCTTAGAATCCTATACTAGATTATAAGATTAAGGTAAGGTAGATCGGATGAATATAATTTATATAATAGAGAAGATAAGGCGGGACAATAATAGCTATAAATTAATATATTACTATACTAGTTAGTAGGTAATTATCTAATATCTATAGGCGCCGCGTCTCGTCCTTATATAGGATAAGAGAGCTAGATTATACCGGCCCGTAAATAGCCGTCCCTACTATAACCCTATCGGTAAGAGTATTTATATAGTAAGAGAGAAGCCTCTAGCTAATAGTAGATTACTATTATTTACTAGCTTCTTTAACCTCGTAGAAGCGATTTTTAAGGAGCTTATACTACTCGTATATTAGCTACTATTGCGCCCGGAACGCCGAGGTATAAGTAAAGAGAGTAATATCTCGTAAATCCTTATCCTTATCGAGTAGATTAAGCTAACTAAAGGTACGGTAGCTACCGTAGCTATACCGTAAACGAGTAATTATCGTATAAAGCTTAGTATTATTAAAAGGAAGGTAGTTAAATATATAAAGCCGCTAAAGGTCCTTATAAGGTAGACGATACTTAAGGAACTACTTATAACGGTATATTATATTTATAGTATCGTAATCTAGCCGTAGTGTTTTACCCTTATCTTTATCCTTTTAACCCTTCTAGTATTACTAAAATACCTCTTTCTATAGGGACGTAGGGAGTAGCTTAAAGAGAGGGTTCTATTTAATAAGGAAGTTAACTTTAAGGCTATATTCTTTAATAGTATAGTCGTAAGCCCTCTAGTACTAGAGGTTACTAATTAAGAGGGCTTATTAAACGATACTAGTAAGTAAAAAGTCCTTTTTTATTTACTCTTTAAAGCCGTTCGCCTTAAGCTCTAAATAGAAGCCCTTAAGGGGTAAGGTAGTTAAGATCTATATAAGAAGAGGGTGTCTTTTACGATAAAAGGTTACCTATTACTAGATATCTAAATATAGGTAGTTACGTATATAGGATTTCTATACAAATATAGTTAGATTATAGGAAAAAGTAGTAATAGGGGTAATAGAGGGACTATAGTATAAAGTTTTTACGCTATATTACGAATATAACGCGAAATTATACGGTAATAATACGAAAAATCTTCGCTTTACCCTATAAATATAGGGTAATTTTAGGTAGTAATAGCTATATCCGGCTATAACGAGGCTAAGATTAGAAAAAATAATAATCCGGTATAAGGCTAAGGTACGTATATACGGCGAAAGATTCTAAATTATAATACTAAAATATATAATATACCTAGAGTTTAGCGGTATTACTTAACGGTATATACTTATAGCCCTCTCTTAACTACTCCTTCGCTTATTTAAGTATATTTACTTAGTTAAGAGTACGATAAATAAATATATTTACCTCCTTAAAGACCGTTTTTAGCTAGTTTTTCCTAATTATCTCTCTAAAATAGCGCTAATATAGTAGATACTTAATTTAGAGGCCCTTTCTCGTCGTAAAATACCTAATAGCGAGAGCCTCTACTATACTATCGTTAGTAACTATAACCTCCGGCTTCTACTCGTATCCTCTCTCTTTAACCTATCTCCGTAACTACCTTAAGACTACCTTATACGGCTTCCCGTACTTCGTCTTCGAAAGCTAGTAACTACTAGTTATCTACTTACTATTAGTATTACGTATAAGGAGGGTAAAGAGGAACTAGCTAGCTATATTACTCTTATAAGTATTATCTATAAGGAATATAAAGCTATACTTACTTAAAGCCTATAGATTCTTACGGTTTACGAAGGTAAATACGTAGAAGGTAATACTATTACTATAATCTATATATTTACCCTTACCGTAAGTACCTTATTACTTATTAAGCTATAGTTTAGCGGCTTTAACCTACGCTTACTACGTCTCTCCGGCGCCTATAAACTTACTATTTGGTAAGGGCTTTAAGAATAAAACTATATTAGCTATATCGAACCGTAATATCGTTTTCGAGTACCTAGTATTACTTAAAGCCCTCTTACTTATTAAGTTACTCTAGGTAAGGCGCGCTTACGTATAGTTACTAATAGTTAATATATATAAGATTATCGTATTACGTACGGCTTAGTTTAGCGGCCGGTTATCGAGTTTAAGTAGTAAGTAATTATAAGAGTTTATAGGACCTTCGGTAAAAGCGATACTAATATCTTATAGGCTTATCTTTAGCCGTAGCTATAGTCTTACGAACTATATATATAGCGGAGTTATAATATAAGTAGTTTAAGGCTACTAAAGTCCTCTTCGCCTTCGAAGTAGACTTATAGCCGTATTTATAGTACGTATATATATATATCGTACTTTTTCGTAAGTAATAAGCCCGTTTTTAATCCTCTTAATAGTACCCTCATCTTTACTCTTACTATTACTCTTTCTTTTATAGCCTTAGCGGCCTTTTATAGTCTATATATTAGTTATATATAGCTAGTAACGGCTATATTTATCGGCGGACTACGTAATCTCTAAAGCTACTTTAAATATACGACTCCGTTAGGACATAATATTATTAGAATTATCTAAGATATACTTAATTTTATAGGTTTTATCCGTATTATAAAGTAGTTTTATAAGCTACTTTTAACGACGTATCCGATTTAGTATATAATCCGTATCCTCCTCTTCCTTAAGCCTCGTACGGTCAATAGCTTTATTAATAGCTATATATAGTACTCGCTTTTATGAAGGTATCGTAAGGTTTATAAACTAATAAGGTTTATAAGTTACTA
Organism: Venturia effusa; assembly: GCA_007735645.1. NCBI lineage: Eukaryota > Fungi > Ascomycota > Dothideomycetes > Venturiales > Venturiaceae > Venturia > Venturia effusa. The sequence continues at coordinate 54,185 of CP042198.1, forward strand.
TTTATCGGAGACGGATTCCACTTATACGGCTTTTAATTAACTTAAGTATAGTATGTTTCTTATATATTTTAGGTAGTATACTTACTAAAGGTAAAAAAATAGAAATAATAATAATTTAGTATATATAAACAAATAAACAATTGACTACCTCCGCATGCTCGGTAGCACTACGGCGGCTTCATCGCTCAATCGGGCGTAGATTTAACCATATGCAATGAAAGCACGGCTTCATTCTATATATGGTAAGTTGTGGAGACTGTGCGAATCTACACCCTACTCAATAGCCGCCGCAAGTGCCTGTAACTCCCCCCGAATTGACCCAATTTAACCAGGCCGTCTTAGAAAGGGCGATCTCTTCCCACTGCCACTGAATAATGGGTCTCTGGGTATCGCTCTCTGGACCGGGACATATCTTGGTCTTTTCGTCGCAGCGGAGCTGGTAGGTCCATTTGGCTTGATGACAATAGTGTTTTTTGGCGTGGACTAAAAGTGGTGCCAGCGTAAGGATTGCGGCGAGGTAGGAAATGATTCGCATGATGGTGATTGGATTGGCTGGTATCGTATTGTGATGAGTCTTGAGTTTGATGAAGTGGAAGATATCTGACCGCGCTGACCCTAAGCACAGAGACTCGCTTTCTTTATACCTGTTCTATCTTCCGTGGAAGCCAGTGGTAAAGGTACGCTCATCACTCTACAGCAATATTGGGGTAGCCAGCAGCAAGAATGTTACTGGGTCGATCCGCCGTAATGAAGTGGACCCAAGTGGAACGTAGAACAGGCTATCAGAGCCAATCGGACTCCACACATAAGCTGTATATAGATACTATGGTCGCAACGCATTTAAATGCTAGCTGCAAATCAGTGGCAAGGTTATCACGGCCTCGAATTGCTAGTAGATTCTATGCGAAGACCCCTGTTGAGCGATTTCCGGCTAACATTTATTTGCCTTGTAGCCATAGTATTTCATTACAATAGAGTGATCAACGTACTGGCATTTCTCCGCTGGTGTCCATAGTACGATATGCATGTATATATAGCTTGCTATATATGCGTAGAACTCTCATTGGCCCTTTTCTCGGTTCTCCTCGAGTCCGGCCTCATTACGGCGGATCGACGTGCTAACATCCCCAATGTCACTCTGGCACCTGCCATATCGGTCAATCTCATGCCAAAGGCCTCTCTTTCCACCTGACCCTTGGAGAGAAACCCCCAAGGTCCTCAGATGCACAGTTGCCAGGCTCCGTAGTCCGTACAGTTGCAGCATCGCTAAATTCTACCAACTTTGGATAAGATTTGATTAGCACTGCCGAAAACTACTATGTACGTGGACATCTGACGTTTTCCAAATCAGTTTCCCTACCCTGTGAATAAGGGACCACCCTAGAATATTCGATATCGTCACCAAATATAGTCGAGATCTTGAGATTCCTTATTTCGCACAGACTGTTCCTAAGAGCGCGCGTGCATGGATCATCTTTATGGAAGCCAGCGGAAAGAATGTTAGTATGGTTATCCCTCCACACCAATAAAATATGCATATATAGCCTATATGTACACTCCGATTGGCTCTTATAGCCTGCTATTCACTCTATTTGGCTCCGGCTTTATTCCGGTAGATCGACGTGCTAACATTCTTTCCGCCGGTCACCACAGTATGTGGCCGAGCGAAAAGCCATTTAAATCGTAACCCGACGCTAAGTGTCCATGTATCTATCGCCGGTACTGAATCTATGGCACTAGATCTTGTTCGTCGAAAGATCCGAAGTTTGGCAAACTCACCCCAGCTAATTTGACTGATGACATGTAAGATCAAGACACGAAAGCGTGCGATGTAGATCTTTTCGAAGCGATCATCAGAATTTCGTCGGCCTGGTAATCATGGTCTCCCGTCGCCATATCCCATTCTCCGCAGGCTCCGGCAATTCATCTCAAAGATCTTCTCCCTAGATGGGACGCCCCACAAAACTGATTATTCAACTCCAAGCTCCTAATAAACGTTCCTCTACTCGCCAGCTTGGATCCCGCTCCGACAACAATGGAGATCAAAGCACCGATAGTCACAGCTGTCTGAGATGGAAGTGCCATGGTGACGATTGATTCCCTCGAACCGGACAAGATTCCGATGCGTTTGCGGTTGTAAAATGAAAGTGTACACAGTACAAATTTAGTTCCTCTGCGAAACTGCGAATCCTGGCTGAGAATCACATGTGTGCATCAGACTACTCTCCACAGTACGGAAGTGCAATAACCCTCCGTTCATGGTATTAGTCGTCAGTCGCGCTTCTGCTTCTCTCTGTCTTGGTTTGCAAGATTGTCAAAGGTCTTGCAGGCAAGATGTTCCTGCTGCACTCATTTCACTGTCGGTTTGTGAATGCTACCTCGGCACCTGTTTTCCCAAATATTAACAGATCGTCGATACGTTCGTCACCCGTTCCAATACAAGGATTTCGATGCGGCCCCATCGTCAGCGGAAATGAGGTCAAGTTCACATGTTTGGACACCTCAACGGGAGGCTTATTGAAGCTCCACCAAACTCAAATAATGCTCTACCATAGAGTACTTCCACTGCCGAGAGATGGGATCGCTGCGGGCGCTTGTGACAAAAGGATTCGACGTTAGGACAAAAATACTGGGATCCGTTTCATGGGAATGTCTTTGGCTGGAGCAGCAAGCGAAACCGACACCCCTTTGGATGAATATGGTGTCCTAACGTTTCGATTGATTTACTGTAGTCCCGTGATCCGTGCAGTCAGATAAGATAATGCATTAACTGGATTAGAGCTTAAGTTGAACTTCTCTGAACGTCGCGTCCAGACAGTGAATCGGAAAAATGGGGAGAACCGAAGCCCAGCCGAAGACGGTTCGAGAAAAGCACCACTGGAAAAGAGAATAAACGATGGCCGTGGGGATCACGACACGCGCCAAGAAACAGCCGCAAGAAAAAGGGAGTAAGAAGCTCAAAAGTGTTCACGGCCCTAGCGTTCTTGACAGTTCGATTTACGTGACAGTCCTAGGGCAGCAGGCTGAATTCCAGAAAACACAACCACAAGGACATACCGAAGATAAGACATACGAGCACAAGACGACGACGAAGCCGACGATACATGAGGAAGAAAAGCAAAAGAGGAATAATCCAAAGAAAGCTACGCAAAGAGAACCTAAGCAAGCATGGTATATACTCTGCTACATACCCCTTCGTTTAGTGTCTTCGCAGCTGAGGTCTCTTTAGTCATTCCAAGTCCCACAACTTTAATGAAGGCTTTCAGCAAGCCCGCTCAGCCGAGAAGGGTTCTCGCTTGAAAGCTGGTTGCAATCACTTGGAGACTTCATAAACTGTAATAGTCTACAGCAGCTCTTGCGAGCCGATTCGGTTACTGCAATTGGGGTGTTTACTACTGTAGTAAGACCTTGGTGGCTCTTCGTGACGTGATAATCAAAGTCCCTAAGTGCGTATACGTGGTTAGGATAGAGCTTATGAACAAACCGTTCACGATTGATGTCGGTCCGGCCACGTGGCTTCAATGAGGCTCCGGAGCTCCAGGTCTTCTATCTCATTCACGTATTGTGATAGAGAGCTGCTGGCGGAGCGTTGCCGCCAATGCCCTTACAGTCAAGATTCATGCGCAGTGAATTCGCGTCAAAGGTCGCCAGGTCTACGCAGATGTTGACACCGCTTGTTAATGATTCTCAGATGCCTCCCTTTGGCAGCGTGGGGCCAAAACCCGATTGTGACCGAGCTCTGTGAGGCCTATCAGAGACGATTGTGCAACCGAAGCACATACTGCCAAACCATCAGTCTTTGATGCGTAACATCAGATAGGAGTGGTTTTCCGCATGACTGACAGCCATCCCACCGGCATCTGGCGGCATGAATGCCAGACCTCATCATATGCTCGATACGACGAGGAATGTTGAGGACCCGGAACCACGGAGGTGACCGATCTCGGTATTTGAGCAAACGATTGTGAGAGGCCTGTCACTACCCATATTTTCAAGACAAAAGAGTGTTGCACTGTCTATACACTCGCTGTCTGCCGAAGCTGTAGATCCTTCACCGTGACGTTGAACCGCATGCGATGGCGCGCCCAGAGGTGGTAACGTGCATGGCGCTCCGCCAATTCCAGGCAGCTACTGATCGAGGGAGAGAGCTTGGTCAGGAAGGACAAGGCATCGTCGATTGCAGGGAGCGCGGAGTGCAACACGATATGGTCGTGAAGGAGGAAGCAGTGGTTCATAAGTTTGCATCTCTTACCTTTCGAGCGAGGTCCAGTGCGGGGCTCATATGCAGCGTTGACAGCCAGGCGGTATTCGAATATGTGATCAACATTAGGCCTTCCATCAGGTAGACGGGAACGTTGGCGTTGTAGAAATCCGGATGCGCGAATTCCGCCAAGACTTTTCTTGGCGTGGGCTGCAGCCCGAAATGCCTCAGGCTGACTTCAGAATCATTGTTTTTTCCGCTCTTCAGCTTCACGTCTACGTCTTCCTCTCCTGCCTCACAACACGTCCACTGCCTGAGCTTCAATATTGAAGTCTCTCCAGTACTAATGCTTTGAATCGATTGACACCCGCACTTTCTCGCCCAGCCAATAATTTCCACTGCGCTACCGTCTCTATCTACGCCAAGTCTCTTGATGCCCGTTTGCCAGCGATATGGCCAAAACGCCCGATGATACTTCGCACGACACAATGTAGCTCATCTTTGTGAGAGCTTTTCCCCTATGTGACGAGATACTCTGCGCTTGATGGTGACCGAGCCGTCTGGTGGTTCTATCGGCCCTTGCGAGAAATCTGATAAAACATCGATCGGGGACTTCTTGGGTAGGCCAAAATGAAGCTGTCGAAAGGATGGGATAAGTGTGGATATATCCTCCACATTGTATGACTTGCTCATGAGCAGATTTGCCAAATTGGTATTTATTACCTGGTTCATCTACTTCCAGGCAAGTCTCGAATTATCGGTCGACGAAACTTTTTGGCTTCCGATGAACCCGAATGCTTGATTTCGTTCATCCGACGTAGTTAGGCCATGCTGAACTTTTCATACTATAGTCGTGGGCCGGAAATGAGCTGAAGAGACCTTGTCCTAGCTTCTTGAATGAATTCTGGGTTGCTGCAGCTGCCAATATTCCGTGTTCGCTAGGCTTCTGTCGCATGGCCCGGACGGAGCGCTCTTCCGTCCTTCCACGATTCGAGCTTCTCGTGAAGGAAAGTGACTCCAATGGCACGAATAAAGCTTAGTGAAGCCTTGACAGAGGCCGACAAAGCATTGTTCTGCTCACGTGAGAGACGTTGCACTCCTTCGAAGATATCATTCTTGACGCTCGACGATAGAAAGGTCACGCCGTCAATATACGTAACCAATATCAGCCCTGGGAGCATCAGATGTCAGCACAACAGATACGTTTTCTCGAGTCAAAGATGACACTGTTCGGCTCTCACAAGCTATTCATAAATCCTCATAGCCTCACCAGATGTAGTTTCCCAAGCCCTCGCCACTTGATCTCCCATCAAGAACACAGACTATGCTACCTTTCTTCAACCGACCGCCACCGCCTGGTGGCAACACTATCGCCAGTGGCTTTGTTGGACAATGCAGCAGAGCCCTGACAGACATCATGCCGATTGGAAATATGATACATAAAGTTTACAAGCAAATTGCGGGTGACAGCCCAGAAAAGAAAGAGGAGGCTGAATTGAGAAGATTGAATATCCAATTACTCCGAGAGATGGAAGGGAAGCGCATACAACAGAGAATGTTATCCCAACTCCAAATGAATCGACTGCAAGAGCGGCTAGCTAAGGAGAATATAAACGAGGAAGCCGAAGTGAGGAGACTCGAACTTGCCACACTACAAGAAAAGAACAAACACATACTTCATCAACTTCGGGCCAAGTGCGAAAAGGCCCAGTTGAGGCGATTGAACATCAAGCGACGAAAGAAGCAATCCGACCTGATAAAATTGGAAGAAGACTTATGTAAGCTTAAAATCCAGCGACTGGAAACACGCAGCGGAGACGAAATGGTATTTCAGACACTGAACGTTGAACATTCCAAACAATCTTCCCGTCTCAATGAAGAAGAAGAGGTATCTCGGCCCCGCAGATTACGGATCGACAAATCAAAGACGCAGGAGGAGCAAGTTGCATTCCGCGAGTTGCGAACAAAACTGATCGAACGACAGCTCCGCGAATGCGACGACGCAGCATCTGCACGCCAGCAAGCCGCAGAAGCCGTCGACAGGTATAGAGAAAGGAAATTCAGGTACTTGGAACGGCAGATGGAGCAGGGGAAAAGGAAAAGAGGCTTGGACGATATATGGGAGGGAAACAATGGAAGCGTGGAGACACCCAGCGGCAAAAAGAGACGGCCAGATGAACGCGGGTTTCTGCGAGTACCTGGGACTGGAATATCGAATGGTGGCGCTCCGATCAACAGTCATTCTGGTGACGGAACGATGCTTGGCAGCTGTGGCGTGAGGGTTGGAGAGACTGGGGTCGGCGACACAACAATGTCTGGGACGGCAGAGTCGGAGGCAGAGAGGAGATGGCAAGACGTTGGGAATGAGGTTACAGGCGAGTGGCCAACGCCAAGATCAAGGTCACAGCTGCCCACGCCGCCGGATAGTCAATAAAAGCCAAACATTGCTGGAGCTGGAAGGACTGGAAATACTGGAAGCTAGAGACATTACTAAGGTTTGAGGACGGAGATGCTCTTAAATTCTAGGACGAAAAGGACAGGGTTCACGACTACCTCTCAAGCGAGGGACGCGCGCGGGCCCCCCGCATCCTCCTTATTCTTTGCGGTTTCTTGACGTCTTCAATTGACGTTCTTTCTGTTACGATTCCGATCTTGTTCACTTACAAGGATACCTAGAGTGTGCCTTTTGTTCCATGATCAATGTCGATTCGTCTGCTTGGTGTTCAGACCAAGTTTGAACGTAACTTTGAATTACATCCTCATTTCTCCATTTTTGGGTATCTTGTTCGGCATTTGACCAAGATTCGGAGACCTAGAATCTGGTCACAAAGCACTGGACAGTGACTAAAGTAGAGGAATGTTTTTTCTCTATCTACAACCATTCATTTCCGGTAAATGAGCCCTTTCCACAACGGGCAATCCTCCCACCAAGTGTTGTCTATGTCTTTGAGGGCATATCCTCATGATGTCTCCGAGCGAGAAATCATCAACCATCCAGCTGTCTGTGTTAGTAGACGAACTCTTGGCGTTGATTTGAGCTTAAGACTGTCAATGATAGGGGGCATAGCGTCTTCGAACGACGAATCCACATGATTAACAGCTGAAGCAGGCGAAGAAATCTCTGCTCATTTGATGGGTCGAATACCTTCGTGTGAAGTTCTGCCACTTTTAATTGCATCTATACGTTTACAGAATGCCGCCATGCATGTTTACCTACACGTGTCTGGTTCAAGCATCTTTTATGCTGTCACCTTGGTTGTTGGCGGCTGAGTCAGCTTAGAGGTACACTCGATATCGGTGATTGAGTCCTTTTTCTTCCCATTGACACCGTTGCTGCCATTGATGTCCTTGACGCCATTAGCATTCAGGGGGTTCTTGACGGTGATGTGGTCATGCTCAGTCTCGTCAGCTGGGCACTCTCCAGTGTCGCTAGAGTCAACAAAGGCATCGATGCCGGCACCTTGGCGGGGATATTCCTTCATGATCTGCTTGTGTCGGTGCAGAGCAGCCTCCATCTCCTCTTTAGAGACATCGTTGAGGAAGACACAAGTGCCAATCGGTGATGGGACAGCGGCGCGAAGAAGACCGTCGCGAGTCTTCAAGATGGCAGCAGTAGCTTGCTCAAGAATGTCCTCAGTGAAAGTCTCGTGATCCATTGTCAGGCCAGCACGAGAGAAGAGCCTCAGGATACGGTGGTGCTCTTCATCAGTGATCAGCTTACGGCTATTGGCCAACGTGGCGGAGTAAGCCATGTCGATGGAGATAGCGTGTCCATGACGGAAGGGTGTGTCTGGAATCAGCTCGTGCAACGGGGACCAGGTATGTCCATAGGCGATGACACGGTCGAGGCCAATCTCGTGGAGGTTGGGCGTTTCTAGCTTCAACATCTCGTGGATGCCCTCAAAGTTGATCTTGTCAGAGGCCTGGATCAACTCCTTGGATGAGCCGTCTGCGCGGCCGAACTTCATCCCAATGAGCTGCTCGCAGTATTTATCGAGCAATTCAAATGTGGGCAAGTGAGAGCAGATGGAAATCTTCATCAGCTCAGCGAACCCATTTCGTACTTGAGCAATTGGCAGAGTGCGCAAGAAGGTGAAATCGAGAAGGGTATGGATTGGAGCGTGGTCTGGGACTCGTCAGGGAGGTCATCAAAGGGAAAGGACGTATGCCAGAGTACCTACAAGCACCTAGACGATTCTTGTAGTTGCCATAGTTGACGGCGACCTTGATGGACACGGAGGCATCGATGAGGCCAATCACGGTGGTTGGGATTCGGATGAAATTGGTGTTCCGGCGGTAGGCGGCACACGCGAACCCTGCGACATCGGTGACAAGACCACCGCCGATGACCAGGACTGGTTCCTTGCGGATGATGCCAAACTCGGTCTGCTTTGGTCAGCACAGTCACCAACCGTGCATGGGTGGAGGAGACGACTTGCCATGGCCTCCACAATGGACAGCAAAGTCGGGATGGTCTTGGCCTTCTCGCCAATCTTTGTCTTGTGGATCTTCAATTGGATGCCGTGGTGATTGAAGTAGTGTTCCATCTGCTCGCCATAGATGTTGTAGATGTTGATGTCCGTGACGGCCAGACATCTCTGCCAGCGCTTGTACAGGTTGGCCAGATTGGCGTTCTCGACGTCGAACACACCGTCGATGAAGGTGAAGTCGTATTCGATCTTCTCATAGCCTTCGACGTGGAAGCCCGAATGACCTGACGGGGTCTTGGTCTCCTTGACTGTGGCCTTGAGGTCTGACATGGCGACGAACTCCTGTTGAAAATGAAATCACGCGAAAGTTGAATGGGAACGTAGAGAGGGAGGCGATGGTTGGAACAGGTTTGAGGAAGATGGAGAGCCTGGCAGTGGGTGGTATATGAAAGCCGTTGCAGAGCACACCATGCCGGCCCTTCTTCCTCTGGCTCTTTCGGGACAAGTGTTGCGAAGTTGACATAGTCCATAGCGTAGAATTACCGAAGGACGTCTCCAAAGCACTAGTGGAATCATGAGGGTTCTTGGGTCCAGATCTATGCAGGACCTGGCCTTGCAGGCAGAACCAAACTGCGTGCCAGCAAGGGTGCCAATCAGACCAGTATGCATACAACACGGAGAGATGCGGATTGGAATGCCATGGTGGGGTTTCGACAATGAGGACAAGCAAGAGAACGGCTGCCCCACGATGGCATATGTACGTAATGATGTACCTGATCCAGAGAGGCGAGGCTATTGCGCAAGGGGAGCGACGGTGCAAGGTGGGGTCGGGGTCGATGTCGATGTCGATGTCGATGTCGATGTCGATGATCCGTTGTGCAGTGCATGGCGATGGTGTAGCAAGCACAGTTGAGCATTGGCGGAGGTGGTGGTGGTGGAGTGCATTGGAAGTCGTGATGACCTGGGTTTGGAAAGGCTATCGTATCGTATCGCTGGACGGCAAAATTTTCTGCGTGGCGGGTGGAATTGATTCGCGAACAAACGTGATCGATATAGCGCGCATTGAAACGTCCATTACACGTCGACTTGTCCCGTCCCATCACAATCCCATCAACGGCGGGCATGCACGCTACACGTACAGTACTGGCCGCAGTGCGGGGGTGACCGCTGTCCACAGCCTGGCCGTGGGGTCATGTCTCTGCCGGCTTCAACTCTGGAAGAAGTCGCCTGTGTTGACAGACGCGTCACGTTTGGGGACAGCGACTTTGGACTCGGACACTACACTGACCGCCATGGCTCAATTCGACGAGAAAAAGGCATACGCCGAGCAGGAGGAGATATACGTGAGTTGCAGTAGAATCACTGGGCTGGCATGACTCTAACCGCGGACAACTAGTTCGATGACGGTCGCGAAGAAGCCTTGGTCGCCTTTGTGCAGGCCAAATCTGGCGTGCAAAACCATCCCTCCAAGATTCTTGACGCAATCGACGAGTATGGTCGCAAGCACAAATACCTCATGAATGTGGGAGAAGACAAGGGCCGGATTGTGACCGACCTCATTCGCAAGGTGAAGCCAAAAGTCATGGTGGAGCTGGGAGGTTACTGCGGTTACTCCACCATCTTGTTTGCCAATGTTCTGAAAGAGATCGGAGGCCACAGATTCTACTCGTTGGAGCAGAGCCCCAAGTTTGGCAAAAACATCGAGACCCTGGTCAAACTGGCGGGCTTGGATGACATCGTCGAGGTCGTCGTCGGAGGAAGCACAGAGAGGCTCAGGAAGCTACACGATGACGGGAAGCTGAAACAGATTGACATGATGTTCCTGGATCACTTCAAGCCGCTATACACCACTGATCTCAAGCTTTGTGAAACGCTGGGTCTGATTAAGAAGGGCACTGTTCTTGCCGCCGACAATGTGATCAAGCCTGGCAATCCACGGTATCTCAAATACGTTCGAAGCACGCCACAAGACAAACGGATGGCACTCCAAGCCGGGGACCCGGAAGTTGTTGCAAGCGAGGCATTCAAACAATTCTCCATCACGCACGCGGCTTTGTATGGCAGCGAGGAAATCCCCAAAGACGAGACGTCAGGGAACGCCAACATGATTTACAAGAGCGATATGGTGCACAGCTTTGAGCCCACAGGGGTTCCGGTAAGTTCGCGCTCCTCTTTACTCCATTTCCAATCACTGACATGTTCAGGACGGCATCGAAATTACCTACTGTATGGGCGAGGAGTCACCCAGCCAATAAGGACATACGGGAGACAACGTGGTGAAACACCTGATGATACAGGGAGATGGACGGCGTGAGCCAGCTCCGACGTTGCCGCGCCGATTGGAGCATGGCGAAAGGTCTTCAACAGATGTTGCGAAATCACTTACTTCTTACCCGCTATCAAATCGCGAGCTACTGTCGAGGGCAATTCAAACTCTGAGAAGCCGTCTCTGAAGCAGACTCAGCCATCCAGATTATCGACCAACGGGAGAGGCACTTGAGAGCTGTGCTTGGCTGTTCCTCATTCGTTCAAGCAACATGCTCGCATATAAAAATACAATTAAAATTCGGCGATGAAGGCCCCCTTGAGAGTACTGGATCAAGCGGTTCGACGCACGCGTGACGCGATGAGACAAGGCTCCATGAGACCGAAGCCGGGTGGAGCTTCGATTACGAAATGAACTTAGACCAGGCTCGCCAGGGTGGCCTCCAAACGGCTGCCGGGAATCAGTGATGCACGCAGCAGTATGTACTAGCAGGAGAAGCAGATTTTTCGAGAAGCCGCGTCTTCCACGCGAAGTTTGATGCCGTTCACTTGGGCGTGGCTGTCCTACACAGGCCACCAAGCTGCATGCCAGAACATGGATGTGTAGAGCGTTCTGACGTGTGGTGCGCTTCTGGCAACCTTAGATTCTGCATTGGTGCACCTGTGCGGGACGATGACTGGCTCGGTCAATATGAATCGACCATGGTTGGATACTACTAGATGCCCGCATTCGGAGGTCTCTCCTGTTGATACCTACCCTTCACTTCTCGTACAGGGGCCTGGTCCTGGTGTCGGAGCGTGTCCAGTGTCCAATGTCCACAGCCATCCATGAACGATCAGACATGTGCATTCATTGTGCATCTCCATGTCCCCCCTCCGCACCCGTTGAATAGTGCTGGACACACTCCTTTCCTAATGCAGAGTAGCTGACGCCGGATATGGAGTCATGACGTTGATCGACAGATTGCATCTTGACATCGTGAAACCTTATTGAGCCTTCACGCCGCCATCGGACTGGCCTGTGATTCTGGTTCGAGTCTCGGTGGCCGATGCAACCACAACCACGCCCATCACGAAATGCCTCTCTCGTCCGCCTCGCCTCCGTGGCAGCACCTCGTGCAAAACCTCTCGCTACTTGCGCTTGCCATTGTCGTCATCCCTTACTGCACCTTCGCGGCCGTCCTCGCTGACATCCTGTCACGTTACCGACATGGACGCACCTGCACTGGCAGTCGGAGACGGGCTGCCACTCCGAACACTCGGTCCCGGCATCGGTCTCGGCATCGGCATCGGCCTCGCAACATCTTGGTCACGGGTGTGGGCATGAGCAAAGGCCTGGCCATCGCTCGCGCCTTCCACCAACAAGGACACCGTGTGGTCGCTGCCGACTTTGAGCCGCACGGCATTCCCGTCTGTGGACGATTCTCGCGCGCCATCACAAACTTCTACTCCTTGCCGCAAGAGTCACATGATGCACCCGGCGGGTCGAGCTATGTCCAAGCCCTCGTCTCCCTCGTCCGCAAGGAGAAGATCCATCTTTGGGTGAGCTGCTCTGGCGTGGCTTCAGCGCTCGAAGATGCCAGAGCCGCCGAAGCCGTTGAGCAGCAGACGCAATGCAAGGCCTTCCAGTTCGGCGTGAAGATGACGGCGACGCTGCACGAGAAGTACTCGTTCAACGAGAATACACGCATCCTGGGGTTGAACACGCCCAAGACCCATCTCGTCACGTCGGTTGAAGACGCTCTCAAAGTGCTCCATCAGCAGGAGAACACCGACAACACAAAATACATCATGAAACCTGTCGGTGTTGACGATACAACACGCGCGGATATGACGCTGCTTCCACGCGCCTCCACCGGCAGAACAACTGCTCACATCACTCGTCTCAACCCGACTCCTACCCGTCCCTTTGTCCTGCAGCAATACATCCAGGGACCAGAATATTGCACTCACTCCATCGTGATCCGGGGCAACGTTGTGCTATTCACCGCCTGTCCATCAGCAGACATGCTTATGCATTATCAGTCTTTACCCACTGACTCTCCCTTGTTTCAAGCCATGTTCGAGTATACGAAAGAGTATGCCTCGAAAATGGGCAAGGAAATGACGGGTCACTTCTCAATGGACTTTCTCGTCGTTGAGTCGAGCGACCAGGTCGACGGAAATTTGGCAAAGAGGCTTTTCCCCATCGAATGTAATCCACGTGCGCACACCGCCGTCGTCCTCTTCAACGACGACTCCGCAAAGATGGTAGACGCCTATCTCCACCTCCTTGACACCACACCCTGCTCGTCCGACAACAGCAACAGCAAAGAAGACGAGAAGGAAGAAGAAGTGGAGGATTTCAACGTAATCTTCCCCTCGTCGACAACGAAGTACTACTGGCTCGGCCACGACATCCTGACCCGCATCGTCCTCCCCATCCTCAATTTGTGCTCCCTCAACAATACCCTCCACGCTACTCGCGCCTCACTCCACGAGTTCCTCGTCCATGCTCTCTTCTGGAAGGACGGGACGTTCGAGCTATGGGACCCGTGGCCCTTCTGGTGGTTGTATTGTGTGTATTGGCCCGGAAAGTTTGGAATGGCGATTGTGAAGGGCCAGTGGTGGAGTCGTTGTAATGCTAGTACTGGCAAGATGTTTGCCTGTTGAGAGAACGCCTTGGGGCCTGGGATCGTTGCTGGTTCGAAGAGAGGGGTGCGGAGTGCGGACTGGCAAACACTTTGGTTTTCTTCTGCACCGTCGAGCAGAGCTGTGTCGGGTTCTTTTGTTGACTGCTTTCAAGATATCTTCTTAGGAAGAAATTTCGGGGGTTCGTCCAAGGATCTTCCTTCAACTCAGGCTATCGAGATACCTTTTACCGTAGGTCTTTTAGACATCTGTTCATGATGTTCCGTACAGGTAATCCACTGAGATCTTGCAAGGCACTGAATCATTCTGCAATAACTTGCTGGGATATCCTTCTCTACAATCCCTCAAATTCATCCGAAAGACCATTCTTGAAATTTCCCCGCAAGCAAGAGTATCGATTCAATCACAATCATGGGGATCGTTGTTCTTCAATCGCTACTATGGAATCAAACACGCGACCCGTGAGCCCTGAGAGTTGACGAGGCATTGATCGAGAGCAAGCATCAAAGTCGTTTGTGGCGCACCGGTGCCAACGCTTAAGATCGGCAGAAGCCTGAGCGTGGCGATGGCTCATCATGTTTTGGCACGAGAAACCTTCGAGCCTGTGAGAAGTTGTCAAGACAGGTACAGACGCTCTAGGCTCTGTCATGTCGGAATCTACGAAAAGTGACATGTCTCCTGAACAGACCATCGGGCCGCCGAACCACACCCTCTTCCGCCAACAGTCAATCTACGCCCTCGCCGCCATCTCCTCATGCAACCATCCCCAGATCTTTCCAACCAACGTCTCATCCACAACCTCCAAAGTCCTCATTCCCTCGCACGCCCATTCAGCCCTCGCAGTATCAAACACCCTCCCCGGCCTCGACCGTGCATTCTCAACCCCCTTCTCATCATTCTGTCCACCCGCAGTTCGAAGACCATACGCACGTTCCCACAATACCAGCAGGGCCTGTGCAGGGTGGGACTCGAGCAATCTCAACCTGTCAAGCCAGACCTGTGGAGCTACGACGTCGAATGCTCCTCTGCGGGCCCCTTGGATCCAGGTCAGGAGGTCTAGCCAAGTGGGCGTTTTGGGAGTAACATTCGCGACGAGGTGGTAGACGTGACATTCCTCACTTTCGCCATCGCGGCCCACCTGATTAGTTCCCGTGTCGAGAATGATTTCGCAAACCGCTTTGGCGGCGGTGTCGACTGGTAACCAGTTCAACTTCTCTCCTTTCAGCCGTGGAAGACATCCGAGTGGCTCGACAGTGCTGAGCATTAATGGCCAAGCTTCAGACGTATTCCAGACGCCCGTCTTCGTGTCGCCTGTGAGCTGTCCGATACGGAGCACTGAGATGCGACCAGCCATGGAAGGAATCAGCGAAGCAGACGAGCAGATTCTTTCAGCCACCCATTTCGATCGCGAATAGCCAAGCGAATCAGCGTCTTCGGGATCCGAAGATATAGTCTCGGGGATTGGATCGGCAGTAGAGCATAGAACGGAAGCTGTGGACGAGCAGAAAGTCATCTTCGCATTTTGCTTCGAAGTGATGGTTAGGGCAATGAGCGCGTGGAGTCCGGCTATGTTATCGGTGAATGACTGAAGTGGCAGGGAAAAATTCACTGCCCATGCCGAATGAATTACATGAGTGACTTCTTTCTCAAGCTCTGTGAATACGGACAGCGGAAGCCCGAGGCATTCAGTTGCGAGGGAAGCGGCGTAACAGACGAGCTTCACACTAGTATCTGAGTCTTGATTTTGGCTGATGGATAATCTCTTCTGGTGCAATGAATTGAGAACGCGTGACTTTGCTTCGACATCATTTTGTGCACGGACAAGACAGACTACCTTGGAAAGGGAGAGGTCTCGAGTAAGCTGATGTAGGATATGCGCACCGAGAGATCCGGTGGCGCCAGTCAGTACCTAAATTGATCAGACAAGATATGTACGCAATGGCAAGCGTGTACCTACAATTACGGAAGGCCGTGCTCCTTTCGCTGAATCGCCAAGCGGCTGCGAAGAGAACTTCGAGTACTGTACAGCAAGATCTAGCATTACCTGACTGGCATCTTCAGTAACTTCAGGAGATTTGCCATGAAGAATGTCAAAGACATGCTTGGAGAGGCTAGAAGAATCAGCTCCAGTTCCACTCAGACAACTGGAATTTGAGACTTACGCAGCAATATTTCCACAATCGTAAACCACACTCCAAGGTAGCTTCAGTCCCGCACGTGTGATCTTAGTCAGCCTCCCTCGGATTTGAGAGCTCATCGCGGAGTCAATGCCATGTTGGTAGAAATCAGCCTCATCGGTCAAATGGCCTTTGCTGTTCGTCACAGCTTCAACAATCTTGCGAACAGTGGCAAGCACATCCTTTTCAGAGGGTACGTTGGAAATCAATCTCAGATCATAGCCACCATCTTCTGCCCCGCCATTGTACATAGTCTCGATCTGCTTTGCGTACTTCTCATACGCGATGTTCCGCAAAACTGTTCCTTTGCTGCTCTTAGGCAGTGGGAGGTCATCAAAAGCACGTATACTTATCATATTCCGCGGAATTTGGGTGTGTTCTTGACCCTGTGAATTGGTTTCCTGAACGATTTTCCATATTGCTTTTTCCAAGTTGGTATCAGTGTTCTCAGATGCCGTGTTAGATGGAAAGACAAGAAGACCAGGTACTTGTTGCCCATTCCCAAACACCAAGACATCTTTTATCAATGGCAAGGCGGAGGATATCCAGTCCTCGACAGGAGCTGGATCAAATTTCTTGCCTGTGCTGAGAGTAATCTGGCTGTCACTGCGACTATGATACTTCCATGCATTGCTTAACCTTGGGTGGGGCTCGAAAAGATCACTGGTCGCAAAACTGCCGTCCGGTCGATTCGTTTTGGCCACGTGTGGCCACGACGGCAGAACAATCAGTTGAAACAAACCGCTATCGTTGTCTTCCAATTCGAAACTCAGATGGTGATTCTTTGCAGGCAGCCGAAGAAATTGCCATTCTTTGTCATTTTCGTAAAGCCGATGAGATGAGAGCAGGAAGCCACACTCAGCACTGCCGAATCTTGAGACCAGATTTACTCCGTTGCCGACGAGTTTGTCGCCAATGCGCTGTGAAAGTGCAGCTCCACCAACTGAAACGATATCCATGCATTTGAGAATGTTCACAACCTTGTCTTCTTCTGCAAGCATTTGCAAGATATACGGGACGCTTGCAAAGTAGCGGATTGGGGGGGCATTCCCTCTCTCGACGGCTGCCTCAGCACATTGGAGCGAGAGCAGTATATTCTTGGAAGTAATGGGAACATCAGTGCCAGGAAAAAGCCAAATCAACGCGCAACTTGTCCATGCTCGTAAACAGTCCGCGATACCACCGTGGTAAAGAGGTGTCGTTGTGAATGTTGCCGACAGTCTACCGTCCATGGAAGGCAGCACTTTCACGGCCGCATGATGAGTCTGGGGTATCGGTTTTGGTAGCCCTGTTGATGTTCCAGAGGTGTGAAAGAAGAAGGCGATGTCGCGTGAAGTATGGACTCTGATAGTGTCCGTCGTTGATGTGTGCAGGTCACATGCATTTGGGTCACCTATGAAATCCAGATACCGCCTGTCTCTCGGGAGAGGCGTGCATGTTAGACCGAAGCTGGCGACAGAAGACGCGGAGTGGGCCAGTCCGGAGTATGCTTCGTCATGAATTAGAAAGTTTGCGTTACACGAGGCGCAAAGGTGAGCAATGGCGACCGGTTGACATTGCGGACTGGAATTTATCAGCTGGTAGGGACGGTTTTGAACCTGTCAACTTACGCAATGATCAAGACGGAGAATCCAGCTCGCATCAGTGCCAACCAAGCAAAGACGAATTCAATAGAGCTTGGGCAGAGTAGTGCGACAGTGTGGTGGGATTGATTCCCTAGCTGTGAGCGAAATTCGCTCGCAAGTCTGGCTGATCCATCTCGTAAATCCTTAAAGGCTTCGAATTGTCAGCCATAGATGTTCGATCGATCACTTGGACGCACCGTATAGCTGAACTCCCCACGGTGTACTTGTTTCAGGACGAGGAAAAGCGAAGGCGGGAAGATCAGGATTAGCATGTGCTTGCTGTTCGACGAGATGGGTGACAGTCGTGTACGACGTGCCGCTTGGACCCTGCAATTCTGCGGCTTCTCCCAGTGTGCAAATGAAGTAATTGCAATTAAGCTGCGCCATGTTGTTCGACGACGACGTCTACCAGCAAGAGCCGTAATGTAGCAAGGAAATCCTATTGCACCGTTCTAGTCCGATGTCGCGCCAGAGATCATCTCGCTAGGATTGCCCAACGCACGATCGTTTTTGCACCGGCACCGGCGACATGCATTTGACTTGCGGTAGATCACAGACCGCACGCCAAGCTTGGGTGGACTTCTCAGAACGCAGCGCTAGTTTGCACGACACTGGTGCAAAAGCGATAAGTATGGCCCAACACGGTTTTCGGTTCCCGCTGGTTGCCCTGGGCGAGAATGCAACTACTTGTGGAAACCAGAAGCGCGGTGATGCATTGGGGACTAGGAGTGCCGCTGTAGTCGAGCTGTTGACACGGTCACGTGATTGTACCGTACTTTTTCACGTACTATGACACAAGTTGCCAGATGTGTGCAAGGGAAAGACTCCAGCGAGTGAAAAGCGGCATTTCCACCAGCGGGCGGGAGTCGGTACGACTTGAACATGGTCTGTGGTCTTGCCGGGAGGTAACTGTAGAGGCGAATGGCTGTGATCACCTCCTAATAATTGTCGGGTCTGTGATCTACTCGCACAAAAAGCAACGCGGTGAGCAAAGAATACAGGCCCCTGGACTTCAAAGTATCCCACAATGCTAGCATCTCTGAAGCTGGGTCTCTCGTGTACCAGCAACTGCGGTGATGTCGTGAAACTGTTGAGGTAAACATCAAGAAACTCGTCTGACCATGGAATCTGGTTGTACATGTATCGCAGATGCTGTCACTTGCGAAAACGCACAGGCAATCGATGCGCTGCCAGCGGTTCGAAGTGCATAGTATACCGCAAAGCAGAGACATATGCGAGCTCTGCCAGATTATACCGCCCGGATCTCAGCAGCGTCCAAATCAGAACGAGGGGGACCCGTTCAACAACCAAGGCAAAATCGGGGAGGGATATAGAGGATGGCGGGCTATGGCAGTACCGAATCTAGGCTCCTAGGTCTGCATTGAGCCATGGTGGTTGCAAAAAGCCGGAGTCAAGTATCTTGCAGTCTTCCGGCTTCAGTGGCAGGGCTTTGACGCAATTCGTATCACCTCTCGCCGCCTTTACTTCTCTTTCGTGCAGTCACTGCAGCTGCTCCCTCTCTCCAGAATTCATAGCTGCCTGTTGCCAAGCTGATGTAAACGCGTCGTGTTATTTGGACCGGCTTGGTGGAGGCTGGAGAAGGACTCAAAGGCGTGAAGCGCGGGTTTGAAGGAATCTGCGTGCACGTATCATTGAGCCTTGGAGATGAGATGGCGGATCCCTGCAGTCTCGTGGTTATAGGCTCAACATGATGAAGATGTGGAGAGGTCGAGGACCGGCGAGAACAACGTAAGCATAGATGTAGTGACCAGGATACACTGTAGTAACGTACTACCAGTAGTACTTACCAACCAAGGTGCCCACGTGCCCCATAGATAGTAACTTGGGCCCTTTTCCACCACCACTGGCACCGGCATGTCTCCCCGGCCATCCCTCCAATTCCTCGAGGCATCATGCATCTATCTCTGTCATCACTCGCATTGATTTTGTGTCCAAGTCTCGGACGCCCCAGAGGCCACACTGGCCACGCAATGGAGAAAGAAACTCACCCTACGACCAATATCTGAAATTTGCGGTTAATTGCCGAAACCACACATATATTGAATGAAGTTGCAGCCACATATACATAATTGCAGTTGTATATGGCTATAATTTATTACACGTACATATAATCCTATAGGCGTAATTATAGTCATATATATAAGATCTTATTAGCTAGTTAGCGTATATTTCGTATTTATAACGTATATATCTCGTGATCTCCCTATGCTTTCCCTTTTTTATAGTTTTACACGATCTATAGATCCAATTGAAACCAGCCTTAATCGCTTAAATTTAGTACGAAAAGGCTATATTTTACTAGTTATAACTAGATAACGTAATTATATAAAAGTTAAGTAGCTAAGATACGGTAGGAAGCCCCTAAATTAAGCGCTTAAACTATCGCTTAATTTATCGTATAATCTATCGCTTAAACTATTATATCTATCGCTTAATTTATTACTTAATTTATTACTTAATTTATTACTTAATTTATTACTTAATTTATTACTTAATTTATTACTTAATTTAATACTTAATTTATTACTTAATTTATCGCTTAATCTATTACTATATTATATATATATTATATCTTAAAACCAGCTACTTAAGACTCCTTTACTAGAGGATAGACCTCGCTATCCGAGCCTTACGGTTAGTATAGAGTTTAAGTCCCTTAAAGCTAGTATTTATACTATATATAATACTATTATTAAGGCTTACGAGAGCTTTAAAGTCCTTACTAGTAACGATAGTTACTAGTACGTAGAGTACTATTAATATATTACTAAAGACTATCCGTTTAAGGTAAGGTTTTAAAGCCTCTCTATATATCTATATTACTAATACTATATAGGCTCGAATTACTATTATTAAAGGCGCTTATAAACCCGTCCTCCGTATCCTTACTACTTATACTTATTCTTTAGAGACTTACGATAGTTAGCGTACTACTAATATTATTAAGTATTATAAAAGATAGGCCTTTACCCTCGTTACTAATAACTATACCGTAAAGCTAAAGGCTATAAAGATAACTACTAGGCTTAATATAGGATAAAGTATTACGTATAATATAACTTAGAGGGTAAAGTAGGCTATTAGGCTTAATCTCGATTAGGGTCCCTAAGGGGTCGGGTTAGGTTAGGTTTTAGGGGTATCCCCCCGACCCGCTATAGGGGGGGTAGAAATAGGGGGGGGGCGGGTTTTTAGGTTAGGGGGAGCTTTTACCCCCGACCCGCCAATTAGGGGGAAGTCAGGTTTTTTAAGTTATATATTTTAATACTTGACCTAGGTATTATTAAGATCTAAATAGCTAGAATTATAGAGAAATACCTATCCTATAAGTCTATAAGGTTATATAATATAATATACCTATAGGTTGTCCGTAATTAATAAAACTATACGAAAAAGTTACGTTTTTTAGCTAAGAACCCGCCCTAATTAATCGGGTCGAGTTCTAGCGGGTTTAGGGTCGGGGCGGGGGGTCCTAGGGACCCCTAGACCCGACCCGAGTACCTCTCCCGACCCCCTCTACCCCCGAGGGGTCGGGGGATCCCCCGATCCCTTAGGGACCCTAATCTCGATAGAGACGGTAGTTATTAGTTTTAGTTAATAGAACTATTACTAAGGGCCCTTAAATAGTATAGTAACCTCGATAATAAAGCTATATATAATAGTACCTTTATAAGGTTTAAAAAAAGCGCGGATAGTATATTTTAAGCCGCCGTAATTCTACTATCTATAATAGTTATAGCCTAGTAATATATAAGAGACTTTATAGTATTTAATAGCGCTTATTACTTATTAAAGTACGGCGGTATCTTACTTATTACGATAAGTCTCGATACGAACGAGAATATACTAGTTCTCGTATAGGCTATCGTACTAACCGAGTTATCGGAATAGTAGAGTTAGTTCTTTAAACTCCTTTAAAATTACCTTATTAAGCTATATATAAATAATACCGAGATTAATAGTATCTAAGAGATCTAGATATCTATTATTACTAACCGTAGTAAAGGCCTTAACTCGGCTATCGTATAGTTCTTTCTAGAGTCTATTACCTACTATTACTACTATATATAGTATTTAGTAGAGAATATAAAGTATTATTACGGCTAGGAAGTAAGATCTCTATTCCGTACGGCGTACTAGGTATCTTTAAAAGTAGCTTATTATACTATAATTAAGAGGATTCGTAAGGTTTACCCTACCGTACTTATCTATATCGAAAATATTAGAGAAAAAGTACGTTACTATAAAGACTACGTACTAATTAAGACTTATCCTTATTATAGCTATACGACTTTAAATATTAGCGAGTTAATAAACTTACGATACCTCGAAGAGAGGAAGATAATACTACTTTATATACTTAAGGCTATATAGATAAAAGAGATATAGTAAAATTTTAAGCGTACTTCTTATTACTACGGTAAAGATATTATTTACGGCTAAAAGTTAACTAAGTTTAGTACTTAGTATTAATACGATTGCTACGAACTTAGCTATAAGATAGTAACCTTCGTATTATTATTAACTATTAGCCTAGTACGGCTTTATAAGTTACTCGGTAGTCTAGGCTAGATTATAGACCTTAAAAAAGAATTATATAATTATCTTAAGTAGTAAGACTATTACCTTCCTTACGCTTATATATTTATAGCTATATTATACTAAAAAGTCGATCTAAAATACTTATATAACCCTTAACTTATAGACGTATATATACGGTAAAACTATCGTAAGATCTATAGTAGATCTATACGTCTAGTTATACTTTTAAACCTTATTCCGGATACCTTAATATTACTAAATAAGGCCGCCTATAAGAAAGGCCGTCCTCGTAAGAAGCGGCTTTATAAGAATAATACTAATACTCGTATCCGTAAGGATTTACGTCGTTACGGTAAGATACCGGCTTTAAGATCTACTCGTAAGGCTACCGAAAGGAGATTACGGCTTTAAAAACCGGATAACTACTTTATACTAATAGTATCTATAAGAGTACTTATAGAGACTTTAGAAGATAAAGCTACGGCTTTAAAAATAGTACTAATAACGGCTTTAAAAGTATCTTTAAAAGTATCTTTAAAAGTATCTTTAAAAGTATTATCTTTAGCCGCTAAGGTTATATTACTAACTGTAGCCTTAGCGCTTAAAACTAGCTTAAAAACGGCTTTAAAAACGGCTTTAAAAATAGCTTTAAATATAGCTTTAAATATAGCTTTAAATATAGCTTTAAAAATAGCCCCTACGTTATTAATTTTAAGCGCTAAGGCTATAATTACTATTAATTCTAACGAGGATTCTAAGTATTACCCTAGTATTATATTTATATCTCGTAAGGAAGCTAAAGCTATAATTATAAGTAATAATCCTAATATCGCTAAGGCCGCCGAGATCTACTTAAACGAAGGTAATTCTAATACGGATATAGATACCGATAAGGATAAGGATAAGGATAAGGATAACGAGAATAATAAGTATAACGAGGATAATTCCTATTCTACTTCTTTATAGAAGCCGATTAGGCTATCTTTACTAGTAAAGCGCTCCGTAGAAGGAGTAGTACTAGAATCGAGTAATTCGGCTAAACGACGGTAAGGTCTATACTATAATTATAGTAACCTTTATTACGTATATTTATATTACCCTACTCGTTCTTTTTAAGGCTTTAAGGCCGCCGTTTTTATACGTAGAATAAGTAGTTTACGTAGTAGCGTTATAATATATTCGAATTTATAGCTAAATCGCTCGAAATACTATAATAATATCTATATAATTATCCGTATTAGGCTATAGCCGAGCGTTAAATCGCTCGGAAATACTATATAGATATCTATATAATTAACCGTATTCGGAATTATAATTATATATATATATATATACGCTAAAATTATAGTTATATATACATTTATATGTAGCTTATATTTTATATATAACTGCAATTATGTATATGTAGCTGCAACTTTATTTAATATATGTGTAGTTTCGGCAATTAATCGCTAAAATTTGCTTCTATTTCGTGTCTAAAGGGAGGTGCAATTCCAACTCCTTAAAGACTACAACGCCTCTTTTACTACATCTCCTGCGATCCTTCCCCTACTATCGGCATATTCTATACCGAAACTTCCAACGATCCTGTCACTACTGTGCGAAGTGCGAGTATAGTTAACTTCGAACAAAGAGCGAACTTTTTCGCTTCGCCTACTCTCTGCACGAGACGACATCTCTTTATAAAAGGTGCAATTATGCGCTCAGCCAACTACTCTGGCGTCGCCTTGTGCCTTCATGGCGCTGTTAGTATAGGGCGATTACGAGAGAGAGAGACTTGTATAATGTGTTGGTCCTAGAGAAATCTATCCGATATTTATTTTGAAATAGTAGTAAGCGCATTGCACCCTCGACTACCATCCTGGATCGAGCATCGAGGAGCACAAAGTTCTCTACTCAGGATGTCTACGGCCTGCTCAAAAAACATTTCTAATTTAAATACCAATTGAAGTCCATATTATTGCTCTGGTACTAGTCGGAAACTGTTTCGTTCTTTACGATCTCTAGATTAGCTGGATCGCACTTTATCGAGTTTTCAGATCCGTTTTGACCCTCTATATCAACATACTGCCTAACAAGCCATCGAAACGGACAACCCTCGTCAGCGGGGAAATGATCAAGGCTGCTTTGTCAAGGTAAGATCGTTTTCTCCAGCCACGCATCAAATCCCAAGTCACTGGCTGTTCTGGTTGATTCGCACTACTTCGAGCAAAGAAGCTGCCGGTCTCTCGGCCAACAAGCGTTCGCGCTCAAACGCGTCTGTACCCCTGGATGAGCCGGCTCACTACATGATTCTCCACTGTCCAGCACCTATGCCGACTACTGCTCTGGCTTGGTGTTTACCATCGCTATAAAACCCATGTAATCAAGTAGACATAGAACACAGCATCCAAGCAAAGTTTCTATAATATTGCCGCCTATACACAAAACTGCTTATCAAAGCACCCGCAATATTCTCATCCATTGCCAATGGTCAATCATCACCCTTCACCCACCCACCACCAAACACTCAACCTAGAAGGAAGCAGCTGCCAGATTCGTAGCGAAAGTGCTGTCCTTGAAGGGCACCGTCGCATCACCAAAATCGGTTGTCTCGAGTGCGTTCTGCACGACAGCGGTCAAACTCTCCCAAGCGACCATTGGCTGCATACCACCAACTGTGGTGGTTTGCCACATCTGGTGATTAATGGGCCACACCGATTCGTATTTGATCAGCGGGCTGGTCCCGGAGAGGGTGAATTCAGTGGTTGAGCAATCCCAACCTCCTATCCCTATGGGTTAGCCTGTCGTCTGCGGAGCGGCGGGAATGTTCTCTAAGGAGGTCATGGGGAGAACATGCCATGAGCAGAGGGACAAACGGCTGCGACGTTAGCGGCCGTTGTCGCTGTTGCGCTTGAGAGCCATACAATGACGCCTTCCCATTCATGACGATGACCGAGACCGTCCGACGGCTCGTCTTTGGGCATGTACCATGCGTACCTATGATATTAGGCAATGAACAGCACACGTCGCATGAGGACACATACATGACTCCATAATAACTGCCGCTCTGTGCTGCTCGAACGTAGACCTGGCCGGTGCTGATACTGCAATCGCCGTTCGAGGCCCCTGATGGGCTTAATCCCTCGCTGGGTAGGGTTAGAAGATTCGGATGTTTTATGCGAAGAAGTTACTTGGTATTGCCTGAAGCGTCGACGGCCGGGAAGGGTACGCATCCGTTGTAGACCTGGTCCCATCAATTTTCCGCACGCAAGTGAGCAGTCCATCATTTCTCATACATAAAGGTATGGCTGGTAAGCCTTGTAAACAGCGCCTGCAGCGCCACTAGGGATCGCCGCGGCGAGACCGACAATGTCATCATTTCCAACGGTGTCTTGTCTCTCAATAAGTCCAGCTTGGACTAGGAGACTAGCCACAAGCGCAGCGAGAAGGCATGGAAAGATGGTCATTGCAAACGTAGAAACAAATTGATGCCCGTGTTATGAAAGCGAATTAGAGGGCTCCATGGAGGGTACATAATCGAAATGCCGCCAGGACATAAGCCACATCGCTATGAACTGGGGACTTAGATGACGGACAAGATCTATAACCCTTCATCGGTCTTGATGCCAGTAAGACATGGTAAATTCAACACGTTCACGATGTCGCAGACACCACCCGATTAAGCCTGTAAGGCTCGACCAATGGAGTCTTGGCCGGACAAATGATGGTGGGTCTAGTGTTACAGCTCGCGATTGAAAAGGGGCTTGAACTTCGGGGCAAGCCCCGACCAAGAAGGCGGCTCGGGCAGGTACCATGCGGTGCAGGATTGCGACGGAAAAGAGGTGAAAAGGGATAATTGCCAGAAGTTGTGGAGAGCCTGAAGTAACGTCGGGAAATCCGGCTGAACAGAGAAGACGGATCGTGAGTATCTCAGGGATTGCTTAGTCAGGCTGTGTTGGAGCCACCTGACCTTTAGCGCTCAGCTTTAATCTTGACCTCACTCGCAGTTTGAAGAAATATTACGCTGATCTGTCATAGGTTCGGCTGGGAAAATATCAGGAGATGTATAAAGCAGAGGTGTACGAACAGAGATCAAGGTCAAGAAGAGAGGAGCCACCGCAGGTGGCAACACCTTGATGACACACTGCAAAAGTTAGACTCGGTGAAGAGAACTATCATTGCAACCTCACGCCAGTGTCTGGCCAGAAGCACATAATGGCGACGTGCAATCATAGGCTAGTAAAAAGAAGGCGAGGACCAAGCATGCGCGACAGACGACTAAGTCGCAGGCGAGAGGTCCGTCTAAGCTCCGAGAACTCGAAGCGCGTCTTATCCCAGGCAATCATTATTAGCGATCCCCATTCGTACAGGCGCTGCCCATTGACCGACCGATTCCTTGCGTTAGCCTGGGACCGATTCATAAGCAGGGTATGGAATTGGCTCATCGAGAAGGAAAACAGACTTCGAACGGGGTAGAAGAGGTGGCAGTCGACATAGTGCCTCGATTTATGTCTTTAGCTATCCGGCAATCTGACTCAGGGGAGCATTGGAGAGGGAGAGGTCCACTACGCTTACTTTGAGTTGGTTGGAGACATCAATGACTGGTGATGGTTCAGGCAGATGCAACATGATCTCGGTCTGCTCCGATCAATTAGTTTCTGCTCGAATAGGAATTGCAAGCGACAGCCTCACCATAAATCGCCGTGGGATAGCCATGAGCTGCAAGTGCCGTGAGAACATTCCAAAAAGATGAAGCTGAAAGAAAGACTGCGATTTGGTGGACTTCACGGCTTAAGAGTCGCAGCACAACTGCTCATACATGCCAACTGCCAACAACCCGGTTCCTTTTGGTCGAACAGATCCTGAATGTGGTTGCGATTGTTATTTGCTTCTGCCTTCTCGAGAAGAGCTTTAGGTCGCCTTGAGATCGTTACCAGACGTAGCGTCCGCTTCATGCGCGCAACTCAGTATGTCAGATTTGTATTGTATTGTTGCCAGCCAGGCTGAGCAAAAGACGACCATTGGGAAAAGAGAAGTGAGGCACTCGACGTTGCAAGGAGATTGATTCGAGAAGGCGATGAGGGGCGACGAATTGAGAGACTGTTTGGGAAATCAGCTTATGAAGCATCAAGATGAATGCGAACATCATACAAGGTAGGGTCCGCCAGGGAGCCTGGAGGTAATTCCAGCACCCAACCGAACAAGTGCTGCCGGTGGAGGAGAGTCTACTAATGGTTAGAAATACCAGGGCATCTGAAGCCCACGCGCCATCTCTCATCTCGATCCTCTGATGCGAAAGAATGACCTGGATGGATGGTAGAAAGAATTGAGAGATTACGGTGTGATTGAAGGTATGGTTCCAACGCGATTGTGTAGGAGACAGGTGGCATGGAAGTGCCTGGACTATCGAAAGACTCGCGTTCTCTGGAGAGGACCGTGACAAAGGTGAGATCTCAACACCGGTGGGAACTGTCGAAGGAAGGTCGAAATTCCGGTACTACGCGTCGATGTGTCCATGTCGCCGGGGCCCCAAACCTCCAATACATGAACACGACCTGCCGAATCTTCTATCTAGTCCTTCATCCAGCATTTGGGCGTGCGGAGTGTCGACTCGAAGGCGGTCGAAGGACGGTTGATTATCCAACAACTTCTTCGGCATACTCAGCTCTTCTGCGAGTGTAGGGCGTGTACAGAGCCGGCCGTTCCTTTGATGTCCTGGCAACCAATTCTATCCGAGCGTACAAGAGGTGCGCCTTCTCGTGTGAAGTTGAAGAGCGGTCCGCGATTGCCTCGCAGTCCAATACCTGAGTCCAGCCCGGTGTGATGGCCGAATATGCTTTTCGTCCGTCTTCCGCTCGTCCAAGCTCACATAGTCATGCGCGACGAAGATTATGCCTCCACCTGGGGGTTTTCCTAGATATCTATCTATCAGTCGGTGTAAATCCGCTCCTCTGTCTTCTCGTTCTTTGTTTGGCCGTTTACATCGCACGTGCGGGTGTCGATGGAGGTGAGAAGGTTATATGCCATCGAAATAGCCCGGAGAAATAGTTCAAAGTATGCCTTAATAGGTATAGCCTTGCGAATTAAGTGTGGTGCAGGTGAAGTGGTACCCTAGATGGATGCATCCATGAACGTCAGACGTGAGAGATCATTTCAGTCAGATCTTGTTGCTTTTGGAGGTGAGGTCGGCGTCGGCGTCGGCCTCGAGCTCGAAACCCGGGATGGAGGGGGAACTGGATTTTCAGGGGCTCCACGCGCCATCGCCGCACGCAAGGAACCAAGGTGTCTCAGGTTCGCGAGTAGCAACGTTCTGACTGGAGCGGTGACTAACCTCGTCTGACAGCCACTATCGACGCTCATCTCCGTCTACAAGATAGTATCCACAGACTTGTTCAATCAACTATTCCTTCGTCTCATTCGAACTACAAACAAACTTTCTATCCAAGAGGTAACACAACTTTGCTGGTATATCCTTCCACCCTTATTAAACCTAACTTCACTATACACAGGGAAATGCTCAGTGGTAGCACAACCCGCCTCGACTAGAAGATAGACTGGATGATCGACTTGCCGATTTGCAGCGGTGTTTTCTTCGGCTTCTCATCCTGCATCTCCGCGATACTGGCTCTCCTTTGTTCTGCATCAATGTGAGGTCCAGAGATCAAGTTCATCTGTCCCTCACGCATGCCCGTGTAGATGTCGATATTCTTGATGGCAATATACAGAGGACGTTGCTCAGGACGCGCGAACCAGGAGTAGAGTTTCCATCCCATGTACAAGAAGAGGAGGAATGGACCAGCGAGGTAAGCCTGGAAGAAGGTGGTGGGATCTATCGAGCGAGATTAGAGCTGGATTCATCGCGTGCATCTTCTTGAAGGCTGCTGTTACGACTCACCTAGATTTGGTCCGCCGACTGGCCAGAGCGCAACGTAGAACTGCGCTGCGAGGCACAGGAAATTCATGACGGCGCAGATGTAGGAGCCCCAGACGCCGAAAGCGGCCTTGAACGGGAGCTCATCAATGCTGTGGCCCTGGTGTTTCCTGCGACGGCGTTTAGTTTAAGTTGAAAACGGGTGGAGGAGCCACAAACCATGCTAGACGGAATCGAATGTGGGCAACAGCGATGCTGCCAAAGATGAAGAACGAGGAGAGACCTGACAAGGCCAAGAGCCAGTTGAAGATGTTTCCACCATCTGGAGCCAAGTTGATGAATGCCAAGCATCCAAAGAGAAGCTGGAGGAGCGTGACAACAAGAGGGCGACCCTTTTTGTCGATATAAGCGAACAGTTTCGGACCCATGCCATGCTGAGCAAGAGCCTGGAAAGTACGGGTGGAGGCGAATGTGCACGAGTTGGCGACAGACATGACCGATATCAGAATCACAGCATTGAAGATGGATGGAAGGACCTTGATACCGGCAAGCTGGATAGCGATGACAAACGGCGAGCGACGACTGGTGGATCCCTCTCCTTTGTAGAGTGGAGAGTCGGCTGGGACAATGAGACCGATCAGGAACAGATTAATAATGTAAAAAATGCAAATACGCCAAACGACCTGCTTTGAAGCTTTTGGCACTTCCTTGCGTGGGTCTTCAGCTTCGGCTGCAGCGAGGCCAGTCAATTCAGTTCCACCGAAAGCAAAGGAAGCAGTGACGAAGACTGTGCAGAAACCGTGGAATCCGTTGAGAAAGCCTGACCAAGGTGCGTGCCTGACCAATGTTAGACGTGCAGATGATGCTGGATAGCCGCAACTTCTTACCAGTAGCGGGCGCCGATGTATCCTCTGTTATCAGTCGGAACACCGCCGCAGTCGATGATGATGCCGAGGATTATGAAGCCGACACAAGCGGTGATTTTGATGATAGAAAGCACAAATTCGACTTCACCATATCCCCTGACTCCGAAGAATTGGATGACTGTGAGAGCAAAGAGCAATGGCAGGATCCACGCGACGTTGGTGACGTGCTCGATAGATGACCAGTAATGTATGATGTTGCAAGCTGCGGAGATTTCGAAAGGTAAGACAGTAAGCCACCCGATACCATATTGCCAGCCACAAGCAAAACCCCAGGATGGATCGATGAATCGGCAGATATACATGGTGAAAGCTCCGTTGATGGGGTACATGACGGCTAGCTCAGCAAGAGCCTGCATCATGAGGTAAATCATGGCCCCGATGATAAGGAAACCGATCAGAACAGCTCCTGGGCCACCAGTTTGGAATGCGCCTCCAGAACTGACGAACAGACCAGCTCCAATGGCACCACCGCTGCGGCTGAATTAGTATTGCATCTGGCAAAGGGACATGATCGGGCGGCTCGGTGTGTCGACGGCGTAAGTGTATCGAGTCTCGGCGAGAGGAACGTACATGGCGATCATCTGCATGTGTCTACCCTTCAAGTTTCGGTGAAGTTTGCCTTGATCGGCCTCGACGATGGCTACCTGCAGGAATCATTAGCATTGAACCTCTGAGTCCAGACCAGAGTGGTATGCATACATCGTCACTGGTGACACTGAATTGACGGCCACGCAGATGGTCGCCCAAGCTAGCCGGCTCGTACGCGGGAGCAGCCTTCTCGGCATCGTGGAAGGTAAGACTCTCACGTCTGGCGCTCATGGTGAAGTATGAGGTAGTGACGTATGTCAGAGACTGAGCAGAAGACGCGCGAGATGGAGTGGAAGGGACCGGCGCGAGCTTGAGTACAAATAAATTGCGAGGATATACCTAGAGCTTGGGCGAAGATAAGAACCGCTGGCCAGGTCTTGTTAGCAATTAGCGTGATTGGACCAGTACTTAGCCGCACTGCGTCTGCATGGACCAGGTGAAAGTCCAGCTAGTCCGTTGCCAGAAGGCAATCCCCGTAAGCCAAAGCCATGTAGTATCAAATCATGCCATCTCAGTCGCCTTCCAACGATGACGACCTCTGGAGCGTTGCAAACCCGGTACTGATTAGATCACACCTCGTCTGGCATTCCAGAGAATCTTGTCCGCAGCAACCGGAAACGCCATCAAGTATGCCTCCCAACGCGGTGATGTAGCCGATGAATTTCTCGGGGCGGCCGCAGTTCGACCCGCCAGGCAGTGGGCATAGATAGGACGCGGGATGGCGAATCAGAGCGGCCTCAAGTTCCCTTAATCTCGTCGTTGCTCAAGGGGTCCGAGCTAGCGGCGATAAGGCATTCTTCTGGAACAACCATGGAAGTGTGGAGTTGGGCGGGCGCGCAAGAAGGGCGCTTGGCGTGCGTGGTGTCTGTCTCGCAGGGGGATATATGGTCTGTAGACTTCCAATGCATGAGGCGCGCTCACCAATCGGCGCCCTGTCGACGGTGTCAAGTCCTATCCTTGCGGATTAGTAGTAGTCTCTATGTAGCATCGAGACCGTCCTCGACGGAAGGGTTCAACGTAATATTCGCAAGGATATGGCATCGCACCGCGCGCACCGAGCCGTGCTGTCGTTTCTGTCAGCCGTGGGCTTGGAGTCGGTGGTCAACGAGGTTTTCCTCGCCTTCAGTCGGCCTTGCGAGGAAGATGCGCCCTCCAGCTGATCGCCACCCACTTTGTTATTGACCCCGTGGAAGACATGTACCAGCAGGAGAAGAGACTGCGTTATCGTATCTTACGATACGAACCGAAGTCATGGAGTCGGGCTCATGCATGGTGGGAGACTCGGAGTGGATGGCTTGCTGCGATGCATGCAAGACGTGCTTATGAGGTGGCCGTTGTGAGATGGGAGAAGCAATTCACGTCTCGGTGCACAGGCGGCGCGGTCAAAGTCCATCAGACGCAGGCAAACTGTAAACACCTCCGGATTGGCATCTCATTCTCTCGCCTACGGAGCACATATCTCGTAGCACACTTTTCGAAGCTGAAACTACTCCCAACTCCCCGTCACAGGTAGAGCCGCAACCTCCTCCGACCCTCTCCTTGTCTCTTCACAACAAAGCACACCAACAAGCTTGGCCTCTGGAGAGGAACGCAAGGCGAAATGGGAAAGTGTAGACTTGGGCTGATTTCTCCCTGTCACCAACGAGACTTCGGGCCATGAGCTTTGTTTCAGCCTCGTCAGATTTGTATCTGTAGTGTGCGGGTGGCTCAGACATTCCGCACCGTGTTACCAAGGCAGATTCCTGGAAGGCCGCTCGACTCATGCAAAGCGTCGAACCACATCTCGTGCGTACTACTATCCAGGAATTCATATCTTGCATGTTGCAACCAAGGTGATATCAGCTCGCTCCTCCTGTTGTGACAAAGCTGGTAGCCAGCGCAATCAACCGTGACGCCCGTGGGGCTCTACGGCCGGACGAAACGTGTCCAAGGATAGCCACAGGTGTCACTTCAATTGTATGACCAGACTTACCGATTAGCAAGGGAGGGATATCTGTGTCCGCATGTCAAACTCATTTGCGCTACGTGTATGGCATCGTTACCGTAGTGGAAGCATGTCTCTGAAATCTTGTCACGGCCATTGCAGGCTACACGCATGGAATAACCGGATTCCCAGCATGCTGCACCGCTTCTTTACAATGAATGATCTCTTCTACAGTCCATGTCCCCTATAAAACACTCCCTCCTTGCCTCGATCTTGCTTTCCCAAGGTTATTACCCCTCAGCAAATAACTCCAACGATAATTTCAATGCAAAATCCAGCTCAACTTGGCTTACATCATGACCATTGAGGTATGGCCGGAAAGATGATTGGTTGGCCGAAGAATGTCTTCGTTTGCATGATTTTCGGATGACGGAAAGAAGGTGATGAGAGGATATGTTCATCGTAACGTCTACCACAAAGTAGGATCATATCCAACTGTCTGGCCTCGGAACGTTCGTACCATATACCCTGACTGCCGTATCCACCCAGCCTCAAGCTCAACTCACAACCAGCCCGTTGTACCAGTTCAAATAGACCTGCCCACCCTCCGAACCAGTAGCAAGGACCCACCGAACTGCCCCGTTCCCATTCTCCTGCAAGATCTCAAGACTGTTACAAAGCGCATTGCGGTCATCTACCTCTTCCCAGAGCAGTTCTGCTGTCAGACCCTCGACTCGTTTGGGACGCATGGCCTTTAAAGCTAGGCTGAAGCGGGAGAGACGGGTTAGGATATTAAGGAGCCGGTCCTTATCAGCTGTCCAGTGGAGGCGGGAATGGTGCAAGAAGGAGTGCCAGCCATTCGAGGTCCCCGGGCTCTTGGGATGGGCTTGCGTATTAGAGAAGAAATGTGCTTCTGTGTTCCCTGGACTTCTCTTGATTTGGTCCTTCAGCTCGCTATCGATGAAGATGACGATCTGCTCGTAAGCGATAACGCCATGTTTAGCCATAGAAGTCACAGTTTCAACATTTTCCCCACACTGTCCGACTTTCTGCCCAAAGTCATCTCGCAAGTCAGTTTGACCCACCTCCTCCCGGGCAGAGATCTCAAAAAGCTCCTCTACACAAAGAGTGACATTCTCGAGACCGTAGAGGACTTGATCGATACGCTGCTAGGTAGAAGAGATGTAGAGACGGTAATATGGCATATTCGCTTGCATGTGGAACATATTCAACGGAGCCCGGAGGGCCTTGGCATGTGCTTGAATAGCATGCAAACCATGGTTATCTAGAAGACTCCGCAGTTGCAGAGATTGCAACGGCGTTGGCGGCTGCGGCACCCGACCCATGAATACAGCCGTAAGTGTTGCAAAGGCAATACCAAAGACGAGGAACCAACTTGCACAGCAATGAACATGCTGATATATCTGGGTTCGCCTGCGCTCGCCGAAGTGTTCTGGGTCTTCCTCCCGATGCGGTATGCATGGAAGTGGGCGTCCATGGAGGAAATGCAGTTGATGTGGCATCACTAGTCCGTGCTGTTGATTCATCTGGCGGAAAAGCGTGGTTAGTCTGCTAGATCGACTGAACATGTGGCATACTTCCGGTCCAGTTTGGATGAGGACGAGATTTATGCTTCTCTCTTCTGAGACATCTATCAGCAGAGACAAAGCCACTGTCGGCAAATCTGTATCTGTTCGCCTACAGAATTGTGAGCATCATTGCCACAGGCCGGATGCGTCTTTGATCAGTTCGAGGGCTAGTGCATTGTGAAGACTACTAGCAGCGACAATATACCCGATCACCTTGGGATCTTGGTCATAAATCCAAGCGATTCTCGCGTAAGGAAGGTTGCTGACCTCGTCCTCTCTCCTCAGCCGTTGCTAGACCCCAGTAGAACGTGTGAGATACACCTGTAGTATAAAACCCTGCATCCACCTGCTCGGCGAGCTCTGGCTCAATCACGGCTGCTCGAGGACTCGTCGCATCCGACATCATTGACGGCGATCGAGTACAATCTCAATGGCCCAGCTTGATGGCAATTGAGATGGTCGTCGTTCGCCGTCGATGGCGTCGGGTGAGGCAGGAGGTTGGCAGGTGCTTGGAAGCAAGAACTGAAACGTCGAACGCATGGTCGTGGAAAGAGATCTCCAGGTGGTCTTCGGGTGTGCTCGGGTCGGGTCGGGTCGGGTCGGAAATTCAGTGGAGTGATCGGGTCAGATCGAACCAAATGAGCACGTGATCTTCAGCTCTTGGTCAAAACCCAGATGTTGGAAAAGAATCGGTGGACTTGGGCATCATCGCTATCTGATAGTCGTGAGCTAGTCTCCCCAGCCATTCCAGACTTGTATGTTGTGGTGGTCGTGTCGAGAAATCAAACTGCAAAATCTTGGCCAAAGTCGGATCGGTGCACGCTTGCGGAGACCACGGGCACCAACTTGAAATCTTTGTTTACAACTTCAGTTGGAAGAACAACAACAACAACAACAACAACAACAACAACAACAACAACAACAACAACAACAACAACAACAACAACAACAACAACAACAACAACAACAACAACAACAACAACAACAACAACAACAACAACAACAACAACAACAACAACAACAACAACAACAACAACAACAACAACAACAACAACAACAACAACAACAACAACAACAACAACAACAACAACATGTGCGCACTTCTCCAGACTCGCTCCGCCTGGACCCCGTGAGCCCGGATGAGAATGCAGTGTATCGAGACAGCGCCAGAGTTGATCATTCAATGTTTCCTCGCGTTGGCCTTCGCGCGATTACCAACATGACTTCTCCTGCTGATTGTGATTCTTCCAGATCGATCCCCTAACTCCTTGCAGGCGGCTTCGTTGGTTTAGCGTTCCTCTGGTTGCTAGTAAGATACCAGAGGTCCTGAATGGCTTCACATCTGAGAATGCTTGAGTCAGACACGATACCAATCAAGTCACGACGAATATTACGGCCTATCTGAAAGATGGACTCGTCAGGACTCCATCGCTATCGATCGTCAATTGTTGATGCTTACTCAGTAACACGCTGTTGTCGGTTGGCAGAGCTCCGATGGCTCATTCTCGATCGTCACAAACGTCAATAACACGCTTGTAGAAGACTTCGAACATCGCTGCAAGAACATCGTTCTCACGTCCTGACCTTTCTTTGGCAGCATCATGTGCTCCTTTCACCTGAAAGCATCCGCCCTTGATTCTTATCATGACGCGAAAAACCCCTCCTTATACACAGTCCCAGAGTCTTCCCCAAATCGCCTTACTAGTCATTTGGCTTGCCTTTGGTACAATGTCAGGTTCAAAAGAGCACGCAGAGCGTGAAAATATCGGTCAGTGGCGCTTACCTCTATTCACTGCCCCATTTTAGCTTTCAAATAAGACCAGATCAGAGTATGATCGGTGTCGAAAAATATCTGGCGGCATCATTTCTTGAAGTTACCTGCAAGTGATTGATATCGGAGTTGGTTTCGTGTGATGATTCTGGCTGGGGTACACTACATTTGCTGACCCGACTCTCAGACGGCGCGGATCGCGATTTAAGACCTAGAAATGCACTTGATCCTGATGCTCAAGACAAGAATCACGCATTCGTGAGCCTGATCCGTCCGGGCGATCCTGCCACCTCAGAGTGTCCACGATTCCCAAAATCTGGTCAGATGATCAACAAAACTACTCCTTCGCCCAAGCTGCGCATGCCATTCCCTTCCACATCACCGCCTGATGCCAACCAAACCACGATACCAACAACTACACCACCGTGTTCTCATGTCAATGGCCGTCTCGCCGGACCCAATCTCGAGTCAACGACACCTACGAATTCGTCGCCCAACGGTCTCCAAGGTCTGCTTAGCAGCAGTAGGCACTCGCAGGCTGAGCCGGAAGTACTTTCAGTTACACGACCTTGTCTGCCTAGTCGCTCTTCCTATCCGCGAGGAATCCGTCCCTCTCTGCCGGTGACGACATTAGGTGTCACGCGCACTGCAACTCAAGTACTCGAACGTGGATTATCGGGGCAAAACGAGGTGATAGAAAGAATGGAACGCGACGAAGAGCAGCTAGATGGGATTAACGAGCCCAGATCGCCCACAACGCTGACTACGCAATTGTCTAGCAATCTCGGAAGCTTTGAGCACGAGCTTCGCAAGACAGA
Organism: Venturia effusa; assembly: GCA_007735645.1. Lineage (NCBI taxonomy): Eukaryota > Fungi > Ascomycota > Dothideomycetes > Venturiales > Venturiaceae > Venturia > Venturia effusa. Next base: position 90,543 of record CP042198.1, read on the forward strand.
ACAAGCCTCCCAGCCGGTTCGAAACCTTGCTTTTCGCCAGGGCAGATTTGTGCCCGCTGGAGAAGGATCCGACTCTCAGCATATCAATTCCCCTCCCGCGCCCGAGGCTAAGACTCCTCCCGTCTCGTTCCGCGACTCGGTGGTTTTCCAGGCTCTTGACGCACAACAGCAGGCATGGATTATCGATGCTTCTGCAGGTGGATTCTGCAATCCAAATAATAGACAGATTGAGTTAATAACTGCTCAGCGTGTGAGGATTAGGGATTTCGCCTTCGAGAGCTGGATGAAAGGCTTAACTCAAGACGTGGATGCTGACGTAGCGGAATTTGGGACAGCTGAAAACGAGCCAAAATCGATGGATACTGTCGGTCCTCCTACGAATCTCGAACCAGAATGGGAGTCTTCGGATATCCCGCTTACAGCCGCCGCCACTGAGAATGATACAAAGGCCGAAACCGAAGAACTCCTGCGCGAACAATCTTTCAGAAACATCTACGGCTCCTTCGGTTTCAGACAACGCATGGAGAGGCAGAAGTGGGAAGAGGAGCATGAAAGCAGTAGTGATGAGGATGAATGGTCTGGACTGATTCTGGGTGGGAGAATGGGCTATGCGAGCTGAACCAAACTAACGCAACCTTTGCACGTACAAGGTCATGGGTGAGGGTATAAAAGGTATGTTCATGTACTACAGGATAAAGTTGAAGGGAATGGGCATTGTATAGGCGGATGGATTGAAGTGTACGGACAGGACCCAGCAATTCACGCTCTTCAAATTGATGTGTTTGATTGGTGGCCGTTATCGACCATTTTCTAGTGGTCCGCACTTGACAGATTCCCGGGAATCTTCGGGTATGTGTTCCCTAGTTTAGAGTCTCCGAAAGAAGATCGAAATCGTCAATTCTCTTGCGAGCTTGGGTTTCCAATTCCAAGACCTCCGACCATACTGAGCCCGATGAGGCCCCCTCGAGGAGAGGCCGATGTTTATCCAAATTTCGCAGGATAGGAGAAGCCAGCAATCGTCCGTTGGCGATTTGAGTCAGACTCGCAAAATCTCAGAAATCCTTCAGATCGCCAATGATGGGGAAGCTAGGGACGTGCGACCGATGTCGAAATTCTTCTCGAATTTCAGTCACGAGTTCATGTGGCTTCGTATATTAGTACCAAGGGAGGAGATTCAATCATCTTCTGCCAACCTCGACTCGTGATATTTATCGGCATTTTAAGCACAGAAAGCAAATCTTGAACGAATGAGAATGGGTACTGTAGGATATGAATATGCAACTAGCATTCGTGGCTCTCAGTCCCCAGAAAGTTCTTGGCGTTCGTGGATGACTCAACCCGAAACCTGGATCATTAGGTAGGACGATCGTCAACACGGCAGCAGTTACAATACGTTATCTTGATTATCGAAGATCCCGCTGAATCTCAGCATAGCTCCAGTACGAGAGTTTATGCTGTCGAGCCCCAAGGACATCCCCAGTCACGAGTTTACGAGAAATGCGAGCACCTTGCCTATGGGCCAGTCGGCCGTTGTATTGGTCTTGATTAAGCTATACTTTGCCACATCTTTCTGAAAATGGAGATTAGTGGGAGGGCGGCTTCGAGGTCAATCGTGGATCATTGGTGTCGGACACGGCAAAGATGGAGCTGGGCATAGTACTTGGATAGTAGAGGGAACTAGCTCCGAGATCGATCGTGGACCTCCTGTTATCGGAGGCCTCAGCGATGACCATCGCTTTAGAATCGTGAAGTGTAGTGGGAGATGAGCCAGGCATGTGTGGCGAAGAGGACAATTCTCCGTTTGTGACGTGGATTTATTGAGTGCCAAAGTTTGAATCATTCGGGTACCACAGCGTCTATCCAAAGAAATGAGTAACCTGTATTAACATCAAGACTTCGCACATGTTTCAGACGCAACGCGTGCCTTAGACTAGCTTGACTTGTAGCATTTATGCATTATTTCTGCTCAGCAGCCAACTCTCTGGTATAACGAGAAAAGAAAATACACGCCCTGTTCTGCTTATGATTGAATTAGAGGAGATATCTTACCTAAGCATATAATTACGCGACATCTACTAAGCCACTTAGTGCCACGAAAAGTTCTAGGCCTTATTTGAGTCTTACTTAGCCTGACTAGGCGCATGCAATCAAGCCTGACACGAGAAGAAGGTTGCCGAAGTCTTCAAGCTTTGCAGATATCACCATTGCAGGGTCTAGAAGAGCTGAGATGACAACAACGCGGACTACAGCAAGGACTATGTGCACATGGCAGTTTTGTTCGACCTGGGCTTGGAGAGCGCTCTACTACCAAGTGATTCTTACTATCTCGAGTTCGTAAATATATGGAAGGTTTCGCTCCGTACTTGATATGATTACGGTGACGACCCCGGTACTTTGCTGCGTCAGGTACTTCCTATCATTTGAATTTGTCTTTCAAGTCCAGGATCGGGTCCTTGATTACAGCCACCCATTGGAGATGGAAATACTCGTAGTGGCGGTACCATGGTTTGGACTTGCAAACTTCTCAGTGATGGGAAAGTGTGGTCGCCATTCGCTCTTCCATTATCGTCCTTGGGTTCCCAGGACTAATAAGGCAGTGGAAATACAGGAACCAAAATGATGGTCGGTTTTGCTCAATCGTGCGTAATATTGATGGCATCGAGACTATCACCCAGTCCGGGGCATCTTTTCGAACTAACACATGTCTCCTGGTAAATTTAGTATGGCAAAGCTTGTCTGACGAGGCGCTGTGGCCGTAAAGTGTTGCATGCCATTACTGGTGACGACACAAGAGCTGGAATGCGAAAACGTCCTCACCAATCATTTCATTAGCACCGACACATCGTTCATTTCCGTTGCTGCTCAGCTTGGTCAGAAGTCTCCTCCCCCAAAATCACCACCTCCGTCACCACCAAAGTCCCCTCCGCCGTCGCCGCCTCCAAAATCTCCTCCACCGTCACCGCCGCCATATCCTCCATCATCACCTCCATATCCGCCATCGTCACCACCATCATGGCCTTCCAACGCCTCTCCAAGTAGCACACCTCCTAGCAGTCCACCTCCCGCACCGAGAGCCAGTCCAGTACCCATTCCCATGCCACCACCTGGTCTGCGGCCTGGTTGGGCGTACATAGGCTGTTGTTGGTAGTAATTCGGATGTGGCTGTTGAGGTGGATAGTATCCTCCAGACGAGGGTCGTTGTTTGGCTTTACCTAGTAGCTTGCCTAAAAAGCCACCTGCGCCCTTGGAAGAGGTCTGCTGTTGCTCGTGCAGATATTGTTGCTGCTGAGGGTACTGATCTTGGCCATAAGCTTGTTGCTGCGGATACTGCTGAGGTTGACCATATTGCTGAGTCTGTCCGTAGGTTTGCTGGGGTGTACCGAATGTGCCTGGTGCTCCACCCTGCTGGTAGTATGCATCAGCAGCGCCTCGATCAGTTGCCGCAGATGCGCCGCCATGAGCTCTTGCATCCTCCTCTGCTTGTAGTTTCCGCGCATAAGCCTCATCAGCGCTCACGTCTTGCTTGTGGGAAGTGCTGCCACCGAACATGGCCTCGCCAGTACTCGATCCAGTCTTGTCAGCACTCGAGGGCTGGGCATGTTTCGCGTCGTGGGAGGGCGGCGCGCCAAAGAGGTCATGTCCAGCTGTGGCGGTCGCCTCGGGAAGCTCCCATTGTGAAGTCTTGGTGATGAGGTTGACGTAGAAATATTCGCTGTATTGTTCTGGTGAGGTGTTAGCGGGGCTGATGAGACATTGCGTTAAGACGGACGATTCCAAACAGCTTTCCAGCCCTCAGGGACGTGAGGCGGAGGCGGGCCTAAGCAGTGTTAGTTCCGTTGTGTGGCTGCATGCTGAGCGACGCACGGTTTGGTGGCATGTCCGCCATGTTGTCTGTGCTGTTTGCGGGGGATGGGAGGAGGGAGAGGGGACACGGGGGAGTTTGCTGGTATGAGCAAGGCGAGCTTGGCGACGTTCAACTTGTCCGCCCTGTATTGGATTGAGTTGTTTGTTGTTGCGGGCGGGAGAATGGCAGTTTGGAGTAACAACTTCACGTGCAGTGGTCGTCACGGTTTTTCCTACTGCACACTGCACACTGCACCACCGGAGGGCCGAATCTTAGAGGACGAGATGATTGGCCGCGGCAGACTCGAGCAAGGCGACTCGTACTTAGCGAGCAAGAAATAGTCACGTGAGTGAAGATAAGTCGGAGCTCTGCCGATAGCCGATGGCCGATCTTCTTCATCTGCATTCCCAGTCCCGGTGTACGAGACTTCCCAACAACAACAACAACAACAACAACAACAACCCACCGACATTCACCCTCCCACACCCGAGTCCATCATCGACGTGGACCTCGAGCTCGGCATCAAGCTTTGGTTATTCAACACGGAGACCGGATCCCGCACGTAGGAGAGGCTTACCATCAACATATTTCCCGCTTCTTCTCCTGCCGACTGGGTATCCATACCAATGAGTTGAGCGCAAAAAACCCGGATGCTTGTTCCTGCCTTCGTCTTCCACCACAGACTGTCATACCAAAGGGCCGGGCGGCGTACACCAGACTTTTGCTCTGAACGTCTTCTCGGAGCCTCTGTTTGCGAAGAAGCGTTTTGCATCTGGCGTGTAACAAGTCCTTCTGAAGGCACAGCCACAGATTCTATGCAGAAAAATCGTCTCGCCTATGCGAGAGTGCCTGGGAGGTGTCCATCTTGCCGATACTCGTCCTTGATCAGATCAAATTCTCTACCATGGCTTCAATCTTACGCAAGCGCAATGCGGACGATGTAAATCCCACGAGAGGTGTTTTCACATGCTATTCATTGTGCGTATTCGGTATCTCACTCACCTGACACCGGGAGCTCTCGCGATCACAACACGCAGGTCAAAATATTATCATACGAACAGATCATGCACGAACACAACCATGCGCCATACATGCCACAGCGCCATCTCCGAGGCTGAGGAATAAAGAAGTCGGGACTTGCTAGCACCATTGGTCGTGTGCGCCTGCTTCATCTTAGTCCATAGCGATCTTCGCAGGGTTTCATCAGGTACCACGCGCACGCGATACATGGGTTCGAGTCCGATCGATCCGCTCCAGTTGCGAACTTGTGATCGACCAGCCACTTCGGTTGCAAAAGAGAGGTGTCTTAACCCGGGATGAAATTAGAAATCCCATATTTGCGACGAGCGCAAGAGTCCTTCTCGTGACCACACGAAGCCCTTCGGCCGTGCGATCGTCTTTCCCTACTGCGAGGCTGAGTTCAAAAAGGTGAGAGCATTTCGTTAATTGTGTTTCGTGCACCGATCCGGACGTCTATCGAGAGTCTAGGTCACCAGATCTTCAAAAGTTTGAAAGTTCGCCGGCAAGCCCCACAACTTCTAGGGGAGATTACTTCAAATAGATGGAGACGAGCGGGGAATATGTTATAGGAATACTGCTAGGTGGCTTAGTAAGTAGTTTTTAAACTTGTACCTGGAACGCTGTCTCGGTTGCTATTTTCTATCCTTTTTGTCGTCTCCTTCAACAACCTGGCCAGGTCAACTCTCGAGAGACGTCTGTCGTTGCAAAAAGCACAAGGTTTTAGGTCAGGATTCACACCTCTCTCGAATTATCATCCCGAAACCTGGAAGGTATTCGATAGAGAAGACATGAAAGTTCTGCCTCATAAGGCTCCATCCTCCCAGTAATGTACATCCAATACTTTTGTTCTCGTCATAATATATATACATGGAAAAAAGCAAAGGGATTCTGAAAAAGAAATAGAGAGGCAAGTAGCCGAGTAGGGAATCCCCCTTATGCTTAGTCGAGTCGGCTGGCCGAAGTGTCGGGACATCATCACCGAGGGAGCGTCTTGAATATCACATGCGGATAAACAGTATGTAAGTACGTTGAGGTCTGTCTTGTGTACAGCGGCCAACCTCTGCTCGAAATCTTCCACACCAAAAAAATGAAGCCTGCCAATATTGTCTACTTTGCGCTGCTAGCGTCTCCACTCACAACGGCAGCTCCCCTCTCCGCCCCAGTCAACAAGCCACGCGCTCTCACTGAGCGACACCTTGGCTCCTTCGTCGACGAAACAATCAAGCACGTCATCGAAAGCGTGATTGACAGCACCAACTCCTTGCAAATGGCAGTCTCTGGGTGGAGCGGCAAGGTCGCAGATACCGCTCCCATTCTCGCGGGGTCTGACGGTGTCTTGAAAAGTCTCAAGAGTGGCACCGCGACTATCGAGCAGGCTAACGATCTTTCCCTCGTCGGACTGCTTGGGATTGTCATTCCGACCATTCACTTGAATGAAGCTGTGGAGGGCGTCTCGGATGCGCTCATCGACAAGAAGCCTCAATTCGCTGCTGCGGGCCTGTCAACGGTTGTCCTTGGTCAGCTACAGGATCAGCGAAAGGCGGCGCAGGCCATGGTTGACACATTGCTCACGAAAATGCCATCATACACCACATCTCTTGGAGAGTTGTTGTCGGCACCGAGTCTCAAGTCATTGGATGAGGCGATCGATGTGTACTCCGCGAAGTAGGCTCTGTGTTGGAAGTCATCGCAAAACAAGGGACGGGACTCATCTTGGGCGATCGCAGGGGCTGGAAGGATCCTGACCATACCATTGTCTCTGGTCGTGCCCAAGGCTAATGGAAGGAACATCCAATGGAATCTCGTGCTATCTCAACTCCTGGCTTGGATCACGGAGAAAGTCAATTCATGGCAGCAGACTTCGAAGACCCGTTCGGCCTTTGGTGATTCGGCGTCACTTGTTCTTTTTGTACTATACACAAATACTTCCAGGCTCTTCAAAAACATCTTTGGCTTTTCATCGTTCCTGAGTTCTGTGAGCCGTGAGCAATCCTCCTAGTCTTAGTAATCGTCCAGAGCTTGTACAGCACCGGGCTTCTGCGGGCCAAAGTTTCTTGGGGAGATGCGAGCCGGGTAGTGACAAGTTTGTAAGCAAAGCACAGTTCATTCAACGGTATGACCACAAACCTCAGTCTTCACAGGAATTCGCAAAAGATTTCATAAGCTCGCTGGCGATACGGCGGGGCCACTGCCAGCGGCACCTTTATTTATAATGCGCCAGCGTCCGACATAGCTATGCCCACCTCTTCGATCATGCCAGCCTAGGCTTTGAACTCCACGCCCCGCTTCGCGGGCGCAGCAGCCTTGCTTTCGCCCAATGGCCAAATACTCCCACTGACCAAAACCTGCTGATCCACCCCCTTGAAAATGGCAAGCCCGACTTCAAAGAAAGTGTCTTGGAATTTCGCTTGATCCAGATTGCCCGTGCCCTCGGGCAACGTCGGTCCCGCCTTGGGAATCTGCGCCGCCAGGTTGGTCGGCAATTGTGTCAACATGGCTGTGGACAGAGCGAGGACGCCGGATTGCATTTTTTTCAGGGAATTCCCAAGAGTGTCGACTTGGTTCCCTTTGACGATGACGGTGCGTTTTGTGAGCAAAGTCGAGACGAGCCCTTGAGCTGCTTTGTTTATGGGTGGGATTGAAGAGGCGAGCGATGTCAGGTCAATGACGTTGAGAGCCTTTGTCGCCTTTATTTGGTTTGCTGAATCGACCAGTTCAGAGTTGAGCGTGTCGATTTGCTTTACAATGATGGGGACTTGGGTTGGTAAGCTGGATTCGGTGATCCCGACGAGGTGTTTGTCAATGGCGGCAATGTGTGTGTTTAGGGTTGCAAGAAGGGCCTTGATGGCCGGTCCATCTGCGGTCGCTGCCGTTGTCAGGCTGACGAGGCTGAGGCCGAAGGAGAGGATGGTTGAAGCACGCATATTGAGGTCAATGTGATATGAGTTGCTGAGAGAAAGGACGTTTCTTTGATGCCATGTATCGAGGTCGAGCATGTCCCTCATATCAATTAGCAGTCCATCTGTTCTACTGTGTGCTCTTGATGTTTGCGGTGGAAGCACGCGACATGATCAGATTAGGGCCAACGACCGGATTGTCCTCGATACGTTTACGAGCTCGAAGGCCCACTTCCTGCTCAAGCGAGTCAAAAACCCTAGCTCAGGATGAAGCGGTGTTACCCATGAGCTTGCTACCGTCGACTCGAACAGAGTTCAGGAATATGGTTGCAGCACTATCAAGTACATTATACGAATCAAGTGACTTACGAGCTGATCGAACGAAAGATGTGAGGCTCTATCATAGCAGGGCTGTATGCTGCATATTCCATCTACAGCTGTTAGTCATCCTTTGGTCCAGCGGGGACCAAAGATAGGCGTCTCCAACCGCGCAATTGATGTTCATTACTTCTCTCCCCCGGGGTCTGAACAGGAGCAGCAACCAAGTATCGCAAGTAAACAATCGTCCATGGCTGCCCAGGCCTTTGTTTTTATGAGAATCATCATGTATCTTCTCCGCAGCATCGTCACCTTGCTGCATGACCAAACTACATCTTCGGTCAATCAACGATGGGCGAAATCTTCTCTTCTGGCCAGAACCATACGAGTGGGCTTTCGCGCTGTCGTTCCTGGTACCTGATTGTATTCGTAGTATCGGCAGAAGGGGTATTGCTCGGCCCGCTCCGCAACCGTCATGGCTCTTCGAAATATAAGACGCTTGAATCACTGTCACGAGCATGAGGAGCTCGTAAGATTGACTCGCTGACAAAACATGAAACTGAATGGCGACGGTGTACCGTGTTGCGAAAAGGACGATTTGAAATACGGTAGGAGGAATCGGAATGGCCGAGATCTCGGACATGTACGGAGAGCCGAGCCGAGAACTAGAACGACCGAGCATGCTTTCGTAATTCTTTCCCAACCAAGCTTCTTTCTTCTGGAATCGACTACATACTCCTACCTCCTGTATTCGCTAGAAATAGCGCAGACATCCACGGCTATACGAGCTCCTACAGAAGGTTGGTATCCTCGGAAGGAGGACCGTGAAGAATGTCAAGTACAAGCGTGAAGACATCATGCCTCCAAGATGACTGTCTGCCGATTCGTTTACGCAAAATTGATGCCGTTAGAACATGAGCAGAGGAGAATGTAGAGTGGAACACACTTTGGTGTTTATGCCCTCGCCATTCTTTTTCGGGCAGCGCTGCTCAAGGTATGGTTTCCCCTCGCTCGAAGCAGTCTCTCAACAATCTAATCACTACAGCGAACACTTTCTGACATTCCGTGCAGGCCGATCAGCCGTGATACATGAAGGAATGACTTCCATGACAGCATCTTCAATCACGAAATTGGTCCGGAAACGATGATGATCTAGGGCAATTGTCTCCCTTCGGATCCATTTCCTTCATCAGTTCATCGACCGAGTACTCAGAAGGCTCCATCCCAGTGGGATTCTGTTCTTGCTGTATCAGGTATCCAGCTTGTCAGCTGGTGAGCACCCTGCCACCAAATAACAGATCTTGACCCAAATTACGAAGTTCTCTATTTGGAACACACCTCCCATGTTCAAAAAGCGAATCAGCATCCGCGAGACTTCCGTTGGCAGACCTCTCACGAGTCTCACGAGTCTCACTGTGAAACTCTCACCGCGATTTTTCTTCAGTGAGCCCATCCATTCCACCGGCCCTCATTGGCATCCTCATCCGCGCCACCTCCCCAGCAGAACTCAATGCACCTCCGCCTCTCCTCTTACTCCACCTCCACGTTCCAACCATGGTTATACAGAATTGGGGTCGTGCCAACTCATATACATGAAGCCTGATATGTCTCGGGCATTCCTCGCGTAAGTCTTGATACACTGCCTCGATTTCCGTCGATCCAGTGATTTCGCACGGGCTGTCTAGAAACCCGTAAAGTCTCTATCATGGACCAGGGATCTTGCAGGAGATGGCGGCGATATGAATCATGTGGGCGTTGAAGGCGTCCTTGGACGTAGCTAATCTCGCTGTACGTCTTTCCTTGAGATAAGCTGAAACACATTGTGAGTCTTCCTATATAGAATTCGGATCGCAGAGAGCACATGTACCTGGCATTAGAAGCGATCAATCTTCAGCTTCTCTCCCGGATCCGGACGGAACCCAATACCGTCATCAACGCGCGCTGGGGTGTGGGTTGCAAGAGCCATAATCGCCTTCGCTGTGGTGGATTACCCGAAGATACAATATATCTATAGCAGGTTTAAGATGTAAAATAGCTCTAAAGACTGTTGGAATTGCAGGAGCGATGTATCGATGCAATCGCGGCAGAGCGGTGCTAAATCATACATGTCGCCCAAGATTGCCAATGAGACTAGCTCCCCTGTTGGTGTCACGTCTGGTATCTCCATCGAATGTATGTGTATAATATTCAGGATAATCAGCCCCGTATGAGGATCGTCTCCGTCGGAATCGATGTGTTCGCCAGCTCGCGTAGCATAAAGTGGGTTCTTGAGGCCTAGACTTGCTTTTGACAAGGCATCGCGTGAGACAGCGAAGTGTCTTGGCGGTCGAATGTTACGTCCTATGAACAGAAGTTGATGTTATCGCTTTGGCCAAATGTATAGTACGCTTTTTTTGATGGGCAAGATTGCGGGGTTTTCGACGTCGTAGTGTAGACTCCCTTTGTTGTGAGTTCTTCTGTGGAAAACGGAGTTCGCGAACTACTCATTCAACATACAATTTGGATATGGGTTTGATCTGTACGCGATCCTGGCGTCATAAAGAGACCGCTTGCTTGAAGGTAGAAGCAGACGAAATCGACATTTCTGTGGATAGTTAGTCTAGGTCAAAACACTATTTTCGAAGAATCTTTCCATCGTTTGCGTTGAAAAACGGCAGCACGTCCAAAGCTCAACGTTATGCTTTCAACATACTCTCTTGAAGGAACAGGGCTCTAAATATGGGAAAGGCTTCACGAGACCAAGGTTGATATTTTGATACCCGGCAGAGTGTTTGGACCGACGGACATGGGAGGAGGTAGGAGATAGCAACTCAGGGACAGGCTTTGGGTTTGTTGACACATGGCAGTGCTGTCAATATAACCTCCTCTTGCTGGCAATGTGATTGTGGTGTAGGTAGGCAGAATTGTCGAATATCGGCCAAGGTAATGGAGGAGGATTCGCACATACGGGATGAGCCGAGAAAGAGACCTGGTGGATCGGCGGTGATGGCTGCATGAGATCGATCAGATTGCCGCAATTAGTATGATTCCGTGAAGTTGATGATCGTCCGAGCCGCAGGGCACACAATTGCATCTTGGACAGACCGCATTGCTTGCCATGGCCGCTCGAGCTCATTAAACACAAGTTGTACCGGGATTTTGGTGACGCACGGACCGAAAGTTGATGCCATGTTCGTCCACGCCTTGAGCGGGAGAGGAAACTGAGTCTTGGAAAGATCGCGACCAAGTTCAGGCCGCGTCCCATCAGGGGAAAGCGTCGTTGCCAGTACTGTTTCTATGGAGCTTCGTTTGTGAACCTGCTGGCAGCGCACTCGCAGTCGAGTTGCGATGGCTTTTGTTGAACGGACATGTTCGGTGTGAAGTGAAGCGGAGACGGGCTTCGGAGAAGGGAACCAGCGTTGGAGTCTGGAAATGGAAATCGGGGTTGCTCCACTTTTCCCGGACCGTCCCGCGCGACCCTGCATGCGACATGTGCGCATCACGTGATCACCGAACTCGATCCTTCCCAATCGTAATCCCCATGTCCACCCTCTTCATTATCATTTATATTGCTCATCATGGTGCCACCTTAAGCGAGGCTCAGTGGCTTTAGAAGAGCTTGGATATCATGGCTTTCCAGTTCTGGCCGAATAAGAGCCTGTGGCACACATCCGGGGAACAAATCACGGATTATTAGGATGATATCTCGGCTATTGCCCTTCTGCGATTCCTCTTGCTCCAGTCTGAGATCCTTTCCAACTTATATATGGTAGCTGGACAAAGACACGTTATCAGTGGATCAACGGATATGAGGCCACGGAAGTAGATATTCCTGCTAATTTTGTATTCTTGGTGTGAGATATTGTCCCTATCGCAGCTGCGCGCGAACTCGCCTCTGTAATGGTGTCATACTGAAGTCACATTGATCCTTGAAAGCCTTATTCAAGTAATTGTTGGGGCCCTTTTGATACTATATTTCAAAGCCCTTTTCAAGCTCACACCAACGGCTATACAATTTGATAGAAACTGTACTTTACAGGTACAAACTTCGTAATGATGGAGAAGGAATAAACACCAAGTTCTTTTACAAACATACAATTGCGTGCTGTCGATTAAGCTGTAGAGACCACCGATTAATAGCCAAGACAGATAAATCAATGGAGATATGATAGCGTAAGGCAATCGCCACACCAACATTTATCCGTATGGACACCATAATATGAATATATCGAAGAAGATTCCAGAGGCGACCATCAAAGGTCCGTGGTCGCTTGCTAATTTCTAATCGTTCGATCGCTAGGTGACATCTTTCGTATAGCTCATGAGATATCATCCAAATTTCTACCATAACGCAAGAACGACAAGGGTGGAAATATGAGATCAAACCGCATGAGACATGTCACTGGGTCCTTGTTTTTCATCCTTGTATTATCGACGCAAAAAAGCAACATCAGGCTCCGATACAAGAGAACCACTGCCACTCGTTGATGGATCTCGTGGATTGCCTCCTCGAGCCAGACGTCTGTACGGAATTCCAGGATCGCTCCAGGATCGAAGACGGAAAAGGGTTGTTCTTGTGGATCCGACGAATAGACTCAGAGTGCAGAGGAAGAACCAGGATGAGCAGAGTGAGATAGTTGTTCAGCTACAAATCCCGTTCGTACATCGATCGCAGGTGTAAAAGACCCCTCCTCGACATCCTCCAATCAAGTCACCACACTAAGTGGTGTCTGCAGAACACTAAAGCAGCCAGCAGTGTCCGGAAAAGGGTTGCAGGATTAATATTCTATCATTTATGGTCGCTCGAAAAGAAGATCAACATTTTGAAGGACAATCAGACTTTTTCGAATGACCGTTCTAATTACAGGATAAGCCAGACAACCCGAAACCAAAATGGAGCCATTCTCATCTTTCGCTCAAACAATCCAAATAATCCACTTGCGAATGAGCGAGGCAAGAAAAGATTTCTGGGTATATAACACACAAAGCATATTCTCCTCGTCTTCACGTCCCGACTTCTGACGGTCGTCCAGTTGCAAGCGATTGCGATTCCTCTACCTGAAGTGCGGCGCATTCAGGAACAATCCCATCAACACACCTCCAATTGTGCCAGCAACCGGAATCGTCATGATCCATGAGAACATGAGGAGAGCTACTCGCTGCCAGTTCACAGCTTTGAGGGTACCATTGCAAAGTCCAACGCCGACAGTGGCTCCAGTGATGCACATACTGGTACTGACGGGGAGCGAGAACTGTGAGAAGACCAGGACAGTGATGGCGGCACCCATTTCCATGGAACACCCACGGGATGGCGAGTGGTAGGTAATCTTGTTACCCATGACTTTCATGATGTTGTAGCCATATGTGCAGAGACCGACGGATATGGAGAGAGACAGGACGGCGAGTTGCCAGACTGGCACTGGAGCTTTAGATTGGGCGGCATTGCCGGTGGACCAAGCACCGTAGATGACTATGAATAACTGTTAGCTATGACATTGCAGGAGGGGGGCAGGGGGTGTATCATACCGGCCCATGGACCAACAGAGTTACCGATATCGTTGGCGCCGTGTGCGAAGGATGCAGTGCAGGCAGTAAGAATTTGCACAAAGGAGTAAGTGTGTTCAGTCTCATTGGGGTATTTCGTCGCGTGAGCGTAGACACGTGTCATGCGAATTCCATCTGGAGTTCCGGCGATACCTGTCTGAGCAGCGTGAATATCGTAGTGAATACCATAGAGTAGGCCAGCGGTGATCATAGCAGGCAGACGTTTAGCGGCAATCTTGATGTTGGACAATTCGTAGATCTGGCCGGGGCCCATTGGATTGTCGCGAAGTGTGCGCATAGCCCAGCCCATCGGTCCTCTTCGCTGGCAAAGTTTGGCGTTGAGTTTGGCGTCCGCTTCGGCGACGAGTTCTTTGTGGGTTTTGAGGACGTGATGACTGACATGGGCGACAACGCGGTTGTCCACATTCTTTTCATCAATGTGGGTGGGCGTGATGTCTCCAGCTTCGCCCTTCTCGGAGTCGCCGCTCAAGGACTTCGAAGATCGCTCCTCCTCCTCTTGAACAACATGGTAATTAGGTACATTGGCCTCATCACCCTGTTCAACGACAGCGCGCTTAAAAAGCAAAGGACCCTTGAAGACATCATACCACCGGACCGTGCGGTCCCTCTTGAGAATGACTGCGTAAACGTATGGGACGAAAAAAATGGCGGCCAACACAGCGCAACCGGCTCCAGTACCAACAGAGACTCCCGCGATCTTTGAGGTATTAGCAAACGTTTTCTAGAGAAATTGCTGAGAGGATTGACGTACAAAGGACTTTGGCTTCTTATTGAGGCCAAGCTTGGGTGATCCCTTGTAGACGATGGAGAGAGTGCAAATGGTACCAGCGATCATGAACCAGAGAGGAGAAGTCCAGACAGCCCATGGAGCTGGGTTCTTGCGCATATGAACCACAACTTTGATCAGCATGAAAATGATGGCACCGAAACAAGCTGACGCGACAGGGGCCATGCCGAGGCCAGCGAAGATAGCACCGAGTCCCTTTCCGTTGTTCCATCCCCATTGGACTTTAGCGGCACTGTTGCGTGATCAGTCGGGTAAACCACCTAGAATCAGAAGAAACGTACCCGACAGTGGCGATGCCAACACCGGCGACAGCGGAAATGAGGGTATAGGTGGAGGACACGTGAGCAGAGTGGCGAGTGCACCACATGACCCAGATGGAAGCGGAAGCAAGAGCACAAGTGAAGGCCAACATCTGAACGCCCGAGTCTCCCCTGAAAGCCGAGTTGGGAATAATGCCGTTCTTGATGGTATCGGCAGTTCTGGCACCCACTAGAATTGCCTATTGAAGATCAGTCTGTATAACGCTCAATGATGTCGCCATGGACCTACACCAAGCATTTCAAAAATGGTACCGAGGACCATAGCCTGTCTGTATGAGATGGATCTCGAGGACACAGAGGTAGCCCAAGCGTTGGCCACATCGTTGGCACCATTGTTGAAGGCGTCCATGAGGGCAAAGAAAGTGCCAATGGCGAAGACATCTGTGTGTTGATCAGTGCCGGCTTTCTTCTGCCCAGAGATGGCGATGCCAACTTACAGGTGTGCTGATGAGGAGCCATTTCGAGTGAAGCCGGTCGAGACAAGCAGTCACCTAAGTGAGGGAGCGACGACGATGTTTCCTGGGTGAGAGTATCACCAGATAGCGAACAATTGAAGTCTTATAGGGCAAGACACCGTGGGATCAGAGTGGCGTTGATGGTGCGGTGGTTGCACTTGGGCATTGCATTAGGTAGTCAGTATTTGTCGGTGGGGGTAAAGGGACGGGCAAGCAGCGCAAGTCGGTAGCCTAGATTATGTATGAGAGTTGGGCCATTTGTTATGGAAATTATGAATGGGAGTTCCTACCGAGTAGACGCAAGCGTGCAGCGTTCACCACGTTGCTGCGCAATGCCTGTTTATTCGCGACTCCTCCTCCGCAAATTGCTTGGAAATTGGACGGACCAGGTCTTGCTTGTGGAGAGCGGACCACTCTCCATCTGAGGACTCGACGAGATTTTCGGGGGCGCCGCCTTGGGTGCAAGAAGAATCGGCCAAGGGGATTAGGGAACTGCTATTTGGGGACCATGGGAGCGTCTGGCAGCCTTTGGGCGAGGCTAGAGCGGATTGGGGGGCCGCCATGGGCATGCAGAAGCTCCGAAGGCTGACTTGGCATGGCTTGGCCACCTCCGCACCAATGGAAACGCCATGGGCGAGCACGTTGTTCTCGACGTCTTCACGGCTTCTCTTATCGATAGCCCGGTGCGGAATGTCAAACAAGCCATGTAATTGGCAGCCAGAGGCAGCCAGAGAAACAGCCATCAGCTTCCCTCTAGACTGCTCGCGTCCGCCTCGACATCTCTCATACTGTACAAACACGCACTTCTCTGGCCCCTCTCTCGGGCCTGCCAACCAGTCGGAACGTGGGATACAGATCAACGTGGTCGTCTGAGAAGAGGCCATTCACTCTTGAACCTCGCCAGTCTCCTGCACGTGTCCCGGCATGTTCAGAGATTGGGCGCGGTGCCTAGTCTTTGGTTTGACAGCTCGCGCCAGGCGCTCGGAAACGTGGCTGGTATCGTGGGCTGACAGAGTACAATCGCTCGCGTGCCCAACAAAGCGTGGCAATATCAAATCGAGTCTCCGTGAGGTCTGTCTGCAATTCCCGCCGAGAACAGTGCTCCGACAAATCGGCAAGTTCGATTGATGCAACAGCTTCGTGCGAGGTTTTCCAATGGCCAGTGAGCTGAGTTATTGTGGAAATGGCAATGCTTGGTTGAGGGCCATGACTGATGAGACAGTTGCAGGTTGGAAGCAGCTCCATATTCGCCTGCTCTACAATAAGTGCTTCACGATACTCCCAGCTAACTAGGATGATCGTCGTCACTTTGCTTTGCCTCGCCTGCATGGCCAAGGCGACAAAGTGGTTGGTCGCCTTCCAGAACCTTTGCTAGTCTGTCGAATCAGTGGTCGCGCACCGAATCTGGCCCAACTGGCCACAGGGGCACGTGTATAGCATCAGGCAATAGGGCGAGAATGACATGACAAGCCGAAGAGCTCTCTGTGGAAAGATCACAAACAAGGTCAGCATGGAACTCCTTCAATTAGTCCCTCGAATGCACCCTGGATCCCCAATTTCGTTGGAGCCTCTCTTATTCTTGTCCACGCCCTCTGATCATGGCACACAACTCATTTCCATGCATTGGATCTGAATGATGACCCTGTATCAAGTTGCCGATATCCCGGATCTGATGTTGCACATCGCAGCGGCCACTTGTAAATCCCGAATAAGGATCCGAGTTTGTACGGCGCGAAATCGGATAATGGATCGACTGTCTTCATCTGTGCCACCAATATGGTGCTCGCAGGCGTTACGATTGACGTCAAGCCAGCAAAGCAGTGCCTCTTCCTCTTTGCCGGTCTTACAATCAGACTTTTTCTTGTGGTCGTGTGCCTCGTTGCCCGAAAGAGACGACGGACGGGGATGTGTGCGTCGATGTCCTTGAATCTGCCTCCCTTGCTACCCTCCTCCGCAACACCAGGCATATGACATGGGATGCATGTGGAGGATATGAGGGCTTCGGCATTGACAGGTCCGCATACTGGGCGTGGTCGTGATTCACCCACCGGAAGCAATATAAAGCCCGGAGCCCTACACTGCCTGAGTTATCACTGCCAACCCACGAAGTAATACGTCGCCCATTACATACTCAAAATGGGTAGGGTGATATGACTTCGCCGGCGGCAGTCACTATGTGTGGACGATACACAGAAGTGGGATGGAGATGCGGCGTGAGAAGGTTTGGTCCAAGATGAGGGTTTGCTGCTGCTTCTCGATAGTAAGCCCACGCCTTTGGATTCTTGTC
Organism: Venturia effusa; assembly: GCA_007735645.1. Lineage (NCBI taxonomy): Eukaryota > Fungi > Ascomycota > Dothideomycetes > Venturiales > Venturiaceae > Venturia > Venturia effusa. The sequence continues at coordinate 108,015 of CP042198.1, forward strand.
GGCAGAACCGCTGGCCTCCCAGAATACTGTCGACATCGCAAGCTACACGTTAATCGACTGCTAGGTCATCTTGTGAGTCCGTCAATGAAGATTCCGCTGTCGCCGGTGTTTCTGCGATTTCTTCTCTCCAACCCGCGGTCGCGAGACCTCTGACCCTATGAAGAAGGTTGGTGTAGTCTGGTGCCGGCAGACTCTGTAGGATAATGCAGGATCCAAGAGGCGTCAGTAATTGGCGCAACTGCACATCGCTTTACTCTGTGTAGGTCCGGTCGGGTGCACCGTGCCCGTGGGGACAACAGATTGGATGATGTAAGCGACCTCAGGAATCGAGGCATCCAAGTAAGGCTCGATTTCGAATCTGGGACTGGTTGTGGGACGGGAGTTAGGGCCCGTGCCTGGCTCCATACCTACTCTACACAGCACAACTCCTTGCTTACACCCTTCACTATCCATTTGTACCCAACGGCCCGGGACCTGAAACAATGCCTAGTTCCGTGGCCCGGGAAATTCGTTCTCCGTCACTACTGTGGTTGCCGGACAAAAAAACGTTATTTGGTGGAGATCTCGGCACAGGTTTCGGCTTCATTTATCTCCTCAATCCCGTGTATCTTACAACCTAATAAGCTCATTCTTTCATTCATTCTTAATTTCTTTCACGCTATCTACCACATAATGACTGACGTGGCCGTAAAAGAGAGATTACATAAACACCAAAAAAAAACGCTATTACGGCTTGTATACAGCTTCAAATGTTGCCGGCTTTATGGCCGAGGGTTCCACTAAATAACGTTCTTTTGGCATGCAACCACAGTAAACACAACCGCAAATGAAGAGAGCAACTCACGAATAAGTTCGCAACGGATGCGAGGAGACGTGCATGCCTCATTACAAAGTAAGATACAGGCGGGATTTTTATGTATTGATGCTTCAGAGGGGTCCTGCGATAGTATCCCAAGTGATAGTTGGAGCTGCCGGCTTGAGATCTTGAGCTCTGCTTCATCACAAAGCACACAGGCGACAAAGAACAATCCGGAGCTATAGATATGGCGATGGCGAGGCAATGTGAGCGATAGATGAGAGGGACTCTGAGAGACAGGTTTTGCACGCAAGACATGGTGAACAGGATGAACTGGGATGATGACTAATGTGTCGTAGTGCCGGGTGGAAAGAGTTGTGATGCTGTGGCAGCGGACTTAGACATAATGATCATCAGTGGGTGTATCAGCTCAACATATGACTGTCGTCGAGACCATGGAACAGCAAAGTGATTATATTGGCAAGTCCGGAAATTCAATGAAACGGTTCTCATTACTGAGATGATGAACCCATCACATGACGGCTTTTTGGTCGGATAGTATAGTGGACCAATTCCTAGTGCATAGGGGCATAAGGCTAAGTACAATGACAAAACGTTGGCTTCGATAATAGAAACATTAGACGGGGCGGCGTTCCTCGGACTTTCACAAAACCGTACCTACCATAGTACCTTCCATCCATACCAAACCTGCATCCTATCATCTCAATACTATGAGGCTCTAAGTTCTGATGCCAATTATACTCCATGTTTCCATCAGGCACGCCTGGCATGAAGCATCAGGATGCTGTCAATCCAGCACTAATGGTTGTATCGGGCGGGGAACTGCTGGGTGCGCTCGTGCTACCCCCTTCGACTATTGTGTAGTCGCGAATGAGGAATCAGAGTGCGACAAACTATGCAGCGACAGTACCAACTTCGGTAGTTAAGCATATCTGTACAGAACCTCTGAGTAGGTCGCATACTCTAGACCGTCTAGCAAATCTAACTATACTAGAAGAGAGGTAGTAAAGAATAACAGATACTTATAAGTGGGCATTAGTATAGCTTTTTATAAGCGACATAGAACGAGTATCAGATCTAGATTCCTTATAGGTTTTGAAAATTCAAAGGGGGCCGTCTATTTGAAAATCTGTAGTGTGGGTGGATCTGGTATATACTCGACTGTTAGGTACGAAGCCTCAACGCGGCTATGTATCGGTTCCGGCCAACGCGCCGACCAGACTATATATCCTATATGGAACTGTAGAAATGGAATACAATATTCGCCTTGAACTCTGCACAACATCCGCACAAGACGCCTTTTTAGCCCCATTTTGAGCTTTTAAACCAGTTGTGGCCATCAACCCGAGCAGTGTCGGAAAGTGAGTGGCTAATCGAACTTTGATCGGATGCTGAGACACTTCGTGCATGGTCTTCGTATTGTGCGCCACCGAACTCGACTCCTCGAGTAATCTGACCGCGTCTGCCTGCCGTTTCGTCTCGATCGCGAATTGAAGAACAAGAGACGAATGAAATCACTGGTCCACATTGTAGCACAAGATCTAGTGCTTTCTAAATGAAGAAGACAAGATATACCCCTGGCAGGACGGAGCAGATAGCAAGTTGCTAGGCCCATATGAAGATGAAAGACGAGTCAAATTCACAATATTGCTGGGATAGGAAGGCTTACAGATGTTGTCATTCTAGACAACAGGCAAACCTGGACTCGAGACAGATTAAATTTTGACCCAGCTTGGTCATCCATGTATTCGAGCTAGACAATCAGTCGCCGGCGGTCACACAAAAATTTCGCAAAAAAGAATCCACCTCTCATCATGCAAGCTCTCGGGAGGTAACTTTTCAGAAACCTCAAGCAATAACAATGCTTTGCAAAAAGCATATCATACAAGGAACAGCGACTCTAATCTCCCAGCTCTCAAAGAAGATCGGAACTTTCGACATCGCCGATGGCCTCTCCACCTCAACATGCTGCAAATCCCCGAACGGCGGGCCAGAACAAGTTCCAAAGACGCTGCAAGTCAAATGACTGGGAAGCTATGAGTGGCCGTGAACAAAAGCCAGAATCCCCCAGATACACCAAAAGCCGGCTTAGCCGCATGTCGAAAATCAACCTCAACATTGCCGCAAGCGCCGCTATCGTCATGATAGCGTACGAAAGAATCATAGAGCCGACAACATAATGACATGCTGATTCTTTCGTAACCAAGTCACAAAGAGTCCAGAACTTGTCCATCCGAAGGATCCCTGTCTCAAGGCTGCAAGAGAAGGCGGTTTTGGATTACAGGTTCAGCGCAAGTCGGCATTTTTGAGATAGTACTCGACAATGGTGGCGGGGTCTCATACCCCGTACGTTGCCAGTTGTTGATCGAACTAGAACCGGCTGAGTCAAAGGTTGAAATGGGAATGAACTCGTATCAGTTTGAGTCAATAGCTCAGACAGTCTCTTTTACCAAGAGGTCTACAGGATCGGTAGAAATGACCTTTGTGACAAAAATAGCGGTTCGATCTGATATGTACATGTTCACACCAACCGACAATTGTGAGATCGCAATTCCACCAACGCGTGTGGAGAATTTCGCGGCAGGGAGGTGGCGAAAGATCGATCCTGTTACTCTGTTAGCAGAATCAAAATGCATTCCAGCATAACCCACAGATTACGAAGCCACAAGCCGAAAAGTCAGCAACTCTCGAGGAACTGCTTTGGCACCGTCAAGGACTCACACCGTTTTGACACACTTAGATGAAAGCCTTGTTGCCAGACAGCTCTACCAGATACTCGTCGTTTAATCGGCAGTTTACAAGTCTGCCGTTGTGACGCGAGGATGTTGGGCGCGACGCGTCACGCCCAATACTCCTCTTGCTACCACCAACACGTCACATAAAGAACAACAAAACACCATCAAGTCATACAAAGGCGTCTACTCCTGCCGCGGAACATCGTACGCCATAAAGATCCATCTACAGTAAAAGTCGCAATAATGGTATTCTTTAATACCTTCAACCCGTTTCGAGGCCATCAAGAGCGTAGTCAAGCTCCAAACTCTCCATTCGCGCAATCCGCCGACTTCGCCGACTCGACTGATCGAGATGAGTCCTTAGACGAATGGCTTATTGTGAAACGAGACCAATCAGTAATGCCCACCTCCCGTCGCGGCACCACGGAATTTCAGCGTGGTCCTGCCTCGACTGAGACACAGCGCCGTCCGTCGATGGGATCCCAGCGTCGTAGCTCATTTGGGGAGTGGGAAGTGGTTCAGGACGATAACAATCACAATGTTGTGGAGAGACTTGATGATTGTAACGCCCCAGTTGCAGATGCAAACTGTACTTGCATGACCTGTGTCGGTTTCTTTCAGCAAGCACACCTCTCCTCTATGATTGTTAGCAGAATGCTAATGGCTTCTTGTGAAGGTGCAGAGCAGACCCAGAAGCCTCGAAGAAGCTACATCGAGGCTGGCACCGCCAGTTCCACGGTCTTCCAGCACTCGACGAGGGCGAAGAATGCGACGATGAGGATGAAGAACGAAACTATAAGATTGTCGAAGAAGAGGACATGATTAGCCTCGCCCGCCCCGCACTCGCCCACTTGACCCGATTCCGAGACGTCATGGATCGGGACGAAGGGAACGGAGAAGCAGACTTCTCTTTGCACCAGCGGAACGCGTCTAGGAATTATCCTAGCTGTGACAACGGGGTTTCCTTGGTGGGCATGCACAAGAGCAAATCATGGTCCTCGTCATTCAAACAGATGTTTGGCTACCGTTATTGAAAGATGTCGAGTGGATGATGATGTGGTTATGTCTTGAGATGCTTGGAGCTCTTAAGCTATTGAAAATTTGGTCTTTTTGCGGTTTTTGATCATCGACGGGCTAAAAACCTGGTGGGATGTGAGCGTCACGTTTCTCAAAAAAAATGTAATACTGACCGAGTGTTGTTAGTGTGTCACAAAGATGTCGACAATCTGGTCAATACCAAACATGATTGGATAAAAAAGTTGATGTCGATAGATTCAATCAACAGTCAAGCAGGCGCACTGGACCCCTCCTTCGCCCAATTCAGCCCGATGTATGTCTGGGCAATCCCCATTTGCGGCTCGAGAGATCCTCTTCTATTTTTCATCTGCATATGAGCGGCCTCATCATAATAGGCAATTGATTGCAACTTGTCTCCCTTTTTCACCTTCCCAAAGTCGCCCTTGCAGACACCAGTGTCAGAGATGTGTGTTCCGGCGGGCATTTGCATCTCTTTGATAACAACTGCTGTGTCTGTCGATTCGACGTAGCCGCCTCGGCGATTGGCGTAGATTTGTTTGGAAGTGCAGGCGACATTCCCATTATTGAGCAGCTGGACTTTGGTTCCTCCTGTCAAAGCATTAGTGGTTTGTCCACGCGTTGTTGGCATTCCACAATCTGGCACAGTAGGCTTACCATCGTGGACATGACCATAAACGAACAACAGCTCTCCATCATGTTTTACTGCTACCTCGGCGGACTTCTTGCTGTAGGAACCTGTCTTGGCCGGAAAATCGCTTGGCATGCAATTAGTCACGTCCAGCCATACGTGAACGGCTGGCCGATAGGCGGCCGTACTCTTTGGTACCCATTCAAAGAGCATGGTCAAGTACACTGGCACAGTGATTAGTCTTGCTTTGCCGAAAACCTCGAGCTATGGTCTTCGCACCAGTCAATGGCTTGGTAGACTCTGACATAATTTCCACTTGCCCACCAAGATTACCATTTCCAAGGTCGAGACCATATTTACCATGCGAGTTCATTCGGATTGGTATGCGCTCGTTCCCGCCAGCAAATATGCGATTGCCACCGAAGTTGATGAGGAAAGAGTTCGGGCAGACGTAGTCCTTCTGGCCTGTAATCGACATCTCAGTATGATGAAGCCTAAAGATAGTCAGCCAGGTTCAGCGTCTTGAGCCTCAATCTCTTGGTCATACCATGCACCAGTATCAACATTGGCGCTCCTGCCATCCGCATCTAGTGGACATCAGTGCTTCATAGGTATACCATTTTTTTAAGTTCGCTACCCACATTCCATTCCATGCTGCCTGGTGAGAATATTAGCGATCACTCATAAACTCAAGTAGGTCTCAAACGAACATCGCAACCTAGCCACGTGGTCAGCATGTTCCATTCAAGTTCCTCAGTCGAACGTACAATGTAACAATCCCGACACGGTACAGATGCGCCATTTAGACCACCAACCAGGTTTCGCGTCAAAGTCTGGCCGGGTGCGACCGTGTAAGGACCGAATTTTATCTTCGTCACGGTTGCCCCATCCTTACCGCCCTTCCCTTCCACAAGATCTGGTTCCTTGAGAGAGGGTTAACGGAGGTCGAATTTCGAACACTTGAAGATGTCGTGACCTTACAATGAGAACACCCACACTGCCATCAGCTTTTGCATCAGGAGTGCTTTCATTCGCAAAGTTCCATTGCGGCATGTCTGCATTTACAGGCTTCAAGACCGGTCTTTCCAAAACCGCGGCGTTGGCAACGCCGGCTGCTACCAGCAAGGAAAGCACAAGAGCCTTCATGGTGGAAGAGGGGTACAGAAGAATGAGAAAACCATGTAAAATTTAAAAACGCAAGACTTTTGGTTGCGAAGAAGCAGCCGATTGAGTGGCATGATCTAATCTTTGGTGAGCAGCGATTTCTATCTCAAACAGCCAAAGTCAAATAACGCAAGAATGGGGATATACGTCCGTATCAGAAAGGAATCAAATAGCAATTGCCTGTAGTGGAAGGTTGATAGGTTGCTGTAAGAATGAAAGTGTTCTTAGAGCCAGGTAGGCGCTGCCTCGCGAGATGACCATGATGCATCTCCCACCAACTGCGACGCATTTTGTGAAATGCTCTTCGCGATCCTGGCCTGGCCTGGCCTGCGGAGCTAAAGGTTGGTGTCTTCTGTAGTTTCCAGAGGTCGATATGAAAGAGCATGGCAATATCTTGATAAAGGGTTGCTATTGATTGGGTTTGACATTGGGGATCTGTTCAACGTCGCGCACCGTAGTCTGTCTCGGAGTGCAGTCAACTCAGCATCGTGACACCATCGAAGACTGATGGAAACAGCGCTCTCTACCGTATCAAAGCGAACGTGTAAGACTCTCATGGTGAGAGGTGGAGAGTCGTGGTCGTGGCTGCGACAACGCTGCTTCAACTCACGTGATATAGACAGCCATCGCCACCTAAGAACCTCGTTGAAGCAGCAAGAACTTAGAAGATGACCGCCAATGCCTCCGCATCGCCTTACAGTATAAGATTTTCTCATTTGAATCCCTGATCATTACCGAAAAAAGTATCTATAGTGCAATACCTACCCCAGCGACTGTCCTCCAGTTCGCCAGACAAGCTGCCGCTCCTGCAAGAGATGGTGCAACAAAATTTTCTCTGCGCGCGCAGAATACGAGTTCAGCAACCAGGTTAACGGGTAATACGGTCATATCTTGCACTTGAGAATGTGGCAGAGCCACTCGAGCCAGTCTCAACAGAGCCTTCAGCGCGGATCCCCAAGAGATGGCGGAGATAACGATCCTCAAGCAAATAATCATCAACATGTTTTAACACCTGATAGTAAAAGACCCTACCGAGCTCGCGGATACTCCTGCCAAAACTTCCTCCATACCGCCTGTACCCTTCGAGATAGTCGCCGAGAAGTCGTATTTGAACGACAAAATCTTTCCCAAGGAACAAATCGCCGCCTACCTCTCTTTGAAGATATGCGTCTCGTGCGAGACTTCCTTATACAAAAATGGGCAAAATACAAAGTCGGGCATACGAATCTAATGGCTACATTCGTTGCTATACAAATACCGCTCTTGATTCGGCGATGCAGTCTACAAACGACTTGGTCGAGAAGTGATCGCAGTGGAAGGAGGATCAAGCCATGGAACCTCCTACTTGCGAGATCGTAGGCAGCTTGAGAGGACAATTGATAACGGATAGACTGTATCCTGGTGATCCATGAAATCACCATTTGCTTCGAGCTGTGGCCGAGCGTGTGCCAAAAGAGACACTGCTACGACTGGGAAAGGATACTCAAGTCGGCGATCGGCGATTGCATGCTTTCTTTGGTGGGCCACGGCTGCTATCTGTGGGCTGGGAATTGAGGGTGACCGACATCTTGAGCAATCGCCCCATCACGTCTGAGTGCAGATCAGGCACCATAGAAGCCGGCCCGGTGTATGTGTCGGACCAAAAGGTCCTGGTACCCAAACTCTAAATAGCTTCCGTCCCTGACTACATTGTTTAATTACTGTATTATTTACGTTTCCATATTCCTTAATGGATTTGAACTTCATGTTTGGACCACTACAGGATTGGGTGTTTGTATGACCCAAACACCAGCGTTGCCGACAAAGTCATATCTTACTTCCCAGCCAAAGTCCTCCCAGGGACCGGCGACCAAGCCCAAGCAATCAACTTCAAATGCTCCCCCGTCGGTTCCTTCTCTTTCGTCCACAACTCACCGTATTCCCACCCATCTTTCGTCTCCTTTCCCTTCCCTACCAGCGCATCCAGCGCCCCGTATCGCTCTACCTCCCAATCTTTCCCACCCGGCTCCTTATCATCAAGCAAGACATTTCCCAATCGCTTGTTCTTGCCCAAGCCCAGGTATACCTCCATGAATCTCCTATCCGCCTCCTCGACCTCCTCTTCGATCCTCGATCTATATTTTCGAAGAACGTCCTTGGACAATAAAGGTTTGAATCCACCGTCCCCCCTCAGCTCTCCTTTCATAGCTGGGTAGGTAACATCGATCCACTCCTTGAAGACCTTGATCGCCTCCTCCATGTCCTCGGTTTTGTGCGGATGATGTGATGCGCGGTGGTACATTGTATTTATCGTTTGGAATTGGTACGTCAATGAACGTTTTGAGACGAGTGAGAGGGTTTTGGTAGCGGCCGCGGCATCTTTGAAGCCGGTACCTTGCAACGTTGTGGCTGGATTGTCATCGGTGTAGAGGTGAGAATCCTTCCCCCTGCCTTTGGAGGATTTCGCCGGACTGGGTTTGGCGGCGTCAGCTGTTGTTGTTGTTCGTTTTGCACGCGTCGAGGAAGGCTTTTGGGGAGGTGCTTTTGGCATGTTGGCGATAGGATATCGGGACCAGGTCAGCGAACGTCAATGAGAAACCTGGGCGGACTGGAAAGTTTCGCTGAGAAAGGAGGTGTATAGACGGGGCGGGATATCATGTAGACGAAAAGGGATGTTCAAATCAAGGTAAACGTGAATGACAGCCATTGTCGATCAACACGGACGGTCTCAACCATCTCAACATCGTGGCATGGCTACACGCCAAAGCTTTGACATGCTGGAAAAAGAGCACCGGGACATCGGTGACCCAGAGAACTTGTGGCTGGATCGACCGCGAAAGTTCGGCATTGGTTTATTTGTTTCTGTCTTTATCTTTTAGTTGACGCGAGGAACACGCGCGGTCATCTACATTATCTTGGATCTGCATGGCGGCCGAAGTGGAGACACCTCGTTCCCAGGCGCCCCATGTTGGTAAGAATTGACAGCGTAAGATCGTAAACAGAAGACTGCCTCTTCCTAAATTCCTTAACAACAGTCACCTTCTTCACGGCTATGTATGCAGTACAGCCTGAGGTGCTTGGGCAAAGAGGAGAGTTCTATCGTCTAGAATGGGAAGTACTACTGTCTCTACAGAAGAAATCTAATGCTAAACGTCTTTTTAGGGTGGTTTTTGTTTCGTGAAACGTGATACCTATGAGAAGATCGTTCCAGAGAAGAGCTATGTTTTAGACATTCGCTGCAATGCTGAATTGTTCACGATAAGGAAGCTTGCTGGCGGTCAAAGGTCGAGGACTAATGGTATGACACACTCCGGACACGATTGTCCTGCGTCTTAGCAAAGCGACGACCAGTCTCAAAGATTCTTCTGACATCACTTAGCAAATCGCTGGTTGGCTCTTTAGCAATTGCCATGAGATTTCGGCTTGTGTGAATCGAAGCCAATGGAAGGGAAATAACATGGCAGGGAAAGTGTGCTACCGGTGGTGCAGATGGTAAGCATCAGACTATCTTCACAGACTTCAGTTTTATGAGCCAACTTGACGCACACTGACTCAAGCTAGCAACCTTTTGAACTCGTCCGCGAACTGGACCAGCTGTTCCTCTATTTTCAGCTCATGGGCAGAATGACCGCAATCCCCGATGATTTTGTAAGCCAATTTCTTATTGCTGTCGCCGCCAAGAGCCTTGTAAAGCTCCCAAGACGTGATCGCGGGGCACACAACATCATACCTGCCCTGGACGATAGAAATAGGCAGATGCTTGATTTTGGCGACATTTTCTGGTAACAACAAAGCACCATCTTCCATGAAGCCGCCGTTGACGAAGTAGTGGCATTCAATTCTTGCAAATGCGAGGGCAAATTTGGGATCATCAACCCTAGCGACGTAGCTGGGGTCCACGAGGAGTTTGGAAGTGGCGGCCTCCCATCGGGACTAGAGTGCTGATTAGCGCGCGAAGCATGGGAATACAGACGAAAACTCACCCAAGCATCGGCGCAATCAACCTTCTCCTCCTCATTGTCACCAGTCAGTCGCTTGTAGTAAGCGGCCATCATGTCATTTTGCTCGGACACAGGTATTCGCTTCTTGTAGTCTTCGAAATAGTCCGGGAAGAGGAAGTCTGTAACAGTCAGCGGGAGGATAAGGAGAGATCTCGTCTGAACATGTGGATCATGGCTAGTGATGTGGGATGCAGTCCAATATGTCTCACCGGCACCGCTTTGATAGAACCAATCCAACTCCTTCCTTCTCAGCGTGAAGATTCCTCGTAAGATCAGACCCAAGCACCTCTCCGGGTGTTTCTCCGCATATGCCAAACTCAGCGTCGAGCCTTAGCAATACAGTTAGCCTTCGCGATACGGATCTTAGGTAGTGACGTGATTGGCCGCTAACCCCACGAGCCACCAAAGACGACCCATTTCTCGATTTTCAACGACTCCCTCAGCTTTTCCATGTCCGAGACGAGGTGCCATGTTGTGTTGTCGGTCAATTCAGCTGCTGGCATGGATTTCCCGCATCCTCTCTGATCAAAGAGGACAGATCGATATATGGATGGATCGAAATAACGGCGATCGTCATCATCGATGCCTCCACCTGGACCTCCATGAACGTAAATGACAGGGAGACCGTCGGGCTTGCCGCATTCTTCCCAGTACACGCTGTGCAGGTCCGAGACTTTGAGAAAGCCAGTCTTGTTAGTCGCGAAGGCCGGATATCTGCTGGGCATAGTTTCCAGAACGGTGATCGTAACAATGAGTGCAATGACTGACGACTTGATATTGTCCGATATCTGAAGAATCGGCTGTTGAGATTTGAAAGGTTGATTGACAGGACTCTGAGCTGGGAGTGCGAGAAGGACAGTAAGGTACTGGTACTTCATGTCGATCCGATTGCGCGAGTCACGCACACGCTGTGAATGTCCTCATCCGCGTCGCAGCAGTTGACCGACCCGATGCTGGCTTTCCTGAATGCTTCACAGTCAAGAACATCCAGACACACCAGGCATATCGTATGCACATGGATCGATATGAGTTGCTTAGTGAGATTACTACTATCTTATAGTGAAGGTCATGTGATCGCATCAACGGTACGCGATACTCCCTCGCTCCGTCTCTACGCCGCTGAGGTCCTCTACAGACACGACTTGAAGCCGACCGATATTCTAAGTAGACATGGCATACCGTGACTGCACTGTCCCCTCCGTTGAACACGTGCCTCACATTGAACGCCAGAACTCTTCATCAGCAGGGGGTCGATACGCAGCGTGATTGCCATCCATGCGGCTAGCTTACGGATCAGAACCCGTTCGGTGAAGCGCCCTCCCGTGACACTCTATCGTTCGGCACTGCCAGTGGAGGGGAGGCTTTCTTTCTCACCTGGCAGGCCTCCATTGTACCGCCGTCGCGGCTCCGCTTCAAAGGCACGAACCCGTTGTGAATGCGCGCCTGAAAAAAGCCTAGCTCGTGAGTAAGCCATGGTGAATAATCCGAGGAATCGATACCTAACTCCGATATCATCTTCTCTCCGCTTCTCCTGCAACTCCATCGCATCCTGCACCATTGGTTCTATTGCACCTGTGTCGTACGCCCTTGGCAGTTTGGTAGTCACTGCACTGCCCTACTCAATTTACTGTTGCCAACTCCGAGTTCTCCAAGATGCCAATCTCCTCAAATTTGTGCTCGGACACGGCAAGGACACGAGAAGTTCACAGGAAAGCCGAGACCACTCATTTCAGTGACTTTGAGCTCTCTGACTAACGTACGGGCAGGTACTTCCAGCCATTTGAGATTTCGACGACGCCTGCAGATGGCGTGCGAGTTCAGCAGTCCTCATCAGATCCCTTGTTAACGGCACTCGCTTCCCTGGGGGCTCACCGACTGAAGGCCAAGCGTGGACTGATCACGCTTTCGACCAAAGATACGGTAGACAGTGCTGAGATGATCACCTTCGAAAATGCTAAACATTGTGCAGGAATTTGTGCTGGCTGAAGCAGGAACTGGTCTCAGCCCGCAACAAGATGACGACGAGAAAGATCCGCTATGGCATGGGACGGGACCTCTCCCAGTCAACATTGGGCTGGGGACGCATCTCTGCAAGCTGTTTTGCACAACCGGAGAAGACTCACTGGTAGTCGATGACTTGACTCAACACGAGACCTACAGGGACAATAGCCGTGTCAAAGAGGGACCCATGCTTTGATTCCTGGCTTGCGTGCCGCTTCGGTCGCCCTTGCACAAGTACGTTGTTGGTACATACATCATCGTTGATGACAAGCCACGAGACGGGCTCAATGAGGATGAGCTAGAGTTCTTGAAAGATCTCGGAGTTACTTGCATGGACCATCTTGGTAAGTGATACACCAATTCGCTACAATCTATTCTCATTCTGGCATAGAAGCACAACGAATCAACATGAAGCAGTACCAATCGGAACGCATGATGAAAGCTGTGTCGCTTTTCATCGAAGGTAAATCAAGTCTACGACAATGGTGGCTGCAATTCGGCCATCGTTCTCAAACATCCACTAGGAAGCGAGTTCGTCACGGAGCTGCATCAGTGCTTGAAAAGCAAGCCGACATCGAATTTGGCGTTCAAGAAGACATCGAACCATATTCCCGACGAGAGATGTTCGAATCTTACAACGACAACCTTTCACGCTCTCCATCTTCTTCCACCATTTCGCACCTGAACCAGAAAGGTGACGGAAGGCCTGCCGTTCCCCCTCGAGACAGTACCTTTTCCACGTCAGAGACCACAGTGGGCACGCTTCGCTCCGCCATACTTTCCGACCGGCCTCGCACGGCATCTGTGACCACAGCTGACGAAACTGTTGGATCTTCAGACAACATCAGGCACAGTTCTGTTACATTTGACATGCCGTCCGAAGACGGCGCCATTGTTTCCGAAGAGTTGCAAGAAACTTTACTTAACAAAGACTTGAAAGCAGTATTATCACGCGCCAGCAACTTGATTAGAGAAGCAGGTTCTATGGATGGCGTACTATTCCTGGATGCCTCAATTAGCAGTTTCGGTGGCGCCAGCGAGAAGGATGTGATGGAACAGAAGGCCCCTAGTGGTTTCCGTATCGAGGACGCAACGACAAGCGATGAAGACGCGTTCCGAAAGACCTCAGATACAGATGGATCCACCAACAATCGACTGGAGGAAATGAAGAGCCCGAGTGAAAGTTGCTGCAGTGTCTTGGGATTTAGCACTCGACAGCGATCAAGTCTTAAAGGACACACACCGCGAATGGAGCATCACAATTTCCCTGAGCGGATTCTAAGGACTCTTCTCAAGCGTTACCCTCACGGGAAGGTGTTCAACTTTGAAGACGATGCTTCATTCAGCTCGAGCGACACGGAAAACGCCTACATTGGCGGCGATGATGGACCGAAAAGACATACAGGGTCCGAAACGAATGAGAGCCGGCGCAAAATTACGAGAGAGGCAGAAGCTGCTGCTTTATTGACTGCCCTTCCAGGCGCGAGAAGTATCTTCTTCTACCCGCTTTGGGATGTCTCGCGTGAACGTTGGTACGCGGGAAGCCTGGTATGGACGACTAGTCCCACGAGGACACTATGCCCAGTCGAAGACCTCACCTACCTTGCTGCTTTTGGCAACTCAATCATGGCCGAGGTTGCGAGACTCTCGGCGCTCGTCATAACGCAGATGAAGACGGACTTCATTTCAAGTATTTCTCACGAACTGCGCTCTCCGTTGCATGGCGTGTTGGCGAGTGTCGAAGTGCGTTTTTTCTCTTCTTCTGCCGATCGTTGAGAGAGCTGATCAACACAGTTCCTGCAAGACACCATACTCACCGAAATACAAGAGGACATGGTCAATAATATAGGTTCGTCCCTGCCGTCAACGGTATGCCAAAGGTTGCCGTGGGAAAAGGTTCAATGGCGCTCTCAGCTAACAGAAAAACGTCTAAGGCGCATCTGGTCGGACACTACTCGACACCATCAATCACGTTCTAGACTTCTCCAAAGTAAACAAAAAGGTCAAGACCAAGGCCAAGATGTCGCGTAAGAAAACGGGCAACAAGCGACTTTCTTTTCAAGACAATGAAAACATCGTCGGTGCCCTTAACGATACAAAATCGAGTTCAGATCTAAGTGTACTGACAGAAGAGGTTGTGGAAAGCGTTTGGGTGGGTCGAGCGATGTTCTCCAAACATGATTCTCAGCCAGTAGAATTGTCAGTCTCTGTCATAGTCGATATTGAAAAACGAGCAAATTGGAACTTTGACATCGATGCGGGAGGTGAGTTTAGGCGTGGTGAACATTCGACGTGATGTACGCTGACAGGCTTTAGCTTGGAGACGAATTTTGCTGAATCTCTTTGGTAACGCTGCAAAGTATACACAGCGCGGTTTCATTAAAATATCCTTAGCCGTACAAGAAGATGGCGTTCTCAAAGGCAGAAGAGCACGATCCACACTCATCCTCAAAGTCAAAGACTCCGGAAAGGGCATATCTCAGGACTTCTTGAAGAGTTCCCTCTTCAAGCCATTCACGCAAGAAGATTCACTAGCTGCAGGCACAGGTCTTGGTCTGTCGATCGTGCGACATATCATTCAAGACTTGGGCGGTGAAATCAACTTCGTCAGTGAACAAGGCGTGGGGACGGAAGCAACTGTCCAGCTACCACTCCTGACGACCCCGCCGGTGAAAAGCATCGCATCCGACGTTGTGGAGGAAGTAAAAGCCGTTACCCAAGGAAAGCAATTTCACCTCGAGGGCTTCGACCGATATCCCGATCTTTCCCAACCTGCTACCGGAATGCTATCTCGTGCCGACGAGGCTGCAATGATCTCAAAATCATCCATACATTTCATCGCTACCAAATGGTTCGGAATGAGAGCCACCTTTGCTGCAGACAGTCAGAGCGACGTCGTGTTCTTGCTTGAGTCTGATTCTGATTCTTTGCAGAAGCAACTGAAGGCTCACCAGGCTGCTGGGGTATCGACTACTGTTGTTCTCAGCAATAACTATTCCAAACATAGCACGTGGGCGAGTACTGCTTGCGGAGTATTTCAAATTCTGCATGTGCATCAGCCGTATGTTCACTTTTACAAGGGTAAAGGTACGGACTAACACGGTCTCAGATATGGCCCTCACAAGCTGGCACGAGCATTTCAACACTCCTTCATGTTGCCCAATCCACTCTCGAAGTCAGCAAATTCAACAGACGTGCAAAATCTCAATCCTGCGCAGCCTCTGATCATACAGCCACAACCCACGTCGGAGCCAATCTCTGATATATTGCCTCAAGCTGGATCACCTGCTTCGAAGCGAGGCGTTCTTGACCAGGTAACTTCTATCGACACTACTGTCATACGTCCGACTGAGGGCGGTATGCGTGTTCTTTTGGTTGAAGACAATGAGGTATGTCAATTTGACTCATGTCTTAATTCACGAGCAATCTCTACATGATCGTAGGGCACCAAATCCATGTCGCGGGTATTGAGTTTCTGTCAGATCGGCTCATGGATCTCGGTCGGCGCGGAACCTTTGTATGGTTCGCCACACACAGGCAAACAGCATTTGCTAATAGATACAGATCAATATGAAACTTCTCGTGGCTTACATGCGCAAGCTGAAGCTCAGTCACACGACGGCCATCAATGGATTGGAAGCTCTCGACACCTATAAGGAAGCTGCTGGTGCTTTTCATGTCATTTTCATGGGTAAGTCTGCTTTTGCCACACCTAGCGCGGACGCTCAATACAATTTCGGGCTTTCTCTTGCATCGCTTCTTGTCTTCCATGGTGGTCGTAGTCATGCACAGCAGTCGTTGTCATGCACAGTGGTCGTTCTCATGCACAGTGGTCGTTGTCATGCACAGCCTCATACCATGTCCACCAAGCTCCTTGGCTGTTCTTTTCCCGTTGGCTTCGTGGTCTTTCTGGAATTCGCCGCATTCTTCGGACCACAGATTGACTACGGCTTTCAAAAGTCTTCAACTGACACATCTCTCAGATATTTCCATGCCAGTCATGGACGGCATACAATCCACACGCCATATCAGGCAATATGAACGCGAAAATGCACTCGAGCCTGTCGCTCTCATCGCACTCACTGGAGCTGCGAATCCAACGACACGGCAAGAAGCGTTCACCAGCGGAGTGGACCTTTACCTCACGAAGCCAATCGCGATGAAGAGCCTCAAGAGTATGCTGGAACATTTGGGAAGAGATGGCAGGGATGGACTCGGCAATACTGCTACATAAAGGAACGCACTTGATCTAGACGCGATCTTGGCTATCATCCCCTCTGTACATCCTCCAATGAACGCGGTCACGACAAGTCAATACGGCAGAAAGGCAGCGGCAGTCGTCAATATGAGACCAGCAGAAGTGAGGTGAGATTCTTCGAGGAAAGAGAGGTAAATGGCACAAATGTCGCACAGCGCCTTTCTTTACAGGTTAAAACCTTGGGCTTGACCCGAACGTTGGAATTGTCTTAGTAGTAAGTCCATCCTGAGCGAAGAATTGTGGCAGACGAATTGGCACACAAGCGCAAGGATTCGACAAGACATCATTAAGAAGAGACTATCAGCGAGACAGAAGGCAGGTGGCAATTGAGGACATCTGAGGAACGTGGGAACGTGTGGCTTCCTATGGTCTACACCAATGTATTGCCAGTACTCGCGGTTGACATCCAGAGGACACCCCCGCTCTTTTCTCCCCCAGATCATCGGGTTATTACTTCTCGTTTCAGGTCCGGATAGCAAGGCAGGATTGAGCTTGAAGGGACTGCTTTGACGAGGGTGCTTAGGAGCATGCGAAGTAGACGTAAAGAAAGGAAAGTTCTCCGAGGGGCATGGAACTATGGATCTCTGTAATACTCCTATTGCTCGAAATAACTGTATCGAAAAGGACGACAGCACTAAGTTTTCGGACGCAAGCACGCGACATCGCCCCTAGAACTCGGGACAAAGAATTAGAGGAAGGATTTCAGGAGCCGCCGCCGCGTTGATTGCCTGAAAGTATCCCGCTTTTACCTAAGTATGAACGAGCTTATGAACACCGGTTGCGCATCGTATCCTCGGAACATGGCGGAAAGAGCAGTCGCACCATGATTCTTTCGCGACACGTTAATTTATCGTGCTATTCAGGCTGGTAGGTAGGTTCGACCATTGTAGAGCTGGCTTCCGCTACCCCTGGACAACATGTAGCCAACGTGTTCCTTGTCGAACTGAGAGCATATGATATAAAAATAGTACATATGACAGTAGGTCGAAGATTGCCAGGCGCTTCGAGTCAGGGAATGGATCCTGGCAACGACGGCATTCATTTTGCCATCCAGCACACCTCGACATTGGAGGGTAGCCAAGACTTCCAGCTGGATTCACTAGTAGGGGAAGGCCGCGTGATGTTTAGTCTCGACGGATCATGGTGTGGCTCACCACTGCTGATGGAATCTTGGTCTGTGCAAGTACTCGTTAACAGAGGCTATGATATCTCGACATACTTCATGCCGGCTTGAGAACGAAGTCACGTGACTTCATGAGCACAAAATAGCATAAACGGCATAGTCTTGAAGCTGGTCTCACTTCGGGAAACGCCAGCCTATGTTTGAAATAGCGCTTTGACCGAGGGAGTGTGAGGAAAATCAGCATGATTTGACTTATGCCGAATTGAACTGCGATGCCATCCTTCCATTCGTTGATCTACGAGGACTACCTGCTGAGCCTCAGCCTTGACTACAAACCATGTCTCTCGGTCTTAGTTTGGAGGCTCCAGCGGCGACCATCGCCAATGCTCGGGTTCATTCAGACATGATGCTCAACCTTCTGCGCTCTGGCCTTGTCATGACCAGCAATCGGACGATTGACATGATCACCTTCGGTGGCGACATGAACGAGTCCATTCTTCTCTCCGCGTGCTTCAACAATCAACTCGTGTGTATTGCGATCGACGCGGATGTCTGCGGCATAGACCATAATGTCATCGGTGTCCCCAAAGAGCTTCGCCATCTCTTCCAACGGAATGCCTTTGGTCTCGGGCAGGACGAATGCGAAGATGACCGTGCCGATGCCGCTGATTATGATGAAAACCTCAAGATTCGTCAGACACCCCATACGTCAAAGACGGACAAGGCGACTTACCAAGTAGAACTTCCAGCCGATATTGGCAAACGCCGTGGCAGTGGCCTGAAGATATACAAGATCGGTGATGGCGATGGTAGCGACGCAAAGACAGATGCCTTTGGCGCGGATGTGGTTCGGGAAGAGCTCGGAATAGAACACGACGCCGCAGACGTCGACGCCTGTGGAGTGTTAGCGTCTGGAATTTGGTGCAATGAAAAGCCATTTCGACATACCAACGCTGTAGAATGCTAAGAAAACATAAAAAGCTGCGACGCCAACACCAAGCCCAGCCTTGTTGGTGCCGGCAGCGGCGTATTGTGCAACCATGGCGGCTTCGATGATCAAACAAGCACAGCATCCCGCAACTCCCAGAAGCAAGAGAGGCTTTCGACCTGTGCGGTCCATGATTGCAGCACCAACAGCGTTGAAGATGATGCCGACCGTGATCCAACCGCATTGCAAAGCAAGCTGGTCGCGAGTGCCATATCCAAGAGCGGCGTACAGGGTGGGCCCGTAGTTATTGATAACAAGAACGGCAGTCGATTGTCCAACAAAGGCAAATCCCATGCCCAGAATCACGCGTTTGCGATAGCTAGGCCGACGGAACATCTCCATCTAGCAAATCGTTAGCACATTGCCTTCGGGAAACGAAGGCCAGCTTACCCATGAAGGATTCAGTGTGAGATCCATCTCCACCTGCTTGTGCATTTGATAAAATTCCGACCGAGCGAATTCTTGGTCCTCTTCGCCTTTGATCGAGTGCAGTTTCATCACGAGCTCATGAGCTTCATCCACTCTGCCTTGCATAAGAAGCCAACGGGGACTCTCCGGCACAAAACAGATGATGATGAGCATCATGATCGGCCATATCAATGCCATCCCGAGCGGGCCCCTCCATTGCGTGGCTTGTGGGAAATAATACCATGCTAGAAAGGATGAGTGAGAATTGATCGTCGGGAAGAAAATGTGCCATACCCATGCCCATGTAGCTTGCCAGGCCATATCCAAGAGCAATGTTGACGCCATTCATTCCGACAAAGAGACCACGAAGGCTGGGCGGAGCAAGTTCGGCTGAGTAGACGGGCGTAACCGCAAGGAAGCCCCAGCTCCCCATGCCAGCAAAGAAACGAGCTATGATGAACATGGTGATGTTGACGCTCCCGGCAAGCAAGGCGCCGCCAAATATCGAGAAGCATGCGCAGTAGATCAGGCCTGCTTTGCGGCCCCTGATGGAAGGTCAGCTGAAGTCGGTCATGAAGACATAAAAAACTACCATTTATCCATCACATAGCTGGCGATAAGGACACCAAAGAATGCGCCCGCCTTGGAATTATCAGATTAGCGGCAACGAGTACGATTCTATACATACCTGAAACACACCGGATGTAGCCCCAATGAGTTGATTGGCGTTGCTCGTCAAAGCTTCTGTTTTCAGATCAAACAGGCCCATATACACAAGAAACGATGGCTCTCCAAGAGTGACCCCAATCACCGAAGCTGCCATCAACATTAGCTGGCAGTCGATTGAATATAAAAGCATTGTACCTGGGTAGCCAAAAGCAATCTGTCCGAGACTCACTGCCCAACAAATCAGAAAGCATCCCCAATTCATCTGTCGTTTAGTTGTGGGGGCCATGATAGGGTGGAGAGTTAAGGAGCTGATGTAAATCCTTGAGCTTACATTCGACGCGGATATATACAGGATGGACAGAAGTCTTATGCATCTGGAACCACACTAGCTCTCACTGACATGGCCACAAGGAGTCGATCTATCTTACCAATCGAAAGGAAATAAGTGACATTGCCCGGTCTGGACCTTGCAGAAGCGAGGTGAAAGAAGCTAGCTAGTATAATTCTCGCGACAGGCAATCCTTACGAAGACTACATTCGTACCTGATGCGAGGAAGAGATAAGCTATAGCGTAAGCTACCCGCAAATTTCTGAGAGGCAATCCCGTCATCACCGAAAAACGCCGTGACGAAATCTGGGGCAAATGCGGAGAAACGGGGAAGTCTTTAAATTGTATTGAGGTGATTGGATGATGATGTGGCATGGGCGCAATCGCTCGGCTAAGAACATCCATAACAGTATAGACTCGGGTAGTGAGACGTTTGCATGGAGGCGAGCATTTTTCTGTCTGCGGTCAGCTTGAAGTTTCGAGCATGAGCAGCTGGAAGCACGTTGTCAAAGGTGATATGTGCTCCCAGTCAGATACACGAGGAATATTTGAGGTAGCCCATAACAGACTGACGAAAGAATTGTGGTTAGACTGTGGTGCTGCAGTAGTAGATTGTTGAAGCTGGTACTGAGGTTACACTCTGAATTGGGTTGAATCTTGATTTTGAATGAGATGGAGAAGGACTCAGATTCAGAGCTCTGCGGTCATGTACATGCCGCTTTAGGACGATCAGTTGGAGGTGCGTCCAGGAATTCACGCATGCATGGTCTCAACTCCCACGCCCGGGCCAAAACCATCCCACTCCGCAAAGTGAGCTTCCCAGCATACACAGCCCACAGAAGACAAGCAAAGTTCCGTATCTTCCGAATGCCTCATCGTCGCCACCAACCATATACGCACCGATCCATCCCTGAGCAAGCACAGCAAGCCCACGCTCAAGAGACAGGTATCCATAGAGTACCAACGCCTCGTCCGAATCCGAGGTGAGAACAGCGCACATCCTAGCGAAGAGGACATCATAAGGAGCGGCAAATATGCCCCATAAGATCGCGAACGTAGCCAGGTTCATGAAACTAGTAGCATCTCGCGCCACAAAAGCTGCAATACTGCAAATGAATGTTGTAGATGACGAGAGAGTGTAGGGATGCAAGGTATCGCTGAATTTACCGAAAACCATCTGTCCTCCTATGGTAGCTATTGAAGATAGGGCGAGGAGTTGTGATCCTGCAGCGGCTGGGAGGGACATGGAAGTTGCGAAGGAAGGAAGGAAGAGGAGTGGGACCATCAAAGCCAGAGATTGAAGCATGCTCGCCGCGCTGAAGGCAGCAAAATGTAGGTTTGTAAGGATATGTTTAGCGGGTAAAATTATCGAGCTGAGAGAGGTCTGTTTCGTGTAAGAGAGCTTGGAAAGAATTTGGGGTCGTCGAGACCGCAGCACAGCGACTGCGGGTCCTGCAATAAGGATCGATGCTAGGGCAAGCAAGCGTAGAGTGATGCGGAAGTCATATTTGTCCAGAAGTCTCTGCACGATGAAAGGCATGACCAACCCACTCGCGTTGCTTGCCGTAAACCACAATCCGTATGCAAGACCTCTCCTATCAACCCAACATTCGTTGACCATGACCAGCAATGGACTCCAGTAAATGACCCATGCAGCGCCGTACACGATGCCTTGGAAAAGTTGTAGATGCCAAACTCGTGTCGCGAATGAGGCGGCGAAGAGTCCCACCGGACACAGAAGCCATCCGAGCCATAGCATTTGTCTCCGGTAGGAACCGAATCGAAGGACAAGTGCGTTGGTAAGAGGCGTCGCAAGCCATGATATGCCGCTCAGGAGTGTTCCGATTGTGGGAAGGCTCTTGGGCGAGTCTTTGAAGGGGGGAATGGTGAGATAATGCGCTTGAAAGAGTCCAAAGGTGACCCAAACACCTGCACACAGTAAGCAATGCGAGAATAGGCCAGGCGAAAACGCTCACCAGAAGTCATGAAATCGATAAGCCATGCGGCAAAGAGAGTCTTCCACGCTTCTTTTCCGCCATCTACTTCAAGACCAGAGTGTCGCAGATGCGAGAAATCAGAGACAACAGAAGCATTTTGCCCATCATCATCTTCAGCATCGATAGAAGAGTCTGTTGAATGCCGCCGGAGCGCGACTCTCTCCTCCGGGTGCAAGGTGGTCTCTCCAAACACGGAGAGCTTCACCGAGTCGACGCGCATCCTAACGTTCCCGACCCAGCAGGCACTTGCGTGGGCAGTGGACTATGGGCGACGGGATGCGGCATGTCCCGTTTTCCGATTGCATTTGGAGGATAGGTGGGATTTGATGAGGTTGGATAAGCTTACGTGTTTAGTGGTGTCCTGGCAAGCATGCGAGACTCGGACTCGAGATCCGGGCTCGCACGTGACACTAGGACTGAGCTGATCGAAGGGAGTGGGAGTCTACAAAAAGTTGGTGCGGAAGAAAGCGTTCCAAGAGCTGGCTGGCAGTGTTCGCGAGGTCGTATGATTGAGGTCGAAAGCGGACAAAGGACAAAGGACTCCTGGAGAACTCCAACGGACCGAGATTTGTACTAGTAGTTGACATCAATGTCTCCGAAGTCCAGTCCCATGCTCTGCTCAAAGCAGCTCCCAGATTCCCTCCACCCACCTTCTCATCCTCGAAACGAGGATTCCAGCCTTCTTCGCTCCTCTCAGCTCCTCTTCCAAGATCTCCATGTCCCTCAGAACGCACTGGAATCTTTTGATCTCCTGATCAACCCATTGCTCGTACCCGCCATCACCTGGACCGTCACTTTCCTCCACGGTGACTGTTGCAGGAGGCATCTGAATGTGCATGGCAAGCTGCAACTGTTGCCATTTCAGCGTCATAGACTCGGTCGCTTCCTCGTGGTACAAGGAGAGGCACGTCCAAAAGTGAGGGCAGAGGAGGAGGGCGAGGAAGGGGAGATGGTGGAGGATGAGGTCGAGTATCATTGCGAATATCGCGAGACTGGATCGAAGACAGCGTGGTGTGGATGGAGAGGGAAGCGGAAGATAAAAGTCCATGTCTCAGATGTGACCAACCAGGGACAGGCCTCGTGCCTCTTTCAGACATTGGGATATTGGAGCACCACGTGAGTGTTGCAACCTCAACCACGGGCTGGTCTTGACCGCAATCCTCGTAACGAATGTGATGGGCATGCAACGAGAAACTAATCCCCATCTTCATCCATATGCGCTGGAGCTTGCATTCGCGACTGCATCCAAGTGAAACGGCCCACGTCAACGTTGAACATACTTTGAACCCTTCTTAGATTGACGTCGCCCCTCTCGAGATCGAGATTGGCTATATGCAGAAGGGCGTAGTGACTCTTATACATCTAGACTCAATATACCATCTTTACGAAACGACTCAGGGCCACCAGTTCGCGACCTCTCACGAAATGCGCTTGGATCATTCAGGTGTCATGCAACTCTGCCGAAGTCGATGAATATAGCTTTGCGGCGGCTGCTCGACAATGCTCACCTCAGCTTCACTAGACATCCAGTGACCATGATGCTTCTCACTGTATTCCTCCTCTCCACGCTTGCTTCGGCAGCTCCTCTGGGTATGTCCCCTCGAAGTTTGGCTTGAAAAGGCAACTAACAGTCGATAAGAAACGAGGCAGCTTGGCCAATTGATGAGCGCAATCATGTCGGAAATCAGCCCAAACAAGACCGTAGAACTGCCCACAACGATGAAGAGAGCAGGCGCCAAGCGAGTTCGCGTCTACTACGGGCCATTCGAGATCCTTGGAGCTGAAGCGGCGAAGAATGCCTTAAATCGTGAGTTTAATCTCTAATCCAAGTCACGGTATGCCTTATCTGACTAATCGAAACTAGCCATGCGAATGGATCCCGGAAGCACAACATGGTCCAAGATTGCGAACGGCCTACCCGTCGACAGCACTATCCTGAAGACGAATACAAGCCTTCAACTTCTCGATGGCTCCCCGGCCGACATTGGCGCTGGAATCTACAATCACCACGTCGTATTCTTCGATCAATCCAAGAATTCACCCATCGTCACAAGATGTGGAAATGGAAGTATGCTCCCGGAAGCCTTCCGTCCGAAGACAATGCCGATGACCATTTTTGGTGGCACAGTAAGTCTTCTCCATTTGACCGGAATTGTATAGTGCTGAAGCGTCATGCAGAGCGAAGACAATTCCAATATGCTTTACAGCGACGCCGATGGAACCTTCAATAGTGGCTTCTGGCTGCCGAAGACCGACAAAGTCTGTGCTCCTGACATGAACGACGCCTTCGAGCTCAAACTAACCTAACCAGATGATGATCATGGGGGAGATCATTAACTACAGGAACTCCAGCACTTTTGTCTACTCTGTCACTGACGTCGAGTACGTTCCTGGTCAAGCAGCAGGAATGCTTGATGCTTACACCACTGTTCTTGATGTCGCAATGTGCGGTGGGACGGACGCGAAGAAGATGTTCCAGCCTGACAGTGTTAAGGAGAAAAAGTTTTCAGCTATCAGCAACCCAATGATTGTCACGCAGAACGGATGGTTGATTCACAAGAATGGTCATTTGCACGATGTCGGTCTTTTCTCCGTCGCCATACCACTTGTCACTGACTGTAGGACAGGGCGGTGACGTGATCCTGATGAAGGTGAGCGGTAAAGTCGTCTGCGAATCTAAAGCAAAGTACGGCGGAGGCTCACAAGTCCTGAAGGGAGAAGACGGTATCAGAATTCATACACCCGTCGCAAAGGTTTCTAACATGTCGTAGGCAAAGTCTGGGAAACTCTTAGTTTTATGGAAGAATGTAATGATGCCATTAAGCTCAAGGAAGGTGACCAGATCGAGATTGAAGCAAGATACGACTTCGAGGCCCACCCTGCTCGTAAGCATGCGGTCGAAGATGGTAGGTCATGCCTATACACGTACGAGCTACTCCTTACAGACTCTAACTCGGATTAGGCAGAATGGCCGAAGTAATGGGGCTTTTCGGTGCTACGTTCGCTCCAGACCCGAATGGGACAGGCGGGAAGTTGTCGTGAAGAGTAGACTTTATGGTCATTCATGTCATGTGCTGCACAGTACCGCTAGCTCGTTGACAAATTCATGACAAACTAGAACTGAAGCTGCTCGGACCTCGAAATGTGAGAGCGCGATTTGTTTGCACGTTGCATCCATCCCTGTCCTCATCATACACCTTTGACTATGCCCTCTATCGCTCTCCACAGACCTGCGCCAGATGGATGGCTGCTTCGAGGACCGGCTTCGCCTGTTTCCACGGTACAGCTTCAATTCTCAGCTGAGTGGCAATAGCATTAAGCTGGAGGGTCCTCCAATGCCAAGACCGAATATTAGGTGCTGGGGGATTCGAGGCTTCGAGACCGCCTTTGCGAAAACCTAGCATATCCGACGACTTCTCAAAATAGTGGAGCAGATTCGCTTTCCTCGTCGCGATCTGTGCCGATGTAGATGGAAGAACGGGAGACGGCTGAACCCAATACATAAGGGGTCGCAGTTCGTCCTCATTCGCGAAGAGGTGACGCCGGCGTGGGGCAAAGCCCGGACCCAACGGAATGATTTGACGGAATCGAATGAAATCTCGATGGTCGTGGTCGGTGATGTTGAAACGAAAGTCGTTGTTGACGAAGTACATTGCATATGTCTCGACTCTTGTCTGTCGACATGTACGTGTTATGCCGGGTATGAGATCGTCTTGTCTTGTCAGATATGTGTGATCAGGGCCAGGTTTGATCACGATGTATGCTCAGATCATGTTTCGCACCTCGGGCGGTAAGGAAAGAAGACTAGTTCCTCGGTTGCGTGTTGCACGATGGCGAGCTCGTAGCTGGCGAAAGATGCTGATGAGGAGCAATAGCAAGGTTACCAGGGAGGGAATGGCGAGGAGCTGGATTTCATATGGTTCTACGTCGACTTTTCGGCCAGACTCTCGCAGTAATTCGGCGTTGAAGTTCATCGTGGTTCAGATCGCTTTCTGAAATTGTTGATGTACAACAAAATTGAAGGACAGAACGCCTTGATCTATATACGTCTAGACGGCCCTCGAAACACTTCTACAACACCCCTCACTCTTCACAAAATCCAACAGAATGAGCAACAATGCCGCCTGATCAACCATAGCAGGTCCTGGATTGAAACAGCGAATGGAAGCCTCGGTTTGGAGGACTGTACGACTTGCGACTACTCAAGGCCAGGACGACAACAATGAAGATTCAACACAAAGTCTCATTTTTGATTGGCATTTCCTATGAAAAAGAACGTGGAAATGTAAACAGGTGGCATTTCGGAATGTTCGGAGTTATATGACGGATCACACCGACGAGCACGCAAGAAAAAAGTGTAGGACAGTCTACACTTCGCTATGTTCCACCACATGCCAGCTAGCCCGCTGAATCATCCGTGTTTCTCAAAAACAAAGTACGCCAGCCTTCTATCTGCAGGCTTATCATGCTGTAGAGGTGACGAGAACGTCTCGCCTGTCGGATAATGAACAGCCTTTACAGAATACACCATCAGCCCCTTCGATGTATTCATCATCCCACGAAGGCCAGTGTTCTAGCTGAACAGGATCGATCGCACCATCCTACTACATCGAGAATGGAGTCCTAATGAAAATCACACATATCCCACTCCGCCGACTCTCCATCGGCTGTATTCCGAACTCCAGCCTCCTCCATGTTGTCCTCCCCCTCGGTGTCAAAATCATTCTCAGCGGCGTCGATGTAATCCTGCACATCAAGAACCTCATTTCCATCCTCGTTTTCAGATCCGGACGGGGTGTAGTCGTAAGCTTCAGGCTCTGACTCGGCGTAGGTCTTGTCAAGAGCTTCGGGTTCAGACTTGATGTCGCACGTGGATCGAGCGTGTTTAGCAGGCGGGGCTCCACCACTAGCTGCCTTCTTGACCAAAACATCGTTTTGGTAAGCAACTGCTCGAGCTGACCCACCGATGAAAGGGTTCGTTGCTTGATCCTTCGCAGCGACGTAGCGCTGAACCTTGACAACAGGAGCACGATGGCGCTGCCGAGGAACCATACCGCACTGCTTCATGAGGACGACCTTTAGCTCGCCATTGAGCGCAGCAACGATTAGAACCTTCACAATACCGCACACACCGACCGCCGTGTCCCAGACAGGCATCGTAAGATCCAGTACGGTCAAGACGGCGTTGACGTGAATTTCAATGATCACTTTGAGCACTGCCTTTACCATCTCAGCACACCGAACCATGCCTCGAATGGCTGGAGTGACGTATCGATCGCGCTGTTCCTCCAAAGCCGGCGTATTGGCAATGATTACCCCGACCAGCGCGAGGAAATTGAGGACCAGAAGCGCTGCGATAACCATTTGAATCTTCTGGCCGATTTGCGCGTCGGCGTGCATGCGCTGGACCCCGAGGGCGAGGGTCTCAATAGCGACGTTGTATTTGGCCTTGGCTACGGATTCGGCTTGGTTCTGAGCGACGCGGGCGCTGACCATGGCGGCGCGAGTAGCAGCGCGAGTGGCGACGCGGGCATGATTCTGTTCCTTGAAGTTGGTGAAGTAGTCATGGGGCGAGAAATCCACGGGGAAAATTCTGAACATGTTGTTGAGGGCTCGACCAATCATGTTGATGAGAGGATCGATGGTTATTGGGATGGTTCTGGTTGTATCAAGAGTAAAAGCTCGGGGTCTGCGAGAGATGCGCTGGATGAAGGAGAAGGAGATTGGAAGCTGTCAAGACGGTATAAATGAGTTCGAGGCTGTGTTGGGAAGCTGGGTAACACTGTACTCGTGTTATTGCCGGTCTTCATATTGAATCCGTTAACGATCGCTTCGATCATGTCAACACCGCTGTTTGGAGTTGACCAACGAACTTGAACATGAATCTCGCAGCTCTTCATGCTTGCTGATCTTTCCTCAGTTCAGCAATGATTCACATCTACCATCCACATCCTCCAAAACCTCATCGACCAAACGAGTGGTGATATGAAATTTTGGCCAACACGGATCACTCAACCCTCTCGATTGATTTGGAGCAGGGTCCTACTCTCGACAACACACGCTCGGCGGTACCTCCTGCATGCGCGAAGTCTTTCCATCCTCTTAAATAAAGAGTAAGATCTTGACGAGACGCCGGCTGCTCATGCTAGACTCGCCAGAATAGGACACGACTGTGAAGAATAGCGCGTCTCAATGGCACACTACGATACTTGTCCGCGGTAGATGGTGCTCACTATCATGGACCACAATTTGAAGGGCCGAACGTATAGATAAGGATGAAGTTCCTTGCTTTGACGGTCAATATTGCCACGATGAGTCCTTTACCATTAAAATACAGATGCGGAAGAACTTGACCGAGCTTCTCCTCATGCATCACCCCTCGAGATCGAATGCTGCTCTCTGTTCTCGAATTTTCCACGCCCCGGACCTAGATCACAATCACATAGCGAGCTTGGCGTCGATTTCCTCATGCTGGCTTCGTGTGATGACGGGCTCTGTCCTGACGATGTCAACGATCTCCTCGTGCAGTATATACTCAGACTCTGTTTTGCAGGCAAGGTCAAGGCTACCGATCTCCTGAGCGCGATCGAGCAACGGACCATTCGAATGCTAACTGAAAAGCATCCTATGAGATTGAACGATATGAGGATGAGGAGACTGTGGATTGCATGATCCCGATACACGGGCGAGATGATCCTATCACGTAGGTAAGTCTACATAATGGAAGAACAAAGAATGAGTGATGTGTGGTTGTTTGCAGCGAGAGTGAGCGATCCGTTGTCTCAAACATGTGATGTGTTGAACAGATGGGATGCCAGGGCCATTTTCTCAGACATCCGCAGTGAACGTCGACGACAGGCACGCAAGCGATGATGGAAAGAGGTGGTAGGGACAGGAAAGTGTGGTGGACACTCGGATGGAAACTTGAAGGAGAAGAGAGGCGGAGAGGCACGTGCAGGTGGGCTCCAAATCTGGTTGGTTCCGCCAAGCCTGGAGCCACCATTGGATTCGTCCACGACCCGGCACCCGGCCCATCAAACTGCCGACATCACGACTTGTCACCATCAAAGTTTCTATCTCATCTCCATGATCTGTATATCCCCAAATCTGGTGGTTCAAGGTCTTGCGTTGCTCTCGGGCGGCTTATGATCTCCAGTCACTCTTCGAGCTCGTGGCCGCTTCCACACTTATTGGCTTCGAGTCCTCTTCAGAGTGTCCCATAGAAGCACAGCTTTGGAGACTTGCGCCGAGACAAGTTCCGTGGCTTTACAAAGTCTCCTCGTACGAGATCCCCATGTACGAATTGGTGAATGCTTGCAATGAAGCAATCGGAATCTTGCGCGGGTCGCTTGATCTGTCCCGAGTCCGCAGAGTTGTACAGACGGTTAAGTGGAACAAAGGAGTTGTACAAGTACTCGGCCTTCTGTGGAGGCACAAATCTTACGTATGACTGGCACATGATCTGGTGGCACGTCTGCAACTTCTTTGATGCTAGTCAGAAACTTCCGGGCTTCGTTTGGTATTTCATGCAAGGCAGTTCGGGACCCAAGGCGCGAGTGTTGCTGAGAGAAGGCAACGAGCAGGCCCTGAAGCATGATTGTCTAGGTATATATGGGCAGATTGGTAGCACTGCAACTAGTAAGAATCTCCCATGCTGCCCCGGACGACTATGGTGCCTCGATTATAAGTATTCAACAGTCCAAGTGGCTACGCCTCGGCATATTCAATTCCAAGCGAGGGAGAAGAGGAGTGCATTGTGTTAAGGACATACCTTTCTCGGCAATCGGAGTCACGTCGTCATCATTCTTACAACACTTGGAGGCGGCTACTTTGCTTCAACTCTCATATCCTTACCAACATCACAACAACCACTACTTCCAACCTAATCTTCACCATGGCTTCCACCAAGCCCCTCCACGCCATCTACACGGCAGTACTCCTGCTTATCAACCTCCTAGCACTCACTCAACTCGTCGGCGCGAATCCTGGCACCTCAACTCACTACTGGGACTGCTGCATGGTATTCAACCTTCGTCGAGAGCCCTCAAGTACTCAGCTGACCAAGTCCAGCCCTCCTGTGCCTGGCCAAACATTGCTCCGGTCACGAGTCCCGTACGCGTCTGCGGTGTCAACGATCAATGGCTCAACGCACTTGACCCACAAAACTCGTGCGTATATGCTCCAAACCAGCCTGTCAACATGCCCGCCGAGCAAGCCGCCTGGGGCGATGCCTTCACTTGTCGCAACACCGCTCCATGGGCTGTCAGCGATCAGCTTGCGTACGGCTTTGCGGCTGTGAAGATTGGATGGAAGAATCAATGGGATACTTGGTGGGTGTTCCCATGCCCCAAGCTAAGGTCCTGTGTGCTAACCCAGATGATCAAGCTGCTCTTGTTACCACCTCACATTCACCTCCACCGCCATCGCTGGCAAGACCATGATTGTGCAAGCAACGAACACGGGCACCGACCTCATCGAGAACCAATTCGATATCATGATCCCTGGCGGTGGTGTCGGCATCTTCGGAAACCATGCTTGCGAACGCCAGTGGGGCGAGATCGATATGGGAGATCAATATGGTGGGTTCAAAGGGAGGGAGATGTGTGAGCAGTTGCCTGCACAGTGGAGAGATGGGTGTCGCTTTCGATTTGATTGGTATGAGAATGTCGGCAATCCTACTGTGGAGTGGTATGAGGTGGCTTGTCCGGCTGAGTTGACGGCTCTGACGGGATGCAAGAGGACATGATCGAGAGTGTAACGGCACACGTGCAGTGCTCTGCGGTGACGGAGAATCGCAAGAGCGAAGCATTGTCGGCAGGTTCGGCGTTGACCAGTTACAAATGTAACGGCGGATCTCAAGCAGTTACAAGTTAGATGCGGCTGGACATGTCGAATTGGTCTGTCTATTCTCTCAAGCCATGTTGCGTACGCGAGTATGCGCATTCGAGCGTCCGCCCAGTAAACTGGAAGCCTTCCTATGTTCTAATTGCTAATGCTGGCGACGACTCATTTTCAATTAGCTCATACATCCGGTTCAGGACGCAGCAGGTTGACCAAGTTGGGTTATCAGTATGATTCATTTCTTCCATCTGATCAACAGCAGTATAATCCTTCGACAGTTTGTCAATGCCTGCTTAAGTCGCTGCTTTGGCCCATCTCAAGTCCAGTTGTAATCGTCGTAACCGTAACTTGATGTCTGATGGTCTGCATCATGAATAGAGACGACCTGCTCGGACCATGGCGGCGCTCTGCGATACGCCGTGTAGGGAAACGAAATCGCAGTGCTGTTGAGCGATGGAGACGCGCCTTGTTCAATGACGGGCTGTACCTAGGAGTATAGGTAGGTGCGTGCAGTGCAGTGGTTGTGATCGTTCAGGTCCTGTGACAGACTCGCTAAGAACGCTGAGGGGGTTCCAAGTGAGCCCTTTGCCCGCCAAGAATTTCCCTCTCTACAGTCCTCTTCTCTTCAGTCCGTATGGACAGCCACCTTCACAAAACTCAATAAATGTCAATTTTACTCCAATAAACTTAATTTTAATTATATTCTCTTTCTCTTATTTAGTATATTTACGGAAACTAAACTACTACTTGCTATAATAATACGCTATCTTACTATCGCCGCTATAAGATAGTAGATCTAGCTACTCTAACTTAGGGATATAGTATCCTCCTAGACTACTAAGCCTCTAATAACCTTAGCGCTAAGAACGACGCTATCTATATAAGGCTATAGAAGCCTAATATTCTATTCTAGGCTAATCTCTAATAGTACGCTACTCGATACTAGAAAAAGATTATAAACTATCTTCCTTCTATCCGGCTTTATCTAGGTACCTACGTATCTAATATAAACTTAGTCTTAGGCTCCCTAGCTAGCTAGTTTAAGACTATTAAAAGATAGACTACTAAAAAGTATAAAGTCTAGTTTAGTTTTACTCGTTATATTAATAGTTTTATAGTAGATATAAAGAACCCTAAGAAGTATATAGCTACTCGAGATCTAGAAGAAATAATCTCTAAGTTTCTATTAATAGAACTATACGCCTCTATAGAGGGCGAAGCCTTTACCTCTATCTAGGTAAAAAGTAGCGTTATATAGTTAACTACTATATTAAAAGCTATCTTATTTATAGCTATTATAAGAGAGAGATACTAGAAGTATCTAGAAGAGTACTATATAAAGCTTAAGAATAAACGCTCTACTAGTATCTAGTATACTAGTAGCTAGAGAGGTAGTACTATTATAGAAACCTCTACTTAAAAGGTAGACTATAGAATACTAGTTACTATCTCCGAATCCGTACGTCTTAATAGGCTAGAATCCTTTACCCTTAGATAGGCTATCTATAATACTATAGAAAGCTTTACCCTAGCTAGCGTCCTAACTATTACGCGTATATATATAGAATAGACTATTATACTAGCTAACTAGACTATTAAGGACCTCTTAGCGTTATAGAAAGGTATTAAGATAATACGCCGTATAATAGACGCTATAGATATTAAGAAACCTAAGACCTAGTTTAACTATACTATCCTAGATATTCTATTAACTATCCGCTCTCTTTTTAGAGAATAGAATATTAACTTAGTACTACTTATTAAGAAGGAAGTCTTTACGTAAACTAAGACTAAGCCTATAAGTATACGCTAATCCTAATATAGAGTAGACTCTTATACTAGACTTATTACCTAGATCGTCTCCTTTCTAGATCCCGTTAAGTTATTCTCTCTTTTCGGAGTTAGCTAGCCGTTAAAACTTATTACTAAAAAGCCTATTATTACTAGGTATAACCTAGGATACTAAGGCTACTATAATCTAGCTAAATATACCTAGAATAGCCGCTATAGTAACTACGGAAACTAAACTAACTAATACTATAGTTTATTAGGAGTTAACTATACCGCCCCTCCGTAATATACTAACTACTATAGACTAGCTATTACTAGATATACTAGATACTCTACGGCCTCCCGGAGAATAGACGGCCGACTTATTAGACTTACTAAGAAATAACTTAACGTTGTAAGGCGCTATAGAAATAAGATATATACTAAGAAGTACTTAGCTAAAGAACCTAAGTAAGTAGATAAGGTAGGGTCTATATCTTAAATAGGTATAGCGGAGGTTTTAAGTCTAGCCTCCTAGATATAGAAGAAGCGAGAAGCCTAAGTAATTAAGTATAAAGAGTCGATAACTCCCTAGATCTTTTCTACTCCTTGTACTAGCGCCGCTCTAAGAGCCTTACGGCCTCTACCTAATACTATTAGTATTAGTTTAACGGAAAGTACTAGTAGCTCTAAATAGAGTACTAGAAGTAAGTCCTTATAGAAGATAGACGTTAATAACTTAACCTCTCGAACTTAGTATTAGGTACGTCTCTAGAACGCCGCGGTACTCGCCGCTATTAGAAGCCTAGTAGAGACCTCTAGGTTAGTTAGGTAAATATAAAACGGTCTTCTCTATCCTATATAGCGATTCTATAAATAGTCTATCTTAAAGGCCTCGACGTCCTCTATATCTAGAAACTATTTACTTTTAATAGTTCCTAAATATAGAACTATCTAGCTTTTAGTTACTTCGTACTAATTAATAGCTAGAAAGAAAATATAAGCTCTAGTAGTTTAGGTAGGTTAAGTATAGTAATATAAATCCGGATTAATATTAACCTTCTTTACTTAACTTATAGCTAGCTTCTAGAACTTTATTACGATACGACCTATAGATAGTATTTAGTTAGTATACGGATAGTATTTAGTAAGTATATAGGTAGTATTCGATATTTATTAGTAAGTAAGAGGTAAAGGGAAAGAATAGTTTAATTTCAAATACTATTTATTCTAGTAGTAGTTGTTATTAAGTTCGTATAATAGTTCCTAGGAGTAATAGGGGATCCTCCGGATCCCGTAACTATACTATAGCTCCTAAATATATATCCCTACTATATTCTCCCCCCCGCCTACTAATACGTCGTTCTATAACGTATTATAAATATATAAGCTAAGCTCCTTCTTATCGGCGTACCGGAGCTAACTATAGAAGACCTAGAGATCTCTATAGACGAGTCGCTAGCTAATAGGAGTAAAGCCGTATACTAGAAACTATAAGACTAGATACGCTAGGATATAAGAAAGTCTTTAAAATTAAAATAATTATATTCCTAAATTCTAAGTAAGTTACCCTAAGTCGGTACCGAGCTTAGATATAAGCGTATACCCGGGATCCGTATCTAGGCTAGGCCTAGATTCGTAGGCTACTTCTCCTACTCTCTTAAATATACCTCCTATTCTTATCTAAGGTTCTTAATAGTAGGAGTAAGAGTCTCTTCCTTCCCTTCTCTAGTATCCTCTTTAATATACGTCTCCTCTGGTCGCACTCCTATATAGGTATCCTTTATATATATATAGTTAAAGAAGGAGTCTTTTCTATATACCGTACGTTCTAACGTAACTATCTTCTTAAACTTCGCCCTAAAGGTATCTATAACCTCTCGCTTCTAGCGCTTAATCTCTTTATCTCTATATTACTTATTATAAAGAAAGTATAGAGCTTCCTAGTCGGTAACTATAGAGCTCTACTTTATCTATCTAATAAGAGCGGCTATAATATTCCCCTTAAGACGGTACGGGATAGAGGCGTACTATAGCTAAAGAATTCGTCTATAATTAATAGAGTAGCCTAATAGAGTCGAGAGTCCTATAGCTATATCTCTATAGGCGGTAGATAGCGAGTTCTATATTCCGCCTTCTACTATCTCTATAGTCTTATAGTTAAGTTTAATACCGTAGAACTATAGTAGGTATATAATACGCTTTCCGTAAGCTAGCCTATATATTCTATAAGGTTAAAGGCTATAAGTAATACGGATAGTTAGATTATTATATACGGTATTCGTCTAGTCCGTCCTAAAATAGTTTGCGTCCTCTAGCGTCTAGTATAACTTAGGAGTAATACCGGCTATATAGCTATCTTTAAGAGGGGCGCCCTAAGCCTCTATACGCTATATCTATTCTTTATATATATCTAACTTATATACTCTAGAGATAATTATAGTATAGTCCTACTTATTCTTACCTAAGATTATAAGGCTACTCTAGATTACGCTAAGTCCTCGACTAGTTAAGATAGCCTTATAGATATTAGTATTAATATAGGTAAACTCTATGTTCTAGCCCTTAGTAGTATACTTAGTATAGTAGGGGTAGAATATAAGCTAGAACCTACTATTAGGCTAAGTTACAACGTAAATAGCCTAGTATACTAGGGACTACCGTATAACCTATTAACCTAGACTATAGTATAAAGCCCGATTCTAGTCTAGATTATTACGCCCGCGGATCTTACGCTAGTACTATAGATATATAGAGGATTCTAGCTATATAAGTTCCTTAATAGTAGGGCTCTTACTTTTATAGATCTTTAAAACTTAGCTCTTCTTATTTAGGTCCTTAAGCGTAACTTATAGCTCCTTATAAGGAACGCCCTAGTAATAGAACTCTTTTCTAGAGATAATTTACCTATTCTCTTCCTACTAAGCTATCTTTAAAGCTCCGAGTATATCTTTCCGAAGATTACTCTATATTGGCGGAGATAGGCGGTTAGTTAGTATAGCTAGTTGGGATCCTATAAAGGTATAGATCTAAAACTTATTAGTTTTTATAGTAGGTCTCGCGCCCTTCTTAAACTAGATATAGAAGTTCTTACTAACTACGAAAGTAGTAGAAGAAGTATATAATATAAAGTCCCGGAGGCGCTTAAGTAGCTTAGTAGTAGTATCTATAGTAACTTAAATCCCCGTCTATTCTACGCCGAGCCTAGTATACTTCGAGTAAATATTCGCCTTAAGTAGCTAATTATTATCCCTAAGCTAGACTACGTTCGTATATAAGGCCCTAGCCTTTAGCTATCGTAGATAAACTATATTAGGTATCTTTCTCTCCTCTACTAGCTTTATAAAGCTCTTCCTCTTACCGTTATTCTCGTAGGTATAACTCTTACTAGTAGCCCTAGCTTTCCTTAGTTTCTAGATATTCTAGTCTTCCGTAGTTAGAGGTATACCTTCGGCGCTAATAGATACCTTCGAATACTTAGGTATATCTATAATTAACGCCTAGCTCTATAATATAACTAAGTAAGACGAGGCTATTAATCGACGAGAGCTAATAGTAGTAGGGCTATCTATTAGGCGAGCCCGTAGTCTTCTAGAGCTTATTATATCTATAATTCTCTAGCGAGTTATCTTAATAATAATTATAGGCGTAGTAATTACTAGCTCTTAGCTAGAGTAGTCGCGAAGAGATCTATAGTCGGACTAAGGTAATTCCGCCTATACTTTATTCTATATATTCTATTCCTCTATATATTCCCTCGTAACTAGGAGAATATTATAGAGATATTCTAGGATATTATATTTCTCTCCGAGGCTCTCCTATTCCGTCTAATTAATAGAATCTATATCTAGGTCGGGCCTAGATTCGGATAGGACCGGGTTCTCTTATACCTTAAGTCTTACTATAATATTCTAGATATCTTTAGTAGATAGGGCTAAAGTATTACGTATACCTCCCCTAAGTATACTAACTTAGATAAAGATCTATCAGCTTAGGAAATAGAGCGCTTCCCTAAGAAAGTAGTAAGGCCTATATAGGTCGAGGTACTATACTAAGTTCTATAATATATTACGTCTATTAACCGTAGCGTCCTAAGGGTCTATAGAGTCTACTCTACTTATATAAACTAGTAGAGATAGTCTATCGTCTATTAGTCTATCTAAGATAGCCTTAGGCTAGAAGGGCCGCCTTAAGAGTAGTATAGAGATAGTAGTATAGATTCTATTAATAGTAGAGTTCTTCTTATCGAGCGTCTTCTTAGTATTATCGGTAGCTTTAGTAAGTTTCTTAAGCTTATATAAGTAGGCTAAGACGAAGGTACTACGGCTACTTAGGCCCTACTATAAGTCTAAGTCGGATTCTATATATATAAAGAGGTAAGTAGCTATTATCTCGGTATTTTCTATCTTCCTTCTCTAAATCTTAAATAGCTCCTTAATAACCTTACGCCTATTATAAATAGGATATAGCCTAAGCTCGTCGGAAATATTCTTAATTCTCTAACGCTAGCTAGAGATAGTACGGTAGATAAAAGCTTCCGCTAGAGTAGAATTACCGCCGGGACTAGATAGATCCCGTATATTCGCCCTAGCTAGTATTAAATCTATACTATTAAAGTCTCTAGTCTATACTAACTAAGACTAGTTACCTAAGACGAGTCGTAAGGAAGAGCCCTATTCTATTTAGTTACTACCTAAGATTAGTTATAAGGATACTTACTTCCTCTCTTACTCCTATTTCTAGTATATATTAGGCTTACTAGATTATATACGTCCTAATAATCCTACCGACGGGCGAGGTAAGCCTATATTATCCGCTATATTACGACCGTCTTTATTAGCTCTATTTCTCCTAGCGTTACGGGCCGCCTTACCCTAGCGCGACTACTTATCGTTACTATCTATTATAACTATTCCTTTTCAAAGTTATTATCCGATATATATCTATTCTAGTAGGCTAAGATATAGTCGAGGTCGCTAAAAGTATCGAAGTTTTTAAGTTATGAAAAGATTAAAGAGCGCGGCGGCGCTCTTTTTTATTAAGAAATTTCTAGCGAAAGCTCGGGAGTACGTAAGGCTACTCCCGCTTTTAATACGTAAGTATTTTACGTTTCTATTATTCGTCTTTATCTGGGTCGCCTTTAAATAATCTAATTATAGAATAGGTAATGTATAATCTTCTCTCTCCCGCCCTATATACGTCGCCCTATAATATATCTTTCTTACCTAAAGGGCTCTAAGTACTCTATTCTATATCTAGCTCGGGCCTAGATTCGTTCGACCTCTATAAATATGTATTTTAAATAATTCTAGAATATAGAGTTTAACGAGGAAATAAAACTAAAAATAAGATTATATAGTTAGGCTCTTCGCTATAAGTTAATCTTAAGCCTAGAGCCTAGAGCTCCTCCTAGATTTCTTAAAAACCTAATAGTCGGTAGGGTTAAAGCTAGTTAGTTAAGGAATTTAGACTAAAGATCATCTCTAAAGGACCTTAATATCTAGCTCTTTATTATCCTACTCCTCGTTTCCCCCGCCTAATTCCTTATTTATAGAGATATCGCCTATATCGAGTTCTAGTATATTAGTATTATCTAGAGCCTTAGAGCCTAATTCTAGTAGCGTAATCTTAGCCCTTTAATAGAAGACTCTTATTCTATTATCTCTAATCGACTAGTATATAGGAGTACCGTCTAGTTCTTCTAAGGTATAGCTCCTAATTAGCCTCTTTATAGTCTTATCGATATAGGCTATAGAGATATAGTAGGGTCTAAGCTAGGTAAAGTCTAGTTTCTAACTATAGTTCTTATTAATCTTAGTATTATATAGTAAGACGAGTTACCCGGCGACTAGATCTTCTCTTTATATACGAACCTATCTTTACGACTCCTAATAATTATTAGCTTCCTTACGTAAATACTACTACCTAGCTACTACTTCTTATAAGTTCTTATCCCTCTAGTCTAGTTACTTAGCTTATAGGTATAGGAGCTAGCTCGTAGTCTAGATAGAGGACTATAGTAAACTTTACTAGGATAATATCCTTAGCTTAATAGGTAGGATATACTCCTTCCTAAGTATTATTCTAGTAGGAGTTATCTCTATCGTTCTATTTACTATAGTCCTATCTATCTAGAGTATAGTAGGTAGTAAGGGCTTCTTAGACTTTCTATTTCTATAGATAGCTCTTTTTAGTACGTTAAGAAGTAACTAGTATTATCTCTTAATACTACTCTAGCCTTAAGAGTCATACGGCGAGATAGTAACCTTACGTATATTATATAGTACTAGAAGAGTATCTATAAA
Organism: Venturia effusa; assembly: GCA_007735645.1. NCBI lineage: Eukaryota > Fungi > Ascomycota > Dothideomycetes > Venturiales > Venturiaceae > Venturia > Venturia effusa. The sequence continues at coordinate 147,065 of CP042198.1, forward strand.
CTTCTTATTCTCGGACTCTCTATTAAACCTAATCTTACTTATAACTCCCTAGTAATAGATTAATTCCTTAAAAATAAAGTTAGTAATCTACTAGGATACTAGGTAGGTCCTAAAGATACGTACCTCCGACTAGCTACTTAGTTCTTCCCTCGCCTAGACGATCTATTTAAAACTATCTCTAGCTAGGAGTAAGGTATAATTAAGAGACTATCTTACCTCTAGAATCTTATTACGGATAACTATCGAGTTTAGGCCCTCTACTATATAGTTTTTATTACTTATTTAATATTGTAGGTACTCCTTAATCTATTAGCTAACGTCCTTAAAGTAGCTATCCTAGTAGTATCGCTATCTAAATAAGGCCGTAGTAGACTCCTAGCCTTTATAACTATATAAGTTATAGAGCGACTTAATAATAGCCTATCTTTCTATAGTATTATCTACTACGCGCCTATAAGGCTACCCTTACCTACCTCTCTTAAATAGTTACTTACGTAGTATAAAGTAGCCTAGAGTAGCTCTCTTTAGCGTAGTTAGCTTTTTTTTCTTAAGCCCTTTAGGATTACGTAGAGTTATAAGGTACTCCGCTATCTACCTATATTCTCTAGAGTAATTACCTCGTAGCCTATTCTATACTTCTCTATTTTTCTCTTAGTTAGGCTCCTTCTATACCGTACTAGAAGCTTAGGAGTTATCTAAGTCTCCTAACGTATCTAGGTTAGACCTAGATATGGGCATTATTCTAAAATACGGGCCTAGCTTATATAGATATACGCGTAGGCCGCTATAATAGAGGGCTCCTAATTAACGGTCTACGAAGTCTTCTATATCGAACTCTAGCTTCTTAGGAACGTCCTCCTTAGGTACGTCGCTATACTAGTAGAATAGACCGTCGGCTATAAGATTCTTCTTCCCCTCTATATACCTAATTTCGAAATTCTATATCTAGATCTATACTAACTATTACGTAACTAGAGATCCGGCTACGTCCGAAGATACTCTATTAAGCTAGTAGATTAGAGTCCGAGTATCTATCTCTATAACGAATCTAGCTCCCTAAAGATATAGCCTTAGTTTCTTAAGGAAGTAAAGAAGCGCTTAGTATTCTAACTTTACGGTATTATACTTACGCTTAGAGAGAGACTATATACTACTTTCGTACTAGTGCGGGTACCTCTTCTTATCTTTATCTAATTACTATAGTACGCTACCCTATCCTTCGCCGGAGGCGTTAACTAATAGTATAATAGAGCTAGTATCCGTATTATAATAAATAGGCCTTAGGGCGGGCATACTTATAAGGGTATTCTAGAGAATAGTTATAGTCTTTTCCTATTCGGTTCCCTACTTAAAAGGTATATCTTTCTTAAAGAGCGTAAAGGTAGGCTTTAAGATAGTTATAAAGTCCTTAATCTATATACGGTAGTATATATAGACTCTAATAAAGGCCCTAGCTAATTTTAGTAACCTCGGGGTCTTCTAGTTGATAATAGTAGCTATCTTATCTACCGTAGAGTACCGGCCGTCTCTATTATAATAGTATCTAACTATATTAACTCCTTCTATATATATATTAAACTTTTTACCTAAGATAGTCGCTCTAGTACGCTTAATATCTATAAGTAGGTCGTTTAGCTTTATTAGGTACTCGAGAATAGCGCGGCGTACTCTACTTAGTATAGATATAGCTCTATTATATATTATCCTAGAGCCGCTATAAAGAGTATTATCTATATATATATTGCTAGACTTAGCCTAGTAGAATATAATCTTTTTTATTACTTAGTAGAACTAGGCTACCGAGTTCGTAGCTCCCTAAGGTAGTATAGTTATTCTTAGGAAGCTAAATAGAGACTAGAAAGACGTTAAGTCCCTACTCTCCTCTACAAGTTCTAGCTAGTTATATCTAGAGTAGAAATCTACGAAGAAGATATATATATATCCCGTAAAGGAGTCTAAGAATTTATCTATAGTCGGAGGGATATTAGCGTCCCGGATTATTATAGTATTAATATTAGTAGCGCTATTGATAAGTCTATACTTCCTATTCTTCTTCTAAACTAGGAACTAGGGATTACGGTATAGTACGTAGCTAGGCTCTAGTTTACTAGTAGATATCCTTTCCTAAAATATCTATTTAATCTTATTTCTTAAGGCCTTAGGAATATAGAAAGACTTAGCCTACTACGGGTTATAGTCTATAACTCGGATTACTTAAGAAGGAGCGATCTTTAGCCGTATCTTTCTATACTTAGAGAAGTCCTACGCTAGGGCCCCTTCTCTACGGTATAGTATCTTCTTTATAGTAGATCTTTTGCTAGTATTTAGGTTAGGATTAATATATATCTTAGAGAACTATACTTTAGTAAGCCTCTACCCTCTTAGAAATAGAGTATACCTCTTCTTAAAGAACTTATTAAGATAGAAGTTAGGTTCTAAGCTAACCTACTCCTTTATAATATACTCCCGCTAATTAATACGACCTTCTAGAGTTAATCTATCTTAAAGAGGAATATTCTTAGGTAGTATCTTACTCGCCTTCTTCTTATATATACCTATAAGACTAAAAGTACTCGACTATAAGCCTTCCTTTATTATAAAACTAGAGGCTAACGTATCTAGGTTAGGCCTAGATACATTTCGGACCTACGGTACGTACCGCTCGGATACCCCTAATCTAGAACTCTAACCGATTATATAGCTAAATATAAAGTTTTTATATCTATCCCCTATACTCTATAGGTATCTCTCTTATACCTACTATCTAGCTATCTCGTTTCTTATAGTTAGGAGGTCGAGCTTAGTTATCGTATAAATCTCTCTAGAAGCTTCGTTAGGTAGCCCCCGCCTAGTATCTATATACTAGAAGTACTTAGCTATAGGAGTAATCTCTTACTCTAGTAGGCCTATATTTAATACTAGTAAGCCTCTATAGACCTAGTTATAGGCGGATTCCTAGCTAGTTTCTAAAAATCCGCCTCTCTATTTTCCGAATCTTTTAAATTACTTAAGTTCTTACTTTTGTTGGAGGAGACGGCCTCCTTAAATATATTCCGTAAGCTCTTAGCGTACGGGTATTCTATAGTTACGGCCTACTACCTTACGCTTAAGACCCTATCGCTTAAATATACCTTATAGTCTATAGTACTATCTACCCCTACCGAGATAACTAGTCTACTACGTATCGAGAATAGCTACTCTAAGATTAATACCTAGGCGCTATCTCTTAGGACTATAAAGATAATATTGTAATAGTCGAAGCTCGCCCTAGCTATATATATTATATAGCTAGTCTATCTAGCGAGCGGGATCTTCCTCCTATCTATAACTTTTAACTTATTTATAATAGGTTTCTAGATCTTATTACTTAGGCTATTAATAGCTAGACTATACTTCCGAGCTAGGTTCTTAGATATTATATTTACCTCTACGCCTATATTATAAAGGCTCTTCGCTTCTATATTTCTAATCCTTATAGAGACTATTAGGCTCTTTATAGAGACTCTAGACCTACTACTCTTCTTATTAATACCGAGGACTATATTAGTAGTAATCTTATTTATCTTACTAACTAGGTTAATTTCTACGCCTATAATAGCTACCCTAGGACCGCTACTAATAGTATTTATACCCCTAGGGGTAGTAGCTTATTTAGTAGCCTTCCGTTTCCTCTAAGTAGCTCTCTCCTACTTGCAACGCTCTATCTCTTCTATTTTAGGCCGGATATTCTCTACTAAGTCCTTAGGAAGAGACTTATATAGTATATTCCTAAATATTAGAAGGTATATAATATAATTCTATATACTAATCTAGACTATCTACCTAAGTAAGTCGCTAGCAAGCCGTACCCCGTCCTTTAACTTATCCTTCTTTATAATATACTACTATAAGGTTAGAGCCTTAGGCTTCTTAGTTAGTACTATTCGTATCTACTATTACGACTACCCGCGTAATATACTCTATAAGTCGTCTATCTTATCTACGCTATCCTCTACTTCTATTTCTATAGTTAGGGTCCCTAAGGGGTCGGGTCGGGTCGGGTTTTAGGGATACCCCCCTGACCCGCCGCGGGGGTAGAAATAGGGGGCGGGTTTTCGGGTCGGGGGAGCTTTTACCCCTAACCCGCTAATCGGGGGGAAGTCGGGTTTTTTAAGTTATATATTTTAATACTTAACCTAGGTATTATTAAGATCTAAATAGCTAGAATTATAGAGAAATACCTATTCTATAAGTCTATAAGGTTATATAATATAAAATACCTATAGGTCGTCCGTAATTAATAAAACTATATAAAAAAGTTACGTTTTTTAGCTAAGAACCCGCCCCGATTAATCGGGTCGGGTTCTAGCGGGTTTAGGGTTGGGGCGGGGGGTCCTAGGGACCCCTATACCTGACCCGAATACTCCCCCCCAACCCCCCCTACCCCCGAGGGGTCGGGGGATCCCCCGACCCCTTAGGGACCCTATCTATAGTACTATTACTATTATTCTACCTATCTTATCTAGTAAGATACTTCTTAGTAGCGTCGCGTAGTCTACTATATACCGTATACTTTACGGCTAGGGCCCTCTTACCTACTTCTTTCTATACGCGTAAGGACGACGGCCTACTAGAGGCCTTCTCTTTTCTTTTTTCTTGATTTAATTTCCTAGGCGCGCCTCGAGTAGCGGAGGCGATATATATTAATAGGACGTAGCTTCTAATTTCTATAAGGCTAATATTACTTACGACTATATCCTCGTCCCTATACGTAGAGCCGTTCGTCTATAAGTCGAGGTCTAAGTCGTAGTCTAAGTCTAGGATCTTACTAAAGGCTAGGCCTAAGCTAAAGGAGTTAATACTAGACCTATAGACGGCGACGTTTCTAGGCTAGATATAGCTTCTAGACTAGGTTAGGATATATAGCTACTCCGTCCTCCGCTCGTACTATATAGTAATCTAGCCCGCGTAGTTAGGTACGCCCGGCTAGTTAAGAAGCTAGCTAATCTTTATACCTAGGTTATTACGCGTCCTCTAGTACTACTAGTAAGAAGAGGCGTCTATATTCTAGAAGTAGATACCTATAAGGACGAGCTCGACGTATTCTAGGTAGTTTCTTTTATAATAGCCCGGTAATCCGTAGCTTCTATATAATTTCTCTTAGGCCTAGCCTCTTTAGGCGTATCTAGGCTAGGCCCAGCTATATACTAGAGGAGGGCCGGCGTAGCTAGGAGCCGTCTATACGTTATTAATATAGGGCGTAGAACTACGAGACTAGCTAGGTATAAAGCTAGAACCGGTACTATACTAAGGCTATAGATTTACCTACTCTACCTAGTTCTAACGGAAAGGAGCTTATAGAGGTATAGAGGGTAGTTTAGTAACCTAGACTATACCTAGGATATTATTCTTTATATTATTAGCTATCTAGATACTAGTAAGTATAAACTAGTATATATTCTTCCTAGCCGTAACTATAACTAGGTCCTCGCTATACTAAATAGAGTAGCTAGTAACTCTCTTTAGAGTATCTAAGATCTTAAGCTATTCTAGGGCTTTAAGGATATTAGAGTAGAGCTTCGGTTTCTCTATACTAGACTTCTTCTCTACCTTCTTATTATTCCTCTTAGAGATAGTCCGCTTAACTACCTTATCGAGGCTAACGCCTCTCCTACTATTAAGGGAGAAGTACTCTATAATCTCATTTCCTATAACTATCCTTTCTACCTTAGTAATAATACGCCTAATATTAGAGTAGATTAAGCGTACTATTAGGTTAATATTAAGTAGGAGGTTAAGCTAGTACCTAATATCCTTAGGTAGGCCGCCTAGGAAGATACGGCTCCCTACTAAGATAGTAAGCTTATCGGCTCTATAGACTAGAGGCTAGAATATCTTAAATTCCTTAATAAAGTCTCTAGTATCTAACTTCTCTAAGGTACTCTAAGTAGTAAGCTCGTTTAGATACGCCGCTATCTCTTTACGCTAATAGTTATTAAGTTTCTAATATTCCTTTCGTAGGGAGCGACGTAGTAGTATATAGTCTCTAGTCTTATATCCTACTAAAGATTTAATATCGACTAAGAGCTTAGAGGCTATATTCCTTAGTAGAGCTTAAATTCTAAACGTACTATCCTAGATATTATATATATTAAAAGTATTCTTAAGGCGGATAAGGAAGTTAGTAATATTCTTACCCCGAAACTAATTCTTTACTAATAGAATATAGTTCTTAAGTTCTAAGATATCATAGTAAGCTCCTCTAGATAAATTCTAAGCGAGCTCTATACTAAGCGCCTATATAAGAGTAGCTATCTCGTTCCTTATAACGAGGCCTATATTCTAAGATAGGGGAGTAGGAGATAGGCTAGGCCTAGATACTATTAAGTTACTCTCTAAGGTCCCAGGGGTTATAGCCTCCCTATTATCTTCTTTTAGGTTACGGTAGCTATTAAAGTCTACTCTCTAGGCTTCTTTTATAAGTAGGTCCTTATTATTAGAGTTTCTACCTATAAGCTCCTTCCTAGATACTAACTATAAGTCCTAAGAAGATATAGTAATAAACTAAGTATAAATAAATTTTCGTAAAATACTAGAGAGCGTATAAATAACGAGAGTAATTTCGAGTACTATCTATAGTAGGTAGGTCTTAATTTATACGAATATACGGGAGGGAGTCTAGCCTTCCTAAAGTATAGTCGAGTCCTATCTAGCTAGGTATCTTTAATAGAGTAGCGGTAACGGTTTTAGTTCTAGTTTAAACTAGTACGGTCTATAACTCTTTTTAGTTTCTTAGTTTAGGCGACGTAGGGCCCTAAGTTACGAGGCTCTAGCTATAGCTAGGCTAGGCCTAGATATAATAAGTATTAAGACTAGCCTAAGCTAGTACTAATACGGTCGAGCCCTACTATAGTTTATATAGTACGCGTACGCCCTTTCAATACTCGTATAGCCTATTATAGGGCTATTTAATTTCGGAGTTCCCCCTAAGGTTTCCCGTAGATAAGATATCGAGATATATATAGGTATACGATACGATACGGCGTAATATAATATAATATAATTCTAAAAGTTAAGGAGACTTATATTCGTTTAAGTAGAGAGTAAGGTACGTTATAGCTACTATAAGTTACTCTAGGAACTTCTTCTTTTATATATAAAAGATAGTTCCCTAGTACGACCTCCAAAAATTAGGTAGGTTAAGTATAGTAATATAAATCCGGATTAATATTACCCTTCTTTACTTAACTTATAGCTAGCTTCTAGAACTTCGTTACGATACGATCTATAGATAGTATTTAGTTAGTATTATAGTAGGGACGGCTATTTACGGGCTAGTATAATCCGGCTCTCTTATTCTATATAAGAACGAGACGCGGCGCCTATAGATATTAGATAATTACCTACTAACTAGTACGGTAATATATTATTTTATAGCTATTATTATCCCGTCTTATCTTCTCTATTATATGAATTATATTTATCCAATCTACCTTGCCTTAATCCTATAATCTAGTATAGAATTCTAAGACGGAAGTAGAAAACTACTCTCCCCTATTATCTACGCTTACTCTACTATATTTTTAATAGAGAAGTAGATAAGTTAAAAGAATAATAGGTTCTTTATATTAGTTATCTATATTATAGGAAGGAGTCGGTTTACTTAGTTATTCGCGTATACCTACGAGCTCTTACGATAGCGAACTTCTATATCTCGATCTACCTTAAGTTTTCGATATACTAACGACGATACTAACGACGATACTAACGACGAGGACGATACCGAGGCTAAAGACTATATATAGTAGTATTACTATATAGAATTTTCTCTCTCTTATTATCCTACTAACTATAGTATGACTAATAATAACTCGATAACTATCCTTAAGGCCTCGAAGATTAAAGAGGCTATAGCGATATATCTAGTTAAGGATAAGCCTATTCTGAGGTAATTATCTTAAACGGGATATAAACGACGTAGTACGTATTTCGGAAGAATATCTAATTAAGTAACTATATATATTTTTCCTCTAATCTAGTTAAGAAGCGAAGACTTATACGGCGACGACGATAGGCTCGTTAGTACTAACTTTAGGTATTACTCTATCTATACTATTATAGTCTACTATTATAAGTACCGTTCTTAAGTTCCTAATACTAATATAAACGATTCTACGTATATTTTAGTATTATCTATCTTAATACTTCTACGAAATTATTTCTCTAAGACATTACTATAATAGTATTCTAACTATATCTAGTATATCTACTAACCCTACTATTGAGGATCTAAGAAGCCTACCTCCTCCTATTCCGAGTACCAATAGCTTAACCTATAACTAGGAGGCCCTAGAGAACTCTAGTTCTAATACTACTACTCCTCCTAAGATAAGTACTTCCGGAGCGACCTATCTTCCTAGCGGTACTACTTGTAGCGGGAACGGGATAACCCTATTTACTATTAAGGACTTCTTAAACCTTATAACGAATATAGCTTCCTAAGCTTCTAATACGGCTCCTAGTAATACTTTAACTCGTTAGTAGACTACTACTAAAGAGTATAGTATATCTAAGAAACGTCCTATTCGCTATAACCCTAGGAACCTCCTCCTCCCTACTTATAAGACGTTTACTAGGAAGAACGTATCTAACTTTATCTCGAACTTAGAGAAGCGTTTTAGCTTTTTTAACATTACCAAGGATAAGTATAAGTACTATAGCCTCCTAATAAACTATGGTTAGACCCTATAGGACGATATTAAGTATCTAAAAGGCTAGTCTAAAAATAACTAGATAGCCCTTAAGAAGATATTCTATAAGAAGTACCGCGCCTAGAACGAACGACGAGAGAAGAAAATCTTAACCTACCTAACTAAGCTTACTATTTAGAGCGAGAGTAGTATTCTAAATATAAGTAGCTTTATTAAGGAGTTTAAGACCTACTAGCTAGGTATCTATTAACGTAAGACTAGTACGGCTATAGACGGAGTACGTATCTTCCTTAGTAGTCTTCCTAATACGATCTTAACTAAGGTTAACCGTATAATTAATCTTAATAAAGAAGATAAGGACGACCTATATAAGGATATTAACGTAGTTATTAATATAGTAGAGAAGATTATTTATACTACTAAGAAACTTAAAACCTTCCGTATTAATAAGAAAAAGGATAAGAAAGTCGGCTATATCGCTAATAAGTTAGTCGTTACTCGTAATAAGTACTTCGAGGGTACCCGACGTAAGAAAGCTACTAGTCCCCCTAAGTTAAATCCTAATCTTGTTAAGGCTCTTAGTAAACTCCGTATTAATAATATAAGTAGAGAGATTCTATACACAACTATTAGCCGAACTTATAACCTAGTTTTCGTAATTATATAGAAAGATACGATATAGTTTACGCTCCTTACCGTATATATTAATAAGAACTTCCTAAGTAATTACTAACTCTAGGTCTAGTAGTAGCCTTAATACTAGCCTTAGATATAGTACGTCTAGAAACCTATCTAGTAGCCCCGTTATAATAGTTAGCCTACTTCTCGTAATACTAATTACGTAAATAACTCTAGTAGTTTCTATCGTAATAATAATATCGGAAATAGAAATAATTAGGCTTTATAGAAGCTACGAATATACCTTAGATATAACGACCCTTACTATATACTATTCTACGTAGATAGTTATATAAAGGATCTATACGCCTAGGGAGTATATTTCTATAATCGTTAAGAGGGATAGAGAGGTCTTTTCTAGAGAACTATTAATAATCTAGAAAATAGAATCTTAGGACTTCGTCTAAACTAGGAATAGTATTAGCTACTATAGATTCTCGATATAGTAAAGGAAGGACTTAGGCCCTCGTTAGCAAAAGTAAACTCTATTAGTATTTTCTATCTCCTTAAGTCCGATAAAGAGAATAAGATACCTTCTTACCCTCCTAATTTTATTAGTATTAGAAGTCTAGAAGTATCTACTACTAGTACCTAGTCCTCGTAGAAAAAGACGCCTAGAAAGTCGAATAATAGAGTTTAAAAGCCGTCCTTAAAGAAGTCTATAAAAGTAAAGTATACCGTTTCTAGATAGTTTCGAGACCTAATAGACTAGGCTATTAAGAAAAGTCCTTAGAATAAGGATAATAACGAAACGATAGACGAAGATTCTACCCTACGTAATAAAGAACCCGTAGTCGTATAGAAGAAGAAATAGAAGAGACGGCCGATATATAAGTAGTACCTCGCTATATAGAATAAGTCGTCTAACGAGCTAAGACTAATCTAGAAGATAATATAGTCTTCTAGCGGGATTTAGCTTACTCTAAATAAGGCCCTTATCTATATTCCTTACTTCTTAAAGTTTATATTTTAGAGTCTCTCTCTAGATATAGTCGAAAGAGTCGCGCCTAAGTTTAAAGCTACTTAACGATAGAAGGAAGAGAGGCGGCTTCAACGAGCCGTAAAGAGAATAGCTTAGTAACCCGTAACGAATATAGTATTACTTAATAGTCTAGCTTCTAGAGACGCAAAATATATAAGATCCCTTACTAATACATCTATTAGTATAGATTTAATTACTACGTAAATAGTTAATATTATCGACCGAGCTAACGGTAAGCGACGTATATCTACTAAGTCTCTATATATATACGTATATTTTCGAAATATATCTATAAATAGTCTAATCGATACTAGTATAGAACTAAATATAATTAACGAGAATTACGCTCGACGTATCGGACTTAGAATTAATAGCTTCGGAGGCATAGAATAGTAGTAGGTACTCTAAAGTCTTTATATCGTAGATAGGAGAATTATATCTATTATTAGGTAGATAACTATACGGATCCGCCTCGCTTATATAGGTTTCTCTTATAATAACGTTCTCTTTATAGTCCTCTAGAAATACGCCTAGTCTATTATACTTAAATAACTATTCGCCGCGAGATCTTCTCTTTAAGTCCTTAACCGTCTAGACGGCTTAGTTAACTATATTACGACTTCCGTTCCTAGAGATAAGATAGTAACCTAGTAGGCTACCGTAGTAGAGATCGATTATATAGTAATCATAAAGGCCTCGAGGGAGGCGTCTTTAGAGGTAAAGATAACTCTAATAGTAGAGAAGAATAAAGATAAGAAGAATAAGAATAAGGATAGTAAGGATAATAGCTTAGATAATAACTCGGAAAATAAGAGTACGGATTTATAAGGCCTAGAGACTTATCTATAGTAATTAATCTAGGTATACTTTCTACCGGAGGAGCGAGGTTAGCTAGTTTATTTTTCGATATTTAGAGTACGGAAGATACCGTCTTGGAAATTAATAATCGCGAGTAGCTAATAATAACTTACTATAATCTCGTAACCTTCTAGATTAAAATAAGAAAGAAGAAGGCTTAAGAGAAGTTCTTATAGAATAGGCGCTATATAGTAGATAATTTTAGAATATAAAGAGTTAGATTCCCGTTCGGCGATAAAACGGACTCGCGGCGAAATCGCTAGATAAAACGGACTTAGACAATATCTAAGGCCGCCCTAGATATTAATATCGTTAGGTATATACCCGTATCTTACTAGATCGACGACCCTAGTATTCGGAATAGTATTAATATACTCTATAAGAGAAAAGCGGATAAGATATAGCCTTAGAATATTACTCTCTAAGATAGAAGTACTCCCGGCGGCCGCGTCGACTAAAGATAGGTCGTAATAGCTAAGTAGAAGAGCTTAGAAGCGGACTCCCTACTCGATATATATCTAGAGAAGAGATATATACTATTCGCGCGAGGTACTCCACTTATAGAGGAGAGGTTTTAAGAGATACGTATTAATCCGGACTTAAGTTCTAAGGAAGTTACGCTTATTAAGAAAATACTCTACTATAGGGAGGGCTGTCTTGTATAGGACTTCTTAGAGTACGGTAGAGTACGGCCTAAGGTTACTCCTCCGTAGCGTATATATACGATTAAGTATATTCCGTAGTAGGCTAAGTTATTTAATATTCTAAAGACTCTTACGGACGAAGTACGAAAGATATTTTAGGAACGAATTAATATAGAATACCTAGAACCTAGCTATATACTATATAGAAATCCGTAGTTCCTCGTCTCGAAGAAAGGTAAAGGTTATAGACTAATTAATAGTACGACTAATATTAATACCATAACGATATAGAATATAAATATTCCCTCTTCCGCTAATAAATTCGTAGACTTCTTTATAGGGTACCTATACGTCTTACTCGCGGACTTATTCTCTAGATATAACTAGCTTAAACTTACTAAAGAGAGCTAGGATCTAACCTCTTTCTAATACTCTTTTAAACTATATAGAATAACGACGCTACCGTAGAGAGCTACGAACTTAGTCGCGTAATTCTATTAAGTAACTAAGGCGATTATCTAGTATTAGATATATATAAGCGACGTTTATATTAACGATATTCTTAATAAGCTAACGAAGGACTACGGAGTATAAATAAGCGAACTACCTAGGATCCGTAAGAATATTCTTAAATATATTAGAGGTCTCGACGTACTCCTAGCCGACGTTAAACGCGCGGGAGTAATAGTATCTAGAAAGAAGTTCGATATATATATAGAAGGCCTCTATATCGTCGGTTACTAGTATAATAGGAACGGACGTTATCCTAACGAGTCTAAGATTACCGCTATCCTAGAATAGAATAAGCCTCGTATACTAAAGTCGGTAAGAGTATTTATTAGTATATACGTTTATTACTAGATCTAGATTTCTAATTTCGCTCTAATTACGTAGCCTATATTCGTCCTCTTTAAGAAGGATACTAGGTTCTATTAGAAAGAGTCGTAGAAACGAGTAATATAACTACTCTAGAAGGTATTAACGAATCCCTCTACTCTTAAATCTATAAGATATAACGAGGAAGTAGGATAGATAATTCTTATAGTAGACTCCTCTAATAAAGGTTAGGGAGCGGAGTTAGTATAGATATATAATAAGAAACGGTATCTATACTAATATACGAGCGGTATCTAGTTAGTCGCTAAATAGAAATACGATACTATTAAGCTAGAATACCGTACCTTACTTAACGCTCTTAAGAAGTTTAAAATATACCTTTAGGGAGCTAGCTTCGTTATCGAGACTAATATAAAGATACTTATCTACTAGTTAAATCGGATCGCCTTAGATATTACTAGCGCTCTTATAACTTGTTAGCTTACCTAGATTATAATATAGAATTTTAAAGTCCGTTATATCAAAGGAAAGAAGAATATAGTTACTAATAGTCTCTTACGTTAATATAAGAATACGGATTCTAAGGACGTCCCTCTCGTCCTAGATTTCGATATTAACGACTTTATTACGTTAGATCTCGAAGCTATTATATATTCTAGGCCTCGTATCTTTTCTCTATTATCCTCCTCGGAGTATAATAACCTCTCTCTAATAGAATAGAATTTACATTAAGAATTAGATATATTATCTATTAGGAGGTATATATAGTATAGTCTTAAGAGTAACTACTCTACTAAATATAGAATAATCGCGGATTACCTAATAACGCTCTATCGACCTAAAGAGTATTAAGACGCGAAAGAATATAGGAGTATCTAACGAAGGGCTTTCGACTATCTAGTATTATATAAATAACTATTCCGTCGAGGAAAACGAGGCTCTCCCTACCGCCGTACTATCGATAATAAAGAAGAGCGCTTCCGTATTATTTAAAGGCTCTATAATAAATATAGTTATAAGGGACGAGAATCGACTATAGTACTCGTTCGATAGAGGTACTACTAGGTTAGTTATTATATTAATATATCTAAGTAGGTCCGGGAGTACGAAGTTTACTAGAAGAGTAATTAGAATTACGTTAACGAGGGCCTTAATACGATAGTTATTCGTAATAAAATTCTTAGAGTCTAGTAGGCTATTAACTATACGGGAATACCTAAGAGAGATAGTTTTAAGTATATTATATATATACGAGAAGAATTAAGTAGCTAGTTAGAGGCGAAGGTACTCCGTAGCTCTCCGAACGTAAAGTAGATTACGGACTTTATTTTCGAATATATTATCTATTACTAGGGGGTACCTCTAGAGATAGGTATAGATAGAGGAAGTAAGAATAGGCGATTTACGTTAGCCCTTCTATACTTATACTAGACTTAGAAAATATAGATATCTCCGTATAACTTATAGAGTTAGGGGGGTATTAAGAGGGTCTATAGGCTACTTATTATAGCTCTCCGAAAGTTAACGAATAGTAATAATAAGTCCTAGATCTATCTATTACCTACTACGCTATAGGTAGAGCGGACGACTACTAAGAGGATAACTAGGATAACTCTAGCTAAGATAATACTCGGTAAGAAGTACGTTCTTCTAATTAAGTTAAAGATAGCTACGTAGTAGACGCTAAACTAGGACTCCGTCTCGATAATAGAGGATCTCCTCGCTATATAAATACGTTAGATTAACTTACGTAACGAGAATCTTTGCGAGGTAGTAGTAAGATAGAAAAGAATAAGATACGAGGCTAATAAGTACTAGGAAGAGACTTACGAGTCCTAATAACGACGAGAACGACTATATATTAGGTCGAAAGTTCTCCTATATAATACGAAGATTATACGAAATTTTAGAAATAAACTAGAGTTTATTTAGCTTAGTCTATATATTATATTAAGGGTTATCGTTAACTCCCGTACGGAAAGACCTATTAGGAGCTATAAGTTATTAGAGTTAGACGGAATAGTTATATTTAAGTTAGTCCGTACGGATTGTATATACGTCTTTATTTAAAGGGACGACTCTCTTAAGTCTAATCGGTACTTAGACTTTAGAGCGGAGGAGAGGACTAGAGTAAATACTCTAGGTAAACTAGATTATAAGTAGGAAGGCCTACTCCTAAGTACGGATTACGAACTAGACTACGAGTAGAAAGGACTACTTATCGAAGTTATAAACCCTTAAGGATTTAACCGTAATAAATACGAGTAGTTTTTAGATTACTCGTCTAACGAGATATCTATAGAAGAGCTATCTATTAAGATTATATAGCCTAAAGAATTTAACCCTAATAATTATAAGACTATCGACGATAACCTAGATTAATAGATACTCTATATTCTTTATAGTATATTCGTTCTTCTAACTATTATAAAGATAGCTAGTATAGTAGCTAGAGAATATAATCGTTATACGCTAAAGAAACGAACTATTAAGCGCCGGCCGAAAGATAAACTAGTTATTAGATACCCGATTAGACTCGACCTTAATTAGAAAAAGAGTTCTCGTAATAAGCTAAGATAATAGATATACTATTATTTAGAATACTTACGTCCTAGTTAGGTAACTCCCTCTAGTTCTACTCTATCGAAAGGGAACTCTTTCTCTATAACTAGGATAGACGCGTATTTAAAATAATAAACGAGCTCGCTTATAAAGATATACCCTCTAAATCTCCGAACCGAAACGGCGCGATAGTATCCCTTTATCTCTCTATAATTAAAGTATTCGGATAAAGAAAGAAAAGGAAAGTAGAATATAAATAGTGAAAGATATTCTTATAAGGGAGCCGTACTACCGAAGTTCTACCGGTATACTCCCGGGGTTCTACCGTTCGACTTATATCCCGCTAGTACTAGACTAATATATATTCTTCTTCTCCTTATAGAGATAGAACTTAGAGAAAAGCTTAACCGTCTACTCTATATATTAGGACTATACTATACGGGAATTAAGGAATACTTAGAAAGGAGAAGACGTTTAAATCTAAAGAAAGATATTCTAAAACTCCTAAGAGTCCTTACGCGCTACGTATCCTCCGCTCCTCGAGTCTAAGTAGACGGTATTCTATATATATACCTTTACTAAAGATACGCGGATAAAGAAGAAAAGAGAAAGTAGAATATAGATAATAGAAGATATTCTTATAAGAGAACCGTACTACCGAAGTTTCGCCGGTACGCTCCCGGAGTTCTACCGTACGGTCTATATCTCGCTAGGAATAGGCCGGTACGTATATCCTTTCTTCTAGGTCTACGAAGATAAGACTTAACGACGATATACTATTACTATCTATTTTTCTCTAGTATAGTATTATATACGTAGATAAAGATAAGGAGGACTACGCGTTAGTTTTCGTAATAGGGGATAGGATAATTAGTATACCCGGGAGGAAAGCGACGCTTATACGTAAGGAAGAATATATTTAAACTCCTAAGGTTCTTTATAATAGGTTAGCCGGTTCGAGCGTATTATAGAGATAGAACTCGGGGAATAGGTTATTTAAGTAGAGAGTAGTAATAATTATAAGCGATATAACGGTCCTCTCCGTCGGTCCGGGTTATACTATACGGGAATTAAGGAGGATTCGAAAGAAAGAGCGTAATCGACTACGTAGAGATACGTTATAAATCTTCTAAGGTTTCTTATATAACGCCTCTATTTATTAGGAACTAGACGGCCGGAGCTGTATTCGTAGATAAACTCCGATCCTAATAGATAAAGAAAGAAAAGAGGAGTAGAATACGAAAGCTAGAAGGTTTCCTTATAAGGGAGGTATTCTACTAGAGTTCTACCGCGTACCGCCCGGTATTTAGCCGCCCGCGTATCTACTAATAATCCTATTACTTCTAGAGCGTCTCCGTCTCTACTATATACCGGAGGAGAATACCGCGCAAGGATATCTATATTATAAAAATATTAGACGGACGGAAGTTTAAGAAGTTCTATATACTAGATTCCTAGCGGTAAAATTTTCGTAAAACGGACTTAGATAATATCTAGGGCCGCCTCGGATATTAATCTCGTCTAGAAATAAAGATAGATATACTACTATACCTATAAGCGATTACTCCTATATATATCGTCCTTAAAGAATAGAAAAATAGGCGCTTCGATATATCTCTCGACGCCTAATTAAATCTTATAGCTATATTCTTAGATAACTAGGACTAGGAGTCTTTTCTTCGTATACGTCTCGACTAATATTAAGATTAAGGATACTCTCTATATTTCTTTTACGTCTCTTTATTTATTTTCTTTATTACGTATCTCTTTATTTTATTCTTTTATAGGGAGCTTCTTTTAATACTAAAAAGAGCTAGGTTTTACGGGGGATTTAGATTCTACGGGGGAACTTAACTAGAATAGGAAATAGAATTAGTAATAGAAATACTGAAGACGTATAATATCGTAAGTAAATACTAAGAGAGGTCTATATAAGCCGTCTCTATCTCTCTCTCCCTAAGCCTTCTATTCCCTTAATAAAAGTTTCGGATACAATAATCGGTACTTAACTCTAGAATAATTATACTTATACCCTTATACTTAGACTTTTATAAATACTTCTACTTTCGATTAAGATAAGTCGAATCCTTTAGTTAGCCTTAAAGATAGCCGGCTCTACTAAGAATATATCTAAACTAAATAATAGGGATACTACGGGCGTCGATAATAGCGCTCTTATACTACTATCTAGGGATAATAATAGTCTAGGCTTTACTATGTAACTATAGGGAATTAGAGCCTCTAGAGTAGTTACCTAGACTAAGAAGGATTAGAGTACTAAACTAGATAAACTACCCCTTACTCGACGAGTTAAAGGACTATAAGCTATTCTATCTTTAGTAGAGAGAGAGGCGGCTCGATTAGAGCTCTATTCGAGGCTCGCGGTTTATTACGTCTAGAACTCTAATAGAGAGGAGTAGAAGTATCTCTCTAATAGTACTAAGACGAAAGAAAAAGTATTAAAATTAGGAGAACTAGATCTTAGTACAAGTCGAGTAGCGAGGACCGAGAAGACTTAGAAGTAGGTTCTAAGTACCTATAAGAGTATTTTTTAATTTAGACCCTATAACGTACGGCTATAAGAAGGTAGAGAGTACCTAAGTAAGTTAGACGAGTAGTTTTATAGTAGACCTAATTAATAATCGCTAGTTATCTCTAAACCTAAACGGGAACGACGGAAGTATTCCCTTAACCGTATAATACTAGGTCTCTAGAGGAACTCTCTAGGCGCTAAGAAAATATTTTAAATATATACTTTTCTATTCTCTCCGCCTAGCCCTCGAGTTCCTTACTCGAGCTATCTATATACGTCTATAGCGTAATAGAAGTAGGAAGATAAATAAGATATAGATATTAGACGTTAAAGATCTAGTAAAGATAATTTCTAGTAAGACTAAGGAGGCTATTAACGAGGTCCTTAATAAGACTTATAGAATAGACCCTCTTGACTAGTCTCTCTAGGGCTTTATTCTTTACTCTTAGTATCTCCTACCGATTACCCTCGATATATATAGGCGATACTAGAAGCGAACGAAGCCTCCTAGTTAGAAAGATATAAACGAATTCCTTATATATTAACCTCTAACTAAGACTATTAAGGAAGGACCGTTAGGTATAACTAGTACTAAGCTCTCTAAGTAAATAGAGAAAAAGAACGAGCTATCTCTTCCTAAGAAATTTAGACTACTACCTAAGGAGAAGGAAGCGCTACCGTAGATAGGAGTACCTAATAAAGGTATTATAGATAATAAAGATAAGAAGGAGGAGGACGAGGAGGTAGCTAATAAGAAGTTAGCTTCTAAGGCCTTATAGAAGTCTAAGAAGATAAAGGCTAAGAAGGTAGTTTCTCTAGGAGGTCTTTAATACGGCTATAGTATAGAAGCTAAGAAAGTTCTTCTCTCTAACTATAAGGTATCTAAGAAGCTAAAACTCCCTACTCGAGTTAGTCCGGATACGAAGAAGGAGATAGAAGAATATAGAATACGCGAGAACCCTCCTAAGTTCTAGTTATTTATAAAGACGGTCTATCTACTAAGGGAAACTACCTATAATAATTACTTTCGCTATTTCTATAGTCTAGCTAGCTTATAAATTCGTACTAGGATAACGGAGATACTTATAACCCGACTTAAGGTCTTTTTAGAATATCTTAACCCTACTAAGTTTATAGTTAGTAGAGAGTATTATATCTAGTTCCGAGTATTAAACCGACTATACGTTTAGTCTAACTATCTTAGGGTCTTCGGGTATAAGCCGGCTAAATAGTATCTATTTAATAAGACTTTCCTCGACGGGGGAGAGTAGAAGAAACTACGTAAAGATATATAGACGGATAAGGAACTAGTAGAATAGGAAGAAAAGGGTAGTATCCTCTATAAAGGTACGTTTAAGGAGTAGGATACTAAATAGTAGGTATTGGATAACCCTATTAATAAGGTTAAATATATAAAGTATATTCCCGAGGAGTTTAAGAAGATAGGTAAGAACTAGACGGTTAAAGAGCTCTTACGTATTAAGTTAGTATACTACCTCTAGTATATAAGGGAGGTTAACGGGAAGTATAACCTCGGTTAGAACTATACTATATATTATAGGGTTATCTAGTAGGTAATACGATAGTCGATCGAGTACTAGTTACGCTATATTACTCTTCGACCTAACCGTCGGTTTTAGCTTATCTCGTACCCGTACTATACTAAGACGACTTAGGTCGGCGATAATATTAACTTCCGCTACGTCGATATTAATATTAAGGATATACTTACGACTAGGAAAGGTAAGAACTAGATTTAAGGTAGTCTAATAATATTTAGAGAGACTACAAAGAACTATACCTAGTTTATACCTAAGATATATAAGGACGAGAATCTATAGGCGTAGATTAATAATAATAAGGCGCGAGGGACTTTAATTAGTAGTAGCTATATTATAAAGATTAAGAAGTAGTACTAGACTAAGAACGATATTAAGAAGTTTAAGACCGACTTTACTAAGTAGATTACGCCCGATTATACTATACGTATTACCTATCCCTTAAACTTCTACGGTTTATATAGTAAGGCCGATAGGACTCGTCTAACCCTATTACCCTAGTACTACGGAATCAAGAAGGACTATACTATAATAGAGATCCCGGAAGGAGGTACGTAGGAGTAACTCGTAAAGATATATCGCGATCTATTTACTAGTCTAACGTCGCTATCCGGATACTCTATTAATTACGGTAAACTATTATACTCGTTCCTAACTTATATCTCTCTTTACCTCGATAATCTAATTAGCTAAGCGCTTATTAGTCGAATAAAGTAGACTAACTACAACGTCGTTAAGGCGGTCTAAGAGGTTGTCGAGATAGATACTAAGGAGCGTAAGGCCTACCTTAAGAAGAATATAAAAGAGGCCGTTCGGCGTATCGGTAAGAAGTTTGCTAATTTTATTAATAAGGAGATCCGTATCTTTAGGGATAAGAGCTTCTTCGTATATTACTTTTAGGAAGACCCTATTATTAAGCCTAAGATCTACTATATAACCGAAGAGAATAATAAGGACCTTAACGTAGTACTTAGAGACGTTATAGACGACGGAAAGTAGATTAAGACGGAAGTAATATAGAGAGGCCGATATAGTAATAATAGTAGAAAAAATAGTAATAAGGAGGACGGTAAGGAGCTCGGAGAGGAGGTAGACTAAGTAGTCGATAAGACGTTTATTTTATTTTTAAATTCTATATAATTTATTTAGTATATTTATAGCTAGTAGGATTTCTTTAATAGCCTAGGTTTTAATTACCTACTTTCTTTATATAGCGTTATAGGACGACGCTATAGTAGGAGAGGGAGAGGATATAGTAGGGACGGCTATTTACGGGCCGGTATAACCCGGCTCTCTTATCCTATATAAGGATAAGACGCGGCGCCTATAGATATTAGATAATTACCTACTAACTAGCACGGTAATATATTATTTTATAGCTATTATTATCCCGTCTTGTCTTCTCTATTATATAAATTATATTTATCTAATCTGCCTTATCTTAATCCTATAATCTAGTATATAATTCTAAGACGGAAGTAGAAAACTACTCTCCCCTATTATCTACGCTTACTCTACTATAGTATACGGATAGTATTTAGTAAGTATATAGGTAGTATTCGATGTTTATTAGTAAGTAAGAGATAAAGAGAAAGAATAGTTTAATTTTAAATACTATTTATTCTAGTAGTAGTTATTATTAAGTTCGTACAATAGTTTCTAGGAGTAATAGAGGATCCTCCGGATCCTATAACTATACTATAGCTCCTAAATATATATCCCTACTATAGTAGTATCTTTTTAGAGATACGCCTAAGGGTAATAACCTATATCCGGAAAGACGCTAGCCTATATACTTAGTAAAGAAGACCTATTATAAGCCGAGATATACTATAGGTAGAGATTAATAGGTATCTTATTCTTAACGTCTATAGATAGCTATAGATACTAGGCGTTATAGACTATATCTTATAACTATCTCCTATACTACGCTACCTAGTAGGAGGGGACTTTAACTACGCCTATAAAATATTCGAACCTAGAGTTACTACTAGCTAGATAGAATAGAAGATAGCTACCTAGGTAACTAATACTAGAATAGACTATATTAGAAAGCCTACTAAGCAAGGTAGTATATTAGGCTAGCTACGTTCTAGACCTTACCTTCTCGAACGTTCTCTTCGCCGCTATAGTAGTACAGCTAGACCTTTATAGTAGCTCTAACTACGAAACCTAAGTTACTACTCTTCCTAGGAGAGGTAGGGTAGTACTCGAATAATATTACTATAGAGTCCTACTAGCTACTCTACTAAAGTTTACGGGGCTAGTTTTAGTTAGAGTTAAAGGCCTTCTAGTACTTAACTACGACTCTATCTAGAAGAAGCTAGAGCGCTATATTATACTACTTTTCTTAGTACTAGACTCTATAGTTAGGATTATAGAGAAGGAGAACTAAGAGAGAGGTATCTTAGTACTATAGTAGACGGTAGAGTACTAGGATATCTATAGTAGATACCTCCGTAATAGTAGCTCCTCCGGAGACGAACTATTAGAGAAGATAAAAGAATTTAGGACTATAGTACGGAAGGCTAAGACTAACTACTAGTAGCTCCGGATTAACGGCGCGGCTAATAATAGAGATCTCTATAGAATCGTTAGCTAGTATAAACTAGCCCTAAACCTCTAAGCCTCTTCTTTAATTATTAATAGCTAACTAGTTAAGGATACCTTATCTCAAGTAGAAGCTCTATAAATAGTAATTCTAAGACGATTCGACTCTATAGATAATCTTAAAACTAACCCCCTAGAGGTCTAGTAAGGTAGAGAGAACTTACTCTAGGAGATAATAATCTTAATAGAGAAAGCTAAGCGTAACTATATCGGGGTAACTAGTATATCCTCTAGTACGGATCGAATTACGGTAAGGCTACTTAAGGTATATTAGGATTCCGTATAGTACTATATCTATAAAATATACTCTAGATACCTAGAGCTTAGCTACTTTCTAGATTAGTAGCGTATAGCGGAAGTAGTTATACTACTAAAAGTAGGAAAGAAGGATAAGACCTCTCCTTAGTCCTAGAGATCTATTACCCTTCTATTATATATCTCTAAAGACTTTAAGAGGATTCTTACTAGACGAATAGTATAGACTAGTCTTACGTACTCTATCCTCTCTCTATAGTACGGAGGGGCGTTACCTAAGAGGTCTATAATAGACCTAGTTACCTCTTTTATATACGTTATTAAAATAGCTCTTACCTTAAAACTCTAGGCTATACTAGTAACTATAGATATAATAGGTACCTTCGACGCGCTTCTAAGAAGGCGCCTCCTCTAGAGAATAATTAACTAGGGCTAGCCTCTTAGCTATCTAAAGCTTATTAACTAATTTTTTACTAGGCGTAAGGTCTAAGTATACTTAGAGAAAGTTATAATACCTAGCTACCCTATAGACTACGGAACGCCCTAGGGATTACTACTATCTCTAGTCCTCTATATACTATACCTTATAGAGCTCCTAGCTATAGACCCTACTCTCCGCTTCGGCTATACGGACGATATCTACCTATATAGAGTTTCTAAGAGCCTAGATACTAACATAGAGCTTCTTACCTAAGATATCCGTAGGATTCTAGCCTAGAAAAATAAGAATAAGATTACTTTCGCCCCTAAGAAGCTAGAAATAATATATATTACTAAGAAGAAGAGAGACTATAATCTACTATATATCGTTAGTAACGACCTTACGATCTAATCTATTAAGGTAATAGTCTAGGTAAGCTCTTATAGCTAAGCTAGTAAAGAAAGATTCTCTAAGTAGCCGGGACTTAGGTAGCTAGGAGTATAGTTTAACTAAAAGCTTTTCTTTAAGAGATACGTTAGTAAGAGAATAGCTTAGGCTACTAAGATCGTATACTATATCTAAAGCCTAGCTAGAATAAACTATAGACTACCGGCTATAGCTCTACGTAAGATAGTAATTACCTACGTCCTTCCGTCCCTTCTATATAGAATAGAGATATAGTATAGGCGCCGCTATAAGCTAGGAAACTAGATACGCGTAGGGTAACGTAAAGAAGTTAGTACCTAACTAGGATCTTACGTTAGTATAGTCGAGAAAGCTATTTCTATAGCCGTAAGAGGAGTCCTCCTAGTCTAGTAAATAATATCTATAGTTACTCTCTTTAGGGATACTAGGCTACTCTCTACTATAGTAGTACTTAAGGAAGCTAAGATACGATTCGTAAGGCGGCTTTAAGTAATCGACTTATAATATCTACTTATTCGACGTATATAACCCTCTATAATCCGTAGGGGTAAGTATATAGGCCGGCCTTAGAGGCCCGTTATAAAAGTCTAGAGACTTAGGGCTATTTTTCTATAGATTCTACGATCTAAACTTATACCCCCCTACTTTATCCTAGGGTATAGGGTAGATCTAACTTAAGGAACCTCGAAAGTAGAGGCTACTAAAGCCTTTATAATATAGTAGAACTAGTCTAAGAACGTCTATATCTTCTCTAACGGCTCGGAATAGTATTAAGACGGCTAACTAGTAGGCTACGGCTTTATAGTATACTAGAGAAAGAGTCTTATTACTACCGGATATAGGTCTATTAACCTACTCTTCTATATCTTCGACGCTAAAGTAATTAGAGTATAGAAGGGGCTTACTAAAATACTTATACTCCTACTAGAGTAATTCTATAAGACTATATAGCTCTATATAGATATTACGTTAGTAATCTAGTATATAAGAGGGGATATAGTAGCCTCCTTATAATAGGCCTTCCTTAATATATAGGGTCTAATATAGATCTACGATATCCGCCTTAGATAGTACTCTAGATATATAGGGATTAAGGGAAACGAGCTCGCTAACCGCCTAGTAGACTAAGAGACTAAATAGTTACCTTACGATAAATAGCTAGCTACCTAGTCTACTATTAGCGGACTAGGTATAATAGCTTAGTAACTTCGGAACTAGATAAGATAAGACTAGTAGAGTAAGGAGAGTATAACTCTTAGCGTATACTATATATAATAGGAGCCTACCTATAGAATTAAGGTCCGCCTAGAATACTCCCTTAAGAGGGAGTAACTATAGAGGTACCTTATACTTAGGACGGCTTATAGGGACTTCGCCTAGTACTATAAGTTTTTCCGCTACTAGAAAGCCTAAGTTAGATACTTATATAGATACCTAAAGATACTAGAGTACCTAGTTCTCTACCCTAAGATCCGTAAGACTTACCTTAGGTAGCTAAAGAAGATACGACCTTAGCTCTCCCTATATTATAAAGAAGACGTAAAGCCTATTATCTAGGCTCTCCTCTCTAATCTAAGTTACTTTATAACTTTTCTCTTAACTACTAGGTTCTACTCTAGAGTATATATACGCTAGGATCGCCTTAGCGTATACTAGCTATACTAAGCTATACTCTAATAAACTCTCTAGACGGTAGATAGTATAATAAACGTAATAGCGCTCTATATACGGTATAAATTAGATATACTAATACGTAGTATAAACGCGTACCTTCCCGCGTAAGAACGAAGCTATTCGGCCTAGGATTAGGTATATTATTACTTTTTATAGACTAGGAGAGGATATAATACCCCGGTATATATATATAGGGTTTTTACGGAAATATTCTAATAAATTAACTACTATATCTTTAGCGTAATAGTTTCTCTATAACCTAATATACTCTAGCTTACCCTAGGGTACCTATTAAGAACCCTAAATCTAAGTTATCTAGGAAGTAACCGTTCTATAAACGACCTAGCCTAAGGGGAAGGGAAAAGAGTTATCGCCTACTATTAGACGTACTAGACTCTATACCTAAGTCGTACTAGATATACGTAGGTTAATACCCCTAGCCTAGAGAGGACTAGTCTACCTATAGAATTTTCTATAGATAGAATACCTCGCCTAGGTTAAAGTCCGCTATATAAGTAGCTAATTAGGTTTTTATAGATCTAGAGTTTAACTTCTACTAATAACTTTTTTAGGAAAATTTTTTACGCTCCTAAGGCTATAGGTTTAACTTCTAAAACTAATCTCTTACGTAAAAACTTTTTACCTCGCTATAGTAATTTATAAGAACTCGTATAATATACCTATTTCTAGAGCTAGCTACCTAGCCCTCGTAACTTAAGCTCTCTCTAGAAAGCTATAGCCCTATCTTAAAGAACTAGAGCTAGTTACCTAGCCCTTAGAACTTAGATATAGGTCTTTTAGATATAAAAACCTAGTAGGTCTAGGTACGTATAGAAAATACTACTCTATAGTAAAAATAATTCGCTACTCTCTATAGGACCGTAGTTCTATAAGGGCTAACGTACTAATTCCGTAGAGTCGGGTACGGCGGTAAGGTATATCTCTTTCCTTTTTACTAGCTTATTTAGATTCCTTTAGCGTTAGGGTCTATCTTTCTACTTTCCTTTTTCGGCTATATAGCTATATACCTCTACGGGCTTATAGTAACCTATACTATAGACCGGTATACCCTAGTCCTAATAGGTAGGGACGGGACTAATTAATACGCGGCTCTTAGCCTATCCGTACTTACTTTAAATACTTTCTTTTATTATAGTTATATAATATATAGTAGCTTAGCACGTCTCTATACCCCTAGGGAGGCTTAGGGGGGCGGCCTTTCGGCCGCTCTTCGCTAGACGTAAATCACTATCAAATCAAATCAAATCTTCTCTTCAGTCTTCAACCACTACCACCACCACCACCACCACCACCACTGCCATCTACCATCCTCTACTCCATTTATTCGCCAACCTCCATCTCCATTGCGCACATCAGATACAGGTACTTGGATTATGCGTGTTCTCCCGCTACACACAACCTCCGCTCAACAACCTCAATTTTACACGACTCAGCCACACATGTTTTGCCAAATCACTGTACCGATTCCTGGTATATTGAGTGACTCGGGGGCCAGCTTGCTTCTCAAACGCCGCCCGAATTTGCTTTTCTTCTACCGTAACTGCCTCGAAATGTCCTGCATCCCGAATAATTGGGGTTCGATCCTGTAAGTCATCACAATATCGGTCATATTTCCATACTCACCAGGGTGGTGGAAAGGCAACCACAGCCGGCGCAATATCGACCAAATCTCAATCTAAGGCTCCAGTTATACGGACTACATGTTCGCTCACAACAACCGCCATTATATTGCGGGGATAAAAGTCATTGTGCGAAATAAAAAAGCGGTGATCCGGCGACCATGAAGATCCGATTTCGTCCGCAATTCGCGACAGCGCCGTGTCGGGCTCGATGTCGGGATACTTTGGATGTCGTTCAACTTCAACCCAGTGATGAAACCTCGACCGTATGACGTCGAGAACAGACCAGCGTCGGGTCGCTGGCATGTGTTCATTCAACTTCACCCTTCGCCATTCCCCTTCGACTATCATGGGTTTTCGTAGACGTGCTCAAACACCCGTATTTTTGTGCGACTGTTCTCAGAGATAGAGGTGGGATCAATGGTCCCTGGCACAGGAAGGGAGTGCCTCGAAGTATCACGGAAAACCTTGCCAATTTCTGCGCCCAAGTTGACTCTCTGTTGTTGATTCAGATTATCCCATAACTCATCTACATTCATGCCCGGGATTCGGTTCTGGATAACGAACGGAACACCAAGCGGATTATCTGTCGTATCTTCCAGGTGAATGGCAGTTGGCACATCCCAGGACTTCGATATTCTATTCGCAAATTCAATCAGGGCAGCTTGGTGCTGCAAATTCACCATATCGGGGTATCGTGGGATCCGGAGGATGTATTGAGCGGTCATCGTCTTTGCGGTCGAATGAGACCTTGAACAAGCTGGTCGAATAATGCATTTGAGCTTCGTGAACCAATATTTGGACTGTTTCAACAGCTTGGAAAAGCTTGTCGCCTGGGCAGCATCGGTATGGGTGTCTAACTCTGCTTGCTGCTGCATGGTTGCTATACCAACAATGCGGCTGTAACTACCGCCGCCAATATCCTCTAGCGCGATTGTATGGCTCGGCCATAGAGATTCACACAGTGCCATGATTTTGTGCTGGAATTTCTCGAAAGGTTCTGACTGAGGACTCCCACCCCATTCCCTAGATGTAAGTCCTGGAGTGTCGTTTGCAGGATCTCCCTCCTCTCCATGGACCGTACAAGGTGGTTCGCTGTGAGCGCTGCTTGGTTGACGGTCATCGATCCATTCCGCAGACATGGGAGATTCATTCATCTTGGGCGTTTGTAGGGCCTGGGTTCGTAAGGCTGCAGTCTGGAAGTGCTCGTCTTTGGGAAGATGTGTGTCCCTGGGCCGGTTCTGCTCTGTGTGCTGACAAGGAGCTTGTTTCACGGCCTCGACGTCGAACATTATTGATCGAGACTGGCCTGCAGATCCGTTTGTGTGACAATGGATCATGATCTCTGCCATTGGCCCGTCGATCCATATGGTAGGCCATCATTTCGTCAAAAAGAGTTTCGGTCGCAAAATGAAGCGGACTTTCCTGAAGGCCTGGATAAGAAGAGTTTGGAAACTGGGGGGCGATTGGAATTGAAAGAGACGAAACTGTGAAATTTTTTGCAATGCCTTTGTTTCTGGTTGTTTGCAGAGCACAAAAGAACACGAAACCTGGACAGGCAGGGATATGCTGAACAAAGGAAAATACTTGCTCCATGTTTGAGCGACTGTCGACTCAGAAGAACGAATACACTCTTTTCCTTCAAGGAAAACTGCCCAGACTGCACCACCTCAAGCTCTTTGAACAAATTCGGGTCAAATGCATTACTAAAGTTTCTCTGCATGCACAGCGGGCGAAGACATTGGCAGACACGGAGGCTAAGAAGGCCGCGCAGACTCGGAAAGGAATGATACAAAAGACTTTGTGTGGTGCATTCACAGCCAAAGAGGAGATAGGGGTCGAGCCGCATACGTTACAGTTGTCATTTAGCCCCGGAAAGTGGTATCTTAAACCCTGTAATTTGTCCTTGGCACCTTTTGTCGCCAAGGGACCGGACCTAAGACTTTGACTTTCTACCTTGCCGAGGTTTGCCCGCGGAAAATCCCTACACGCTACTTCACACTACTCCACTTTTCAACAAACAACAACAACAACAACAACCACCACATTTCCTCATCAGCCCGCTAAGTCAACCTCCCTTGTGCATATCAGGACTCTGAATACAACAGAATGATGGCTCTTCCAGAATCTCCGTCTTCCTCCCCGAACAGTCTCTTGCATCAACATCATCGACCATGTCACTCTCGTTCCCTTGACAATTCTTCCTCATTTTCCCTCCACTTGTCATCTCCCCTAAAAGTACTTAGACATCTGGAGGCTGATCTGCCCTATTCACGTTGCCGCGAGTATACACTGCAGCTCGAACATACAATCACTTTTTTTACTAAGCATGACTAGATCCGTGGTCAACGAAGTCATTTCAATTCAATGCGTCAATTGCCGGCTACAACTACATGAGGTCATGCTAGATTGTATCCAAAACGCCACAAGTGAATCCGATCCCCAAAACGACACCAGTAGATTGTGTTGCCAAACAGGAATCTTCACAAGATCCCTAGCAGCCAATGTTCGTGTCCAAAGTTTCATGTCGTCGTGAGTAGACTTGGGAATCAGACCCATCCTTTCTTACACGAGCAGCCGGGAAGGGACGAAGTACTTTCGAAACGGGAGCCGGACCTGGACGCGGTTAGTGAAGGCTAGAAGGATATTTTACCGACAGAGATTATCTTCCTCGAGACTGCCCACTCAGTAGCTGCCATGCATGGAGGAACTGAACAGCAGACTTAATTCCTCTTTCTCCCCTTGCCGCCCATCGTCATTGGCTCCGCATGTACGACAAAATCCTTCATCGACTGCTTCTCCGCTCTCTTCGCGGCCTTCTTTGCCTCAGCTTGCGCAGCTCATACAGAGCAGCGGACTTGGTGCTCGGTGCAAATGCCATTCTGCTTGATACAATTTGCGCCTGGGCCGCTATTCATGACGCGGTGGTGGCGGCCTGTATTGGTCAGGGTGAAGGCACGGGCTCGCTCGGCCTGTCGATATTGGCGTAGGTCTTGGTTCAGGGGACGCTGCCACTCGTCCATGGAGAACGCGGCGGGTTGGGGCTATCGTCGAACTGGAACCTGTGGAGTGAACCCAGCTAGAAGCTGAACATCAACGATCGCTGGGGCTTGTCGGGGGACAACGGCCAGTGGTTGTTGTTGAAGGTCTTGGGTTGGGTCCTGTCCAAAGACTCCATTTGCGATCGTATCAGATCCGAAAGCTCCAGCTGGTACTTGGCCAAAAGCGCGAGCTGGGGCCTGGACGAGGCCTTCGGTCGGGGATTGCCCATGAATGTGGGCGCGATCTTGTCCATTTAGTTGGTTTGGCGGGTGGACATTTCCCGGAGCTACAACTCGGTCACTGGGCCGGGGCTGATCATGAGCTGGGGCGAGTCTGGAACCTTGAGCCGAATCAGGTCCATCAAGCGGGACTCGAGACCCATGACTGATCGCAGCTAGTCCATTAGGTGCGATTGTCGCCTGTCCAGTTGCTGGTATATGTCCAACAGACTGGACAGGCGGTGACTGATTTGCGCTGGCCATGGGCATGATCGCTCTGATTTGTAATAGGGATGCTTATATAGTTGGTGAGTTGGTACTTTCGTTGAGATTCGTGAGGCTTGAGAAGTCAAATGCTTCGGAACGTTTGCAGTGCGGAGGGGACGATGAGATTAACCGGGCTCTACTAGTTAGAAAGCCTTAGTGTTCAAGTCTGCAGATCCTGCGGTCTTATGTGTGGTGATCAAGTTCATGTGGATCAACATGAATGATCAGGCTGAACATTCAGAGGCTGAGAGAAGCCAGACAAAGAAACATCTGGACAAGACACCAGATTAAGGTGTTGATTTTGAACAAGACAACAGCGATGGGGTCTCGATCTCGCGGTGCGATTTAAGTACCCCTGGCAAGATGTGTTCTGGACTGGGAATGTCGACATTTCCGTTTCCGGCGTCGTGTTACATATATTAGTGTCTTAGCACGTCTTGTACAGAATTTCTTCAGTTGGCAAATTTGTTCAGCCTTCTCTCAACTCTTGCATCGGTAAGCTCTACCTTTCATTGCTCCAACGATCGAAGCTTTTCATCCACTCAACACTTATTCATTCGACGCCCTGATGTCTGGCGCCGTCGACCCCGAAGAGATGACGGAGACACCGCAGAACAGAGACCGGTTTGTCCGCGAAATGGAGGACAAACCGATTCCTCGCGTTGATTCTCTCCTGCAAGAACTGGTTGTCGACAACACCACCATGACAGACCTTGAATACATGAGCCTTTTGGACGAGAGCCATGACGACTACATGCACGGTAGTGAGAGCGATAGTGGTAGCGATCGCGATCCACTCCTCGTAGTCCGTCGACCATATCCTACAGGACTCAGCGAAGGTCAACAAGATGTTGCAAATTGTTTGTCGAGCGGATCAACAGTTCTATATGACCATGAACCATTCGAACACTTCCAACACAAAGTCGTTGCACTGTGTGAGTCTCTGTGGCCAGAGAAGACCGGCAAAATGGTGGCGGAAAAAATCGTCGGGGGCGCATTCAATCGAATAGTTGGCCTCACCATCGGCGTGGAGGCACCAGTGCAGTCCGTCTCAGAGCCAGAAGTTCCCATTTCTGGTCCTATCCTTCGAATTTTGAATAAACCCAAGCAGTGGTTGGCCCGACTGAAGCGTATGGTGGTCAAGGCAAATGGCTCAGGACCTGAAACGATCCAAAAGGAAGCTCCATTGCAATATATCCTCCGAATTCCCCGAGATGCACAGGGCGTCAATCTTGAACACCAGGCGGGTGTTTGCGATTGTGCCAATGAATTGTCATCTTCGTGGGCTGCACCGACCACTGTACGTATCGATACGTCTTGCAACAACGCGCTTGGTCTCCCTTATATTATACAGACCCGCATTCCAGGTACAAATTGTGACGACCTTTGGGACGAGTTGAACCACCAGCAGAAAATGAGTCTAGGAACACAGGTCGGGAAAGTCTTCTGCGACATGTCAAGACATTCATATCCGGTACCTGGTACCATCAACGCTCCTTTTTCTGGTACAGATACCAGGAATATTGGCATCGTTGAGCATGAGTACCAGAGAACTGTGGTGGCTGATGGTATAAGTGAACAAGTCACGGAGAATCAGCAGACGCCAGCAACGCGGGGAAAGACGGCTTTGGGGATTTTGCGGTCGCGATTTCAGAAATGGAAGATCTGCAACGCCGACCCGGAGTACCCCGATATCGAAACCACGCCCTACACCAGACTTGCGCGCATTGCGGACGAGCAGCAACGGGACGATCGCAACTGGTGTCCAGAGTATCGCTTCTACGTTGCCCATAATGACATCCACCCTCGGAACATCATGGCTCGTATTATCAACGACCACAAGGTCGAGGTTACCGGGGTTGTAGACTGGGATTGTGCTACCATAGCTCCCGCTGTGGTAGCATTTCAGCCCCCTTGGTGGCTATGGAAGCATGACCAGTACTACGCTGACCTAGTGGGAGGCTCATTGGGTATCATAGAGCCAGATCGTTATGCTGCTTTGACGACGGAAGAGAAACAGATTCGTGCTGCTTTCGAGGCTCGAGCTGGATTTGAGGTTACCAGACATACTAGCGATCCTAACAGTCACTTGGCTAGGAGATTGTGGAACTGGTCGTCGCATGGGGTTCCTTACTCAATGTTCGAGTTGGCCTGGGAGGTCGTAGAGAAGAAAGAGGCGAGCTGGCCAGACTCCGATTCAGGATCCGACTCAGACAAGGGCGATTTTGGTGACGATGATCTGGAGTTCGGGTATGATGAAAGCAGCGAGATCAACTCCTGAACGAAAGTCCTGAGTAGAACTGTATTGGTTCCGGTTCTTCCTTGTAGAGATATGGGAGACACCACGCTTTGGAGCTTTGAACCTGGAAATCGACGATAAAATCGCTGACTTATAGACCTGATCTTGAGGGACGTTGGGGAAGATGGGTCCTCCTCGTAGGGGGAAGCACAGAACAGTGCGGCATGAAGACGAAGCATTATGTCTTCGCCAGTGCATTTGCAATGGCATTTCGAAGATATGCCTTTAGTAGCTTTATCTACTCTTACTGCCTAGTGAAAAATGTTGTTACGTCACAAAAATATGTTGCGAACGTTGACGAAAGGTCCATCAATTTATGGATCTTATTGCTTGATGTTTTATCGTATTTCAACAAGTGAGGTACGAATTGCGAAGAGAGAGATGCACTGGACACTGATTCATTCGGCAGAGACGTGGATCAATGTCTATCGGACTGGTTGTGATGAGGAAACAGCTTGACTCAAAGGATATGTGTACGAATCCGGAGGAGATGGAGGTCCCGCCGTATTTCGAGGAGATGTATCAGGAATGGGAAAGTCAGGCAACGAACACGGCGATGGAATTTGTTTACCTCTTGTTGAATTCTTGCTATGATACATGTATTCGCGACCGCACCCAATCTTCGATTTCGTGGCTGCTCAACCTGTTTCGATAAAATAGATCCTAGGCATCTCAACAACCTCAATAAGTACACGAGAGTAGCTACTCAAGAATCAGACTCGTCATCCGACGATCCCTCGTAAGGTGGTACGACTCCGTTTCCCATTCCCAGTTCGTTCCAGAACGCTTCAGAATCATCTCCTTTTCTTGTTCTGGCCTCCCACTTCTTCACTTCCTCGACTGCCTGCTGAATGTCCTCCATATCATTCAAGTCTTTATCCGACCACCACCATATAAGCCATGCCAAGTCGTTGTCGGGACTGTTGCAATATGTCGTCACAAATGCCCCAGCTTTTTTCTCAAAAGCAGCCTTGACATCCATGGACTTCTGGTCCGTAGGCTCACACATATCCACACACGTCTCTCCACACCATAGCCAACAAGGCTTTTGGAAAGCAACGGCCGCCGGAGCGAGATTCGTACGATCCCAGTCAATTATGCCCGTGAGCTTGCAAGAATCGCCGCTTGGTAGTACCATGATATTGCGTGGGGAAAAGCTTCCATGACTGATGAAGAAACGATCTTCTGGTCCCCAATTCATTTGAGTCGCAATGATGGCCAGCTTATCGTATGGTGGCCAGTCGAATTCAGGGTCCCATCTCACATCTGGCTTGTACCCGTGGTCAAGTACTTTCCAAGCGCGAAGCAGACGCCGCACAACTGCCACCGGAGTCTCGCGCTCGGCCGGTTGATCCTTTAGAGTAGGCACGAACCTGGGTCCACGGCTAACTTGCACGGGTCTGACTATGACCAACTCGGAAGCTGGCGTACTAATGGTTGGGATCGAATTGGGATCCACGACGCCAGCGCACGGAAATGTATGTCGGGAAAGTGCTCGGTAGAAAGCACCAATCTGCTTGGCCAG
Organism: Venturia effusa; assembly: GCA_007735645.1. Lineage (NCBI taxonomy): Eukaryota > Fungi > Ascomycota > Dothideomycetes > Venturiales > Venturiaceae > Venturia > Venturia effusa. The sequence continues at coordinate 180,785 of CP042198.1, forward strand.
GGAGAGTCTTTGACCATGAGATAACTTTGCCAGCACATCTGTGAGGCAAACTCCAGGGATGCGGTCGTGAATGGCGTACGGTCTCCCGAGGACGTTGTTCTCTGTCAAGTCGGAGAACAGGATTGTAGGGACTGATACGGAAGTGAGCCCAGTGACAAGGCGCAGGTGACCCTCTTCTTGCCCGAGATCGCGACCATACTCATCCCATGGCATTCTAAGAACATAGCGCTCTGAGTTCTTAGATCGCTTGAGTAAAGATTTGAAAACTGCAGGTGTTTCCCTTCGGTTTGTGGTCTGCCTGAGGACGTCGGACGCTTTGAGCTTGGGTGATCGAATTGTGATGCTTATGACACGATTGTTGCCTCCATTGGCCAATTTTTTCACCTTGAATCGTCCAATCTTGGCGGGCCAAAGCTGTTCGCATAGTTCCATGATTTTGGAGTGCAAGTCGTTGAGCTTCTCGTGGCCGAACATAAACGTAGAGGTCGCGGAGACTACACTCGTGTTATCGTTCTCGTTTTCCGGCTCCACTGCATCGGTAGGAAGCCTGCTCTCTGGCAGAGTGTCTTCTAAGTCTGTGTCTTCGCTATCGTCTCTTTCAGCATGGGTACTGTGACCTGAGGTTTCCATATTGGAGTTATGATCGGCCCTATGCGTCGGTTGATGGTGATTTGAACTATTTGTTCCCGAACCAGTGTCGCGCTCGTCTTCTTTTCTTGCTTGTCCGTCGTTGAGGGGACAATCTTCATGATCTGTTGTAGATGCCATGTTGACGCCTTGATATCGCTCAGGAACTTGCTTGTATGTTTCGAGAGGTTTACGGACTTATTAACAATTTGAATGTTCAAGCAATTCGCATCTTCCATAGATACTTCAGAACAGACCACCGGATTGTGTTTTCCGTGCCGCAAGGTGGTCCAGGAGATTCTGAGTGACGCCCAACATAACGTAGAGAGACTCTGATTGTCTATTTGATAAAGCGAGATCGCAATCAGGTTTGCCGTCTACACAAGAGTCCGTTTGCATCGCTTTGCTGACAAAAACGGAAAACGCATTCGGGAGAGTGTGTCTTCGGCAACGACATTTGATGCTCCATCAATCAAAGAATCCAAAGCCCAGAGCAACTGAGTAGATTACAGGACCCATGACTATTAGACAGCATGGCAGCTAGCATAATAGCCTAGCAAAGAACATTCCTTAACCTTCCTTGCTCTTTTCGAATCATTTCAAAGACAAATCTTCCTGCTTTCAGGAGTTCCAACCTCGAGACATTCTAGGAATGTGTATTGACCGCTTCTCGGTACTTCTCGCAAGAGTAGGTCACAAGGCTCTAGATGCCTTGCTAACTATGGCATCAAAGCCATGCTTCATCGTCCATACATCATTGTATGACAACAGTCGCAGTTATTTTCCTTTAAACTAGACAAAACTCAATCCTTCTGGCCTACGTTTGCATACAACAATTCCAAGGCTTCCGCCTGCCTCTCACGGGACCTACACTTTTATCAAAGAAAAGATTATTTTTGAATAAGCTCGTCAGAGCATCGTCGATTCCTTAGTTATGGAAAGGTATGCAGACTTTAGCAGTCCCCCGCCGCCCTATTGATTAGTGAGTGGAGAAGATAGCAGCGAGCAAGGTGCATCAAGTTAGGTGCGGACTTGCGTCCCCATGATAACCTGGACGCGAAATTCAACAACGCTTCACAAACTTGCCCAAAATGTCAACAGGTATTCAAGGGACAGAAATTTTAGGCGTTGGATAGACTGGGTGTCCTTAAGAATCGTGAGAAGAGCAATATCAGCTTACCCTCTCTTCAAAATCTTCCCAGGAACCTTTTCGTCCTCCTCCTTGTTCTCCTCCCGCCTAGCACAGACCCTATAGCCCTCATCAATTAGGTAGTAATTACGGCATTTAGGATAGTTTGGACAGCGCTCTTGATGAGCGCTACATATCTTCAATTTCTTGTCTCGGCGGCATGGGCCTGCGGCTTTTTTGCCCTTTCTGGGACAGCTGTGCTGCGTTCCGTAAGCGGTGGGCATCTTGGTAGTTCGAGTATGGTAAATTGGTATGCTTGCAGGGATGAGCAGTGATGGTTTGGATGTATTGGCGTATAGATCGGATTGTGAAGATTGCTGAGATGATCAGTTTTCGAATTGTGTCTCCAAGGCGTTCTACATATGTGAAAGGCAAGTCCATTGATATTGACTCCCTTCGTTGTTGTTTGTCTATTCAATAGTCCCTGCGTGTTCATTGATGCTATAATGTGACATTTCACTGCTCTTGTCCTATGAAAAACTAAAAGTTTTGCACATAGACCCATCAATGAGATATGCGAAGTGTGAATAGAATCGGTGATATTGTTAGCGACGTCCAATTTTTGAACGTATGAGCACGCCCGAGTCTCCACAGGGAGATCTCAGGTTTGCTCGATCCGGTGTTTCGCGTTTGTGACTAGCGCCGCAAACAGGGTAACAGTGTTTAAGTGCTTAGCGGCATCACTCGTATAAGGATCATCTGCAAGATTTAGTTTTACGTGATCAGCCTTTCTCGACGAGCACTACATTCTGACCACCCGCCACAGCTCCGCTTCACATTTTCCGTCCACCATGTGCCAGTGCTCTACCCAGGGTATCGAGGGCGAAGAAGTCAATTGGGGGAATTGCTCGACTAGAATCGAGACTGCGGAGGATGGCTGCGATTGCCAATCACAGACGTCAGAATCTGAGTGGGGCGATGAGCCATTTGAGGAACTCGCACCCAAAGTTGTCATGCTTTGCGAAAAGCTATGGCCTAAGAACGTTGGACAATTTGAGGTCGAGCGTCTTTCTGGTGGGATGAACAATCGCATCGTCGGCATCACAGTGGGCGCCAGCTCGTCTACCGAAGGAACCCAGACATTACAAGAGACCATGACCACGGATCTCTTCTCATTCATGAAGATCCCAATGAAGGTGCTCGCTAGTTTGAAGCGTCTCTTTACAAGACCAATCACAGAGCCGAAATCAGAGACGCCGTCACGCTTGCAGTACGTCCTCAGAATACCCAGAGATCCAGATAGACACAACGTCAAAGATCAAGCCGCTATTTTCCGATTTGCGCAATCTTTATCGACTCAATTCGAAGTGCCAACAGAGGTGCATGTGGATAGCACTTGCGACAATGTCCTCGGTAAGCCCTTTTTGATGCAGCATCGTATATCTGGTACGTGCTTGGAAGAGCTGTATGGTACCCTAAACCATCAGCAGAAAATGAGTGTTGCTTTGCGTATCGGAAAAGTCGTGTATGAACTCTCTAAACATTACTCGGCTTTCACTGGAGTCATCGACCCAGTCTCTATCTCGGGGGAGAACGATGAAAAGGGCATCAGGATACTCAAAACAGAAGTCGATGAAGACAGAATCCCATCGATATCTGCAACTCGCCAAACGCCTTTGCAGGTTCTGCAGTCAAAGTTTCAGGAGTGGAAACAATTGGGAGCAGATGCTGACTTTCCGAACGAAAAGGAATGGCTGCCATTTTCCAAGTTAGTCCAGATCGCCAAGAAGCAACAGGACGAGCATTACACTTGGTCGCCTGAAAACAGGTTCTATCTGAACCATGGCGATCTCTATCCCCGTAATATCATCGCCAGAATCGTCAATGATTATAAAGTCGAGATCACCGGCATAGTAGATTGGGATTTTCTTAACTTTGCACCAGCGATCGTCGCGTTTGAACCTCCGTATTGGTTGTGGAAGTCTAATCAAAGAGCCGAAAACCAAGCCGGCAATTCAGAGTTTTGGTCAAATGAGCGTTATGATGCCATCACTCTGGAGGAAAAGCAGATTCGCGCCGTTTTCGAGGCAAGGGCCGGAAACGAGGTGACGAAGTTCTCTAACAATCCCAGCACGGTCGTGGCGAACAAGATATGGGAGTGGGCGCGTTATGGGATCGCAGGGAATCATGAAGTGCAATTGGCTGACGAGGTTGTAGAACGATGGAACGGAGGAGAAGCGGATGTAGGAGGATAGTCCCACAACCAGTGTCTTCTGCAATGATTTTCAAGTCGTGCTCCAGGAAGTGCAAGCATGTTGTGACAAACACGCCCAAAAAGTGCTGAGTGAGGTGGTCTCCGAGCGGTGGGAAGTCAAAAGGGTGATGGATGCCCTATGGTATATGCTCGCTTGAGAGAGAAGATTCAAGGTTGGGCATGTACATTATAAACGTTGGTTGATGCTGGTGGTTAACATTCGATCGGTTTGTTTCTTTGGCGTCCGTCTTGCGGAGACCTTTGGGACCCATCAAACTCGCCCCTTAAACTCGGATGTTCCGTGTATACAGGGTTAGGAGATTACCGTAGCGTAGTTACTGTGCCACACCTATTTTATTAGTATAATAAAGATTCTTCCTAACGGTTTATATACGTAGTATTAACTATAAAACTACTACTATTACTACTTCCTAATTAGGCCTATATACGAAGTTTTTTATCGTTGTAATTACTTAATCTTACCTTAATTACTATACTAAACTACTATTTATACGGTAATCTCTAGTATAGCCGTAGCTAGGGTACCGTAGAGGCTCTAATTAACCTAGTTACCCCCAATATTAGTATTATTAATCTTGATACGGATTCCTTATTACTAGATATTATATAGCGCCCTTAGTATAATATTATAGAAGGGTCCGCTATAGCCGTATCTAAGGCGGGCCCTCCTAAACCGCTACGAGATTTATACCGTTTAAATATTACTTAATTATAGCCCTTAATTAACGGCTAAACCAATATATTTAAGGCTTAAAATAAAGCCGTAGAAGCTATCCTTCGCCCTAAATTTAAACTATATCCGAATCTTACTAAATACCTAGTCCCTATAGTTAAAAAGAGATAGGATAAAATACCTATAAACTACTTATTTCCTCTACCTACGTTAGTAAGAGGCCGCCCTTTATTATATAGTTATTTAAGGCTAGCCTCGATTACCTATACGATTATACTTTCGCTTACGGCTTTACTATTACTATTAATAACTATACTAAATCCCGTATTTAGGTACGCTACGTTTACTACGGTAAAAAGACTCGTAATATATATAAACTTCCTAACTATAAAGGGTAAAAGATTAAGGTTAACGGCCGGGTTATTAAGAGGATTTAAGAAAATACTACGGTTCGAAAAGATAGCTATAAATAGGGTACCTAGATCTCCTATATTTAGTAAAGTTAGTATAGTAATAGTATTAAGATCTATAGGGTTACTTAATCTTAGCTTAGAAAGGAATACTTAGTATACTATAATATAGCTCTAGATCTATTTATATATATTAAGTATTAGGAGCGTAATAGTAACTACTTTAAGGCTATTAGGATAGCGAGAGAGTTCGTAAAAACCTATATAAAGTATTACTAAGTTACCGCTTAATTATAGCTTTACGGACTTAAGCTTCGTAATATATAATAGTACTATAATCTTCGTACTAACTTAAGGGTAAAAGACTAGGAGAAGCGCTCTAATAACTTTATAGAAGCCCTTTTTAAGCTTCTTAAGTAGAATACTACTAAGGATAGAGAGGGTTATAAGATTCGCTATTAGGTCTATTATTTATATACGATAAGCCCTAAAACTAGTAAAGCCGTAGTACGTAATATCGAGTAAATTATTTAGTAGATAAAGCGCTAAGTATTACGGGAAGACCCCGTGTATATAGAGGTTAAAGGTAGAATAGTAAACTAAGTTAACTACCGATCTATAAGAGAGGAGAGGAGGGACTCTTATAGTCCTTTCTACGGTAACCGCCGAGTCCTATACGGAAGCTATACCAAGATATAGAATATTCTATCTCTAGATCTAAGGGCTATAGCCTATAATATTACCCTAGAACTCCGCCCTTCCTTTGGCGAACTCTCTTAGCTAGTAGAAAAGAAAAATTCCGCTCTAACTAATATCTCGTCTCTCGACCTCCTCTCTTCTCTCTACCCTAAATTTAGCGTTCTCTATATCTAACCTCGCGGCTATTATTCTTATTATTCTTCTTAATATCTACCTTATTATAAACGGTAACTATTAGCGATAACAGCCGTAAATAATAGTAATACTACCCTATTATATCCGTACTTTTCCTATTTATTCCGCTATAACCCTTAAGGATACCGATAATACCTAAATTTCTATTATCCTTATTTACTATAATAGCAGCCTATTATAACCGATTCTTTTCTATTAATCCTACTATAGCTATTATAGAGGCCGATAATTAGTAGATCTAGCTATTATTCGTAAATAGTCTTAAGGCTATATAATAAGGTCCTCCCTCTACCTTAATTCTCTTCTTTAAATTACTTAACTTCTCTATAAGTTAAATACTCCCTACTCTTTTCTATAGGCTCCGCCTAGAGTTAACTAATATCCGCTAGTAACTACTAACTACTACTACTACTACTATATCTAATATATATTTTCCCCTTTCTAGTACTCTCCGCTAGAAACTAATCGGTCTTCTAGCGTCTATATTACTATATCCGCTACGCCCTCTTAGGCTAGAATTATATCGACTAAGTAGTAGTTTACCTCTATCTATTTGTTCGCGGTAGCCGCTAATATCTATTTTAGACTACCTCCTAGACTAGAGTCTACTTAGAGTATAAACGCCTTTATAAAAACTACGAAGATATATATATCTTCTACTCTTTCCGCCGCTTTTTCCGCGCTAACCACTCTTTAGCCTATTATATACCTAGCTTACCTACGCCGCCTAGACTAATACTAATACTACTAATACGTAAGTATCTTCCTAAAAAAAACTCGAAATTTTCTTAATTTACGCTTACCGTTAAAAAAGTACTAGAACCTACTAGATTCTCGTCTATACCCTTAGGACTATTACTAGAATAAAGATAAACTATAATAATAGAGTTTTACCTACGTAAGTTTTAGTTTCTTCTACCTCTTTTTCCGCGCTAACCGCTTTTTAGCCCTATTTTAAATTTTATCTTAATTACTATAGAGGCCGCTATCTTAATAGCGCTCTAGGGAGGCCCTTTAGGTCCCCCCTAGTTAATAGGACCTCGTCGCGCTAATTCTTAAAAAAAATTTAAATATTAGAGAAATTCGTAGTACCTACCGGCTTCCTCGCGGCTTCCGCCTAGTATATAGAGAAATACTATAAGATAATCTCTCTACTAACTTATACCTTTCTTTATCTTTTCTTTTATTCTTTATCTATATCTTTTCTAATAGCTACCGCCCCTACTCTAGCGGTATCCCTCTTATATATTCTAGCTACCTCTACTAAATATACTTAGCTATTTACTTCTTACCTTCTAACTCTCCCTACGTATTTCCCTACGCGGATTATCTACGTAACCGCGCGTAACGCCGTCTTTTAAAATTATTCTATATCTAATAATATAGCGGCGTTTCGAACTAATATCTCTATAGAGTCCGCCTCTCTAGCGGCGGATCCTATTTTAGAATCCGTATCTACTCGCCCTCGTCTACTAGGTAACTCTTCTAGTCTATTACTAACTAAGATATCTTTTTATTTTCTCTTAGTTATTACGTTACTTTTTTCTTCTCTAGCGCTTCTATCTTATTACTTTCCTATCTTCTATCTTACGGGTTCTACTATCTTTCTTACGGGCTATACCTTACGTTTATTATTTCTAGCTCTTACTAGAACCTAGACGTTCTCTTATTTTTCTATCTTCTATTCTATAGATTCTACCTCTTTTTCTATAGACGGCGCCTTACGTTTATTATCCCTAGCTCTTACGCGAACTAAGACGACTTTTATTTTCTCTTATTTATTATATAACTTTTTTCTTCTCTAGCGACTAGGGGTTCTAACTTTAATTTCTTCGCTTCCTACTTAGTACGTTATAAGTTTCGCCCTCCGCGACTATTAGAGTAAAACCTAGTTAAGTACTATTAGTAGTCTTAATCCTATATCCCTTACTCTTCTCGTAGCTTCTACTCTTCTTACTATAGCCTCTACGTCGTCTTCCGCGGAGGGCGTCTCGCGAAGTTTTAGGAAAGATTATTAATATTTTCTCGTCCTTATCTTTACTAACCTTATTATCTTTATTATAGATTCCGTACTCTCTATAGTAGTCTCTATATCGTCTTCTACCGCCTTACGATAGTACGGGAAAGGTTATTAGTATTCTCTCGTTCTTATCTTTACTAATCTCGTTATCTTTATCGTAGAATTTATATCTTCTATAATAGCCTCTATATCGTCTTCTACCGCCTTATAATAGTATAGGAAAGATTATTAGTATTTTCTCGTTCTCGTTTTTACTAACCTTATCGTCTTTATTATAGAGTCCGTACCCCCTACTATAGCCTCTATATCGTCTTCCGCCGCCGCGTAATAGTACGGGGAAGATTATTAGCTCTTTCTTTATCTTCTTAGTCTACCGCTATATTCCTTACGGAGTCTATTATTAGTTCTAGAGTCCCTAAACTTTTACTCGAAATCGTCTAGAGCTACTACGTTCTCTATACTTTTTAGCGGCTCCTACGTAAGCTTATAGTATCCGCTCTATTTTATAAGAATCTTACGCTTCCTCCTATAGCCCCTATTTCTTATATAGAGGATTTCTTCGACTACCTACTCGTCGTACCCCTTTCTTAGTACTAAGTCTAGCTAGGAGTTATTAGTCTCCTAGCCTAGTAACGGGTTATCCGCCGCGATTCGTAGAAGATCTAGGTAGAATACTAGGTAGATACTCTTAGGAATTCCCTTAAGCTTAATAGAGAGCGGTGATATTACCGTAGAGACCGTATATTTCGCGTATTTATAGTCTAACTTCTTCTTTAGACGGTCGCTTATATAGTTTCTTAAGTCGAGCTATACCTTATCGCCTACCCAAAATTATAGTACGGGCGACCGCTATACGTTAGTAGACTCCTTCTATCGCTATATAGATGCCTCTATAGAAGCCTAGTATAGCTTAGTAATATCCCTAATCCTCTTTACGAATACCTCCGCCTAAACCTCTACGGATACCGCTAAAGGGAGCGTAGGCTCCTCCTTCGGGGCGACTAGAGTTAGTACGTAGTATCTATATATTGCGAAAAATAGGCTTATACTAATCCCTACGTAGTATTAGCTATTTACTACTAGCTACGTAGTAGGGAGCTATATTTTCTAGTCTATCTACGTATAGTTAATAAACGCGCGTAGATACGCCTAGATTTTCTAGTTTATCTATTCTAGGCCTCCGTCGGTTTATAGGTAGTATACGCTACTAATACCTTAGATTATATTATTAAGTTTATAAAACCTCCTCTAGAACGACTCTATCTAGTTACCCCCCTAGTCGCTTATAATATTTCTTAGGAAACTATAGTAACGTACCTAGTACTCTATAAACTTTTATACGTAGTCCTTAGAGTTTTAGGTAGGTATTACTTCGAAAACGACGGTCTTACTTAACCGATCTTTAATAACCTATAAGTTTATATACTCCCTAGACTTAGATAAGTCTACGATAAAGTCTATAGAGATATCCGAGAAGAAACGATTAGAGACCGCTAAAGGCTATAGGAGACTATACTTTCTATCTTACTATAACTTATTTCGGCTATATAAGTTATAATTACGTATAAATTACCTAATTTAGTAGAATATAAACGGCTAGTAGTAATCTCTCTATATAATAGCGATCGTCCCTTTATATCTAGAGTATCTAGATAATAGTAAGTTATAGTACTTCTAAATTATCTTCGTTCTTAAGGTATTCCATTCTACTATTAAGTAGTCTATAGCTTTTCGCTCGGCCTTAGACGTAAATAGAGAATCTAGAATCTATAGCTTTTCTCTATACCTTACGTACCTCTACGCGTCTAGACGATAGTTAGATAGTTAAAGTTTTAGGTATACCCCGCTAGGGAGCTAGCGCGAACTATCCGTTAAAGTAGTCTTTACCGCTATATACGTAGTATCCGTTCTAGAAGTCTCTTTCTATAACTTATTTATTTTACTATCTTTTAGAGGTCCCGCTATATCCTCTATAGTAGGTACGCTAACCGGCGCAGCTCGCGTCTATTTATATAGCGCCTTATTTAGAATAACTTATTAGATTCTAGATTTATAGTTCTCTTACTCTAGTATATCCTACGACCTTCTTAATAGAGTATCCGGGACTATAATATTAGAGCCCGGCCTATATATAAGAGAGAATCTATATCGTATTAACTTTTCTATCTACTATACTTACCGCTTAGAAAGCTTCTACTTCCGTATAAAATACTCTAGGTTCTAATAGTCTATTAGGATTATAAAGAGACTATAGCTTCTTAGCTCTATATTCTACTAGTTAAGGTACTTAATAACGGCTAGTAGCTCCTTATCGTAGATATTATAGTTTATTTCGACTTTATTTAATTTTTCGAAGTAATACGCTACTAGATAGTAAACTTTATTAACTTTCTAGCTTAACGCGCCTCCAAGCGCGAATCCGCTATAATTAGTCTCTATAAACGTTAAAAGCTACGGATTCTACTACTAAAGAATCCGGACCTAGTAGAATAGATCTTTTAACGCCTAAAACGACGCCTCTACGTCCTCGCTCTATACGAAGTTTATATTTCTTCTAGTTAGCGCCGTAAGTAGGGTAGTAACTATAGAGTATTATAGGATAAATACGCGATAGTAGTTAGTAAACCTAAGAAAATAACGTAGCTCCTTTTAAGTTCTTAGGGCCTACTAGTTACGGATAGCTTCTACCTTCTCTAAATCGGTATCTAACTCTTTTCCGTTAGTATATACGATAAACCCTAAGTATTTAATCGTCTTCTTCGCGAATTTATACTTCTTTACGTCTAGATATAGGCCTACGCCTAAAAGCTTACGGAGGACTAACTTTATCTTATAGATATAGTCCGACTAGGAGCCCGATATATGAATTAGGATATTATCTATATATACTAATATAAAGTCGTTAAGGTATTCCCGTAGTACCGAGTTAATATATTACTAGAAACTAGACGGGGCCTCTAGTTCTACGAGACCGAACGGGGTAACTAGCTATTTAAAAAGACCGTATCTCGTCTAAAACGCGGTCTTATACTCGTATTCCTTAACTATATATAGCTTCTAGAAGGCTAATATAACGTCTACCTTCGTTAACTACTTAGCCCCTATAAGGTTCCGTAGGGTCTCCGATATTAAAGATAGTAGGTACTAATCTTCCGTAGTTACGGCGTTTAGCGCCCGGTAGTTATAATAGAAGTATAAACCGCCTATCGCCTTCCGTACGAAAAGTATAGAGGCCCCTACTAGAAATATTAATAGTTATATAAACTCTTTATTTAATAATTTATTTAATATTTTCCTTAGTACTAGAAGCTCCTTCTTTAATATACTATAGATCGGGCCCTATAGTAACGACTCGAGGGTACTATCGGGTTTCTTATAGAGCTTAATCTTATAGTCTAGCCTAGATCTATATAGCGCTAGTTTCTCGGCCTCCTACGTTAGAAATAGTAGGATAAGATTATAAATCTTAGGAGGTAGCTATTTTCTAAGCTCCTCCTCCGTATTAGGTAGCTTCTCTTCTAACGCCTTCTCGATATCCGCTATATTTATTACGGCTATCTATACTCTATACGTAGATCCCTACTTAATAAGCTCGATATTTACGAACGCGACTATAAAGTTATCTATCTTTCTTTATCTTTTCTATATCGTCTTCTACTTATATTCTCTAGCGGCGCGGATAGCCGTAGTAGATTCTATAGAGTCTATACGGTTTAGGGCGTCTCTCTTCTTCTTAACCTATATATTTACCCTTCTATAGAATATCTATTACTTATTAGGCGCGGTCCGTACGTAATTATAAGTTTTCTATAGATTCCCTAGAATTATATCGTACGCTAAATTAGGTATACTATATACGTATATAGTTTACGGGAAGCCGCTTATATCTATACGGAAGCCTACTATCTTTCGAATAGTAGAATTTTTTATATTGTCTATTGCGCCTAATATCTAGCGCGAGATACGGTCGATTATATAGAGTCTAAGCCTCTTAGCGAGGTTTTCGTTAACTATAGTATAGTACTTATAGCCTTCGTTAATTAGAGTAGAGATTTCTTTATTATTATTAAGAATTACGCTTATAAATATACTCTTTCCGTTTATTCTCTATCGGTATAATTACTAGCCGTTCTTAAGTACCGTCTAGACTCCTATCTCCTACCTTAAAGAGGGACCTACTCTTTTTCTAACGCTTTGGATCTAGACTCCTTAAGAAGAGGTATAGTATTCTTAGTTAGTAGAAGAGTTTAGGTTAAGTTTATTAATATCTTCTCTAGCTTATTCGGGTTTATCGCGGAGCGATAGACGTACTTATCTACGCGATATCCGCTTTCTCTATAGCGGAAGTATAGGCTCTTCTTCTTTCGAGCGGCTAATACTTCTCTAGAGACCTATTTAGCCTATAGTATAGTTTTTCTACCGCCCTTACTATTAGACCCGCCTTTAGCTTAGCGGCTAATACTAGTTCTTATTACGGTTATAACCGTATTACCTATTAAATCTATAGTATATCCTAATAATAGGCCCCTAAAGAAATTTATTACCCTCTTTACTACGGAGTCCGCTCTAAGACCCCTAGATATCTATTATTTATTCTTAGCTAAGAATTAGGACGTCGTCTTATATTTTACTATAATTCTAGCTACCTCTACCAAAAACTCGTTCTATCTCGTAGGATCTACTATAGTAACCGTATATATCGTTACCTAGTTAGAAAAGATTTTCTTTAGTTACTTAATCTTAATAGGGTCGTCCTAGAGGTCCTCGTACGAAGCGTAGAGGAGGCTATTAAAAACTAGCTAGTAGTTATACTATAGCTAGCTATCTTAGTATTTTAATTAGACTAGGGCTTCGAGAGCCTTAGTTTTTTCTATAGAGTCTAAGAATATTCTCTCGAGCTCTATAAAGAAGTCCTTAAAGTCCCTACTTCTATTCGTACCTCCCTTTATCTAGAAACCTTATATACGTATACGCTTATCCGTCGGTAGCGTATTATTAATATAGTCCTAGTAGTATTCCGTAGAGAGCGTAGGTTTTAAGGCGGACTACGCCTTATAAGAGCTCGTTATCCGTAGAAGATAGTCTTAAAATATACTAATAGTACTATTCTATAATAGAGGCTTCTAGTCCCGAGGTCTAGTAAGGGAGGTAGAGTCCCTATCCGTTTACGTAGCGGCCGCTAATTATTAGATAGCCGTAATAAGGCCTACGACTTAGTTATTCTATATATTTTAGGCGCGGATAATATTTACTACCTCTTCTAATTAGGCCTTCGTTATATTTTACGTAGCTATTAGATTTATAATAAAGGTCCCGTATTCCTCTAGCCTAATAGGCCGCTAGGGTTATAAAGTATCTAAGTTACTCGTAGTACCTAAGTTCCCTTAGTTTACTATAGTATCTATATAAATAGTAGCTTAGGCCGACGCTTCGTAAGTAAGCGTAAGAAAAATACAAGTTACTTTAATATTACGGGAAGACCCCGTATATATAGAGGTTAAAGGTAGAATAGTAAACTAAGTTAACTACTAATCTATAAGAGGGGAGAGGGGGGACTCTTATAGTCCTTTCTACGGTAACCGCCGAGTCCTATACGGAAGCTATACCGAGATATAGAATATCCTATCTCTAGATCTAAGGGCTACAGCCTACAATACTAAGAGAAGTTTACTATCCGCTTTATTACTAATTTTTATATATATGTTAATAGTACCTTTAATACTAATTTAAAGGGCTTAATATTAGATCTTATAACTAGTATTTTATATACCGGAGACGGCTTCCCTATACTATAAACCTAGATAAAGTTAGAGAGCGTAGAAGATTAGCTTTTCTTCTTATAATATATAAAGAAGATACTTACCTTAAGAAGATTAAAAGCTAGTCTCTAATTATAGTATAAGAATCTCGAAATCGGTAACGTTAATAAGTTATTACTAGTTAATAAGAATAGTTCTAAAGTTATCGTTTCTAACTTTAGTAAAGGACTTACTATAGCGATACCGTAGTTACTATTTACGTACTATAGGTAATAATATTACTAGTAGTACTACATAGAAGTCTTTAAGAAAGTAGTCTTAAAAGCTACGGCTACTAAGTTGGATAGCTCCTATATAATTAAAGAGAGAAATACTATATATAGTAATAAGGAGGGCGGCCTTATATAGCTATAGTTAAAGTTAGAAACTAAGCCTAAATTAGCTAAAAACTAAGTCTTATTATTAGCTATATTACTACTAGTTTACTACCGTTACTTTAAGGTAAATTAGTAGCTACTTAAATAGTAATTAATTACCTACTTTATTAAGTATCTACTAAACCTAGGTACTAATTTAACTTAGATTAGTAAGAGTAGTAATACTAGAATAAAGATCTTTACTTATAAAGAGGATTTATTAGATACCTTATTTAAGAAGTTAATACTAGCCGTTTATACGCGGCTTTATTATATTACTAGGAGAGAGCTTTTTAAGAACTTAAAAGAGCTTAGAATCTCGCGTTTATATAGCTAAATACGTACTATTACCGCTAATATCTCTAGCTTATATAGTTACTAAGCGATACTCGGAATCTATAACGTTTATAAGAGGGCTTAAGGCTAAGAAATAGCCCGTTTAGCTAGTAATAAAGCTATAATTAAGGATACCTTACTAATAGGAGGTAACTATTAGTATAAGAATATAGTAAGATAGACTTTACTCTATTACTATTAGCTTTAGTAGTATATTTTACGCGGTTATATAATACTAAAATTCTTTATATATCTATAGTAGTTCCTATTTAGTATTTTTAAAGCCGAGAGGTCTCTTAAATAGAGGCTATCGTAGTATATAGATAGCCTTAAACTAATAAACTTACTACTAGAGCGTAATATAGACTCTATCTACTTCTTCTCTAAAATCTAAGCTCTTATAGGTTACTATAAGGGCCTTAAAAAGCCTAAATAGAAGTAAATAGCCGAGACCTTTACTTACTATTACGACGAGATTATACGGTAGATAGACCTTACTACTACGGCTTTACTAAGTAATACTAGGTTTAAGGTTATAAAGAAGGTCTAGAGAGTACTATTACTATAGAAAAATAGCTATAGACTTACTAGAGTACGTATAATAATATTAACCGAGGTTATAGAGAGAGAGATAAATATAAGGGTAGCTATATAGCGGCGTAAGAATTATAAGGCTTAAACTAGTAATAGCGAGGGCGTAGGAGGGTTAGAGGTTACTTTATCTTATACTTAAAAGGCTACTATTATACGTAAGCGTAATAAGGATACTAAGGATACAAGAGAGGCTATAAAAGCGTAAACTACGTATAGTAATAAGGCCGTAAGGGTTAAGGATATAAGAGTTTATAAAGCCGCTAAAGGCTTAATTATAAGGGCTTATTACCCTTATAAGAGCTATTATTACAATAAATTAGCTAGTAAGACTCGTAAGAAGGTAAGGGTTTACTTACCTTTAAGGCCTAAGGATTAACGTAGTAGTAGTAATATATAGTAGTTTAGGGTTTAGAGTTTATAGTAAATATACGGATTTTTCTTTAATTACTAGCTACGTAAAATTATCTTCCTCTAGTTTTCCGTACCTTGTATATAAATATAGTAAAGGCGCCTTATAAAATTAGTAGTAAAGTTATAGAGTTTAAATGTAAGGTACGTGCGCATCGGGAGATCCGAGTTTAAGAGGCGAGTTTGATGGGTCCCAAAGGTCTCCGTCCGTCTTGGCGTTCGGCAAAATTTCGTATCTCCGATATTCGTCCTTGCGTCCTCTTGAATCAACATCTCTCCAATCCATTCACCCATCATCGCTTTTCAAAATGACAATTCTCGTGGAACTAACACCGCGTCCACTTCTTCTGGCCGCTGTCTGCGAGAACGCTGCATCTGACGATCGTGACCTCCAATCTCCATCTCATGCTGCCGCGGTTCCCTTCTGCTAGCAAGCCCAGTCCCTCCAAACTTCAACCAAGGAATTGCGCTCAGACTATGGTAGTTCATCCCCATCACATTGGTGTTCGACCATCTACAGACCCTCGCAAGCTTGTTCTCTATCTACCTTGAGTCCATGGGTGATATCGATTCCGTGGCAAGCAAAGCATCAAACGATCGAGTTCAACATGGGCTGCGTCGTTAAATACATCTTGAATGATGAATATGATTGAAGAGCTGCACATCAAATTTATGCCCATGAAGCCAAGGATAAGGGACAATAAGGGGCAAGGGCCGTCAGATGGATATCGAGCGAGCTCGACTCTGAGAGAAGCTCCGTCTATGTAATACGATCTCAATCGGCACTCTAATCGTTTGGATATGGAACGCTACCATATGGTCAGAAGATGCAACGATATCCAAGCTGCGACACTGGTTGCTCGCCAATTGTGGTGAAATTTGGGCACTTCAAAGCGTATCGCTAATTCGCTTCACCGCTCAATTAGATCAAAGGGGTTTCTTTGTTGGAGGCACGACTACTGGACCAAACACACAGGCACAACGCCATCATGGCGATCAAATGTCAAGGCAAGTGACGCAATCTGAAAGCGCAAAGTGGAAAAATTGCTGACAGAAGGAGTAGTAGTGGATTTGAAATCACTTCCCCATCTCCGAGGCATTCAATCTCGGAGAATATCTTGTAGATATCCGTGTCCCTCTCACACACTGCCACCATTTATCAACAGAATTATCCCTTCTGTTCCGGGTTCCACCTCACATTCGCGCCAATCAACTCTCAATTCTGTGATATTGTAAGTACACTTTGTTGAAGAATGACTAGCAAGTATATCGATCACCACAAGACTTAATCTCTCACTCCCAATCGACATGAATCTCTAGCTCCAACTCTTCCCGTTGTCTCTCAATCTCGTCCACCTTCTCTTTCGCCAAATCTCGGCTACTTTTGGCATTTTCCAACTTCCTCATGGTTTGGAACAAAGCCCCACGACTCCGATCGAAGGCTTCAAGAGCGTTCTCTGATACTGCCACGGCTTGGTCCGAGAGCTCCTTAGCTCTTGTCGATATCTCATCAGCCTCCAACCACTCCGTCTGACGCTTTGATAAAGCTGCCTCTCGTCTCGCCAATCGCTCCGTGTATTGTGCATGTCGTGCGTTTAGATCTCCTCGCCTCCGTGCTTGATCCTGTGTCACCTCTGAGACTGAGGGATCAGAGTCGCCTATCTCGGTATTGGGCGAAGAAGTGCGAATGCTACCAAGTGTACTGGGTTCTGTTCCAGCGCCACGAAGTGGCGACGTGTAGGTTGTCGAGCTGTCTGGTGAGATTCGCACTCTCTCTACCACATGACGTCCTTGCTGTGGAGGGACGCATCTTGTGACTCGCGAAATTGATGGGCTACTGCCGTCCGCTTCGGTGACGACACGGCGCGTCCTTGTGCTCGTCTTGATCTCGACGGCAGAAGCAGTACCTGGTACGGAACGTAGACCCTCCCGAGTTTGTATCCGGCGTTGGTCCTTCTGGTCCACTCTCGGTCGGGCCATCTTCGAATTGTCGCGAATCACAGCTTCACCTTGGTCGTCGAGATACATGCCAGCGGCATCGATGATCGAGCGTGCCGCAGCCGCAGCTTGGCCCCGCAATCGTTGCCGATACAGATGTTTCCCTACCAGCATCAAACCAAATGCAGCGAGCGCCATCCCGGGATTCCGCCCAATCATGTTCATTACGTTCTTGACACCAAAGGCGACGTATCTGGTCGTCGCTTTCCCCACTCTGTAAGGATAGTTGATTGAGAGCAAGGATCGCGTAGTTCGTATGGGAATTTGTGGAATAGTCGTTGGTTTGGGAGTTTGCTGTGCTGCTTGTGCTTTGTAGATGGTACGAGTTGGTATGTGTGCACGGTGGTAGCCTTGTCTGCCTGCTCTTATGGCATCCCGCGCCATGGCTCTGGCTCTCTCCCCCAGGTACTGCCTTGGGGCCATTGCTCGTGATGGGGAAGAGCTTGGTGTGTGAGGAATGATGAGTGGGGGAAGTGTTGTGATGTAAATCGAGAACTGAGTCGAACGAATGTCAGAGAGGGCTGATTCCATTAAGTCAACTTGTTGTCCAGAACCAGTTTGATGTTTTCGGCTTCAAAGGCTGACTGCATACTGGGACAAAAGAAGGATGATGGCTTTGTTGGTCCTGTGCATTGGTTATTTCCGAATCGAATTGCCCTCCTTGTTCACAATAAAGATGGAGAGAGTTGAGGCCGCCTCAGACATGCTTGCAGGTGATTGCGGCGAGTTTCGGATGGTTATCGAACAGCCAGCAGACACAAGCGCACCAAGAGATGGAAGTTGAAATCGCGACGCAGGTGGAACCTTCCACAATGACGACGCTTCTCAGAGGAGCTGATCACTATGAACGAAGGCTGCTGATCACCATTCGATGAGCTCTTCATGCCCTGTGGTCTTTTTTCTCCACTGATTCACCGTGACAAACACCACTCGAGCACTCCTCTCCCCTTCGAAGTTGATCTGTACCTCCCTGATTCTGCCCGAATCAGCTATCACCTGACCTGGTCCCACGATCGAACCCTTCTCTTCCAAGTCTATAGTCGTCAATACGATTCTCTCCACCAGAGCGCTGTCCCACAAGCCTTCCCGTCGCTTCGCCTTTGATAACAAAGCCACAGCTTCGTTCCGAATAAATGGATTGCGACATCGTGCTGCGATTGTATGTAACGGCATGATAACACCAAGGCCGGAATAGAAGCTTGGTTTGGTGCTCAGTCCAGCTTCGTCGCTTTGAAGAATAGTTCGACAATACTCTAACATCTTCATCAAGCTGTTTTTCCACATAATCGAAAGAATGTCGTCGCTCCTGAGTTCGAATCTGTCAAGGCATCACAACTGCTTGTCAAAGCGCGAGTCAATAGATCGTGCTGGGCAGTGTGTTCCTGCCCATCGCCTTTGGTTTGTAGGAAGGATAAGCTGTCATTGTACAGGGTCTCCATGGACTTGTGAGCCTCTGAAAGCGACGAGAAAGTTCTCGCAGGTTCGATAATTGAGACCAGTGGATCGTCGCCATACCACTTCATAGATGTCTCATCAACGATCATGGTCCGAACTTGAGCGTATATCCGACCAATAGTGGCTGCCTGGCTGATGGGGGAATGCAGCGCCCAGTCTTCCCATGACTTTCAAGATTTACAGACAGATGCCCATGTCAATTGGAGCCTCTGGCTCACGAACAGGTTGCGTGTCGGCGAATAAACCAGGGCGCAATGGCGAGTGCATCTCGCTGCAGCCATGCAGCCATGTCCCATCTTGCGAATTCGAAGAGTCCGAATTCATGGCAGGACGGTCTGCCAGTAGGCGGTCGTGAGCGTAGCCGCCTAGCATAAGCCCAAGTTCACCTGGATGGGTCGGTGTCATTCGTGGAAGTGTTTTTGCGTGTGTACAGTATGATGCTGGCGGCAGCTTTCAGGTTGATGCCAACCTTGTGCTTGTGGTTGTGCAGGTGGTGGAGAGATGGAGGCACCATCTTGGAAGGGAAAAACCTTGGAACAGAAGAGGTGAGGAATTTTTGAGGCTGCCATCTGATTGGCTGCGACTCGGACTCGCTCCCAGGGCAGCCACGCCATCTTCGTTCACGGCTACCTAAGAACAAACTTCTACACAGCACGCTTCCATGATAGTGACATCCCACGGGAACCCTAAATCCACAGTGTGTTGCTGAGTCCTAGCAGGCCAGAACCGATACAATAGCTTCGGTATCCCCCTCACTACCAGTTCCAAATCAAAATGCCCTGTCCTTCAACCTCACGACACAGCCAGTCAGAAAGAGCTCGAATCTGGACAGTGAGAAAGGATGGGGAAATGGAAGGAAAGACAGAAGACTCGATACCGTGCGATTTGTGACCGGAAAGAGGGACGGAAGATCACTTGAGAAGGAAGCGCATAAGAAACAAGGCATAGGCACTGTGGGAAGGCTCTTTCCAAGACGCTCTGCCACTTTAGGTAGACTGTGCGAAATACTCGCTCCTGGATGCGGAATTGCGAACCATACTCACACTGGAGGATCGACGAGGCGTAGAGCAGCGCAAAGGGCCCTGGACATGACGAGGCACCGAGGGGACTTGCAGGACGTTGACCCAATCGTCGTCTTTTATCGGGTCGTGCTATAGGCTTCTGCTGCGATGGTAATCAATCTACACCCGCCGATAGGGGCGTAGGTAAACCAGCTCTTCGAACGAGGATGTAGATGCACTCCTTTCATGTCAGCTAATTCTGTCGTTTCTTTCCTTTGGCGCGTACTTTTCCAATTTGACCAGCAGAAGATCCGCCTCACGAACGAACAATCGACACGTTACAGCGTTCAGAAATCCTCTTCCTGCAAAGTCCCAACGGATCAGACCTCAACCTTCACAGATCAATCGAGGCACAAGCGTACCCGCGACAAGAACAGCCGGGCCTACGAACCTCCATACATCAACGGGATCTACCATAGGGGATTGGATTGTTCTATCAAGATCGCCTTCTTCCTCGCCGCATCGCTCCTCTTGCTTTCCAGCTCCTACACCGGCGACAAAAACAACGAGATATGGGTAGAGTATGATCAAGCACTCGCCGAAACCAATCTGAGCAGTTTTGTGGAAACGTTCCCGATTTCCATGAATGGAGAATATCAGTATCCAACATTCCAGAAGTCGGACTTGATGGCAAGTGAATTGCTCAGATTTCCATTGATTTGGCTTGCACAAAATAGATGAATACTCAACATTTCGCGAAAACATGCATTCTTTTATCAAGGCTGCCTATTCTTTGCCCTTCTCCAATTAGCAACAACTCCTCTCGCATAGCAAGCTGTGTCATACGCCTTTTAGGCTTTGGCACTCTCCGAATGCTGCATCTGATCGTTCCAGCCCACAGCGACACAACAACCAGCGAGGACGCTAGCAAGACCGCCAGCGACGGTTGAATTTACCTCACAATCATGGACAATGTATATCATCGCGTGTTGGCTCTCTGCGCTGTATTGCTGCTAGCCCTTAGCGTTCCCATTACTAGTGTCTATCTATTGTTTCTCCTCGTTCTGAGGCTCATCCGGGACTTTGTACTGTGCGTCTTGTGGTTGTTTGCTAGGATTAGTGGTAGAGCACCAGAAGTCGAGGCTGAAGAGGTGGATGCAAGCGAGGAACAGAGGAGGACAACAAGGAAGCTTGGTTGGATTCGATGGTTGAGAAGATTGAGAAGTCTTGACTGATGAGGCTTGAGTAACCTCCTGGGGAAAAAGGTAATATCAATGGCTGCTCTGCCTGCCTAAAACATCCTATGTCGATGGAGTGGACAACAGGAATTCGCAATTTTTGATGGAGTGTCAGGAGAACGGAGCTTAATCGCGTAATGTCAGGTGGAATGAAGATAAAGGTGAATCGATTTAGGAGAATTGAGATCTTACGTACCTTAGTATAATACGGGCTATACTAGTATTGGAATAGCCTGTTTGAGAGCAACACGTGACTGACATACCGCTGGCTGAGGACACTCAATAAAAGGCAAGTTCGAAGGATGTGAACAAGAATCTGAATGATGGGATTGAGTCGATAAGTTGAGGCTACGTGTGCTAGTCCGTTGACTGTCCTCACGTGATCGTTTTAAGCTCATCCAGCTCCGAGAGTCCTTCACAGCCCTCCACCATCCCGAAAGCATCCCCAACGTCGTCTTCATCGTGTATAGAGCCGCGGTCCATCTTTGTGTTCAATCCCGCGAAAGGACGTCATGAGTCTGCCCACTCGTCTGGATTTTGCCCAGCCACGCCTGATAACAGATTCTGAGATGCACTCGATTCGACGGCCACCATATGCAGGCACTTCGCCCCGGCCCCCAACTCAAGGCGATGACAATGCTCGCTCTCCCGATGCTTCACTCTTCCTAGTGTCCCTTGAGCCAAATCTGGATTGATATTGTCAGCTGCAACATGAGGTCGGCATCGAGACATCCTAAGTATCGACTGTAAGTTATCTTCTCGGCAGAAATCTAGCGACTCAATGTTAATTTCTTGAACGACGGAAGGGGTAGTTCATCAATACTAGGTCAGGAACGGCCCGCCAATCAACTACAATGCCAACAGAACCGTGTGGTTGCACCGCCCCCATAGCGGCCTCTGATGCAGATCGTTCCCAGTCTGTGGCCCGTCCCCGTCCCCGTCCCCGTCTCACCCCGCAGCTGAAGTCTTTACCTGCATCCCCCATCATCTCATCAACTCTATCATTCTTACCTCTTCTTGGGCGTAATGCTTGCAACTGACCTTTCAAGTATCGCAATCTCCTCGAATGAGTTCTCGGGCCCTTGATCAGATCACCCCAGCCGTCGTAAGATGCCAGATGACTCGGACCTGCGAGGAAAGGTCTACTCGTACTGACAGCATTGGCCAGCGCCTAGCAACGCAATGGATCCCTTGACCGCCATCGGTGGGTTGGCTGCAACTGCTCAGATCGCAGGCGGTATACTCTTAATCACTCAGAAGCTGAACGATGCGCGAAAACGCTACAAAGCTAGCGATACTACTATCAGACTTTTGATCGCCGAACTGCTCTCGATCAAAGCCGCGGTTGGCCAGATTGAAGACTGGGCCAAGTATAATTCCGAAGAATGCACAATGCCTAGGGAACTGGTGAAAGCCTTTGAGGTCTCGTTCGAAGCTTGCCACTTGGCCATGGAAATACTTGCGGAACAGGTCGCCAAGTTGGTTTCCAACAACCCATTTGTTGTCAAGGCTGGGGTGGCTTGGAATGAAGCCACCATGAAAGATCACGCAGAGCGTATGAGAAGTCAAGTCTCGGCGTTACAGCTTTTGATACAAGCGGTACGCTGTGGGAATCCTCGTCAACAGAAGGATCTACTAGAAACTCCACAAAGTCAATCCATTATCCGACAGATCGTTGACGACACCAGCACTATCCGCGCTATCCGAGGGCGCTCGGAGATGGGAAGCGGCCCTCCAACAATTACCAGCAATCGAGGCTCTACCATTGGAAGTACCATTTTTGACATGGATCCAGAGTTAGAAAGGACGCCACCATACCAGCGCGCAAAGAAACATCATCAATCGAAGTCTTTTGATGCCCAAGCCGAGAATCCGTTCCGCAAAGACGACCAGTCAACCAGCATAGCCAGACCAAGCATGCCTTCGAGGCCTCCACCCACCACTCCAACCATTGTCACGACCTCGTCAGAAGAAAGCAAAGTAGATAGCGGCTACCGATCGATTTATGACCATGACGCCGATCTGGTCAATCCAGTTCGCTATCGTGAGACGATAACGAAGGTTAAAGCACCACACGGCGGCGACAAATCCATCGGCCGATCTGTGTCTGATCCGGTGGCTCGCCCGTCTGATGGAGCGCAGGAGCATCAATCGGAGGATCAGCTAACGCCGATGGAACGTTTCCGATTCAAGCCACCGCCCTCTACATTTGATCCCATCGAAAGTCACCATGGGTTGCGCCCAACACGCCATGTGTCTCTATCTGAGCCAGCAGTTTATCGTCATAGTCCCAAACTGCCCAATGAAGCCCCAAAAAGATCGCCATGGGGCACGCTGAAGCGATTGACAAGTCGAGCGGCATTGACTCCCTCGATTACAAGTCCACTAAGTCCTGGAGCTGCTTCGAATTCCAGTCTTCGGTTATCTCTCCCAAAAACTGTCAAGCGAAGAAGTGAATCTAACATCCACCAAAGTATCGATTTCGCCTCTCAGGACGGTCTTTCAGCACCTCCTCTTGTTCGTGCAGCCCAATCTGGCTCGCGTGTTGAAATCAATCGACTCCTAGAACAGCGTGTCGATGGTATCAATGCAAGGCATGTTCAGTCCGGGAAAACAGCACTAGCTGTCGCTGCTCATTGCGGCAACGACGACGTCGTGGCAGTACTTCTACACTATGACGCCGAGGTCAACAGTCCAGATGTATTCGGGATGACTCCGCTTCATCTTTCCGCCAGCCGTGGTCACTACAAGGTCATGGAATACCTGCTTGGAAATCATGCTGATGTAGATGCGTGTACTCTCGATGGGAGAACACCGCTCAGACTTGCTTGTGATGGCGGTCATCTCCCATGTATAGAGTTACTGCTGGCCTACCGCGCGAAGGTTAATGCGCGTGACGAGAAGAAGCTAACAGCTCTGATGGCCGCTGCCATTATTGGAGACGTCCAAATCATTGAGCTGCTTGTTCACAACGGTGCAGACAAGGAAGCGAAAGACGCCTCCTTGCGATCCGCGATGCATTACGCTGCCGAGAATGATTACGACGGGGTAGTCCAGAAGCTTCTTGAATTCAGAACTGACATCGAGTCCATCGGTCCCCAAAGCAAAACTCCATTGTGTTGTGCGTGTGCGTCTGGCTCGCATCAGACTGCTGCGCTCCTCATCTCCAGGAAAGCCAATACCCGCCATCAGGCTGATAATAATAATACACCGCTCCATTTCGCATCCCTCTACGACCGCGCGGACACTGCCGAGCTATTGCTGCAACAGAAACGTGTCGTTGTCGACGCTCGCAACAACGAGGGCCAAACACCTCTTCACCTGGCTGTCATAAACAAAAGTTTCTCTGCTGCAGAGCTACTGCTCCGCAGGGGCGCCGCTGTGGAAGCTGTCTGTCATCGCAATCTGCGACCAATACACCATGCTTGTGACAAGTCCGACCACAACATGCTTGGCCTTCTGCTTGGAAACGGTGCATCTATCGAAGCAGCGACGCACGAAGGATATCGACCAATTCACTTCGCTGCAGGGCGCCATGGTTCTGAAGCTGTTCTCAGCACTCTGCTGAGGAAAGGTGCCCAGGTGGACGTGCGTAATACTGCAGGAGATCGAGCACTTTGTATCGCTGCAGCCCGAGGTCATTTGAGTTCTGTCAAGGTCTTGTTACAGAATCGAAGTGCGGTATCGTTGCGTTTGCCCAAGAGTCCTTCTTTCCAGGATAGCCCTCTATGTAAAGCAGCACGTTCTGGTTATGGAGAGGTCGTGTCAGAATTGCTTAGGCAAGGTGCTGCTGTCAATAAATCAGACGAAACGAACTGGTCACCGCTCCGGTACGCGGCTTACTATGGCCATCCACACGTTGTCGAGGTACTATTGATGGCTGGCGCCACTTTGAGGAGAAGTAAAGGGCTTGTAGAGAATAGTTATGAATCCATTAACGGTGTAGCACAATTCAATTTTGCTCCGGGCGTGAGCACGGCAAATCAGGCTGCAGTGAGACAATGGCTGGAGTCCGCGGCTCTGCGGGAGACAACACAACCTCGTCGCGTTGAAGAGCACGACCCCTATCTCACAATTTCGACTGCGAATGGAGGGCCAGTGCAAGAGGTTTACGAAGTTGGATGAAACAGCATCGTGAGGAATAATCTAGGCGAAAGACAAGCTACCGGAATCTTATCGATATTGGTGTTCCTATAGTCGGCGGGAATCACGATGGTGTCTTTGAAATTGAGCTCTACCTATTTCAGTAGGCACCTTTCGATGTTCGGCGAGCCTGTTTCCCAGAGCGGCTGGAGACACAAGGATATGTTCCCTAATCTATGGGCGATCTTCCTGGCTCAGAAGACATCAAGGATCATAGATTTGTCACTATGTGGCCTTCACGACTCGATTTCCGAGGAGACATGGAATGCATTGAGGAAGCAGGTTTGGAGGGGAAAACAGGCCTGAAGTTCAAAGAAGTTGAAGATATCACGCCCCGCCAGATTCCCAGGTATTCTGGGATATCGAGCAGTCGAGTCGTAAAATCCAATGGCTCGGTCAGCAGCCCGAGCACGCCCCGTCCTATGTCTCCGAGGAAACTCGCTACGTCATAGCTCCATCTCCGCTTTTCGGAACCTCGAGGTCCCTCGACTACTGGGATGTCCACAGGCTTCCTCCTCCTCCTCCAAAACCCCCAAGATCGCTAGTCCGCCTCCCACAATGTCTCCCACCAAGATCCGGGTGGCTCTCGACTGGACACCAAACACCATTCACAGTGGCCTCTTCCTTGCGCTTGCGCACCAGTTCTACGAGAACGCCGACCTGGCCGTCGAGCTCTTTCCACCAGACGATGACTATAGAATTGCGCCAGCCAAGCGTCTCGCAGCAGGAGAAGTGGACTTGATAGTCTGCCCATCGGAAACCATCATCGCCTACAACGAGACTGATGCGAGAAATCCGGTGCCATTACAAGCTGTTTATGCCATCTTGCAGCGCGATGCCAGCGCGATTGTTACTTGCTCAGACAGGTTCGAGAATTTGAAGGATCTCGATTCTGGTACATATGGAAGTTACAATGCTCGCTATGAAGATTCGATTGTGAGAGATATGGTTTCCTCAGCCGGCGGAAGAGGAGAAGCCATGAAAATAACTTCAGACGTGGGAAAACTGAGTCTGTTCGACGCGGTCAAGAAGGGAGATCTCGACGCGACATGGGTCTTCATGCCATGGGAAGGCGTCGAGGCTGAGATGGAGGGAGCGAAGTTGCACGTTTTCCGGACGGGTGACTTTGGAATCCCGTATGGATACTCGCCCGTCATCGCGAAGAGGCACGATGGAGGGGTGGAGGACGGTGCCATCAAGCGTTTTGTCGAGGCGACGAGAAAAGGATACAAGCTGGCCCAAGATGATCCAATGGCTGCTGTAGACGCGTTGAGAGATCAAACCTCGCCAACACGGAGCAACGAATTTTTGCTGAAAAGCCAAAAGGCGATCAACGAATTTTACGGAGACGAAGCCGAAACACTGGGGAAAATGGATGGGTCGAAATGGTGGCAATGGTTGGATTGGTTGAGTGTGAAAGGGTTATTGCAAGAGAAACACTTGCAAGCTGGAAGGCTTTTTACTAACCCTTGAATCGAATATGGACGATTCACCGTCAGAATGAAGTAAGGGCTTGAATTATCTACACAAAATTGGCATCAAACTTGGCAGCGTCGAGGAGCATATACATGCGAGACCGAGACTATCAAGTCTCGCTTTCCAGACTGTCATCCATTCATCTAGACTGATCACGAGTTCGTCCCAGGCAGATTCAGCGTATTCCTTTACTTCCGCGATCTAGGACGCTAGCCAAATCCGAAAGAAATAGGCCAGACTCGGATACACATACCTCATCTCCCGTCATTGCTCATCTTTAGTCTACTTGAACATTTTGTGACTCCTTCCCTGCCATCGTGGCTTCCATACGATGAGAAGTCCGAATCTCGTAGCGGCATCCTTATACTACGCTGCATGTACCTGTACAAAGGTCGTGTAGCTACAAGAGACGGCTAGAGAGATGTCATCCACGAGAAGATTCGCGAAACGGTAAAGGTTGGAAGACCTCCTGCGAACTGCTCAATAGGAAAGTAGGTCTGGAAAACGAAAGTAGGTTTGTGTAAGTTCAGCGGGTTAGGTGAAATGAAGAAGGTTGACGAAATTGTATGGGGTCTGTCTGGAGGTAAGTAGCCAGGAGTGTGCTCCATCCGTTATCCGTAGTGTACAATGTATCTTTTCTTCTCGGAATTCGAGTACCAAGCTGAGGAGCAGCATCGATACCTCGGAAACTGATGTTAACCCCGTGCCTCGGCTTGACTGTCGGTAATGATAAGCTTACGTTCCTCGACTCTAATTAACCAGAGATTACTCCGACTTGAGATAGGAGGCGGCCCAGCGTACAGAGCAGGGGCAGTTCTGGGGTGGTGACCGGATTGAGCTGTGCAATGGTCCGTACGGAACAACGAGCTGTGCGGCTAGGATAGTCCAGGCCTGTTGTGACTTAGACGTTGGATTGCCGATACTGTAATCTACCGCATGCCAATCTATCCCAAGGTCTCCAATCATCGGATACCAAGACCACCGATGTCATCGGTTCGATAACTATCGCACTTCATTATATAGTTTATACTAGAATAACGATTTTAGAACGGATTATTTATCCGGATAAATAGTTTTATTACTAATAACGCGGATAACCTTCCGAAATTAATAGCTTACGCTAGATAGCTTACGCTAAAGAAGACGGTATAGAAGCCGTATTAGTAAATATATAGATTAGGGAGGTATAAATATATAAGGAAGTAGTAGATCTAGACTATAGTATTATAGTTTAGTAATATTATATTAGCTTTTAAAGACCTCTAATTAGCTAAATTAGCCGTAAATTAGGGTCCTAGTCTAAGCGTCTCTACGGAATATTAAACTATTGTTACTTACTCTTATACCTCGGCTAGCCGTATTACTATTATTACTTATTTTTATATTATTATAATTTAACTAACTTTAGACTATACTTAATAGAGATATTTACGTATATTAGATTAGCTATAGTAGCGCTATAGTAGTAGTAATATATAAGATAAGAGCTTAGAATCTATAGCTAGATATATCGAATTCCCTTAATATTATATTCCTATAGTAACTACTTTATTTACTCTCAATAACTACTAATTAGAGAGGATAATATATAAGGATTACCGCTATGATAGATTACGATTAGTACGATTAAAGTACTATTAAAATTTTAATAGATTCGGCTAGAGATTAGTAGAGTTATAAGGGTTTATATAAGTATATATAGTAGAGAGACTATAAAGATATATCTTTAAACTATATTCGTTAAACTTTATTATCTCTTAATCCTTTAACCTTATTTACTTATTTTAACTACTATATTTACTATTTCTCTTATTATTATACATTATAACTCTAAAGACTTTATCTAAAGCCGTTAGATTAATATCTTTTTTCGCCGTTCTCCCTCTAAAAGAACCTCTAAGTTACCCGCTAAATTTAAGGAATCTACTACTTAGGAGTAGCTTTAATAAGCTAATACCCTTACTAACTTATTACCTAATAACAGCCCTCGTTATTTAGGGGTTATTTAGCCCGGTAGGGCTACTATAGACCCTATTATTACTAGCCCTAGTATAGGATCCTCTCGTACTATAATAGCTACTTTAAAAGCTGAAAAAAAGAAGCTATTTATTAACTACTCTCGTACTATAAATACTACTAAGACTACTTAAGCCTCCCTAGCTTAGGATCTAGGATCTTCTAATATATTAGAATCTTATTTATAGTCCGATTCTAAGTTAGACGTACCTTAGATTCTAGATCTCGAGCTAGATATTAAGTATATTAATCTTATAAATATTATATAATCCGATACTAATAGCTTAGATAGCTCGGATTTCGAGTCTATAGAGTAGCCCTTAGATACTAAGGCGGAGCTAATAGATACTTACCTAGTTTCTAGCTCCTACCCTCTACTACTTTATAGCTACTATAGCGTAGTTTACTAGGAGAACTACCCTTAATCCCGTCTATTACGTACTATAAACCGTCTAGCCCCTACTATTAGGTCTACTAATTATACTAAAGGTATACCTCGCCGCTAAGAAACTAAGTTTACGCGTTATCTTTGTAAGTTTAGTAATAGTATACCTTATAGCTTCGAAAACTAAGGTTCTAATCCTAATATCCGTACCTAAAGTAGCCTAATTTAGAAGTATAGTATACTTATCTATAAGATTAAAACTTGTACTAAGATATAGATATATTTATACTACTATAAGTATACTAAAACCCGTCCCGGCACTAATATTGCGGTTTTTCGTATAACTAGCTACTACTATATTCGAGGATATCTTTTAAAATACTATAATATCGACCGCGATAGTCGTATTTAAAGTCTAAGGATATTAAGAATAAAGGAGAAGTAGCGTAAGGAATAAAAGATAGCTTATACGCTTAGCTAACAACTAATTATAAAGGATAAATTTAAGGCTATAATAATAGATCTTATAGTAAATATATAAACGCTTATATTTAAGCCTACCCTAAGGGTTTTATTAAGAGTTATACTAAACTATTAAGGTTACTAAAAGGTTCTCTAGTAGCTAGATTACGACCCTTAGACTACGTAAATTATTGCGTAGGCTATATCCTTAAGTCGATAACTATTTTACTATATTACTAACTACTATATAAACCTAGATTTACGCTAAGTTTAAAGCTTAAATTAATATAAGTCTTCCTCTAATAATATAGCTAGACTCCCCCCCCCTCTAGAACCTCTAGGCTCTATAAGTAGCGCCGTATATCTCTATTTTATACTATAATTACGTCCGTACGCTACCTCCGACTAAGTCTAGCCCTCCGCTATATAGC
The DNA here is from genome assembly GCA_007735645.1 of Venturia effusa. NCBI lineage: Eukaryota > Fungi > Ascomycota > Dothideomycetes > Venturiales > Venturiaceae > Venturia > Venturia effusa. The sequence goes on from CP042198.1 coordinate 210,931, forward strand.
TTAGGCTAGGGAAGTAGTAGTATAATAGCTAGGTCCTAATCGTTATAACTAGCTACTTCTTTAACTTTCCTAGCGAGTAGGATTTTTAGCTTACTAAGACTCTCGTACGGATACTTATTTACCCTAAAATATAACTTTCGGAGATTACTATAGCTAATTTATCCTACTACTATAGAAAATTAAGGAGAGTATACGGACTACGAGATCTAGTATAAATATCTTATTTAATTATACTAGCCGTAATAACTACTACATCCTCGTAGTTATCGCTTATTATACGAACTTAAGTAGTTAGCTTTATATAGTTCCTCTCGCTATAAGGCTAGTTACTAGTAAAAAGAGTAAATAAACTACTCCTACCCTCCGAGATATATTCTCCCGATTCGGTATATTATTAAACCTTAGCCTCTTTATAGCTAACGGGGAGCGAGTTAACGATATTATATTACGTATAATCGCTAACTAACTTAGCTTTACGGCCGAAGAAAAACGGATCTCGTACTATAGCTATCGTATCGCTAATATAGCGAAAGTAGGGCTTAAAGATATCGGTATAAAGCGACTTATAAATATTATTACTTTAGCTTCTAAGGGTACTATTAATACCGTAACTATCGGTAAATACGGTATCTAGGTTAAGACTATCGCTTTTATAGTCGATATTACTAAATCTCCTAAAGCTAAAGCCGAATATATAGCTATATTACGCTAATATAACGACCTAGCGTACGATAAAACCCTCGAAGATAATAATATTATATAACTTAGTTTTACCGAAAAACTAGTTCTTTTTAGTAGTATTAGATAGAACTATATTAATAACTATTTTTATCGTATCCGTAAGTATATTAATATAGTTTCTCTATAGTAAATCCGGAAGGATATACTAGATTACCTCCGCTTTACTTATAAGGATTAGGACTATATTAAAGCCCTTATTAAGTTATATAACCCTCTTATAGAGATAATAAAGATAACCGAGGGTAACTTATCCGATAGTACGTATAGCGCTCTTTAGAAGACTTATACTATAACCGAGTTTTTACTATAGGAATTTAACTATTTAGAAGCTAAATTTAAGCCTAAATTACGCTTTAAAGGTATTATTAACTCTATAGTTATATGCCGCGAGAAGCTTAAAGAATATAAGTATAATCTAGATACTAATATAGCCTACTTTAGGTCGGTTATTCTATATCCGGGGTTAAAGATAAAGTTTTTTAATAGGGTTTATATATTACCGTCTTAAGTAAGATAGTTATCTAGCCGGAAACGGTAGTTTTATACCTATTAGCTACGCTATCGTAGCTATAAGGTAGCTAGGCTTCTATAGATCTATAGCAATATCGTTAAGCCGATTCTATTATTACCCTTAGAGACGAATTTATTACTACGTATAGTTATATCCCCGCTAAAACCCTTATCTTTTAAGCGATTTCTTTATTCTTCGTCGCTAAATAGCGATTATAATATAAGTAGCCCTACTACTTAAGATACTCTACTTAATAAGTTATTACGCTATCTCGCTATACTAGTCGAGCTAAACTATAATCTATTAGTATAGTAGAATATATACTAGACCGATTTCTCTATACTCTTAAAGATAGCTTATAACTACTTATCCTACTCTATAATAAGTAGTAAAGCCGAGCGTATATTTAGCCGTATAAACCTACTTATTACTAATAACCGTAGGCTCCTTAGACTAGACTCCGTAGAAAGCGAGGTTTTACTATATAAATAGTAGTTATATAGCTATATTCGCATTAATAAATATAACCTATTATAGGTTTTAAGTTAAATAACTTTAAGTAAGTAAGCGTAAATTACTTCCTAAATATAACGCTAAGTCTCTTAGGGTACCCTTACTTTATATCCTTATTACTAACCCTATACTTACTTAATTAATAAGCCGTCTATACGGATCGAATCGCTATTACTAGTTCTATTTTTCTTATATATTACTAGTTTATATTTCTATTAATATTGTAGTTAAGTATAGTAGTAGAATATTATTAGCTTAAAACTATAAGTACGGTACTAGGAGTTATCTTTATTCCTTATAAGCTAGGGTCTAAAGTCTATACTTATATTATACCTTTCTTCTAACCTTATTCTCTCTACCAATCTTTAATAGATCTTTATAATTTTTTTTATAATCTACTTATAGTAACCTACTATATATTATTATCCTTTCTTATATATCCTACTTATACTACTATAGTAATATTATAGCGGGTTAATAAATCTATTATAATATATCTACTTTACTACTTAGTGTATAGTATTAACCTTAAATAAGTTTTTTATTACTATATTAATTAATAAGCCGATTATACGAGTGAAACTAGCGCGATTAAGCGTTTAATATATAAAATATATTATCTTAATTAGGCTAGTATAGGAGATATCTATATAGGGGTTAAGTTATCTATAATACTAAAATTTAGATAATATAGCCCGTACGCGACGTTAAGAATATTGAAATTCTTAACTATTAACGGCGATATTAGCTACTAACTATACTAAGAGTAGACTTTACGTAATCTTAATATATAGCGTAGTACCTTAGCTACTTACTACCTCCGTAAACTTAATACCTTATTATAGTTATTACGATATTATTATTATAACGGTCTCTAGCTTTATTTATCAGATAAATAAAGCTAATTATAGCCCGTTATTAGAAGTTTAAAAGCTTTATTAGCCGATAATTAGAGACCTTAATCTATCTATAGTCTCTAAGCTCCCGGTAGACTCTATTCTCTTCTACTAAGATTCGCCTACTTTTCGTCGCTTGAGCCTACGATAGGAGCTATAATATAACGAAATACTTAGGCGACCTTAACGAGGTAACGAGAGTAGCTTCTTTAAGAATATAATAACTACTACCGCAGAATCTACTCTAAGATAGGAACGGACTCCGTAGAAACTTATCTTATCAAACGAATAACGAGTAGCTCCTAAGTTGCCTACTACCTACCCTACGAAGGTAGTCGAGAACTTAAGGCGGCTATATAGTTATAAAGTAAGTAAAAAGGGCTTTCTCTTATCTTATAAATTAGACGCTCTGTTTTCGTTAGACTTTCGTAGTTTTAATAGGGTATAGCTATACTTATTCCGACTAATTATAGGGCGTAGCGCTACTCCTATCTAAGTAAGGCCTAAAAAAATTTAGAATTAGAAAATATACCCTTTTTATAATAGTATACTTAACTTTATAGTCGCGTAATTATATACTTATATAGATTATAGTAATAGTAGTTATTTATATAGAGGATTATAGCTCTTCCTTAGTTTTTAAGTTAATATCCGTAAAGTATATTGTCGCGTAAAGCCTCTAAAGTAGCCTATCTAAAAATTAAAATTTTCGAAAATTTATTTTCTAGCCGTATATAACTACGCTATCTATAAAAAATCTAAGTAGGCTAAAAGATCCTACTTAACCTATCTTATAAGCCCCTAGAAAGCTAGGATTTAGAATTATCTATATAAAAAGTTTCTAGAAGAAAAACGTATTTTCTTAGATTTTTAAATCTTTTTTCTTAGCTATATATAACTATACTATCTATTAAGAATCTAAATAGGCTAAAGACCCTAATTACCCTATCTTATAGGCCCCTAGAAGGCTAGAACTATAAAATATATATATAAAAAGTTTTTCTAAGAATAATAGATTTTACCTTATTTCGAACTAAGAAGTCTAAGATTCTAGGAGAACTAAGAGATCCTATTAATTTTCTTTATTAATTCCTAAGAGATATAATCTATACGCTCCTACTATCAAGCTTTTAAAGTATTTTATAAAGGTTAGATTATGAAGTATATTGAAAATTTTTAGGCTATACTAAAATCTCGACTTTTCGTCTCAGACCCTCTGGAGGTTTGAAGGAGCGCCGCACCAGCCACACCATACTAACCATATTACCACCACCAACCACCATTATAAGGTAGGTAGCGACGAAAAACCAACCAGAGGGTCTGATTTATGAGATAAGCTTTCTCACCACTTTTATAAATCATCAAAGAAGAGATGGAGGGACATGCAAAGAAATCCGGCAGTCAACAGACCCTCGAGCCGTTGCATCACGATGCCCTTTCCTCGTGGTCAACCTCAACCTGAATCTCTTGCCCCTCAGCATTGGATGCGGAGGCGGATTCTCCAGCGCTTTTGACTCTTGTCGCTTGTCGATTGGAAGTCCTTGCCAAGTGCTCATTCGTGTCGAGTGGATGATCAATGCGCGACAGTGGCGCGTTCAAATTGAGACGATGGTCGGAAACTCCATTCTCACGGCTGGACTTGAACGTCAAAATCGTTTGTTCTTGATCATCACTCTCACATTCACAAGTTCTTCCTACAAAGTGAAAAAATGTTGAGCAATGGGTTTGTTTCATCCGGAAAACGAAAGCGCCATACTCGTGTTCCTGAGTCCAGGCTTACCATCGACCACTTTAGATAAAATGCAACAACGCCAATGCGCAATGAGAAGCCATGTTGGCTTTGCCCAAGCAATCTAACACAGAATCCACCACGTTTTCAATATCACTTCCACTAATGTATGGTTTTGGCATCAATGCAGTTGAGATGTAGACCTATCCGACTTCTTCGATTAAATCTCTCGCCCCTGCTGCCACACTCATATGCGTCCTTCCTTTGCAACCATGAGAATAGTGTCCGCTTTGGCTGTGTTGTTTGCGCAATCCGCCTGGTCAGCTGTTACCGGGGTCCGCCATGGACCTACGCTCAAACCACGCCAGTTCGGTGAGGCCTGATGACTTTGTGGTGAGAACAAGAGATTCTGACATGAATTCAGGAGGTGGTGGGAAAGTGGCAAATCCCGAAGGTTTTGCACCTCTTCGAGTCGAGCTGCCGACTGGCTCGAAAGTCCCGGGGGCGAAGCGCGTCAAGATCCGCTCTGGCCCTTACAAAGTCCCGAACATGGGAGTCAAGAGTATGGGACACGCCGGCATGCTGCCAAATTATCCGGATACCAAGATCGAGAGGCCTTGCGAAGGTGAATGCACGATATTATGGCAACAATCGGGCCTGGAATTTCCCAATGGAACCAATGCGAATATCGACTCTGGTCTTTGGTAAGCATTTCGCCGAGATACCCGAAGATATCTAATACTTTCCAGGCTCCATCATATGGTACACTTCAACTCCGGCCCCACCCGCTGGGACGCCACGGGATGGAGTTATGGACTTTTGTGCATACCATTTCTCCCAGTCATGAATAGAGTAACCAGTGCTGAACGCTTCTATACATCGGGTGAGCACCGGTCTACCTAATGGATTTAACACGAGGGATCAACTAACTAATTGAACCCGAGGTAACGAACGAAGTCCATTCATCTATAATCCCAATGAGAACGGCCTTGAATCTGGCTCTGGCTATCATCTTAGAAAAGAGGACAAATTTGCATACTTGGTAGAGCTCATGAACATGAACATGGAGGATGCTGTAGTGTACATGACAGTACGGCAGCCACTTTCTTCAGTTTACTTCGTAAGAACGCCCAGCTGATGGTAGTCCAGATGACATACGACTACTTACCAGGAGAGTTGCCGAAAGGATGGACCGAGACTAAGAGCGTTTGGCTCGATGCGTTCCAGTGCGGCACCTCTGAAGTTCGCGCCCCACAAGAGAACGGCAGCTTCTCGATCAAGAGTGGAAGATGGTCGCCTAATTTTGAGGGGACGGTATTGAGTGCGATGGGACACGGTAGGCAACTCCCACGAAGGCACGATGTCTGACAATGTGCGATCTAACAATGCTCCTAGTTCACGATGGTGGAATGGAAGTGGACGTACAGATGACCACGGATAAGTCGCTGTGCAAGGTAGGACATCAAAGAACTCCGGAATCCATATGATCACTGATTGACGACATAGACTCAAACACAATACGCCGAGACACCACAATATGTTTTCCGAGGAGCATCGATGGGCGGTGATAAAGTCGCGACTAACCATATTTCTTCAATGAAAGGCTGCACTAACAAAGACGTCGTCGCCGGAACGAAGATGGAAAAGGGCCAATCCTGGATGGTCAAAGGCGATTATGATTTCTCTAAGAACGACGGTAATCTCGAGGGTGGCAAGCAGTCTGATGTGAGGGCTACACATGATTGATATGCTGGCACTGCGCTGACACTTTCGGTAGATCATGGCTATTGCTATGGTCCTCGTACAGGTGCCTCCAGGGCCACTGCCAGCCCCAGGCTCTGCGGCGCTAAGAAAGACTCCAAAGACTGGTCGATGGGTACAAGAGGAGGACGGTGCTTACATCCGAGGATCGGGCTAGCGCTGCGCTTCGCGAAAGTCAAGATACCACAGCAATCAACTCTCAAACATGCTTCGATACGCAAAACCTTCACCTCCTTTCTAATGTTTAAACCTGAGATTTTTGGATTACGACAGCCACTTCGAGACGATTGCAACAATATCTCGCAATTGCTTTTCGATAAGAGTCCACCAGTATCTTTCATGCCGTCTGCCTCAGGAATATGGAACTTCATTCAGCTTGAGGACGTCTGCTAAACATCGCCTCCCTACACCATGCTCATGTTGCAGTCAGGCTGCGGACAACGTATGTGTGGCTTAGAGCTTTTGTATGGCATGGTGTCTATGTTGGAGGGCTTTCGCAGCAGAATTACTCGGCGCCAAAATCAACGTGGCAGATTGTGCATATGTCGCCGATCTCGTTGAATGGTTTTTGTCTATGGACGAGATCGGTATTTTCTTTGTCGCTCTACTTCTCGAGTGATCGGAACTCAAAGCTATCTTAAATTTTTGTTCGAATCAAAGGTCAAGAACAGTGTTCTCTCGAACGGTGTTTGGATTTCTCATTCAAATCTAGTTAAACAATAAGGCACTGTTATTAATGATCACAAGTTGAGTCCGAATAGTACATAGCGATGTCGAATAATCATGTAATGAAGAGCAAAAGAAATCAGTATTGTAACACAACGCAAATCACCTGGCATCAGTAATTTTCTCCAAACCAAACACTCAACGCAACTCGCGCCCGCGATCCATCTCTCCGCCATTTCGCAATGCCCGACTGGTCTTTTCACAATCCTTTCGCACGCACGAACACATTTCAGCCATACTCTTCCAGAACATACAGAGCTGCTCTCGACAAGCTTCAAATAAATCCTGATAAGACAGACGATGTTTGCGGAATCTGTCTGAATGAGCAGAACCCTAAAAGCCTTCACCCAGGTGATTCGCTCTGTGACGCGCCGTCAATCCGACTACCTTGTTGCAGCAAGGTCTTTGGTAGAACGTGTATCCTGCGCGCCCTCGAACAATCGCCCTGTTGTCCGTCGTGCAGACGACTCATCTACACAGATGAAACCAGACGGAAAAACCATTCCATCACCTGCAAACAATGCGTCACGATCTGGGTCTTCTGGAACACCTACATGTCCATACTGGCAGGGGTCGCTTCGGTGACCTTCAACATTTATTCGATTTTCATCGCTGTCATGCACATCATCATGTGCTTGGGCATCGCCGTAGTGCAGATGTCAATGTCTTCCGGTTCTGATCCTCCTGGCGGGATCGAGTTCATCTGCGGTCCTGCCACACTAGGCAGACTGCTGTTGAGACTATCAGTCTCGGTTCTCTGCCTCTCATTGGGCACATCCCTAGGGATTTGTCCTTTAGCTCGAGAGTCGCGAAGGGCAATCCAATCTTTGCTTATAAACGGCCCTTGGGCTGCAGTATACCGCTTGATTATGAATGCAGCCTTTCCAGGGCAAAGGCTGGACAGGCTAAATAACGTATACATGTCGTTTCGGAAGCGGACGATCATCGTGACAACCTCTTTGATTCAGCCTTTGTTGATTGCACTTGCTCTCACATCTTTACGTGCGTCATCCATGCTGCTTCCCAAGCTGATATCGGTGTCGGGTCTCTACGCACTTCATCTTACTCTTTGGCTCTCTGTTGGGAAGACGAACGATGTGGATGGTCAAGACTTAGTCTGGGCTCACATAAGAAATGCTGTTATTATCACCATGTCCTTCCTGCTCAGCTGTGCAACGTGCGCACGCCACTTTTCGACACACGAGCCAGATCCTTTTTGGAGCTGTTTTGGCTAAACTGGTCAAGCTGTGGAGGAAGTAGGAGGGACTGCATGATGGTGCAAGAATGATGTAGAGCTTGAAGAGGAATCTCGGCCCATCTACGTTCGCAAAGCAAACTTGCGAGCCAGACGCTTGCGAATATTTGTCTATCTTGATGTCCTAGTCAGTTTTGACGGCATCGCGAGCGATTTCCAATGATAGAAAATAGTCGACAGGATACCCATAATCTTTCATTGTCAAACAACTGAGACCATAAGTCTTCGCTTGATGATGTGGCCAGCGGGAAAAAGATTTAGAATCATAAGCAGGACAGTCATCCAGCCTGATCGCCTTCGCAATGATCTTGGTAGAAGAACTTTGACGCAAGGCCAAGGAACATGGTGGGCGCAGTGGTCTGCTTCCTCAGACAGTTGTCGTTTGCACAGAGAATCTGTAGTCGATGGACATGGTCGATTGCTATCAACTCTAGAATAAATCAGACCTAAACCTACGAGGTTAGCTCATGAAACCAACAGGGGCCTTTACGTGCCCATGGTCTTCCTCCTTACCCATTCACAGCTTCGCCTTCTTGAACACAGCCTTATCATGTGCGCAGTGCACACAAGCCTTCCCATCCGCGGAATAAATGACTCCTCTCGCCATAGCGGTGTTCTTCCCAGCGGCCACGACCTCGCACTCAACACGACAAACACTTCCCACAGGCACCGGTCTCAGATATGTCGTGTTCAAAGCTCGACTAACATGTCCGGCATCCAAGAATCCCTCCTTCGCAATCGTCAGAAAAGCCGTTGACGTCAACGTATCCAGTAGAGTCGCGGCAGCACCTCCATGCAGATTTCCGGATTTATTGCATAGTTCGGGCGTCACGGTGAGTTCCCATGTTGAGCTCTGTTTCTCGACGCTGGCGGAAATTAACTTGCATTGTTTTAAGCCTGAGACGTCAAAGCCGGCGTAGTCAGGGCTGGCGATGATCTCTTGTTGAAGACTTTTGATGCGGCCTTCTATCGGTTGGGAGAGATCGACGTGGAGGTATGAATTGATGCCCTTGGCAGGTGCCATGAGTTGAGACGTCGCCGAATATTCAGCTGGGTCTACCGCGGGAATACTCAATAGCTCGGAAGGAAGGCTGACATGCAAAGCTTGTAATTATGCTGGAAAACAATTCACTACAGACCAAGTTGAAGAGCTTGATGGATCAAAAGTGAATCGATATAATTGTTGTTGTTGTTTTGTCGGAACGAGGTGAAAACCCGTCTCGGGATTTACTTCGGCTTAATTCGGCTATCGTATGACGATGGACAACTCGCAAGTCACGAGACCTTGGCTTTCATCCATCCAACTTGCTCATCATCGTCATCACCGTCAGAGATTCCTGACCGCAAACTCTCTGCTGAACTTTATCTGTACTACTGCGTTGTCTTGTTGCTCGACGTCACACATTGTAGCGAACTCTCCAAATCACATGACCAAGAGCGACCGGATTGTCTCCGGACTACTCAAACTCGCTCCTTAAACTTGGATGCTCCGTATGTATAGGGTAGGAGATAATCGTAGCGTAGCTACTATACTATACCTATTTTATTAGCGTAATAAAGATTCTTCCTAACGGTCTATATACGTAGTATTAACTAGATACTTACTACTATTACTACTTCCTAATTAGGCCTATATATAAAGCTTTAATTACTTAATCTTACCTTAATTACTATACTAAACTACTATTTATACCGTAATCTCTAGTATAGCCGTAGCTAGGGTACTATAGAGGCTCTAATTAACCTAATTACCCCTAATATAAGTATTATTAATCTTAATACGGATTCCTTATTACTAGATATCTAGGGTCCCTAAGGGGTCGGGTCGAGTCGGGTTTTAGGGGTACCCCTCTAACCCGCCGTAGGGGGGGGAGTAAATAGGGGGGGGGTTAGGGTTTTAGGGTGGGGGATAATTTACCCCCTAACCTAATAATTAGGGTAGAATCGGGGGCGTACGTAATACTTATTAAGATATAATACCTATATAAAGTATTATATAATATTATTAAGAGATAAGGTATTCTTATAGAAAGTAAGAGTAATAATTTAGTAGAATCTAGGTCTTAAGTTATAATATTTATATATTAAGTATTACTAATAGTCTCCTAATAGTTAATATAGAGAGAGAGCTATTTATTTAGTACTAGTATATAGAGAGAGAACGGGTATAATATTAGACGCCGTTTTTAGACTTATTATCTAATATATCTCGCTTATTAATAATACTATTATTAGTTATAAAACTATCTAGATTTCTATTATTATTATCTTCTTCTTCTTCTATCTTCTCGTTATCCTCCTTATTCTTATCTTAAAGCCGACCTTAAAATATAGAGGCTAGAGTACCCTTATTATCTACTATATCTATTTTATTAAGATAATTACTATTAATATTAGTCTTCTATTTAGCTAATAGTAATATTACTAAATATTAGAGATCTATATTACGAACTCTACTATATCTCTAAGTAGTATCTCTCTTCGAACTAAATATAAGCTCTTATACCTTAGTTACTAGTAAGACTTTAGGTAGATTAGCTTTTAATCTAGCTTTATTAATAGGATATACTATCTACTAACTAGTAGGACCTAGTAAGGAACGGCTAATTATAAGTTAATTACGTAGAATCGTAATTTCGTCTATATTAAAAAATTAGTAAGAAGAGATAAAGGAAAGGGAATCGATAGTATAGGTCCCTATAGTAATAAGGGTCTATATAAGCGTTAGAGACTATTAGTAGACTATTAGGTAAGCGGAATACTAACCAATAGTTCTTCTTTATAAAGATATTTATAGATCTTCTTATTTTAAGTAACGAGTACTAGACTATTTACCTTAGTATTTAATAATTACGCTATATACTACTATAATCTCCTTATAAGTCTAAATATAGTTTACTAGTAGTTTAAGTAGCGAGTAATAGTAGCTTCCTAGAACTTTTTAATTTACTTATCTACTATAGGGGACTAGATTTTAGTATTAAGAAGTACGTCTAGATCTTAATTAAGAGATTTATTATTATCTTTATTATTCTTTTCGTTGTCGTCTTCGTCGTTATCTTTATTATCTTTATTATTATTAGGTTCGAAGGCGATGATTTATTAAGAGGGCGTTTAACGATATTAGGATAGCTACTAGTAGTAATTCTAGAGGTATTAATTAGTTAGAGGACTAGTAAAAGAGTAAGGAACGTTAGTATAGATATACCTCTTATCTATAACTTCTTAAGTAGCCGCCTATAAAAGCTTCTTTTAACGCGTCTCTAGTAATTTATTAAAGCCTAATAAGTCCTTTACTTTCTTACGCGCTACTAATATTATAGTATATAGGTACCGCCTAGCGTAATCTTTTATCTTCTTAAAGCCTTTAAGACCCTTACGGCGCGTAGTCTCTTTCTATATATACTTATTTATAGATCGCTATATAACTAGTTTAGCGGGCGCTATAGTAGCGAGTAGCTAAAGTAGGGAACGGCTAATAGTCTACTAATAGTTAAGGGTACGATTAGAGAGTAAAATACGCTAAAATTACTTTTATAGATAGAATAATATTAATTAATAGAAGGAGTTCGTCCTAAGCGCGAAATAGTAAGTATAAGCCGATAATCGGCGCCTAAAGCGGCTTAGTATATAGAGATTTTAGCGCTAGTCTATCGTATATTAGAACGCGCCTTTACTAGTTACCTCTATAACTATTATCCTTATATTAACTTAGCTAATTATATCTTATTAGGCCTATTAAATTATTTTTATCGTTATTTATTACTATAGTATATCTTTATTTTAAATTTACGCGTACGCGTATTTAGTAATACTAATTATAACCTTAGGCGCGTACTAAGATAACTAGCGTAATTACTACTAGTAGCTCCTAGATCGCTTAAAAGTCTTTAAAAGGTTTAACTAGTACTATAGTAGGGACGGCTATTTACGGGCCGGTATAACTCGGCTCTCTTATCCTATATAAGGACGAGACGCGGCGCCTATAAAATAATAGATAATTACCTACTAACTAGTACGGTAATATATTGTTTTATAGCTATCGTTATTCCGTCTTATCTTCTCTATTATATAAATTATATTTATCCGATCTGCCTTACCTTAATCCTATAATCTAGTATAGAATTCTAAGACGGAAGTAGAAAGCTACTCTCCCCTATTATCTACGCTTACTCTACTATATTTTTAGTAGAGAAGTAGGTAAGTTAAAAGAATAATAGGTTCTTTATATTAGTTATCTATATTATAGGAAGGAGTCGGTTTATCTAGCTATTCGCGTATACTTACGAGCTCTTACGACGGTAAACTTTTATATCTCGATCTATCTCGAGTTTTCGATATACTAACGACGATACTAACGACGATACTAACGACGACGACGATACCGAGGCTAAAGACTATATATAGCGGTATCGCTATATAGAATTTTCTCTCTCTTATTATCCTACTAACTATAGCGTAACTAATAATAGCTCGATAACTATCCTTAAGGCCTCGAAGATTAAAGAGGCTATAGCGATATACCTAGTTAAGGATAAGCCTATTCCGAGGTAATTACCTTAAACGGGATATAGATAACGTAGTACGTATTTCGGAAGAATATCTACTTAAGTAACTATATATATTTTTCCTCTAATCCGGTCGAGGAGTAAAGACTTATACGGCGACGACGATAGGCTCGTTAGTACCGACTTTAGGTATTACTCTATCCGTACTATTACGGTCTACTATTATAAGTACCGTCTTTAAGCTCCTAATACTAATATAAACGATCCTACGTATATTTTAGTATTATCTATCTTAATACTTCTACGAAATTGTTTCTCTAAGATATTACTATAATAGTATTCTAACTATATCTAGTATATCTACCAACCCTACTATTTAGGATCTAAGAAGTCTACCTCCTCCTATTCCGAGTACCGATAGCTTAACCTATAACTAGAAGGCTCTAGAGAACTCTAGTCCTAATACTACTACTTCTCCTAAGATAAGTACTTCCGGAGCGACCTATCTTCCTAGCGGTACTACTCGTAGCGGGAACGGGATAACCCTATTTACTATTAAGGACTTCTTAAACCTTATAACGAATATAGCTTCCTAGGCTTCTAATACGGCTCCTAGTAATACTTTAACTCGTTAGTAGACTACTACCGAAGAGTATAGTATATCTAAGAAACGTCCTATTCGCTATAACCCTAGGAACCTCCTCCTCCCTACTTATAAGGCGTTTACTAGAAAGAATAGATCTAACTTTATCTCGAACTTAGAGAAGTATTTTAGCTTTTTCGATATTACCGAGGACGAGTATAAGTACTATAGCCTCCTAATAAACTATAGTTAGACTCTATAGGACGATATCGAGTATCTAAAAGGCTAGTCTAAAAAGGACTAGATAGCCCTTAAGAAAGTATTCTATAAGGAGTACTGGGCCTAGGACGAACGACAAAAGAAGAAAACCTTAACCTACCTAACTAAGCTTACTATTTAAAGCGAGAGTAGCGTTCTAAATACGAGTAGCTTTATTAAGGAGTTTAAGACCTACTAGCTAGGTATCTATTAACGTAAGACTAGTACGGCTATAGACGGAGTACGTATCTTCCTTAGTAGTCTTCCTAATACGATCCTAACTAAGGTTAACCGTATAATTAACCTTAACGAAGAAGATAAGGACGACCTATACGAGGATATTAACGTAGTTATTAAGATAGTAGAGAAGGTTATTTATACTACTAAGAAACTTAAAACCTTCCGTATTAATAAGAAAGAGGATAAGGAAGTCGGCCGTATCGCTAATAAGTTAGTCGTTACTCGTAATAAGTACTTCGAGGGTACCCGACGTAAGAAAGCTACTAGCCCTTCTAAGTTAAATCCCGATCTTATTAAGGCTATTAGTAAACTCCGTATTAATAATATAAGTAGAGAGATTCTATATACGATAGTTAGCCGAACTTACGACCTAGTTTTCGCGATTATATAGAAAGATACGATATAGTTTACGCTCCTTACCGTATATATTAATAAGAACTTCCTAAGTAAATACTAACTCTAGGTCTAGTAATAGCCTTAATACTAGTCTTAGATATAGTACGTCTAGGAACCTATTTAGTAGCCCCGTTATAATAGTTAGCCTACTCCTCGTAATACTAATTACGTAAATAACCCTAGTAGTTCCTATCGTAATAATAATATCGGAAATAGAAACAATTAGGCTTTATAGAAGCTACGAATATACCTCGGATATAACGACCCTTACTATATACTATTCTACGTAGATAGTTATATAAAGAATCTATACGTCTAGGGAGTATATTTCTATAATCGTTAAGAGGGACAGAGAGGTCTTTTCTAGAGAACTATTAATAACCTAGAAAATAGAATCTAAGGACTTTGTCTAAACTAGAAATAGTATTAGCTACTATAGATTCTTAATATAGTAAAGAAAGGACTTAGGCCCTTATTAGTAAAAGTAAACTCTATTAGTATTTCCTATCTCCTTAAGTCCGATAAAGAGATTAAGATACCTTCTTACCCTCCTAATTTTATTAGTATCGGAAGTCTAGAAGTATCTACTACTAGTACCTAGTCCTCGCAGAAAAAGACGCCTAGAAAGTCGAATAATAAAGTTTAAAAGCCGTTCTCGAAGAAGTCTATAAAAGTAAAGTATACCGTTTCTAGATAGTTTCGAGACCTAATAGACTAGGCTATTAAGGGAAGCTCTTAGAATAAGGATAATAACGAAACGATAGACGAAGATTCTACCCTACGTAATAAAGAACCCGTAGTCGTATAGAAGAAGAAATAGGAGAGGCGGCTAACGTATAAGTAGTACCTCGCTGTATAGGATAAGTCGTCTAATAAGCTAAGACTAATCTAGAAGATAATATAGTCTCCTAGTAGAATTTAACTTACTCTAAACGAGGCCCTTATCTATATTCCTTACTTCTCGAAGTTTATATTTTAGAGTCTCCCTCTAGATATAGTTAAAAGGGTCGCGCCTAAGTTTAAAGCTACTTAATAATAGAAGGAAGAGAGGCGGCTTAAACGAGCCGTAAAGAGAATAGCTTAATAACCCGTAACGAATATAGTATTACTTAATAGTCTAGCTTCTAGAGACGTAAAATATCTAAGATCCCTCGCTAATATATCTATCGGTATTAATTTAATTACTATATAGGTAGTCGATATTATCGACCGAGCCAACGGTAAACGACGTATATCTACTAAGTCCCTATATATATACGTATATTTTCGAAATATATCTATAAATAGTCTAATTAATACTAGTATAGAAGTAAATATAATTAACGAGAATTACGCTTAACGTATCGGACTTAGAGTTAATAGCTTTAGAGAGCTAGAATAGTAGTAGGTACTCTAAAGTCTTTATATCGTAGATAGGAGAAGTATATCTATTATTAGGTAGGTAACTATATAGATCCGCCTTACTAACGTAGGTTTCTCTTACGATAATATTCTCTTTATAGTCCTCTAGAAATACGCCTAGCTCGTTATACTTAGTTAGCTATTCGCCGCGAGATCTTCTCTTTAAGTCCTTAACCGTCTAGATAGCTTAGTTAACTATATCGCGACTTCCGTTCCTAGAGATAAGACGGTAATCTAGTAGGCTACTATAGTAGAGATTAACTATACGGTAATCGCGAAGGCCTCGAGAGAGGCGTCCTCGGAGGTAGAGGTAACTCTAATAGTAGAGAAGAATAAAGATAAGAAGGATAAGGATAAGGACGGCGAGGACGATAGCTTAGATAATAACTTAGAAAACGAGAGTATAGATTTATAAGACCTAGAGACTTATCCGTAGTAATTAGTCTAGATATACTTTCTACTAAAGAAGCGAGGTTAGCTAGTTTATTTTTTAATATTTAGAGTACGGAAGACGCCGCCTCGGAAGTCGATAATCGCGAATAACTAATAACGACTTACTATAATCTCGCGACCTTCTAGATCGAAATAAGGAAGAAGAAGACTTAAGAGAAGTTCTTATAGAATAGGCGCTATATAGTAGATAATTTTAGAATATAGAGAGTTAGATTCCTATTTAGTAATAAAACGGACTCGCGGTAAAATCGCCGGATAAAACGGACTTAGATAATACCCGGGGCCGCCCTAGATATTAATATCGTTAGGTATATACTCGTATCTCGCTAGATCGACGACTCTAGCGTTCGGAATAGCGCTAATATACTCTATAAGAGAAAAGCGGATAAGGTATAGCCTTAGAATATCGCTCTCTAAGATAGAAGTACTCCTAGCGGCTACGTCGACTAGAGGTAGGTCGTAATAGCTAAGTAGAAGAGCTTAGAAGCGGACTCTCTACTCGATATATATCTAGAGAAGAGATATATACTATTCGCGCGAGGTACTTAACTTATAGAGAAGAGATTTCGAGAGATACGTATTAATCCGGACTTAAGTCCTAAGGAAGTTACGCTCGTTAAAGAAATACTCTACTATAGGGAGGGTTCTCTTATATAGGACTTCTTAGAGTACGGTAGAATACGGCCTAAGATTACTTCTCCGTAGCGTATACGTACTATCGAGTATATTCCGTAGTAGGCTAAGTTATTTAATATTCTAAAGGCTCTTACGGACGAAGTACGGAAGATATTTTAGGAACGAATCGATATAGGACGTCTAGAACCTAGCTATACGCTATATAGGAATCCGTAGTTCCTCGTCTTAAAGAAAGATAAAGATTATAGACTAATTAATAGTACGACTAATATTAATACCGTAATAATATAGGATATAAATATTCCCCCTTCTACTAATAAATTCGTAGACTTCTTTATAGGGTATCTATACGTCTTACTCGCGGACTTATTCTCTAGATATAACTAGCTCGAACTTACTAAAGAGAGCTAGGATCTAACCTCTTTCTAATACCCTTTTAGACTATATAGAATAACGACGCTACTATAGGGAGCTACGAACTTAGTCGCGTAATTCTATCGAGTAACTAAGGCGATTATCCGGTATTAGATATATATAAGCGACGTTTATATTAACGATATTCTTAATAAGCTAACGAAGAACTACGGAGTATAAATAAGTAAACTACCTAGGATCCGTAAGAATATTCTTAAATATATTAGAGGTCTCGACGTACTCCTAGCCGATATTAAACGCGTAGGAGTAATAGTATCTAGAAAGAAGTTCGATATATATATAGAAGGCCTCTATATCGTCGGTTATTAGTATAATAGAAATAGATATTATCCTAACGAGTCTAAGGTTACTACTATTCTAGAATAGAATAAGCCTCGTATACTAAAGTTAGTAAGAGTATTCATCGGTATATACGTTTATTACTAGATCTAGATTCCTAATTTCGCTCTAATTACGTAGCCTATATTCGTCCTCTTTAAGAAGGATACTAAGTTTCGTTAGGAAGAGCCGTAGAAACGAGTAATATAACTACTCTAGAAGGTATTAACGAATCCCCCTACTCTTAAACCTGTAAGATATAACGAGGAAGTAGGGTAGATAATTCTTATAGTAGACTCCTCTAATAAAGGTTAGGGAGCGGAGTTAGTATAGATATATAATAAGAAACGGTATCTATACCGATATACGAGCGGTATCTAGTTAGTCGCTAAGCGGAAATACGATACTATTAAACTAGAATACTATACCTTACTTAACGCTCTTAAGAAGTTTAAAATATATCTTTAGGGAGCTAGCTTCGTCGTCGAGACTAATAAGAAGACGCTTATTTACTAATTAAACCGTATTACCTTAGAAATTACCGGCGCTCTCGTAACTCGCTAGCTTACCTAGATTATAATATAGAATTTTAAAGTCCGTTATATCGAGGGAAAGAAGAACGTAGTTACTAATAGTCTCTTACGTTAATATAAGGATACGGATTCTAAGGATGTCCCTCTCGTCCTAGATTTCGATATTAACGACTTTATTATATTAGATCTCGGAGCTATTATATATTCTAGGCCTCGTATCTTTTCTCTATTATCCTCCTCGGAGTATAATAACGCCTCTCTAACGGAATAGGATTTAGATTAAGGATTAGATATATCCTCTATTAGGAGGTATATATAGTAGGGTTTTAAGGGTAACTACTCTACTAAATATAGGATCATCGCGGATTACCTAATAACGCTCTATCGACCTAAAGATTATTAAAATATAAAAGAATACGGGAGTATCCGACGAAGGGCTTTCGACTATCTAGTATTATATAGATAGCTATTCCGACGAGGAAAAAGGAGCTCTCTCTACCGCCGCGTTATCAATAATAAAGAAGAACGCTTCCGTATTATTTAAAGACTCTATAATAAATATAGCTATAAGGGACGAGAATCGACTATAGTACTCGTTCGATAGAGATACTACTAGGTTAGTTATTATATCGATATATCTAAGTAAGTCCGGGAGTATAAAGTTTACTAGAAGAGTAATTAGAATTACGTTAACGAGGGCCTTAATACGATAGTTATTCGTAATAAAATTCTTAGAGTCTAGTAGGCTATTAACTATACGGGAATACCTAAGAGAGATAGTTTTAAGTATATTATATATATACGAGAGGAATTAAGTAGCTAGTTAGAGGCGAAGGTACTCCGTAGCTCTCTAAACGTAAAGTAGATTATAGACTTTATTTTTAAATATATTATCTATCGCTAGGGCGTACCTCTAGAGATAGGTATAGATAGAGAAAGTAAGAATAGGCGATTTACGTTAGCCCTTCTATACTTATACTAGACTCGGAAAATATAGATATCTCTATATAACTTATAGGGTTAGGGGGGTATTAAGAAGGCCTATAGGCTACTTATTATAGCCCTCTAAAAGTCGACGAACGGTAATAATAAGTCTTAGGTCCGTCTATTACCTACTACGCTATAGGTAGAGTAGACGACTACTAAGAGAATAACTAGAATAACTCTAGCTAAGATAATACTCGGCGAGGAGTACGTTCTTCTAATTAAGTTAAAGATAGCTACGTAGTAGACGCTAAACTAGGACTCTATCTCGATAATAGAGGATCTCCTCGCTATATAAATATATTAGATCGACTTACGTAACGAGGATCTTCGCGAGGTAGTAGTAAGATAGAAAAGAATAAGATATAAGGCTAATAAGTACTAGAAAGAGACTTACGAGTCCCGACGACGATAAGAACGACTATATATCGGGTCGAAAGTTCTCCTATATAATACGAAGATTATACGAAATTTTAGAAATAAACTAGAGTTTATTTAGCTCGGTCTATATATTATATCGAGGATTATTATTAACTCTCGTACGGAAAGACCTATTAGAAGCTATAAGTTATTAGAGTTAGACGGAATAGTCGTATTTAAGTTAGTCCGTATAGATCGTATATATATCTTTATTTAAAGAGACGACTCTCTTAAGTCTAATTAGTACTTAGACTTTAGGGCGGGGGAGAGGACTAGAGTAACTACTCTAGATAAACTAGATTATAAGTAGGAAGGCCTACTCCCTAGTACGGATTACGAACTAGACTACGAGTAGGAAGGACTACTTATCGAAGTTATAAACTTTTAAGGATTTAACCGTAATAAGTACGAGTAGTTTTTAGATTACTCTTTCGACGAGATATCTATAGAAGAGCTATTTATTAAGATTATATAGCCTAAAGAATTTAACCCTAATAATTATAAAATTATCGACGATAATCTAGATTAATAGATACTCTATATCCTTTATAGCGTATTCGTTCTTCTAACTATTATAAAGGTAGCTAGTATAGTAGCTAGAGAATATAATCGTTATACGCTAAAGAAATAAACTATTAAGTGCCGGCTAAAAGATAAGCTAGTTATTAGGTACCCGATTAGACTCGATCTTAATAAGAAAAAGAGTTCTCGTAATAAGCTAAGATAATAGATATACTATCGTTTAGAATACTTACGCTCTAGTTAAGTAACTCCCTCTAGTTCTACTCTATTAAATAGAAACTCTTTCTCTATAACTAGGTTAGACGCGTATTTAAAATAATAATTAAGCTCGCTTATAAAGATATACTCTCTAAATCTCCTAACCGAAACGGCGCGATAGTATCTCTTTATCTCTCTACGATTAAAGTATTCGGATAAAGAAAGAAAAGGAAAGTAGAATATAAATAGTAAAAGATATTCTTATAAGGGAGTCGTACTACCGAAGTTCTACTAGTATACTTCTAGGGTTCTACCGTTCGACCTTCTTCTACTATACCGTCCGGGATTTAAGGAATATTCGGAAAAAAGAGGACGTTTAAATCTAAAGAAAGATATTCTAAAACTCCTAAGAGCTCTTACGCGCCGCGTATCCTCCGCTCCTCGAGTCTAAGTAGATAGTATCCTATATATATATCTTTACTAAAGATACGCGGATAAAGAAGAAAAGAGAAAGTAGAATATAGATAATAGAAGATATTCTTATAAGAGTACTATACTACCGAAGTTTCGCTAGTACGCTCCTAGAGTTCTACCGCACGGCCTATATCTCGCTAGGAATAGGCCGGTACGTATATTCTTTCTCCTAGGTCTACGAAGATAAGACTTAACGACGATATACTATTATTTTCTATTTTCCTCTAGTATAGTATTATATACGTAGATAAAGATAAGGAGGACTACGCGTTGGTTTTCGTAATAGAGGATAGGATAATTAAAATACCCGGGAGGAAAGCGATACTTATACGTAAGGAAGAATATATTTAAACTCCTAAGGTTCTTTATAATAGGTTAGCCGGTTCGAGCGTATTATAGAGATAGAGCTTAGGGAATAGGTTATTAGAGTAGGTAGCGGTAATAATTATAAGTAATATAACGGCCCTCTCCGTCGGTCTGGGTCGTACTATACAGTAATTAAGAAGGATTCGAAAGGAAGAGCGTAACTAACTACGTAGAGATACGTTATAAATCTCCTAAGGTTTCTTACGCGACGCCTACGTTTATTAGGAACTAGACGGCTAGAGCCGTATTCGTAGATAAACTCCGATCCTAGTAGATAAAGGAAGAAAAGAAGAGTAGAATACGAAAGTTAGAAGGTTTCCTTATAAGAGAGGTATTCTACTAGAGTTCTATCGCGTACCGCCCGGTATTTAGCCGCCTATATATCTACTAATAATCCTATTACTCCTAGAGCGTCTCCGTCTCTACTATATATCGGGGGAGAATACCGCGCGAGGGTGTCTATATTATAAAATATTAGAGGGATAGGAGTTTAAAAAGTTCCGTATACTAGATTCCCGGCGGAAAAATTTTCGTAAAACGGACTTAGATAATATCTAGGGCCGCCCCAAATATTAATCTCGTCTAGGAATAAAGATAGACGTACTACTATACCTACGAACGACTACTCCTATATATATCGTCCTTAAAAGAATAGAAAAAAATAGGCGCTTCGATATATCTCTCGACGTCTAATCGAATCTCGTAGCTATATTCTTGGATAACTAGGACTAGAAGTCTTTCTATCGTATACGTCTCGACTAATATTAAGATTAGAGATACTTTCTATATTTCTTTTACGTCTCTTTATTTATTTTCTTTATTACGTATCTCTTTCTTTTATTCTTTTATAAGGAGCTTCTTTTAATACTAAAAAGAGCTAGGTTTTATAGCGGATTTAGATTCTATAGGGGAACTTAACTAGAATAGAAGATAGAAATAGTAATAGAAATACTAAAGACGTATAATATCGTAAGTAAATACTAAGAGAGGCCTATATAAGCTATCTCTATCTCTCTCTCTCTAAGTCTTCTATTCCCTTAATAAAAGTTTCGGACACGATAATTAGTACTTAACTCTAGAATAATTATACTTATACCCTTATACTTAGACTTTTACTAATACTTCTACTTTTAACTAAGATAAGTCGAACCCTTCGGTCGGGCTTAAGAATAGCCGGCTCCGCTAAGAATATACCCGAACTAAATAATAGGGATACTATAAGCGTCGATAATAGCGCTCTTATATTACTACCTAAGGATAATAATAGTCTAGGCTTTATTACGTAACTATAGGGAGTTAGGGCCTCTAAAGTAGTTACCTAGACTAAAGAGGATTAGAGTACTAAACTAGATAAACTACCCCTTACTTAACGAGTTAAAGAACTATAAGCTATTCTATCTTTAGTAGAGAGAGAGGCGGCTTAATTAGAGCTCTATTTAAGGCTCGCGGTTTATTACGTCTAGAACTCTAATAGGGAGGAGTAGAAGTATCTCTCTAATAGTACTAAGACGAAGAAGAAAGCGTTAAGATTAGAAGAACTAGGTCTTAGTACGAGTTAAGTAGCGAGGACTAAGAAGACTTAGAAGTAGGTTCTAAGTACCTATAAGGGTATTTCCGATATAGACCCTATAACGTACGGCTACGAGAAGGTAGAGGGTACCCGACTAAGTTAGATAGGCGGTTTTATAGCGGATCTAATTAATAATTACTAGTTACCCCTAAACCTAAACGGGAATAACGGAAGTATTTCTTTAACCGTATAATACTAGGTCTCTAGGGGTACCCTCTAGGTACTAAGGAAATATTTCGAATATATACTTTCCTATTCTCTCCGCCTAGCCCTCGAGTTCCTTACTCGAGCTATCTATATATATCTATAGCGTAATAGGAGTAGGAAGATAAATAAGATATAGGTATTAGACGTTAAAGATCTAGTAAAGATAATTTCTAGTAAGACTAAGAAGGCTATTAACGAGGTCCTTAATAAGACTTATAGAACGGACCCTCTTAACTAGTCTCCCTAGGGCTTTATTCTTTACCCTCGGTATCTCCTACCGATTACTCTTAATATATATAAGCGATACTAGAAGCGAACGAAGCCTCCTAGTTAGAAAGATATAGACGAATTTCTTATATATTAACCTCTAACTAAGACTATTAAGGAAGGACCGTTAGGTTTAACTAGTACTAAGCTCTCTAAGTAAATAGAGAAAGAGAACAAGCTATCTCTTCTCGAGGAATTTAGACTACTACCTAAGAAGAAGGAAGCGCTACTATAGATAGAAGTACCTAATAAAGATAGTATAGGTAGCGAAGATAAGGATAAGGAGGATAAGGAGATAACTAATAAGGAGTTAGCTTCTAAGGCCTTATAGAAGTCTAAGGAGATAAAGGCTAAGAAGGTAGTTCCTCTAGGAGGTCTTTAATACGGCTATAGCGTAGAAGCTAAGAAAGTTCTTCTCTCTAACTATAAGGCGTCTAAGAAGCTAAAACTCCCCGCTCGAGTCGGTCCGGATACGAAGAAGGAGATAGAAGAATACGGAATACGCGAGAACCCTCCTAAGTTCTAGTTATTTATAAAGATAGTCTATCCGCTAAGGGAAACTACCTATAATAATTACTTTCGCTATTTCTATAGCCTAGCTAGCTTATAAATTCGTACTAGGACGATAGAGATACTTATAACCTAACTTAAGGCCTTTTTAGAATACCTTAACCCTACTAAGTTTATAGTTAGTAGAGAATATTATATCTAGTTCCGAGTATTAAACCGACCGTATATTTAGTCTAACTACCTTAGAGTCTTCGCGTATAAGCCGGCTAAATAGTACCTATTCGATAAGACTTTCCTTGACGAGGGAGAGTAGGAGAAGCTATATAAAGATATATAGACGGACGAGGAACTAGTAGAATAGGAAGAAAAGGGTAGTATCCTCTATAAAGGTACGTTTAAGAAGTAGGATACTAAATAGTAGGTATTAGATAACCCTATTAATAAGGTTAAATATATAAAGTATATTCCCGAGGAGTTTAAGAAAGTAGGTAAGAACTAGACGGTTAAAGAACTCTTACGTATTAAGTCGGTATACTACCTCTAGTATCTAAGAGAGGTTAACGGAAAGTATAACCTCGATTAGAACTATACTATATATTATAGAGTTATCTAGTAGGTAATACGATAGTCGATCGAGTACTAGTTATACTATATTACTCTTCGACCTAACCGTCGGTTTTAGCTTATCTCGTACCCGTACTATACTAAGACGACCTAGGTCGGTAATAATATTAACTTCCGCTACGTCGATATTAATATTAAGGATATACTTACAACTAGGAAAGGTAAGAACTAGATTTAAGATAGTCTAATAATATTTAGAGAGACTACGAAGAACTATACCTAGTTTATACCTAAGATATATAAGGACGAGAACCTATCGGCGTAGATTAATAATAATAAAGCGCGAGGGACTTTAATTAGTAGTAGCTATATTACGAGAATTAAGAAGTAGTACTAGACTAAGGACGATATTAAGAAGTTTAAGACTAACTTTACTAAGTAGATTACGCCCGATTATACTATACGTATTACTTATCCCTTAAACTTCTACGGTTTATATAGTAAGGCCGATAGGATTCGTCTAACTCTATTACTCTAGTACTATAGAATTAAGAAGGACTATACTATAATAGAGATCCTAGAAGGAGGTACGTAGAAGTAACTCGTAAAAGTATATCGCGATCTATTTACTAGTCTAACGTCGCTATCTAGATACTCTATTAATTATAGTAAACTACTATACTCGTTCCTAACTTATATCTCTCTTTACCTCGATAACCTAATTAGCTAGGCGCTTATTAGTCGAATAAAGTAAACTAACTACGACGCCGTTAAGGCGGTCTAAGAGGTTATCGAGATAGATACTAAGGAGCGTAAGGCCTACCTTAAGAAGAATATAAAAGAGGCCGTTCGGCGTATTAGTAAGAAGTTCGCTAATTTTATTAACGAGAAGATCCGTATCTTTAGAGATAAGAGCTTCTTCGTATATTATTTTTAGGAAGACCCTATTATTAAGCCTAAGATCTACTATATAACCGAAGAGAATAATAAGGACCTTAACGTAGTACTTAGAGACGTTATAGACGACGGAGAGTAGATTAAGACGGAAGTAATATAGGGAGGCCGATATAGTAATAATAGCGGAAAGGATAGTAATAAGGAGGACGGTAAGGAGCTCGGAGAGGAGATAGACTAAGTAGTTAATAAGGTATTTATTTTATTATTCTAATTCTACTTAATTTATTTAGTATATTTATAGCTAGCGGGATTTCTTTAATAGCCTAGGTTTTAATTACCTACTTTCTTTATATAGCGTTATAGGACGACGCTATAGTAGGAGGGGGAGAGGATATAGTAGAGACGGCTATTTACGGGCCGGTATAACCCGGCTCTCTTATCCTATATAAGGACGAGACGCGGCGCCTATAAAATAATAGATAATTACCTACTAACTAGCACGGTAATATATTATTTTATAGCTATCGTTGTTCCGTCTTATCTTCTCTATTATATAAATTATATTTATCCGATCTACCTTACCTTAATCCTATAATCTAGTATAGGATTCTAAGACGGAAGTAGAAAGCTACTCTCCCCTATTATCTACGCTTACTCTACTATAGTACGCCTAAGTTACGTTTAAGAAAAATAACTACTCGAAAGGCTTCTATAAAGAAACCCTACCGTTATAAGCTAGAAAGTAAGTAAAATACCTATTAGTTTACTAATAGTCTATTAATTCTTACTAACGTAAATTCTAGCCGTTATATTACGTAAGATTCGTTGCTACTAGAAGGGGACTAAACTCCTTCTACGTAAGTTACTATTTACGAGATTAGTAAAAGAGATTACCTAGGATTTACTTATTATTAAGGATACGCGCTTTTAGAGGACGGCTATTAATATAATTTAGAAAGTAGCCGAGGCCTTCTTAGTTAGCTTATTTAAAGGTAATATTTAATATATACTTAATTATCTCTAGTCTACTAATCTAGAATAGATACTAATCTATACGCTATCTATACTAAGTAAGTAACTATTTAGTCGAAGGATATATAGTTAGTAATACGGCTTCGTTAGGGTAGAGGTAGTAGCGCGTAAATTCTAGGCTAAAAATATAACTAAATAATATATTTTTAGAGTTATATACTATAGGATAAAGTAAAGTATATATTAGGCGTAGAATATTAATAATACTAGTATTTACCTCTCTTAACTATTAGTAGACTATTAGAATCTCCCTTTCTATCTTTCTTTATCTAAGCTAAATAAGAAACGGTAAATTTAACCTCTCTTAATAATTAGGAGACTATTAGAATCTCTCTCTTCGTCTCTCTTTATATAAACTAAATATATTATCGTAAATATAGGCTTCCTCGACTATTAGAAGGCTATTAGGATATCTCCTATCGTCTTTCTTTATCTAAACTAAATATAATATCGTAAATATAGCCTCTCTCGACTATTAGGAGACTATTGGGATCTCTCCTAATATCTTTCTTTATCTAAACTAAATCTAATATCGTAAATATAGCCTCTCTTAACTATTAGGAGACTATTAGAATCTCTCCCGTCGTCTTTCTTTATATAAGCTTAATAATAGGTTATAAATTCGTCTAAGTATATATTCTAGTACCTTAGGTTATACTATAAAATAATTTAATATTCTTCTTATTAACTCGAACCCCGAGGATATATTTTATTAAGATTTTAATAAATATATTTAATTTCTATAAGAATTAATATATATACACTACAACACGTTTAAATAAAATAATACTTAGTTGTAAAGAAGAATAACGAGTATACTATCGATCTACGTATTTAGATATATATTATTTATCTACCTTAGGTATAGCTATGTACGCTTAAATAATTTCGTATAACCCTTAGTATTATATCGGAATTAATATTTACTTAGCGTTATACGGTCGTACTAATTCTTAGAGGAAGTAAGAGGAATAATTTAGTAGAATCTAGGTCTTAAGATATAATATTTATATAGTAAGTATTACTAATAGTCTTCTAATAGTTAATATAGAGAGAGAGTTATTTATTTAGTACTAGTATATAGAGAGAGAACGGGTATAATATTAGACGCCGTAGCCCGTCCCTAGACTTACCTTTTAATATAATATTGAAAGGTTTATTCTTTAGTACTAGCGTTATTATCCTTATCTTTACGGTCTTAACCTTATATCTACGTCTCTAATTAGAATATTTACGCTTTCAATCGAAATATTAACGCCTTTAATCGGAGTATTTAAACTAATAATATAACCCCTCTCTCTTATATAGCTCTACTATCTTCGTCTTTCGTTCCTACTTAAGCCTAAGGACTAGCTAGCTTTTTAGAATATAAATAAGGTTAATCTAGAGATTCTACCAATAGTATAAGGTCTCCTATCGACCTAATATTTAAATTATATACTTATTATCCTAGGCCTTAGCCTAGGACGTAGAATTTAG
Source organism: Venturia effusa (assembly GCA_007735645.1). NCBI lineage: Eukaryota > Fungi > Ascomycota > Dothideomycetes > Venturiales > Venturiaceae > Venturia > Venturia effusa. The sequence continues at coordinate 238,314 of CP042198.1, forward strand.
GTTCCTAATCTTTTATACAAAGTATTATAGTATAAGACGTACGTAATAATAATAATAATTATCTATATTTTCGTATTTTATTTCGGACCTGGGGCGGGGAGTATAGATAGTAATAATAATAGAAATTATTAGTACGACTATAGATCTCTCTAATTACTACCTAAGGAGCTCTAGCTACCTAACGAACTCGACGTAGGTTTAAAATCTTCTAGAATACTATATATCTTACTACTCTAAAACTAGAGTAATAGGACTACCCCCTAGGACCGGCTAGATCCGTAATAGTATTATTAAAGAAAGAGATTTAGTAAGCGTAGGTATTACTTTATACCTAAACTTTCTAGGTTTAAATCCTTATTCTAATAGTAACCTAAATTAACCTCTTACTACTATAATACTACTTCTTCCTATCCTTTATAAGCTAGCTTAACGAGCCGGTTATCTATAAGTTTAGACTTTAAACTACCTTATCTCTTATCTTCTTAAAGCCTTTAATACCCTTACGGCGCGTAGTCTCTTTTAGTATATAGAGATTCGACGATCGCTACGTAATTAGCTTAGACGGCGCTATAGATAAGGGCTAATAGTCTACTAATAGTTAAGAATATAGATAGAGGCTAAAAAACGATAGAATAGTATATACTAGGATAATATAAATAATTAGTAGAGATTCTTAGTCCTAAGCGTAAAATATTATATACGGGCCGATATTCGGCGCCTAATTTAGCTTAGTATATAGACTTTTTACGCTAGTTAGTCGTATTCTAAGACGCGCCTCTATAACTATTTCCTATTTAGAATATTACTATTACGCCCGCTTTAATTCCGCTAACCGTATTAATTCTACTCTACTTATTCTATTCTTTTTATTAATCTTTATTATAGTATATATTTATAAGGAGTTCGATCGTATACGTATTTAGTAATATTAATCTTTACTTTAGGCGGATAACCCTAAACGAGTATCTTTTTAAAAACTTATCCTAAAAGTCTTAGAGCTAGAACCGCGAAAGAAAACTAAGTAATAGCTTTTAGAAGACTAGCTTCGCGTAGAGATACGCGCTCGTTAAGATAAACTATTTAACTACGACCTTACGTAAAGAGCTAAAGAGAGAAGATAATTATAGAAATAACTTAGGGAATAGGAAAACAAGCCTATAAATAGCGTTAATATAGATACTAGTAATAAAGATACTAATTAAGACGGCGGCTAAGACTCTAATATACCTTAATCTAGCCCTAGCTCGTCTATACCTTCGTCTCGGCCTTATATCTTCGAAGATAGATTATCTAGTTCGTCCGTACCTCTACCTCCGCCTCGTAACTTCGAAGGCTATTCGATTTTCTCGCTACCTAAACCGTCTTTACCGCCTCTATAACGTCTATAACCTTTACTAGTACTATTAAAATCTTTAAGTAATTCGAATTCTTCGGAGAGTATAGACCCTAGTATTAAAGCTAGGATAGATATAATATCTCTACCGCCTTAAAATTAACCTCCTCGTAAATAATCTACTAAAAGAAAGGCCGATCTAATAACTAGAGATATTATAATAGGCGGTAATAAGTCTAGTTATAACTTAGAATCTATAGTAAAGCGTACGGATATCCGTCTATTCTATAGTACTAAAGTACTAAATAGCGCTAATCGCGTAAGTACGGCCGCGTCTTATACTTAAAAGACGCCTCGTAAATAAGGTAGAAAGAAAACTATAGATTCTTAGAAGAGGGTACCCTACTACTTTAAGCTAGAAAGTAAGTAAAATACCTAATAGTTTACTAATAGTTCTTTAATCTTTACTAACGTAAATTCTAGCTATTACGTTACGTAAGATTCGTCGCTACTAGAAGGGGACTAAAATACTTACTAAGTTTAGGCCGTTTACTAGACTAGTTCGCGAGATTACCTAGAACTATAAATCGGATCTATATTTCTAGAGATCGGCCCTCTAGGCTCTATAAGAGGCTATAGAAGCCTTTATCGTTAGCCTTTTCGAAGGTAAACTTTAGTATATCTTTTATCTATCTAATATACTAATAAGTAATAGATACTAACTTATACGCTATCCACGCTAAACGTATTACTATCTAGACGAAAGATATTTCATTAGTAAGGCGGATTCGGGGAGATAGTAATAGATAGTAGGTAATATAATTAAATAATATATTTTTAGAGTTTTATACTATAGGATAGAGTCGTTTAGTTAAACTAGTATATAATAGTTATTAAATACAAATACTATTAGTCTTCACCTCTCTTAACTATTAGGAGACTATTAGAATCTTTTTATCGTCTTTCTTTATATAAACTAAGTATAATATCTTAAATATAGCCTCGCTTAACTATAAGTAGACTATTAGAATCTCTCTCTCTATCTTTCTTTATCTAAGCTAAATAAGAAACGATAAATTTAACCTCTCTTAACTATTAGGAGACTATTAGAATCTCTCTCTTCGTCTTTCTTTATATTAACTAAATATAATATCGTAAATATAGCCTCTTTCGACTATTACGAGACTATTAGAATATCTTCTATCGTCTTTCTTTATCTAAACTAAATATAATATCGTGAATACAGCCTCTCTCGACTATTAGAAGACTATTAGGGTCTCTCCTATTATCTTTCTTTATACAAACTAAATATTAAATAGTGAATTTAACTAAATATATATCCTAATATCTAAGATTATACTATAATATAATATATCATTCTTCCTATTAACTCGAACCCTAAGGAGATATTTTATTAAGATTCGAAGAAATTAATACCTTTCGTTACGTTCTTTAAGATTATAGCCTCTTAGTACCGTACTAGATTTTCGTCTTATTTCGAACGAGAAAATAGGCTCTAGTCTTTATCTATTATACTATATTAGTCTACGTCCTTATCTATTAATATTTCTATACTACTATAGCCTTATCGTTATCGTCGTCCGCGTCTATATCTACGCCTTATAATCTATTCCTACGAATTAGCCTTAATAAAGAAGTCTACCTTTAGGTACCTAAATATACGAACGAGTTCTAGGACTAGTTTATCGAATAAGTATAGTATAAGACTAAGTTCGACAAAACTAGTAAAGTACGTAAATTTAAAATAAAGTTCCGTAAATTTGGCGGTACTAAGTAGGCTATATACTAGATATACTTCTAGAAGGGGGCTTATCGAATAACTAGCGCCCTAAAGATCGTATACTTACGATACGATAAGGTTATAGTCTACGGGAATTACTACAATATAAAGAGTCTTACGGAATATATTAATTCTAATACCTATAAAGTAATTTCTAAGAGACGAGATTTAAAGTAGCTAACTATTAAAGAGGGCTTTAGGGTATTAGTAAGACTATTAGTAAACTATTAGGTCTTCGAAATACTAATATCTACTAGAAGTACCGTACTAAAGTAGAGATTATAGAGGCCGGCGATATTAAGATATATACTAGTAGCTTTAACTAGTAACTTATTAGGACTATCGTCTTATATAAATAGGTAATAATAGTAGTCGATAATATCGAATTCTTTCGTCTTATATAATACGTAAATCCCGAAATTACTATAATATCTTCGTCGACTATTACTAACTATATTCTTAAGCTATAAGAGGCTACTAAAAATATAATCCGTAAAAGTCTTCCTCTATTATCTTATAAAGTCGTATACATCTTAGATAGATAGTCTACGCCTCGCCGGGATAGCTACGTCGTAATTAAGATATACTAGATTCGTAATAATTAGATACTCGAAGACGTACTAATCGGTTTCGAGCTCTATACCGGTATATATAGCGGTACTTATCTCGCTAAACGTATAATAGGGCGGCTATAGTATTTCGACCTAGTATAGAGAATTATTACGTTTACTATAGATAACGCGTCGAATAATAAGACTATAGTATAGTCTATTAACGCGTTAATTATTAAGCTATATAAATATATAAATATTTAAAATAAGATTACGCTCTATCCCTATATCGCGTACGTAATATAGCTTAGCTATAATAGCCTTCTCTCCGATATTAAAATACGACTAATAAAGAATAAGCTTATAAGGAACTAGTTAGAGAAGGAGGAGAAAACTACTATAGTACTTATAAGGGGCGAAATTCCTATAAATATTTAAAGAGGAGTAAGTTAACCCCTAATAGTCTCCTAATAGTTCTAGAGTTCTATAGCCTACTAATACTATTCTTCGCCTAAAGCTTCTATATACTATAGTTAAAGCGCGTTATATTACTATCTTTATTAATTCGAGCGAAGGACGCTAGCTTTCGTTCTAGAGAATTTAAGCCGTATAGCTTAAGAGGTAGAATACTTATTCGATAGCCTAATATCTTCGCCCTATATAGGATATTAAGACTAGGTAGAATTCTACTTTCTATATATTAGTACGTATCCTTAAGTTAGGCGAGCCTATTATAACGTATATAAAGAAAGAACACGCGTATCTTTCTCTTAATAATAATAAATAGGGCTAAGTTAAATACCTCGTTAATATCCTTCGTTCTTTTACTATATATACCGCCCTTATTAGTACGTCTAAAGAACCGACTATCTATTAGATCTTCGAAATCTATAATCGTCTCTTTATATACCTCGAGAACGCGGAGGAGATACTAAAGAGTAAGACGCGTCGATAGAAGGTCGAGATTAGGAAGGTATACGGTAGAGTAAGGGAGAAGATTAAGGTCTACTACTCTACTACGTTATATAGCTAGGTAGGTAAGCTCTATAGAATAGCGATTCTTCTCGATCTACGCGTAAAACTTAGTACTTAGCTAAACTCTAAGTAGGTACTAACTAAGGATAACGAGTTCGATTAGTAGGCGTATTATTAGGAGGAGTTAAAATAGCTATATAATAGTAAATACGTAACGCGAACTCTAACTAAACGACGAAGGGGTATACCTAATAGCCTTAAGAATATAGAGATCTTCCTAGATTCTATTAAGGTATAAATAGCGATAGCTAAGGCCCTAATACCTTTACTAGTTATAGGTAGGCTAACTAACCGGATAATTAACGATAGATAGAAAGAGTTTAATAACTATTAGTTATAGAGTAAGTCTCCTCTTCCCTAATAGTTCTCTAATAGTCTCTAACGCGTAACTAGACAAGGCGTAAACTTACCTAAAGAGACTCTTCTAGTAATAGAAGCTTATTAAGCCTCGCTTCCCTTATATTACTATAATAATTAAGGATATTTTCGTAATTTAGGCGGCTAGTATTAGTATTATACGAGAGTTTAGTATTATAAGCGCTTTTAATACGGATAATAAGACGTATAGTCTAAATATTCTTATAGCCCTAATAATAAACAACTATAAATAGAGAGTATAGTAGAAGTAGAATCTCTAGGATTACTACTTAATCTATACGCGTAAGGATATAGTTATATCTAACGAGGTTAAGGTAGAGCGTTAGATATTAGAGGAGGCTATTTATTATTTTATTCGCGACTTACTTAATCTCGATAATATAAGTAAGACGGAGGATATACTCGATTCTAATAACTTACTATTTAAGGGAGAGGAGATTAGAATAGAGATAGAGATAATACTTAGTAGCTTTAAGTAAGATAAGGAGGGTTTATTAGGCGATAACCTCGAGATAGTTTCTTGTATAGTAGATTACGTAAAGGGTCGTACAAAAAGACGCGCTTAAAATAAGAATAATAGAGGGAAGCGTAAGGCTCGTAAGTTAACGGTTCTAGGGTTATAAAGGGCTAGTAGCTTAAGTCTTTACGTAATAGTTAATCCGGAAAGCGATAGTAATAATACGGGCTCTATACCTAAACGAACTCGCTTAAAGATAGACCTACGATTATAGTTAGTAGTAATAACTAACTTTAACTATTTAGAGACTATTAGTATTCTAGGATTATATATTTATACTACGTATATATATAGTTATAAATAATTATAAGTTAAAACTTAGTATTTCGACTCTAGATAGATTAATATTAAAAGCTTAGTATCTCTACCCTCTATTATATATATATTATACGATATATTATATAACTAGTATTACGTACCCCCGACCCGTTTAGTTAGGTTAGGGTTTATTAGGGTAAGGATTAGAGTAGAGTCCTCTTAGAGGGTACCTCCCTAACCCGAACTCCCCCTCTAACCCTCCCTAACTCTAAGGGGTCGGGGGATAACCCGACCCCTTAGGGACCCTACTATTATTAGCGTAGAATAGTAAGATACTCTTAGATTAGGACGGGAACGTACGATATTTCTACCCGAGGAAATCTATTATCTATATAAGAATACGGATAGCTAATCCTAAGATAGAGTATATATAGAGAACGTAAGCCTAGAGATATTTATAGTAAAACTAAGATTAGATTAAAATATCGAGTTTAATAAGGTAGAGGAACGAATTATTTACCGATTTAAGAATAAACTAGTATATATAATAAACGATAGTTATTAACGCGCTATATTAATAGAAATATAATAGTAGAAAATAATAAGATTCTACTTCTACGTTACGCCGATTACAGCGACCTCTTAAGGCTAGTTACTATATATATAGTATATAATATATCTATTACTAATTAGTTTAAGTTTCTATAAGCCTTCTAAAGAGACGTATCTACGATACCCCTCCTCCTACCCTATCGACGTATATAGATTATATAAAAGAAATATTAGACGGTAATATCGTAGAGAGTATCGATAGAATAAGAAGTAGTAAGAGAAGATAATATATACTTACGGGCGTTAACGTTAAAAGTATAAGTAAATAGTAGAGAAAAAGTTTAGGAGACTATACTTAGATTATTTACTAACTACGAACGTTAAACTATATAATAGTCCTTTTAGTTATAAAGGTAGAAGAATATATAGATATAACTACCCTTATAATAGAGAGGTTTATAAATAAATAGATTTAAAGAGTAAGTAAAGATTGAACTCTAGTTTATAGTCGTATAGCAAGCTAAATATTAAATATAGAGATATAGAAATAGTAGAGGTAGTAATAGAGGGATACTAATACCCTAAGTAGATAGCTATATCGATAACTTCTAAGAAGTATAAGAAGATAGCGATATAGCTATCGATCTATAGTTATAAAAGACGCTTAGTAACGTAGTACTTAGTAGAACTAGAGCGGTATATATCCTACTATCTCGCGTCCTTAGTACGGATTTAGGACGGATAATAACGCGCGGGAAAGTAATTATATAGCGGTATAAATCTTATCTCTTTAGTTAGTTATATTTATCGGGTCTCGAAAAGCGAGGTTTAGCTTCTACTACTTCTTTTTAACTCTACCGTCTTATCTAACTCCTTCTTCTACGTACTTATCTCCTCCTATCTCTATAAGTTATCGCCTATTAAACTAGTCTAAATTTAATATCGAATACGAAGCGGGGATTTAGTAACTAAACGAAAAGAGCTATTTAATATTAAAATTACTTCTATAGGCGATAGTAATACTACTAAATATCTTCTTAAGCGGTAAGCGGGTAAACTAAAGTATCTTACTATAAATTAAAGCTAACTAGTATATCTTTACTATAGGTATTTATTATACTATATAGATCTAGTATAAATAGAACTCCTAAGAGGGCGGGGAGTTCTATAAGATAGTAGTTAATATTTCTTATAAATACTTAGATACGGTAGTAGTTAACTAAGTTAGATATAGAAGAGTACTACGGGAACTAGTATAGTAGAGACTAGTCGAAATAGTATCGTCTAAAAGAGAGTAGAGAGTAGAGAAGAAGAGAATAGTAGTAGAAAGAAGAGAGCGAGTATTTACTATCTTAAATACTCCCTATACTTAACTAATAACTTAACGCGCTATAGAGTTAGTATTACTTCTAATTAGAGCGTATAACCGTTCTCGATAACCTTAATAAAAGCGATAACGACGATTAAAGCGAACCTACCGTTATAGATAAAGACGAGTAGGGGGATAACGGTAGTAGTAGATTAGCTTATTATAGAACCCTAGGGGGCTAGTCTTTATAATAGGTAAGTAGAGACGGACGTATTACTAGGTAGACGCGCTAACCTATAGATTATAGACTAAGATATAAGGTTATTATACTTCTAATCGCTAGCGCTATTTCTAGTCTTAATTATACGAAGGAGAATAGGGAGTAGAAGGACGCCTCCTACTTTAAGATTCTAGAGAATTTACTACTATAGGTACTTACTATCTAGTCTTTACTTAGACTAAGAGAGAGAGATAAGAAAGTACTAGAAACTATTTCTAGTCTAGAACCGGATACTAGAATAGTTACCTCTATTAGAGTTATACTAGCCTCGTTTAAGTTATATATAGAAGATAGGGCTAGAATAATTAGTACTCGTTATTATCCTCCTAGTAGTAATCTAGTATCGGAAGAGGAGAAAGATAGATAGCTTATTAATAAGTTATTTATCTATTAGTAGCCGATAGAAGAGTTTAAGGGTAAGTTCTACTACCCTATACTAGCGATACTAATATTCGATATATTTTTACTAGAAATAGCTAATACGTAGTTAGTAATAACCTACTTATAGTAAAGCGTTTCAATAAAACTATACCCGGGTAAATAATATACCTAGTAGTAGTAGCGCTATAATAGAGTATTAAATCGATAAGGTACCTACCTAAGAATATAAGACGGAAATAGTAACTAACTAATAGCGTTAGTATATTTAACGCTTCGAACGATATATTCTACTACTAACTACGGGGCCTAGAGTCGTAAATATACCTATAGGCCGTCTTCTCTATATATAGCGACGAAGTAGCTAAGACGATTATAAAGTAGTACTTTAATAATCTAGCGCCTATACGTAATATCTATAGCTTACTCTATACGCCTAGAATAATAGAAGATATTTTTATAAACGACGCGTAAGCGTATAAAGAGGGCGTTAGGCGAATAAGAGAAGAGAAGTTATAATAGGACTACTAATTCTACTACGCGAAGGTAAGTAGTAGGAACTTTAATAATAGTATCTTTAATAGAGGGAGTAAGGATTCCTTAGAATATAGAGATAATAGCGGTAGATTTACTTTAGTAAATAATAGTTTCGACTTATTAAGAGAAGAGACGAGTAGTACTAAGTTAAGTACTAGAGGAATAGATTTAGCGCTCCTACCGACGGCGACTAGAATAGTATAATAGATAAGGGAGAATAGGAATGGGTATCCTACTATAATAGTAGATAAGAGGGAACCTAGAACGCTAGATAATAGTTCTTAGGTACTACGGCTAGGTATATCTATAGAGGCGAAGTACTTATAAGATACTACTAATATATTACGTAGATAAGATAGCTAGGGAGTAGAGCGGGGTAGTACTAGTAAGAAGGGATAGTAAGAGTAAGTCTACTTAGTATAACGTCTAGTTATTTATAACTAGACGTATATAGACGCGCTTAGGCGTATTTAAACGTATCTAGACGTAACTAACGCTAAAGTTAGATAGAGAAATAACTAGGTCGGCTACTAATAGAATTAGCTCTACTACGGCAAACCCTCTCTAAGTAGGCTATTTACTATACGATTTTATATTAGACTCTATAGAGTAGATAGACGAGCGTATAGTAGGTAATATACTACGTAAGGCTAATAACCTAAACTAATAATTATAGGCTATTTTCTATATAAAGAAGGGAAAAGAGGTAAGGGTAGTAGATATACCGTTTAGTATAAGCTTTAGGCGTATATAGTACCTACTTTTCGCGAGTAAGTTTATAATATAAATAAGAAGTATTATAGTATAAAGGTCGTAGATCGCCGTACTTTTCTAGCTAATCTACTAGGAGTAAAAAGTAAGAAGAAGGTAAATTAGACGTATCCTAACTCTAGTTAGTTAGTTTAGAATAAGGATACTATAGGTAAGCTATAGAGTAGGATTAAGGAATTCTAGGAGTAAGTAATAAAGAAATCGGTCGAGTTAACCCTTAAAGAGAAGAGCTTATTCTCCGGGTCGGATAGGGTTCCTATAGAGTCTTTAATAGTAGAGGTATAGTCGTAGGATAATCTAAAGTATATAGAGCTAAGCGAGAATAAAGCGCCTATTCGCGAATAGATAGAGATACTATTAGATAAGAAGAAAGAATAGGCGGTAGATTAGATAGCGATAATATAACTAGAACTATATAATAAATTTATATTTATATTTACTCTATAAATAAGTAGGAGCGTATACGTCGTATCTACGGAGTAAGGAGCGTATAGAGTAGGTCGGATTTATAATCTAGGTTTAATATACTAGGTACTAAGAATATATAAGGTAGCTTAATAATAGATTTAACGTAACCTACAGAATATATTAGAAATACGTACTATACCTATTTACTATAAGATAGCGAGATTTAATAATAGGAGCGAAATAAATAATAAACGTAAAGTATATATACGATACCCGGTGTCTATAGTATATAAGCGATATAGAGTATAAGAGAAACGGAGTATACGGTTAAAAGAAATAAAGTACGAGCTATAGAAAGTAGCTAAGATATTAATAGTATCTAATATATATACTTAAAGGAAAATATAGAAGAGTAAGCTAATATATAGAATATATAAGATCTATAATAAGCGGAAATTCAAAGAGGCGCCGACTTTATAAAATGTATATATAGATTATATATCGAAGATATTAAGGTAATATAGTACGTATAAAATTAGAACTTATATCGTTAACTAGTATACGTTACGTACCGTATATATTATCCCGATTTCGTATATACGAAATATATACGGTACGTATAAAATTGATTTTAAACTTTTATAGACGTAGTAATATCTTATAGTAATATAGTTACTTATTTTCGATTAACGTCAAGAGTTATAGAGGCGTTTTCTTTATCTAATATAGTTATATCGTTAGGTAGCTTCTAGTCCTTTAGTAGTTAAAATCTATCTTAGAGTCTATACGTATTTCTATTAATATAGTAATAGTCGGCGATACGCTTATTGTAATTAGTAAGATCCCTTACGTTATACTAGCTAGGCGTATCGTAATCTTTCTATTTAACTAAGTACTATAGCCTTATTAATCGTTTTCTATTTCTAGATACTTTACCGGGAGCGGGCTTCTATTCTAAATCGATTATACTATCTATAAACTATTCCTTATATTTACTATCCTATTAGATAATTTTAATAGGTAGAGGAGGCTTAATAATTTAGCCTAGGTATAGATCGAGGTACTTCGTTATCGTAATAGAAGATAGTAAGCTAGAATAGAATATAGGATAAAGGCCTTAGAGATTATATAGAAGTTTTAACTCGTAGGCTCTACTAATATAAATAACGCGAGTAATAGGGAATAGTTATATCTATATATTATTAAGTTTTATAGCGGGTCGTTTGGTCTTAATATTCTTAGTAGATAATATTACTATATTATTAACTTTATATTAAGGGAATTCTCGCTACTTCTTATTTATCTATAAGTAGTATTCTAATAATACTTAAGTAATCTCCTATTTTAGGTATTACTATAGTTATTTCTTTCGTAATAATATCGCGTTAATAGCTATTCTTTATAACTTTTCTTAGCTATAACTAAGCTCTCTAGGTAGTTTAATACTAGTACGAGGGTAGTAAGAATATAAAGTAAAGAAGGGTAATACTATAGTAGAGATATATATTTAGGAGCTATAGTATAGTTATAGAATCCGGAAGATCCTGTATTACTCCTAGGAACTATCGTACAAACTTAATAATAACTACTACTAGAATAAATAGTTTTTAAAATTAAACTATCCTTTTTCTTTATCTCTTACTTATTAATAAACCTCGAATATTAAATATTGGCTACTAAACCTCGAATACTATCTATATACTTACTAAATACTATCCGTATACTAGCTAAATACTATCTATAGGTCGTATCGCTATAAAGTCCTACTATCTATATACTAACTAAATACTATCTATAGGTCGTATCGTAACGAAGTCCTAGAAGCTAGCTATAAGTTAAGCGAGGAAGGTTAATATTAATCCGGATTTATATTACTATACTTATTCTACCTAAACTTTGGAGGTCGTACTAGGGAACTATCTTTTATATATAAAAGAAGAAGTTTCTAGAGTAACTTATAGTAGCTATAACGTATCTAGCTCCCTACTTAAACGAACGTAAGTTTTCTTAACTCTTAGAATTATATTATATAATATTACGCCGTATTATAATATATACCTATATATACCTCGATATCTTATCTATAGGAAATCTTAGGAGGAACTCTAAAATTTAATAGCCCTACAATAGGCTATACGAGTATTAAAAGAACGTACGTATACTACGCGAACTATAGTAGGGCTTAACTATATTAGTACTAGTCTAGACTAATTCTAATACCGATCGTATCTAGGCCTAGTCTAGCTATAGCTAGAGCCTTACGACTTAGGACCCTACGTCGCCTAAACTAAGAAACTAAAAAGAGTTATAGACCGTACTAGTTTAGACTAGAACTAAAACCGTTATCGCTACTCTATCGAAGATATCTAGCTAGATAGTACTCGACTATATTTTAGAAGGGCTAGACTCCCTTCTATATATTCGTATAAATTAAGACCTATCTACTACGGATAGTACTCGAAATTACTCTTATTATTTATACGCTCTCTAGTATTTTACGAAAATTTCTTTATACTTAGTTTATTATTATATCTTCTTAGAACTTATAGTTAGTATCTAGAGAGGAGCTTATAGGTAGGAACCCTAATAATAAGGACCTACTTATATAAGAAGCCTAGAGAGTAGACTTTAATAGCTACTATAACCTAAAAGAAGATAATAGAGAGGCTATAACCCCCGGGACCTTAGAGAGTAACTTAACTATATCTAGGCCTAGCCTATCTCCTACTCCCCTAGCTTAGAATATAGGCCTTATTAAAAGGAACGAGATAGCTACTTTTATATAGGCGCTTAGTATAGGCCTCGCTTAGAATTTATCTAGAGAAACTTACTATAATATCTTAGAACCTAAGAACTATATTCTATTAGCTAAGAATAAGTTTTAGGGTAAGAATATTACTAACTTTCTTATCCGCCTTAAGTATACTTTTGATATATATAATATCTAGGATAGTACGTTTAGAATTTAAGCTCTACTAAGAAATACGGCCTCCGAGCTCTTAGTCGATATTAAGTCTTTAGTAGAATATAAGACTAGAGACTATATACTACTACGTCGCTCTCTATAAAAGAAATATAAGGGACTTAATAACTATTAGCGTAAAGAGATAGTAGTATACCTAAATAGGCTTACTACCTAGAGTACCTTAGGGAAGTTAGATACTAGAGACTTTATTAAGAAATTTAAGATATTCTAGCCTCTAGTCTATAGAGCTAGTAAGCTTACTATCTTAGTAGAAAGCCGTATCTTCCTAGGCGGCCTATCTAAGAATATTAGATACTAGCTTAACCTTCTACTTAGTATTAACCTAAGAGTACGCTTAACCTACTCTAATATTAGACGTATTATTACTAAGGTAGAAAGAATAGTTATAGGAAATAAGAATATAGAGTATTTCTTTCTTAATAGTAGGAGAGGCGTTAGCCTTAATAAGGTAGTTAAGCGGACTATCTCTAAGAGAAATAATAAGAAGGTAGAGAAGAAGTCTAGCGTAGAGAAACTAAAGCTCTACTCTAATATTCTCGAAGCCCTAGAATAGCTTAAAATCTTAGATACTCTAAAGAGAGTTACTAGCTACTCTATTTAGTATAGCGAGGACCTAGTTATAGTTACGGCTAGAAAGAATATATACTAGTTTATACTCGCGAGTATCTAGATAGCTAATAATATAAAGAATAATACTCTAGATATAGTCTAGGTTACTAACCTACTCTCTATACCTCTATAGGCCCCTTTCTATTAGAACTAGGTAGAGTAGGTAAACCTATAGCCTTAGTATATCAGACCTAGCTTTATATCTAGCTAGCCTCGTAGTCCTACGCCCTATATTAATAATATATAGACGGCTTCTAACTACGCCGGCCCTCCTCTAGTATATAACTAGGCCTAGCCTAGATACGCCTAGGGAGACTAGGCCTAAGAGAAATTATATAGAAGCTATAGATTCCTAGACTATTATAAAAGAAACTATCTAGAATACGTTAAGCTAGTCCTTATAGATATCTACTTCTAGAATATAGACGCCTCTCCTTACTAGTAGTACTAGGGAACGCGCGATAATCTAGATATAAAGATTAGCTAGCTTCTTAACTAGCTAGGGGTATCTAACTACGCGGCCTAGATTATTACGTAGTATAAGTAAAGAACGGAGCGGCTATCTATTCTAATCTAGTCTAGAAGCTAGGCCTAGTCTAGAAACGTTACTATCTATAGATCTAGTATTAACCTCTTTAGCTTAGGCCTAGCCCTTAGTAGAATTCTAGACTTAGACTACGACTTAGACCTCGACTTATAGACGAACGGCTCTACGTATAGAGATAAGAGTATAGTCGTAAGTAATATTAGCCTTATAGAAATTAGGAGCTATATCTCGTCGATATATATCGCCTCTACTACTCGAGACGCGCCTAGAAAATCGGATAAAGAAAAAGGAAAAGAGGCGGCCTCTAGCGGGCCTTTATTCTTATATAAATAGAAAGAAGTAGGTAAGAGGGCCCTAGCCGTAAAGTATATAGTATATACTAGACTACGCGATACTACTAAGAAGTATCTTACTAGGTAAGATAGGTAGAATAATAGCGATAGTACTATAGATATAGAACTAGAGAATAGCGTAGACGGGATAGATAACTTATAGAGTATATTACGCGGGTAGTCGTAATAGTAGATACGAACGGTACTAACTAAGAAGTCTAAGGCTCTAATCTTATAATAATATATTATAAACACGGATAAGTTAAAGAACGGGGTATAACTCGCTAGTAACTTACTTAGGTAGATAGTCTAGATTAGTATATAGAATTAGATTATATACCTTCTAGTCTTTAGGGATATACTATATAAGTCTCTTTCTAAGAACTTAGTAGAGAATATTAGGCCTAAAATAGAAGAGATAGAGCGTCGTAAGTAGGAGAGAGCTACTTAAAGAAAATAGAAGATTACTAAATAAGCTACTACCCCTAGGGGTATAAATACTATTAGTAGCGGTCCTAGAATAGCGGTCGTAGGCGTAGGAATCAATCTAGTTAATAAAATAAATAAGATTACTACCGATATAGTTCTTAGTATTAATAAGGAGAATAGTAGGTCTAGACTCTCTATAAAGAGTCTAATAGTCTCTATAAGAATTAAGAATATAGAGGCGAAGAGTATTTATAATATAGGCGTAGAGGTAAATATAATATCTAAGAATCTAGCTCGGAAGTATAGTCTAGCTATTAATAGCCTAAGTAATAAGGTCTAGAAACCTATTATAAATAAGTTAAAAGTCGCGGATAGAAGGAAGATCCTACTCGCTAGGTAGACTAGTTATATAGTACGTATAGCTAGGGCGAGCTTAGACTATTATAATATTATCTTTATAGTCCTAAGAGATAGCGCCTAGGTATTAATCTTAGGGTAGCTATTCTCGATACGTAGTAGACTAGTTATCTTAGTAGGGGTAGACGGTACTATAGACTATAAGGTATATTTAAGTAATAGAGTCTCGACCGTAAGATAGTAGGTTATAACTATAGAATACCCGTACGCTAAGAGCTTACGGAATATAATTAAGAAGACTATCTCCTCTAACGAAAGTAAGGACTTAAGTAACTTAGAAGACTCGAAAAATAGAGAGGTAAATTTTTAGGAACTAGCTAGGAATCCGCCTATAACTAGGCCTATAGAGGCTTACTAGTATTAAATATAGGCCTACTAGAGTAAGAGATTACCCCTATAGTTAAGTACTTCTAGTATATAGATACGAGACGGAGGCTACCTAACGAAGCTCCTAGAAAGATTTATATAACGACTAAGCTTAATCTCCTAACTATAAGGAACGAGATAGCTAGATAGCGGGTATAAAAGAAGTACCTATAGAGTATATAAGATAGATAAAAAAACTTTATATCTAGCTATATAATCGGTCGGAGTTCTAGATTAGGGGTATATAAGTAGTATATATCGTAGGTCTAGAATATATCTAGGCCTAACCTAGATACGTTAGCCTCTAGTTTTATAATAACGGGAGGCTTATAGTCGAGTACTCTCGGTCTTACGGGTATATATAAGAAGAAAGTAGATAAGATACTATCTAAGAATATTCCTCTTTAAGATAGATTAACCCTAGGAGGTCGTATTAATTAGTAGGAGTATATTATAAAGAAGTAGGTTAGCCTAGAACCTAACTCCTATCTTAATAAGTTCTTTAAGAAGAGGTACGCTCTATTTCTAAGAGAGTAGGGACTTACTAACGTATAGTTCTCTAAGATACGTATTAATTCTAACCTAAATACTAGCGAAAGGTCTACTATAAAGGAGATACTATACCGAAGAGAAGGGGCCCTAGTATAGAACTTCTTTAAGTATAGAAAGATACGGCTAGAAGTCGCTCCTCCTTAAGTAATCCGAGTTATAGACTATAATCCGTAGTAGGCCAAGTCTTTCTATATTCCTAAGGCCTTAGAAAATAAGATTAAATAGATATTTTAGAAGAGGATATCTACTAGTAGACTAGAGCCTAGCTACGTACTATACCGTAATCCCTAGTTTCTACTTTAGAAAAAGAATAGGAAGTATAGACTTATTAATAGCGCTACTAATATTAACCCTATAAAAATCCGGGACGCTAATATCCCTTCGACTATAGATAAATCCTAGGACTCCTTTACGGGATATATATATATTTTTTCTTATAGACTTCTACTCTAGATATAACTAGCTAGAACTTATAGAGGAAAATAGGGACTTAATATCTTTCTAGTTTCTATTTAGCCTTCTAAGAATAACTATACTACCTTAGGGAGCTACGAACTCGGTAGCCTAGTTCTACTAAGTAATAAAAAAGATTATATTCTACTAGGCTAATTCTAGCGATATATATATAGATAATACTCTTTATAGCGGCTCTAGAATAATATATAATTATAATATATAAATCTGGGTAGGGTTAGGTAAGTCTAGAGGATATTAAGATATTTTAAGCTAGATATAGAATAATTATAGCCTCTAGTATCTCCTATTCAAGTATTAGAACTATATATCTACAGATGAAAAAGTTATAAATTTTAAGAAATTAAGATATTAAAAAATTCTATAACTCTAGAATTTAAAATTTTAGAATAATAGTAAAAACAATACTTAATTAGAAGAAATTATTTGTAAAACCTTTAAGGACTACTTACTATATTCTTTCTAGTAAACTCTTATTAGAAAGAACTATATATAAAACGTATTAGCTTTTCTAAGTAAATTCTTTCCGACAAACTCTTTATCCGAAAGAATTCCTTACGAAACGTATTAGCTTCTCTAAATAAATTCTTTCTAATAAACTATTTATCTAAAAGAATTCCTTACGAAACGTATTAGCTTCTCTAAATAAATTCTTTACGATAAACTATTTATCTAAAAGAATTCCTTATAAAACGTATTAGCTTTTCTAAATAAGTTCTTTCTAATAAACTCTTTATCCGAAAGAATTTCTTACGAAATATATTAGCTTTTCTAATTAAATTCTTTCCGATAAACTCTTTATCTAAAAGAATTTCTTACGAAACGTATTAGCTTTTCTAACTAAATTCTTTCTAATAAACTCTTTATCCTAAAGAATTTCTTACGAAATATATTAGCTTTTCTAATTAAATTCTTTCCGATAAACTCTTTATCTAAAAGAATTTCTTACGAAATATATTAGCTTTTCTAAATAAATTCTTTCTAATAAACTCTTTATCCGAAAGAATTCCTTATAAAATATATTAGCTTTACTAAGAAAATTCTTTCCGATAAACTCTTTATCTAAAAGAATTTCTTATAAAATATATTAGCTTTTCTACCTAAATTCTTTCCGATAAACTCTTTATCTAAAAGAATATCTTACGAAACGTATTAGTTTTTCTAACTAAATTCTTTCCGATAAACTCTTTATCCGAAAGAATTTCTTACGAAATATATTAGCTTTTCTAATTAAATTCTTTTCGACAAACTCTTTATCTAAAAGAATTTCTTACGAAACGTATTAGCTTTTCTAACTAAATTCTTTCTAATAAACTCTTTATCCTAAAGAATTTCTTACGAAATATATTAGCTTTTCTAATTAAATTCTTTCCGATAAACTCTTTATCTAAAAGAATTTCTTACGAAATATATTAGCTTTTCTAAATAAATTCTTTCTAATAAACTCTTTATCCGAAAGAATTCCTTATAAAATATATTAGCTTTACTAAGAAAATTCTTTCCGATAAACTCTTTATCTAAAAGAATTTCTTATAAAATATATTAGCTTTTCTACCTAAATTCTTTCCGATAAACTCTTTATCTAAAAGAATATCTTACGAAACGTATTAGTTTTTCTAACTAAATTCTTTCCGATAAACTCTTTATCCGAAAGAATTTCTTACGAAATATATTAGCTTTTCTAATTAAATTCTTTTCGACAAACTCTTTATCTAAAAGAATTTCTTACGAAACGTATTAGCTTTTCTAACTAAATTCTTTCTAATAAACTCTTTATCCTAAAGAATTTCTTACGAAATATATTAGCTTTTCTAATTAAATCCTTTCCGATAAACTCTTTATCTAAAAGGATTTCTCACGAAATATATTAGCTTTTCTAAATAAATTCTTTCTAATAAACTCTTTATCCGAAAGAATTCCTTATAAAATATATTAGCTTTACTAAGAAAATTCTTTCCAATAAACTCTTTATCTAAAAGAATTTCTTATAAAATATATTAGCTTTTCTACCTAAATTCTTTCCAATAAACTCTTTATCTAAAAGAATATCTTACGAAACGTATTAGTTTTTCTAACTAAATTCTTTCCGATAAACTCTTTATCCGAAAGAATTTCTTATAAAATATATTAGCTTTTCTAACTAAATTCTTTCCGATAAACTCTTTATCTAAAAGAATTTCTTATAAAATATATTAGCTTTTCTAACTAAATTCTCTCTAATAAACTCTTTATTAGAAAGATTCTTATATATAATGTGAAAGATTTATACTTTTTTATAATATATAATATACTTCCTAATTAGATTCTTTCCGATAAACTCTTTATGCGAAAGAATTCCTTACGAAACGTATTAGCTTTTCTAATTAAATTTTTTCTAACAAACTCTTTATCCGAAAGAATTTCTTATAAAACGTATTAGATTTTCTAACTAAATTCTTTCCGATAAACTTTTTGTCCGAAAGAATTTCTTATAAAATATATTAGCTTTTCTAACTAAGTTCTTTCCGACAAACTCTTTATTAGAAAGATTCTTATATATAATATAAAAGATTTATACTTTTTTATAATTTATAATATACTCCCTAATTAGATTCTTTCTAATAAACTCTTTCTCTAAAAGAATTTCTTATAAAACGTATTCGCTTTTCTAACTAAATTCTTTTCGATAAACTCTTTATTAGAAAGAATCCTTTATAAAACGTATTAGATTTTCTAACTAAATTCTTTCTAATAAACTCTTTATTAGAAATAATCCTTTCTAAAACGTATTAGATATTCTAACTAAATTCTTTCCAACAAACTCTTTATTAGAAAGATTCTTATATATAATATAAAAGATTTATACTTTTTTATAATATAAAGTGTACTCCCTAACTAGATTCTTTCTAATAAACTTTTTATCTAAAAGAATTCCTCGTAAAACGTATTAGCTTTTCTAACTAAATTCCTTCCGATAAACCCTTTATTAGAAAGAGTCCTTTCTTAAACGTATTAGATATTCTAACTAGATTCTTTCCGATAAACTCTTTATCGGAAAGATTCTTATATATAATATAAAAGATTTATACTTTTTTATAATATATAATATACTCCCTAATTAGATTCTTTCTAATTAACTCTTTATCTAAAAGAATTCCTCGCGAAATATATTAGCTTTTCTAAATAAATTCTTTCCGACAAACTCTTTATTAGAAAGAATCCTTTATAAAACGTATTAGATTTTCTAACTAAATTCTTCCTAATAAACTATTTATTACAAAGAATTCTTAAAAAAACGTATTAGATTTTCTAACTAAATTCTTTCTAATTAACTCTTTGTTAGAAAGATTCTTATAAATAATATAAAAGATTTATATTTCTTTATAATATATAATATACTCGCTAATTAGATTCTTTCCTATAAACTCTTTATCTAAAAGAATTTCTCGTGGAACGTATTAGCTTTTTTAACTAAATTCTTCCTTATAAACTCCCTATTAAAAAGAACTTTATATATAATATATAAGACTTATACTTCTTTATAATCTATAATATACTTCTTAATTAAGTTCTTTCCAATAATTCCTCTATTAGAAAGAACTCTTTACTAAATATCTTAGGTTTACTAACGATTTACTACTTTTTCTAAAATATAATATATTTACCGACCAAATTCTCTATAATATATTTATTAAATATAAGATTCTTACGGATCAAAAGCTTTATTTAATCGATTTATATAGTAAAGAATATAATGTAGAAACAACCTCCGGAGTAGATTCTTAAATATTAATTATTCTATAGAGGGAGTACATTATAAATCCTTTATAATTATCTATAAAACTTAAGAAGTAATTTATTTTCTACTAATAGTAGATTAAAGAGAAGACTAAGAGAGACTTAGACTAATTTTCTAGAATACTTCTTTCCTTTAAAGCGATATCTCTAGATTAGATTCTTTTACATTAATACGGGCGGAGTATATTATAAGACTTTTTTAATTATTTATAAAGCGTAAGAAGTAATTATTCTCTACTAAAATATAGAGTAGAAAGAAGAATAAGAGAGATCTTTTTACTCTACTATTTAGTAGAGAATAATTTACTTCTTACGCTTTATAAATAATTAAAAAAGTCTTATAATATACTCCGCCCCTATTGATATAAAAGAATCTAATCTAGAGATATCGCTTTAAAGGAAAGAAGTATTCTAGAAAATTAGTCTAAGTCTCTCTTAGTCTTCTCTTTAATCTACTATTAGTAGAAAATAAATTACTTCTTAAGTTTTATAGATAATTGTAAAGGATTTATAATGTACTCCCTCTATAGAATAATTAATATATAAGAATCTACTCCGGATGTATCGCTTTAAAGAAAAGAAGTATTCTAGGAAATTAGTATAAGTCTCTCTTAGTCTTCTCTTCTATCTACTATTAGTAGAAAACAAATTACTTCTTAAGTTTTATAGATAATTATAAAAGATTTATAATGTATCCCCTCTATAGAATAATTAATATTTAAGAATCTACTCCGGAGGTATCGCTTTAAAGGAAAGAAGTATTCTAGGAAATTAGTATAAGTTTCTCTTAGTCTTCTCTTCTATCTACTATTAGTAGAAAATAAATTACTTCCTAAGTTTTGTAGATAACTAGAAAAGATTTATAATATACTCTTCTATTAGAATAATTGATTAGAAAGAATCTACTCTAGAGATATCGTTTCTAGATTATATTCCTAGCTATATTATTACTATTTACTTTTCCTACTACTATTAGTGGTTGTTTTCGGAAACTCTTATAATAAAGATCTAAAAAGTAATATAGTTTCTCTCTAAATACTATATATTATTATTCCTCTCGTCCTCTTCGTTATCTATAATATCTTCTATATCCGAGTAAAGCTAATATCTCTCTTCGAGATACGGCTTACCTACTAACTTAGTATCTAAAGAAAATTATATTCTATTAACTAAGACTTTGCTAAACTAAGTAGAATTATATAGTAGGTATTCTAGGTAGAGTAGTAGATACTCTTCTTAAATCTACTAAGTTATCTTTAGGGTCCCTAAGGGGTCGGGGGATCCCCCGACCCCTCGGGGGTAGAGGGGGTCGGGGGGGGTATTTAGGTCGGGTATAGGGGTCCCTAGGACCCCCCGCCCCGACCCTCCCCCCGATAGAACCCGCCCCGATTAATAGGGTTAGGTTCTTAGCTAAAAAACGTGACTTTTTCGTACGGTTTTATTAATTACGGACGACCTATAGGTATTTTATATTATATAACCTTATAGACTTATAGAATAGGTATTTCTCTATAATTCTAGCTATTTAGATCTTAATAATACCTAGGTTAAGTATTAAAACATATGACTTAAAAAACCTAACTTCCCCCCTAATTGGCGGGTTGGGGGTAAAAGCTCCCCCCGACCCGAAAACCCGCCCCCCCCCCCTATTTCTACCCCCCCCCGCGGCGGGTTAGGGGGGTACCCCTAAAACCCGACCCGACCCGACCCCTTAGGGACCCTAGTTATCTTCTTAGTCCTAATATATACCTATTCCCCGCGCTCTTTCTTCTGAACCTACTACTACCTTAATCCTTACTACTTTCCTTTCGACTAAGTTAAAATTAATCTACCGGTTCTAGTATTTAGATAGAGGATCGCCTAGTAGTATATAAAAGTTTTATCTATAAAAAAACGTTCCTACTCTTAAACCGTACTAGGACTATATATACTAAGCTTTTACCGGATCCTCCTATATAGCGTTCGAAACGTAGCCCCTTTTATTCTATCTCTATTCTACTAATTATCTCGCTTACTACTAGGCTCTCTTTAGAATCTACCTAGATCTAGATCTCCTATACTAAATATCTATATTAAAATATCTCTTCTAGTCTTTACGTACTACTTAATACTACCTATTATAAAGTAAGAAGCCTCGAGAAAGGAAGTCCTAATACCCGCTAGATAGAATCGAATAGACTTAAAAGAGTAAGATATACCCGCGTTATTTCTTATTAATAACTTCGTATAGATTTCCTCCCGGTACTATAGAAAGTAGAGATAGGCTATAATAGTATAGATCCTCCTAGTCGTACCCTCTAATTTAAAGTTTTAATTTAGAGCGGTAAAGTATAACTATAGCCTATCCCCTAGATCTCTTAAAATCTTAGCGTTCTTCGTAAGCTAGCGTAGAAGAACTCTATCTTAGGCTTAGAGAGTAGCTAGAAACCTTAGAATAAATAAGAAATTAGTCTAATCGATATTAACCGCCTACTAACTAAATCTATTACTTTTTATTATTTACCTTAAACCTAGACCCTAACGATACGTACTCTTTACGATCTAGCCTTCTAAATATAAGAGGACTAGCTAGTAATTAATCTAGTAATTAGCGTAGTACCTAAGATAACGAAAAATAATAGTATTAAAAAGTATTATCTAGGTTCTAATTCTACTTAACGGACTCGATATAGCTACTATCTTAACTAGCGAAGTAAGAGTATAGTACCTTCTAAATATAAAACTTACCTAACTCTTAGACGTAATAGCCTATATAGATCTTCGAAATATAAAGTAGGAAGTTATAGTAAGAGGTAGCTTAAGTATATCCGATTCCTATTACCGAGTTAGTAAAACCTATTTAAATTATAGTTATATAAGACTAGAAGATCGGTACTAGAAATTAATATTTCTAACTTATATTATAGCTCTTACGTAGTACTCTAACCTCGATAAGAAGTTAAAGAAATAGATCCTAAGTTATCTAAGCCTCGAATCTTATAGTAAAATTGGTATTCTAGATTAAGCTATATATTCGCCTAGCCTAAATCTTTATTTAACCGTAATTTCTTCTTACGTACTTATAGTTACGAGCGTTATTTAGTTTTAGTCGAGCCGTATTCGCCTTCTATATCTCGATATCTACCGATAGATTACTAAGATACTTCTATATAAATAGCTATATTGATATAGCGTCCGACTAAGTACTCTAAGAATTATACTACTATAAATAAAATAGCCTATACTTAAAGAAGTCGCTAGAAGTTAGAGGCTCTATACCTATATACCCTACGTCTCGTAGTATTCCTTTATTAAAGAAGGCGATATTCCCTAATA
This sequence comes from Venturia effusa, assembly GCA_007735645.1. Taxonomy (NCBI): domain Eukaryota; kingdom Fungi; phylum Ascomycota; class Dothideomycetes; order Venturiales; family Venturiaceae; genus Venturia; species Venturia effusa. The sequence continues at coordinate 262,226 of CP042198.1, forward strand.
TCCGGTTAAAATAATATTTCTTTAGGCGGCGGTAGATACTTCGAAGGTAATACGTCTTCTATAGATATATCGTCGCTTTACTACCGCGTTTATAGTTAGAATAGAACTCGTAGCCTATATCTAGGATAATATTATCTTTCCTAATTAATAGAATATTGAATATATCCTCTATGTTTTTCTTAACCCGTACTAGACCGTTACTAAGCGAGCTATTAACTTTACTCCTAGGACTATTCTTAATTCCCTTTACGTTTACGAATAAAAAATAGTCTTTAAATATTCTAAGACTTAGATCCCTTTTAATTACTTCCGTAACGTACTTCTATATTCTATCTAGTAGCTCTAGCTCGATATTATACTAGAAGAGTTAGAATAGCTTAGTAGACTTAGTAGATAACCGATATTCTTTACTCGTATAAGTAGTAGCTAGGGTAATATCGTAGTTCCTAGGAATATATTAAGTAGAGTAGGTAGGCGCTAGCTTAGTTAGTACGGGTATAAAGGCTTTATCGTAGAATCGGCGTAGTAAGTCGTTCGTTAGGAAGTTATTCGTATAATAGCCTAGCTTATAGAGCTTAGAGACTATAAGGAATATATTATAACGTTCTAGCCTATATAAGCTCCTAAAGTACGCTTATAGAATATCCTTAAATAGAACTTTCGTCCGCTTATAGCGTCTATTATAAGTAGGGATATCGATTTTATTAAACTAGTATAATTAAGTTTCAATATTCTAGCTAATATTCCTACCTAGAAAGTATAGGAAATTACTTTTAAAGGCGCCGAGTCTAGGTACTTTAATTAAGATACTATCGAGATCGAGTATACGAGTATATTAGGCTATTAACGGTAGCTCCTAGTATAAATAAATATACTATACTTTATCGTATTAATCCTAACCCTAGAAAAGACGTCTTAGTATCTAGGGATCCGGAAAACTCTTCCGCGATATTTAGGTATTTAGGGGAAACGTATTACTACCTAGACTAAGGTCTTCCTTCCTAAGTCGCTACTCGTTATATACGAAGCCGTACTTATAGTCTTAGTCTTTAACTTTATATAAGTATATAGACGAGAGTCGGTAATAACTATTAACTTTTACTATAGATTGGATATATACGTCTATTATCTTATCGTGTCTAGCTATTAAATAGCCTTTATATTAAAATTATTTCGTAAGCTAGGCTATAACCCTTTTCTTAGAAAGACGTATTAAATTCGTCTAGACCTCTTCTTCGTTATCGTTACTAAGCTCTTTACTATCGAACTCGATTTCTACCTCCTACTTCTTCTCCGTGTCTACGCTTCTTATATTCTTTTCGTTATTAGATCCGCTAAGATCTAAGATATAATCTTCCGAGTTATTAATTAAAGGCGGCCGGTAGTTACTATTACGCGTTTAATAAGAAGGAACTTAAATAGATTTAGTATTTATAGATATACCGCGTACTTACTTTATACTAGGTAAGGTAGGTAAAATAACTTTAGTTAAGGACTAAGAGTCTTTCTATAGGGTAAAGATTAGAAAGAGTTTCTTTAAAGGCGTAGTAATAGAGGAATCGTAGGAGTTATAAGATAGTACGAGGGGTATAGAGAGCGTACGTTTTAGGTAAGTAGGATTAAAGTTAAGCCTTCGATCTAGTACTACTTATAGAAAAGAAGACTTAGAGATATTAGGAGCCTTCTAAGAGAAGGGAGTACTTATAATCGAGTTTAGGTATACGTCTAGTTTATTAAATAGTAATTTAGATATATCCTTAGTATATAATAACGCTAGTTTAAGTATATTAATATTACTAGTAGTAGTTTCTCTTTATACGTATAAAGCTAAGCCCGATTTAATATAAGTTATAGTAGTAGTTAACGGGACGTTAAGACTTCTTAGAGTAGTTAGATTATTAATTATTAATAAATTAGCTATAGTATATATAGGTTAGAATCGATTCCTTTAAGATAAGGGCTTAGTAGTTCGCCTAGTAGTATATTCTAGCTTACTACTAAATCTCCTTATTAGTATCGAAGTAATACTAGCTAATCTAGAGCTTAATAGAAAGGGCGTTATTAAGTTTCTAGAGGGAGCGTAGATATCGAAGGGACGAGTTAAGGAAGGAAATTAAAACTCGAATAGAGACTCTACTACCTCTTCCGTTACTAGAGACTTTATAGAAGTATCGTTAAGAAAGTTATTAGGTTAGATCTTAGAGCCGGAATTTGCCGTTAAGCTATCTTTTAGGGCCGAACTACGACTAGCTAGAGGGGAGGAAGATAAGTCTCTTTTTATAGAGGAGTTATTAAGTACCTATAGAAATTACTATTCTCTAGATTAAGCGTTTAGGGTACTCTAAGAGGGTACCGATATACTCGCGAACGATCTAGTTAAACTTATAAAATTCTAGTATAGATTATTTACTAATAACTCTAGGCTATTATAAGCCTTAAACTATAATTACTTTTCTTTAAGATCCTAAATTTTAACTTTACTCTCTTCCGAGTCTAATCTATCTTTACTATCCTTAGATAGGTCTAGAGATTACGATACCGGCGACTAGCTATTAGGACCTAAAGAATACTAGATTAGCGGCGGTATTTATAGTCGAGGGGGGCTCGAAAGGGCCTAAGGATTACGAGACGTTCTTAGATTAAGGATAGCTTACGTAGCCGTAACTTACGCGCTCTAGATAGTTAAATTAGTATTAGATATATAGAGAAGTAGGTTAATATACATACCGGTTTAGCCTATTAAGTTATAGGTAGTAAAATAGGTTGGATTAGTAGTATTATATAGCTTCGGATAGATCTACTTAATAAATACTATTGGGATACTCTTAGTAACTACTTAGTATTACCTCTTCGAGGGGCTATTCTAGCTTATTAAGATATACGAAGTAAGCGAGATAAGCTAGAGAAATTAGATAAGTTAAGATTATAGTAATATTAATACGTTAGTACTAGAAAAATTTTCTAAGGCGAGGGTGTACGGATTAGTAAGATAATACTATACTATAAATAGCGATTCGATAACATTCTTAATAGACGGAGAGTAGAGAAGTAGTTAGACTATAGATAATTTAGGTCGAACTTAAAATTAGTAGATCCCCTTTAGTCTCTAAAGAATTCGATATATTATTATAATAGAGAATAAGAAAGAGGTCTAAATATAAGTAGTAACGTATAAATATTAAATAAGGTTTATAAATCTTTATAAAGCTTATTAAGACGGCTTACTACTTCTAAGTACGACCTACTATTTAAGGTACGTAGAAAGAAGAAAATAGGTCTCTAGAGGATTATAAATTCTTAAATATACTTAAATCTTATTCTATCCTTCTTTTTAATAGTAGAATTATAAGTATTATACTATACTCTTTTTATTAATTATAATAAGATTAAATTCTAAAAAAGTATAAGATATTAAAGATATTTTACTAGACTAAAATACTATAGTATATAATAAGTAACGGTTAAACCCGTTAAGATAGCCCTATCTAGCCTATCGCTATTTAATTATAAATACCTTATAAGTAATAAGATAGAGATATTTATTAAATTTAGATATATCTATTCTTTCTAATATTTACGTAGTATTACTAAGATCCTAGAATAAACTAATCTAATAAATTATAATATAATAAAAAGAATCTATTAGGAGTATATTAGCGCCCTCTTTAGAGAAAAGAGAATAAAATTTATATTATATCGCTTCTTCTATATAGCTAAAATATCCTAACTCGAAATAAGTTCTAGTAAGAATTTAACTACGCCTTACGATCTAAACTAGTATAGGGAAAAGTTTATAAAAATTCTATATTCTACGGCCTAGGTCTAAACCCTTATAAGATTAGGCTAGCAAGTATAGAGGACAATTATAGATATTTTACTATAAAATCTTTAAATACTCCGGGGTATAAATCGTTATAAATATTTTATAATCTTTCCCTAAGCTTCGGGTACCCTTATTCCGGGTATCGTTATTTATTATACCTAGATAATACTAACCTTATTTACTAAGATATAGAATTCTTTTTATCGCTTATTCGACTTCTAAGTCTTTCCTTAAAGTACTATAATAAATTAGCTAACTCTTATAGGCGTAAATACGATAGTAATTCTAGGTTAATACCGTATCGAGGTAGCGCTATTAGAAAAGGCTATTTGTTCTACCTTAGCCTATAAGGTAGTAGGTATTAAAATTAGACTTAAACGTTTAAGGCTCTAAGAGCCTGTAGTATAGTATAGATATAATATCTACTAGAACTACTATTAGTAAGCCTAGGCGAGCTTAATCTAGCCGTATATCTTAGCTTATATTATCTAGGAAATCCGTTAATTCTACCCTAATCGCTAGTATTAAAAATATAACCGATAATAATCTATATAAAATAGATAGCTACGAGGCCCTATCCGTCGAGTATAAGCTAGCTTTCCTATAAGCTCTAACTAGAGAAGACCTCGAATAGTAGTTAGGTAACTCTACCTTATATCTACGGGTACGTACGATTTTAATACTAAAGAAGAGTTAGTTAGCTACGTAGCGCTATACGCCTTCGGCTTCTCGCGTTAAGGTACCTACTACTATATAAACCGTTACTACTATACCGATCGCTATACGACGAAAAGGTAGTATAACTTTATACTTAAAGATTAAGTTAAATAAGTATACCGGCGGATCTAAGATTAAAGGTACGGCGAAGTAACTTACTAGTTATTAGACGAGAAATAGGTATTCGATTATAGGGAGTAGTATACGTAATATAATTAGTTATTTAGTTATTTAATACTACTAATATTATATCGATTCCTATTATTGTCTCGCTACTCGAGTAGGTAGATTTATAGTTTATAAAATTAAGAACGCTTACCGTCGTCGTCGACTAGCTAGCCGTATTCGTAGATAGTAAAACGTAGAGTAGGCTATAGCGCCTACGAAGAGGGAATATAGCTAACGACGTAAGATCGGTATTATTATCTAATAAAGAGCGTATTATAGTATATTATATAATAGCGTAAGAATAATAGTAGAGGATATATAAGGAAGGTTAGTCTTTATAAGGCCGGCCTAATCTTTCTCTTAGTACTAAACTAGGCCTGAGCTACCTATAAGCGCTCTAAGGTAAAGAATACTAGTATATATTATCTAATTACGCCTATACGCGACGGACGCGTCTTATAAACCCTAGGCTACTAAGTCCTAATTCTATAGTATAGGCCTAGAAAATATTATAATTATAGAGCTACCCGAGTTCGACTATTCGATCTAAAACGATACTAAAAGACTTAAAGCGGTACTTTCTTAAGGTAAATCTATTAGGTTAGTATTTTCGATCGGCTAACTTCTCGAGTTTATTAATAGTATTAAAATAACTAGGGGTTTCCTAGAGGAAAGTAGGCTAGCTAATATCCGCGATATACTCGCGCGCTCGGAATTCTATAACTTAGATAATATTAGTAACGAGTATAAGGATAGATATAAAGGGAGCGTTAGACTCCTTAGAAAGCTAATAATAATCTATAACTCCGTAAATATAGAGATCGATATCTATAATTACTAATAGACGCTTGAGATTAAGTTCTAGTCGTAAGTTAAATAGCTAAGACAAAACGATATACTAATTAGTATAGTCCCCCGTATACCAAACTCTATCGCCTTACCCTAATAAAGAAGCTTAATAGTCTACTCGCTTTAGAAATCGAATTCGTTACTATAATTAATAGCTATAAGACGTTCTATATTATTATAGATCGTATAATTAATAACGATATCTTATCTATAGTAGAGCTTATAATAATATTTAACGTACTTAACGCCGCTAAATCTAACTAGAAGGCTATATAGCCGGTAGGTAATTAAGATTACTAAAGAAACTATCTAACCTACAAAATAGTTCTCCGTTATTAGTTTATCTAGTAGTAACGTTTAAGGAACTAATTTCTAGAAAGATTACGCCGGATCCTTAATTAGTATTAAGAAAGTTATCTAGCTCTAAGACGCCGACGCTAGTAAGTAATATACTCTCTAAGTAACAATATTTAGAAAACCAAAGGATACTATACGTTCCTAATAGTATAATACCCGCCTATCGGAAAAGCGTCTATAGCTTATTCATAATACTCGTCTAGTTATTTATAGAGGGAAAGAAAGGAAGAGTACGTAATATATAGCTATAGAGTAGCGAATACTATTAGTACTCTATAGTTAATCGAGTATAATAACGGGATATACCGGTCGTAACGGGCTTAGAGCGAATCCGAATAGAGCTAAAGATAATTATAAGAGTAGGCGTATTTCTCCGAGCTTTCTTATTTACCGAGCTTAAGGAAATATACTAGGCGTTATATAGCTTAATAGTATCTATTACTAACTCCGTAACGTATAGTAATCTTCTTACCTACTACTAGTTAACTAGTAGGCGTACTTTAAGTAATAAGAGTATATAGCCGATTACTAATAGAAGTAAGACTAATAGAGTCTTACCTTAATTTCCGAACGATAGTCTTATAAACTATTATACGTACCTAATTATAGCTAAAGGTCTTCTATATCGGAACCTTATTCTAGTTTCGTAGACTATTATAATAATTTATACCGTCTAAATAATTATAATTTATAGTAAATCTAGTAGCTACGGCTAGGCTCCTAGGGTTCTTAGACCGTCGCCGGTATTTTATAAGGATTTACGCTAACGTATACTAATAGCTCTTTACGGTATTTCGCGTATATTAGAGGGTAATATTATCGTTTATAAGGTTATAGATTTATAGTAACAGCCTTATAAATTATTATACGTACCTAACCTTAGCTAAAGGTCTTCTATAGCGGGACCTTATTCTAGTTTCGTAGACTTTTATAATAATTTATACCGTTTATATAATTATAATTTATAGTAAATTAAGTAGCCGCGGCTAGGCTCTTAGGGTTCTTAGACCGTCGCTGCTATTTTATAAGGTTTTACGATTACTTACCCTATTAACTCTATATAAAATTCTCCGTTAATTAATAGCTTAAGAGTTAGATTTACTTAGCCTTTATAGAAGACTATAACTATCTATACTATAGGCCTTATTAATATCTAATAAACTAAGTACTATTACCTAAATATATAAGCCCTCTATTTTATACGTCTCCGAATTTAGGAGATTATCCTCTAGATTAACTTCTATAGACTTTATTATCTTCTATCTTCTATATCTTTAGCCTCGTACTAATTAGCGTTTTCGCCCTACGCCTTAATATTCTTTTATCTACGACTTCTTTTAAAGTCTAAGACTCGTAATATATAGCGTCTATAATCTAGAGAATAACTCAATATTATATTCCACCAAATCTTAAAATTAACTAGGTACTATCTTACCTATTAATTACTATAGGTAGCGACCTACTACTTAGTACTCTTTTTAGTTATAGTTATAGGCCTTATCTTATAGGCTCGTATAACTACTCGTTCTAAATAAAATACTTACGGTCTTCTAGACTAATTATATTAGGTTACTATACTAAGGCTACGTAATAAATATATCGATATCTCTAGGTATATAGTTAGGATTAATTATATATAATTAATAGAGGGCTATAATATCCGCTTATATATATCTCTTAACTCTTTTATATAACTAGAATCTAACTTAGACGTTTTATAGTAAAGAGTTCCCTTCTCTTAATATTATTTACCTACTATCCTCCTCGGTAAGCTGCGTCTATAATATAGCTATAATAACTCTAGCTATCTTAGTAGAGGCTATATAATCTACTATATTAATTACGTTTACTATGTTTAAATCCAGCTCTATCTCTAACGATAGTAATCTAGCTACGACATTATATCCTATAAGGAATATATTACTACCTTCTCTAGTAGCCCAACTAATCGTTAAAGCTATATAGTTCCTATACTCCGTTATATTAGTCTAGTCCTCCTATTCTAAGTCCTAACCCTACCTATCTCGTAGAATAATAGGGATAGACCTAGAAACTAGTTAAGTAAAATTATAGCCGTCCTTTAACGATATACTCGATATTTTAATATCCCGGATCCTACTAGTTAAAGTTATTCTAAAACTAAATCCGATTACGATACCCTCTTTCTCGATTATCCTACGTCTTATAGATATTATCCGTAAAAACCTAGTATAGCTCTTCTAGTATAGGTTAGGTAAGAATAATAAGGGCGCGCTCGAAGGTCGAGTCGATATTTTAGATCCCGTAAGTAATAGAGCGCTATAGCTAATCTAATATAATATAGACGATAAGTCGAGCGAGCCTACGAGTTAGAGGCTTATAAGCTATAAACCTTTATCGTAGCCTAGAATATCTTTCCTAATATCTAATATAAAGATACTATCTATAGCTATCGCTATAATAGACGTCTTTAGCCTATACTTTTACGCGTAACTTAGTTAAGGGACTAAAACGGTATAGCGCTATAAGAGGTTAAAGTTTAGCGTAGATTCGTTAAGCGGACAAATTTAGATTTACTCTATTTATATAGTATCTAAGTTTCTAGCTCTACCTATTATATTTCGTTAATAAAGGTTCGATTTATAACTACGCGTAAATATACTAGCTACTATAATAGCTAAAATTTACTCTAATACCTTCCTTTTAGTAATTTATTTCCTTATATAACTAGCGTAGCCTACTATGTTATATACGCGCTATCGCGGGCTATACGCCTTAATCTCGTATATCTATTTTATATTATCTAATTATCGGTTTTATTAAATACTTACGGCCTATATTATCCCGTATCGTCTATAGTCTTCCTAATCGTTAAATATATTACGTACCGGTCGTATAAAGGTCGCGTCTATAAAAGGTATTTCGATAGTAGCTACTTATAGAAGTTACTATTTACGAGTTTATAGGTATATAGTAGTAGGAGTCGGTAAATAAGGCTATATATAAGGAGAGGTTAGTATAAATACTTTATCTAATTAGATAATAAGTTTATACCTATTTACAACCTTTCGCAAGGATTCGTAAACTTTTATAATATATATTCTTACCGTAAAAAGGGCTCCGGTATAATCTAAGTAGGGAAAGCCGGGTATAGCTATTAATATAGAACTAACCTATTTAAATATTAGCTCCCGTATATAGGTAGATAGCGTCCTAGAAGCCGCTATAGCGCTTTAATAGATTAACGGTAACTTTCGGTATACTATATAGTATAACTAATTAAGGAATATAGAAGATTATATACTAGTACGGCTATATCTATATAAGTTTATAGGGGCTTCTTCGTGCTACGGACTAGGTAATAAAAGAATAATTAATAAAGCCTTAGCCGTTAATTTCTCTTTTCTACGAACTCGTATTAGCGATATAATTATTTAGTAAGTATCGCAATATATATAGACGAGAGGAATATTAGAGTAGGCGATAATATAGGTAGAGGTACTATATTAGACGCTATATATATTTTTATATCCTTAGGTCCGTAGTAGGTTTACGTAGTCCTATCTATTATATTAAAGGTTCTCGAAATCTTACCTTAATATAAAACAATATATTCTTTATATAACTAATCGACTATACGGTAGGAAGGTAAGAGCCGGCTTAGTAGGTCCTTATTATCTTAGTCTTCGCTTAAAAGGCGTTAAGATCGGAGATTACCTAGTAATTCTTTCTATAACGCCTTAGTATCCTCCTACGGCTCCGAAAATTATCTAGAGAGTACGCTTTCTACGCGTTTAGTATTTATAATCTACTTAACTATTACGTTACGTTATACTACTATAGTATACTACTTTAAAAATACTAGGTCTAATACAATTCCTTCCTTTAGATTATCCTTTAATATATATTCCTATACGAACTTAAGGTATCTTAGTCGGGCTAGAAGATACTAAAAAAGCTAGTAACTTCTCTTGATAGAGATACCCCGGCTACTATAGATTACGAAATATATATAGTTAGGTAGAGTATATATTAGAGAACCTACTAGTTAATTAAGTACTACCTATTAGGGAATCTTTAATAATAGTTTAGTAGGCTCGTAGTCTATCTCGAGCGTATTAAGCTTATCTCTACGAAGCGGGGCGATAAAATAGAATTAGAATCTCTCTAGAATTAGTAAAGTTTTTGCGAGATTCTCTATAATAAGTTAGGGGCTAAACGCGAACTTATATATTCTACTTACTAACGTATATAACGATTATTTACGACTTATAGGAAATGTAAGTAAGGCTTAGTATCTTTATAACGGTAATTTATAGCTACGAAAAAGGCGTATATTTATATTAATCTAGAAATAGTATAGAAATATTGGCTACGTAGGCAGAACTCTATTCCGTAGCTAGAAATACGCGTACTATACTAAGCTACTTATCGTTAAGACCGCTATTATCTAAGAGTAGTATCTACTAAAGAATATTTAGTAAGTAAGTACGAATAATTAAACGTATTTAATCGAGTATCTCTATCTTAGTAACCTCCTCTCCGTTAATAGCCTCTCGATTTCGAAGTACTTCTACTACGAACTTTATACGCGTAGTACCTAGGGCGGTACTCTACTAGAATAATTCGGGCTTTAGAAGTCTAGAACGTATCTAATAATCTTCCCTATAGAGAGTAAATACTAGATCGTCCTCGGACGGCTAATAGATAATATTAGCTCTATTACTCTAAACTACCTAGAAAGTTCTCCCTACTTACCCGCCTCTTAGCTAAGATCTAGCTCCTATATATCTTAAGCTCTATACTAGAGATAATAGAGAGTTTGTAATTAAATTTCTATTAGAAATAGCTATTAAGCCCTTCTAGGGCTTAAGTTAAGATAGGACTAAATCTAGAATATAACTACTAACGATTATACTAGGGATTTAAGAATTATAAATAAGCGAAGATAATCTACGCGATAAAACGGTCGAATCTACGCCTTAAGGCTATACTCTAGCTATTCCGGTAGTATTAATAGTCGCGTTCTACTAGTACTAGTCTCGAGGCCTAGGAGGTAACTCCTTAGTTAATATAAGAAACGAGCTAGTAATATCTAGGGTCGATTAAGCCTAAACGGACTCTCCTATCTTACGCCTACTCTTCTTAGTCTTATCGGCCGTCTATAGCTATTATTTAGTTCTATAGTACTTATAGATATTTAAGCTCTATTCCAAAAATCCGACCTAGTAGTTATAGTATCGGAAGTACTTTGCTACTTTAGTATAGTAATACCTAGAACATTTCTTAATAGACGTCTCGTATTTTAGATAGTTCTAATACTCGCTGCTCCTAGTAGAAATTAACTAATATTAGTATCGCTAGAAGTAATATATAAGATATATATCGTAGCGATAAAAGGAAGTCTAAAAAGGACTCGTTCCGAGATAAATACTATTAAAGCTACTATACTCGTAGAGGATAGGTAGACGTAATATCTTATAAGAGATTATAAGTTTTAATTAATAGAGTAATCGTAGGTACGGACTATATAATACGTAATCTTAGGTTTTTTTAATAATATATAGGAGGTAGTAATGTTTAAACGGTATCTTAGTCTTTAAATCTAGCTAAATATCTATCTAAGATCTTCCTAACTACTAGCCCTTTATAAAAAAAGGATAGTTTTAGAACTTTTACCGAAACTAATTACTACTAATAAAAAGAATATAGACTCTACGTATATAATATTAAGAGTAAGGTAGGACGAGTTCAATATTTAAACTATCTCTAATATAATTATAGTCGCTCCTTAATACCTAGAACGAAAGTAACTAGCCTCTATAGAACCTATTTCCTCTATAGAATTAAAGGATACCTACCGACTTTTAGATAACCTCCGATAGGTAATCTAATACTTCGGCCCCTAAAGATTAAATAAGCCGACGACCCGATATTTTAAAGCGATATACTTTATACTAAACGGAATTATATCTACGCTTTTATCCTTCTCTTAATACGTAACTATAAATTCTTTATTGAATAGACTAAGTACCCTATACTTCTCCTTATTATAGGGGTTAATTATCTCTACGTTAAGTCTAGGCGATAGCCGGTTAAGTACTACCCGTTAACGAAAATAATACCTACTATAATCTCCGTAGGACTTAGAGTTTACTTTCGAGTACTTAGAGGAAAACTAGGTCTTATCGAGGTTACGCTCGAAGTTTCTAGTATTCGTAACGCTAATATAGGTAATATCCTTAGGTACCGAATCCTTATCTATCCTATAACGGCCGTCGCTATAGATTAAGACGGACGTACTTATCGTATTAAAAGTAGTAGATATAAAGCCCCGCTAGCTATACGTAATTACCTAATTTAAATAGGTATACTTATTAATCTTCTTAATACTATTATAATATAGAGCTTTCCGGTAGCTTAGAATAAGCTTACTAATTCCTTAGGTATCTATCCTCTTAAGCGGTATATATATAATATCTCGGAAAACCTTTATAATAGGAGCTAGCTCTTAATAGTCTTCCTTAGTTAACTAGTCTACCTATAATATATCTATTTTACCCTATATCCTATAGGACTAGACTCCGTCCGGTACGTAACTTTATTAGTCCTATATCGGAAATATAATCTTATAATTATTACTACTAGTTAATAGAAGCGGTTGCGTACCGTCTATTATTTACTAGTTATTTAGGACTAGAGGGAAGCCTTTAATATATTACCTAGGCGCCTACTTAATCTAAACCTTAGTAGGATATATTAAATAACCTCGGCGCCTTAGTTTATTAGTCTAGTCTTCTAGAGTATCTATTATAATCTTAGATCTTCGGAGGAAATCGTTAATATTAGTATTAGCTAAGAATTCTCGAAATTTACCGTTAACGTCGAGATATAGTAGGGATAGATTACGCTTATAGTACCTAGATAAGGTTAATAAAGACTAAAAGATAGAGTTAAGAAAGAATAAATAGCTACCGATTTTCGCGTAGCTATAAGAGGGCGCCGGCCGCGCGATAAGAGTAGCGGTAGGACCCTATAATCTTACTCTATTCGTAACTATAATCGATATTAAAACCCGGGTACTAGTTAGAAAGCGATATAATTAATATTAGGACCCGGATATTTATTAGATAGCGATAATATATATATATAATAAAATTAGAAAGAGAAGTAATAAGCTTATATAAACTAGGTTATTTACTTAAGGTAAAGTTATAAAATATTTAGAAATTTTATAAAATTTATCTAATATTTATTAATTATTTACTTAAGGATTATAGGTATTTCTATAGTATCCGCTACTAGGTTTACTTATAAGTTATATAATCTACTAAAGAGTCTTATTCTCGAGCCTTACTTTATATAATAATATATTATACTCGCTATAATATAATAGATAAGCTAGGAGCTAAGAAGCTTAAAGAGATTAGCGTCTCGTTCCTAGTAATATATATATTAATTAATTATTCGATAGTTCCATACTATATTAGTAGATACGATAGATACTAGTAAGTATATACTTATATACTTTAGCGTTCTTAAAGATAGTATTAAACTTCCCTCCCTACGTACGTCTATCGCTAATCCTACTAGTATTAAACGACTAGATAAAGCTATACCTATATAGAATTACTAATTATAGTTCGTATAGCTATCTAGCTACCTACTTCGCTCTAGAGTAATCTAATATATATAGATCGTATCTTTACTAGACCTTATATAAATAAGTAAGAGTAAATACCGCCCTAGCGTACTCCGCCCCTACGTAGTCTATCGGCTAACTCTCCTAAAAAACCTAAGACTACTATACTATCGATTACTTAGTCTCCTAGTAGATTAAAGTCTATACTATACCCTCGTATATATATATATATACCCCGTTAACTTAATATCCGTCTATAATAAAGTAAATAACGCTAATAAGAGCTTAGATAGAGACTAAAGATATAGCTAGTAAGATATTAAGTAGCTCCGATAGTACTAGCTCGTCGAGTAAGTCTAATTCTAACTATAGCGAGTTCTCGCTAAAAAAGAAACTAGATTCCTAATTCTTTAGTCGAAACGAATATAGCGAAGGCGTTTTACCTAATAGGGTAGTAGTAATAGTAGAGTTAAGTAACTCTAGTAAGGAAAGTAGTAACGAGTTAAGTAGCGACTCTAGTAAAGCATTCTCTAATAGTAACTAACGTTACTCGTACGACCTATTATCCTATTTAAGACCTATAGCGGCGTTAAGGGGAGGTTAAGTTACGAGTATTTAGTTATTAGAGATATAAATTATAGCTCTAGGAACCTTACGATCGCCTCGTATATAATAGGTAGGCGGAAGAGAATAGCTACTCGTTTAAGTAGGGTACTATATACGTAACTAAAGATCGGTATATTATCCGTTTCGAATAGTAGCTATAATATAGAAGGACTAGTCGAAATCTTCTAAGATATATATAATTAGCTAGTACGAGGATAGTCTTAATAAAAAGTATAGCTATATTTCTAAATCTTACTCGATATCTAGGGCCGTAGGAGTATCGACGATCTAAGCTAATAGAATAGTATTAGATATATTATTAATCCTAGCTTATAATACGTAATCTTATATATAAATAACTTGAGCTACTAAAGGCTTAAGTTTTATTATAAAGACCTTTATCTACGAGCTAATTATACTAGATAATATTACTACCCTTAATTACTCGACGCTATCCCTCCCGCTATAGCTACTAGCTCGCGGTTCTAGCCTAGCTTTAACTCTAAGAACCGAGCTCTCCCTACTAAAGACGAGAAGACTATTACGAAATTTAAAGCTATAAGTTATAAACGTTAGAGACCCTAAAGTACTCGAGGCCGAACTAGAGGTTACTAATATATTATCTATAGTTACGCATAGCTACGATACGATTCCTCGACGCGGAAGGGATCGGTAGTATTTACGTCCTATACTACGACCTAGTAGAGTATATATAAACCTACTCTAGAGATATAAAGAGAGGACGTTAATAGATAGTAATAAGTTCTCTATCGAATAGATAATAAACGCGCCTAAGGCCTAATCGCGCTCTCTAAAGACCCTAAGAGAATAGTAGCCCTCCGTAGTAACCTATATAAATAAGCTAACTCGCCGATAGTAAAAGAGTTACCGTTAAAGAGGGGTAAGACTAGAATAGCTAATATTAACTAGCGATTCTAGGACGTCTCGCTAGAAGATTCGTCTAGAACGGAGGCCGGTATAAAGAAGGTATAGAGAGCGGTATCTAAGAGAATAAGGAGAATAGTATAAGTAAAGTAGAAGGTATCGGGCCTACCCCCTATACTTAACCTAAATTTAAGTCGTTTAATACTATTCGGATCGCCTTAGTAGATACCGTAGAAAGGAGAGGATTAGGTAGCGGGCGTAGATACGGACTATAAGATACTAGAGGAGAAGAGAACTAGAACGCCTTAGTAACTACTAGTTCTAAGGGGTAGTAGTACTAAGACGTCTAACTAACTCTAGAAGGTATTAGCTAGAAGTATATCGCTATCCGTAAGAAGGATATAATAAGTTACGTATAATCTATAGGGAGTATATAGTAATAACAAAATATAGTTAATTAAAGAAGAAGCTATTATATTTAGAACAGTAGGCTAGCCTTTAATAATAAGCTTAGAATAGGTAAGGAGTAATAATAGAGTAGGCTTTTAGTAATTTATAAGGAAATAGATAGTAGAATAGAGATTAGTAAGCTTATAGAGATTAGTCTATAGCTAGTATAAAGTAGTAGTATAGCCCGAGGCTAGTTCTATATAGAGAGCCGCCTTAACCGCTCTTATCTACTAGGTACTTAGTTATTATAGAGAGTAGACTACCTATCTACTATATTACTATTTGTTTCACTTAGCTTTACGTATTTATTATACGTATATCTAGCGTTAGGACCGGGACCTTTATAAATATTTACTATTAACTACTTTCGTAATAATTTATAGTCTTTCGCGCCTATCTCTATATCTAACGCTTCTCGCCCCTTAGACCGCCCCCGCGTATTTTATAGATATTTACTACTATTTATACTCGTAACTTTTTACGCTAATTTATATCGAGATTCGTATAGTAATTAGGCTTCTAACTTCTCTTAGATAACTCTAGCCCCTTTATTATCTTTTATAGGAATTACTACTACTAATACGCGTCTTGGCGACATAAGCGTATAAGGAGATATATAAAGAGAAGTCTCCTCTCTACCGTTCTATTTAGGCTATTAGAAACGCGTTAAATATATTCGGCTAGTATATATTTACCGCTATATAAGATCTACGTCCCTATAATCTAAGACTATAGCTAATAAGGTACCTATTCTAAAATATCGGTCGCTAGTATCAGACGTCTATAGTATCGTACTAAATATAATAGAACCTAGATATACCCTTAATACCGAAGATATAAGCCCTATATAATTCCGTACTCTATCCTATACTATAGTTAAAGTAAAGAGAAGAATTTTATTTAGGTCTATATATCTAGAGGTACTATCTTCTATATAATAGAACTACTAGTCTATACGTTTCGTTATCGTATAATCTCGAGTATCTACCTAGAGAGGTAAGGGAGGTAGGAAACTTATAGGCGACAGCGAAGTAATCCTTACTAACTATAAATAAGGTAGCCTCGATTATTAATATAGAGCCCCTTTCCTACTACCTAAATCTCTTACCTTAGCCCTATATTTATACTATAAGCGGAGTTTAAAGAGGTATAGAGCCTTAAGTTTTAGCGACTATACTAGCTAGCTACTATAACGCCTAATTTCCTACTAAGGCGGCTAAGAACGAGAGCTC
The DNA here is from genome assembly GCA_007735645.1 of Venturia effusa. Classification (NCBI taxonomy): domain Eukaryota; kingdom Fungi; phylum Ascomycota; class Dothideomycetes; order Venturiales; family Venturiaceae; genus Venturia; species Venturia effusa. Next base: position 278,934 of record CP042198.1, read on the forward strand.
TATAAAGCTTACAAATACCTAGTCTTAATTAAGTAAAGCGTCGCGAAGACGAGTATAGAAGTTAGCTATCTTATATCTTAATAAGACGTAGGTACGTATATCGACTATAGAGGCTAGTAGATCTTCTAAGAGATTAGGCTAATTAGATATAATCTAGGAAATCGTAGCTAGCGTCGCGGACCTACTTTATCTTATTCTAATTAAACTATTATAGAACTACTAGTATACTATAGTACGATTACCCGTCCTAGTCGCGATAGTATATTAGTAAGGTTCGTTAGGCCGGTTTATAGGAATTATAAAGAGTCGCGGAGAGTACTTCTTTTATATAGCTAAGTAAACCTAGGGTCCGGTTAATATAATATATAAATATATAACCTCCCGTATACTTTAAAGACTAGAATCTATTTAGTTAGCGAACTCTATATAACCCTAGTAGACGCGTATATATTATAAGTATACTAAACAAATCGACTCCTAGAACAATCCTACGATTCTAAAAAAGATAAGATTTAGAGTTATAGTATACGAAAATTAATCGTATTTACTATAGGATTATACAATATTATAAGAGTTTTATATTATTTCGAGCGGGTCCTAACTAATAAACTTATAGGTACCTAGCGCTAGTAAGATTATAAATAAAGAGTTACCCCTTTACTTTTTAACTATATTAAATATACGGCTTCGAGCAATACTACCGTATTTATAGCGGACGATAATATTATCCGCGTAGGAGTCTTCTACGTTAATAAATATAGTAATTATTACCTTTACGTTAATATACTCTATACTTTTACTAATAAAATAGTTGAATAACGCCTTATCTACCTTAATCCGGAATAATAAACGCCCCGATATATATCTCGTATTACTCGATTTACGTATATCTAATATAGTCTATATATAGTACGATCTTTACTTACCTTACTAGTAATATAGGATAAGGTATATTTGTCCTAACTATATCTTAGTAACGCTAGCCTAAATACGCTATTTACCCGTAATTATAACTCGTATTATAAGAAATCTACGAGTCTTTACTAATATTACTAGCTCTCTTACTTTAACTAGATACCGTCTTCTAAGGGACTAAGTTCTTAGAAGTAGGAACCGTTTATAAATCCGTCGTTCTAATAGATAGATCTATTATACCTCTCGTACCCGAGCCCGAAGAAAGCTAATCGCCGACCTCCGATCTTCGCTTAGTCCCTACTATAGAGAGTAAAGAGGAATCTTAGGCCTAGTCTACTAGTACTAAGGATAATAACTATATTATTACTAAGGTAAAGAAAATCCGGCCCCCGCCTATTAATAGAGAGGACGATAATTATATATTTATTGGCGAGAATAAAGCTAGGAACCCTCCGTAGGACGTAAATAAGTCCGTAAGCTAGCTATAATATTCGAGACTTATAGCTAGCGTACCTAAGTCGAAAGGACGTATATCTTCGTTCGCTCTAGTTAATACCCGTACTAGTACTCGCTCGGCCGCTTTATAATATAAGAATAAAGATATTACTATACTATCCGATAAGAGTCCTAGACCCGCAAGGAAACCTATAGTAGCTATAAGGCTAACGATAGTAAGTAAGAAGAGTAAGAAGCCTATACGTAAAAGATAGGTTACTACTATAGAGTATCTAAGAGAGAGAGGAAATAAGCTAGCTAGAATTCTAAGAGATATATTATCTTAAGAATAATTAAATTTATAGATAATTTATAAATAGCCTCTAGATTTAACTCGAGTTAGAATTAAGGAAAGATCTTAGTATAATATAAAGTAAAGAAGTAGTCTCTACTCGTATCTTTATACTTAGTAATTATTAATATAGTATTAAAATCGTTCCCTAAGAGGAAAACTACAATACTTATATTTATTAAAATACGTTAATATTTCTAGAGATAAGCGTCCTTTCCGTTATACCTACTATAATAATTCTCCGATTATACCTATAAAGTTAGGGATAGCTTCTCTTACGGGATACCGTCGTAGATAAGCTCTTAGCGTCTAGTACTAATATAACTATAATAGGTAGTACTATATTAGGTATATATATTAACTTAACTAGATATTATACTATAATCTACCTAGAAGGTTATTCCTATTACCTAGGTATAGATTAACCGTATTATAGATTATTAATAAATAAGGGGACGAGAATATACTCTATTCTTATACCGGATTTTATAGTATTGTAACGATCTATACGTATTTAAATCCGGACTTATAAACTTTATATACTAGGGCCTAAACTTTATTTATATTATCCCTATTAATATTTCGAGTACCTAGGTTTACCTTAAGATTATTAGTACTTTACCCGATCTTACTAGCTACGCTATATAATATAACCCGACTCTTCTAGAGGACTCGCCGATTCGTTAAGAGGTCTTATAGAGAGAAGTATTAGGCTCTACCGTCGTACCGCGCGGCCTAGCTTTCGCGGGTTATCTTCGAATAATTTAAACTCGCTATTTAATCTCGGATAATCTATATATACGGGGTTAGGAGATTATCGTAGCGTAGTTACTATACTATACCTATTTTATTAGTATAATAAAGATTCTTTCTAACGGTTTATATACGTAGTATTAACTATAAACTTAACTTACTACTATTACTACTTCCTAATTAGGTCTATATACAAAGCTTTAATCGCTTAATCTTACCTTAATTACGATACTAAACTACTATTTATACCGTAATCTCTAGTATAGCCGTAGCTAGGGTACCGTAGAGGCTCTAATTAACCTAATTACCCCTAATATAAGTATTATTAGTCTTAATACGGATTTCTCGTTACTAGATAGCGTATAGCTATATAATATTATAGAAGGGTCCGTAGTAGCTAGATCTTAGGCGGACCCTCCTAAACTACTACGAGATTTATATCTTTTAAATAATACTTAATTATAGCTACTAAACCGTACTAAATCTCTCGAAATTAAGGCTACCAAATCCGTAAAAACCAATATATTTTAGGCTTAAAATAAAGCCGAAACTGTAACCCTCCGCCCTAAACTTAAGCCTTATCTAAATCTAGCCGAATATCTCGTCCCTATAGTGAAAAAGAGATAGAATAATATACTTATAAACTACTTATTTCCTCCTCTATTTATTAGTAAGAGGCCGCCTCTCTTTATATAGTTATTTAAGGACGGCCTTAACTATATTTAAGATTACGCTTTCTCTAAGGGCTTTATAGTTATAGTTATAAACCGTAATAAATCTTAGGTTTAAGTACGGTATATATATTACGGTAATTTTACTCGAAATATATATAAACTTCCTTACTTTAAAGGCGAGAAGATTAATATAGATAGTATAGTTATTAAGAGGTTTCGAGAGAATACTATAATCCGTAAAGATAGCTATAGATAGGCTGCCTAGGTATCCTATATTTAAGAGAATTAGCGTAGTAACGGTAAGATAGTTTATAGAGTAACTTAAACTTACCTTTAGTATAGCTATACTTATAATATAGCCCCCGATCTATTTATCTATAATAAATACTAGTAACGTAATAAAGATTACTATAATATAATCCGGATAGTAAGAGATTTTACTAAAATCTATATAAAGTATTACTAAGTCTCTACGTAGCTTTAACCCTATAGCTTCGTATTACGTAATATAAAAGAATATAATAACCTCCGCGCTAGGGACTAGGACTACTAGCTAACTAAGTTTTTATATAGTCTTTTTAATCTTCTTAAGTATTACGCCGAGACTAATAAGAAGGGCTATAATATCTGCTATTAAGTATATTATTCTTATACGATAAGCGATAAAACTAGTAAAGCTACTAGCCGTAATATTAAGTAGATTATATAGTAGACGAGGCGTTAAGAGGAGTTTACTATTTACTTTATTACTAACTTTTATATATATATTTATAGTATCTTTAATACTAATAAATAGGGCCTAATAATAGGTCTAGCTACTAGTATATTATATACGGGTAACGGCTTTCCCTTACTATAATCCTAGATAAAGTTAGAGAGCGCTAAAGCGTAGCTTTTTTTCTTATAATATATAAAGAAGATACTTACTTTAAGGCGATTAATAGGCGGCCTCTAATCTAGTATATAGTATAAAGCCCTCGAAATCGGTAACGTTAAGAAGTTATCGCTAGTTAATAAGAATAGTCTTAAAGTTATTATTTCTAACTTTAGTAAAGACCTTACTACAGTAATACCTTTATCGCTATTTACGTATTATAGGTAATAATATTACTAGTAGTACTATACTAAAGCCTTTAAAAAGGTCGTCTTAAAAGCTATAGCTTTAAAAGTAGATAGCGTCTATATAATTAAGTAGCGTAATACAATATACCGTAATAGTAAGGAGAGTAGACTTATCTAGCTATAGTTAAAGTTAGAAACTAAGGCTAAAATAAGCGAAAACCGGATATTATTAATAGCTTTATTACTACTAGTTTACCGACGATACTTCGATACTAATTAGCGGCCTCTTAAATAGTAGTTAATTATCTATTTTATTAAGTATCTACTAAACCTAGGCGTAAACTCTACTTAAATCGGTAAGAGTAGTAGTACTAGGATAAAGATCTTTACTTATAAAGATAATACGCTTAAGATATTATTTACGAAGTTAATAATAGCCGTATATATACGGCTTTACTATATTATAAAAGTAGAGCTTTTAGATAATTTAAAACGGCTTAGAATCTCTTCTTTAGATAGCTAAATACGGGCTATTATAGCCGATATCTCCGGGTTATATAGTTATCGAGCGATACTTAAAATCTATAAGGCTTATAAGATAGCTTAAAGCCGAGAAATAGTAAGATTAGCTAGTAATAAAGCTATAATTAAAGATACTAAACTAACGAGTAACTATAACTATAAGGATATAGCTAGATAGGGGTTACTCTACTACTACTAGTTATAGTAATATATGATAGCTAACCGTATAATACTAAAATCCTTTATTTATCTATAGTAGTTCCTATTTAGTATTTTTAAAGTCGAGAGGAGCCTTAAATAGAAGCTATCGTAGTATATAGATAGCTTTAAACTAATAAACTTACTACTAGAGCGTAATATAGGCTCTATCTACTTCTTTTCTAAAATCTAGGCTCTTATAGGTTACTTTAAGGGCCTTAAAAAGCCTAAATAGAAGTAAATAGCTAAGATCTTTACTTACTATTACGACGAGATTATACGGTAGATAGACCTTCTCTCTACGGCTTTACTAAGTAATACTAGGTTTAAGGTTATAAAGGAGGTCTAGAGGGTACCGTTACTATAGAAAAATAGCTATAGGCTTACTAGAGTACGTACGATAATATTAGCCGAGGTTATAGAGAGAGAGATAAATATAAGAGTAGCTATATAGCGCCGTAAGAATCGTAAAGCCGTAGCTTAGGTTAGAGAGGAGAGAGAGGTTCCTTTAACTCGTAGTTAAAAGGCTACTATTATACGTAAGTATAATAAGGATACAAGAGAGGCTATAGAAGTATAAACTACGTATAGTAATAAAGCCGTAAGGGTTAAAGACGTAAGGGTTAAAGACGTAAGAGCTTATAAAGCCGCTAAGGGCTTAATTATAAGGCCTCGTCGCCCTCGTAAGAGCTATTATTATAATAAATTAGCTAGTAAGACTCGTAAGAAGGCGAGAGTTATAGAGGGCTTACCTTTAAAACTAAAGGAGTAACGTAGTAGTAGTAGTAATAAGGTTTATAGTTTATAAATATACGGATTTTACTTATTTTAATTACTAGTTACGTAATATTATCTTCCTCTAGTTTTTTATACCTTATATTTAAATATAGTAAAGGCGCTATATAAAATAGGTAGTAAAGGTATAGAGTTAAAATATAAGGTACGTACGCACCGGGAGACCCGAGTTTGAGGAGCGAGTTTGAGTAGTCCGGAGACAATCCGAAGAGCGACGATCACGTCGCTGCGCACCTTCAATTACTATACTTAGTGTTTGATGTCCCCTCAACAACATCGCCAACGGACAAATTTTCATCTTACTATTTCTGCGAAACTTCAATATCTGCAAGAACTGCGCGGAGAATCTTGGAACTCTGCGCACCAGTCACACGCGCGTTTGACCGACAGCGATTTACCTGTGACTTGCTGATGCTAGTCTCGATTTCTCTCTACCGCTGCCAGGCTCGCGAGAAGTCATCACTGCTTGTATCTCAGACCGATACTCAGCGCGAGAGGAGTTCCGCTCTTCGAAATATCTCCGAGCACACTCAATATCTTGAGCATTTTCGCGGTGGCGAAGGAGACTTTCACTCGACTACCACTGGCGATACCTGGTCAGAAGGCGCTCTGACTGACGATTTTATAAGCTCCCTATCTTCCCAATCATATCCAGCCTTAAAGTCTCCCTCTGGTGCTTTCAGTCTGCCAGATCTATGTGCGCCGCCGAAATCTTTTCGAACTTTATCTACCAGCTTGCCATTATTGCTACTCCTCCCTAGAGTTTTCTTTCCAAGGAAATAATAGTCATAGCATCCGGCTCGATGATAGGACGTTCCCAGCACGAGACATCGCTAGCCGCGTATGTCCAGCCCTTAATACAGTTACGACCAAAAAAAAATTCAATTGTCGGTTGTAATTTATCCTGCTAATACTGATTAATTGGTGGTTCCACCTGGTCTTTGTCTCTCAAGATGCGCCTAAATCGATAACGAATTTGATGTCTCAAAATCGTGCAGAGGAACTTCAGGAGTATTGCGTTCTTCCAAATCGCCGGATTCCTTCAGTATTGATATCTCAACTCGGGAGCTTCCAGTCTCAGGGAAACGCCATAATCTTCTGGCACCGGGCAGACACAGAATCGATGCAGCCATTATTATCTAGCCGTTGAAACCGAGGCAATCATGAAGGCGAACGAGGACTTTTGGATGAGAAGTGAGGAGCGTGGAGACAAAAACAAAGGTCAGAGAGCTAGCTCACGGTAGAAGAGAAGAAGATGGAAACGAAAACTGTGGATACAGGGAAGCAGATAGGCAGATTGAGTTGTTACGACGAACTCAGTTTGCGTGAGTTCAAGCTTGAGCCGCCACAATGAGATAGACATGCAAAGAAAAATTTCCATAGCGAGGGTATCAGTGTTTGGAGCGATGGCTCTCGTCTAGGCTGTAGAATTCGCGAAATATTGCTTGTTGCAGTAGATTCTACACAGGCTATGGAAGGCCACTTGATCGGCATGTAAGTTGAAATTCTGAATATTTTGGGCTCTCTGAGCACAAACATATATTGCGGGTCCTGAACGACTGGTGCATGGTTCGACAGACGCGCACTGGGGTCAGCTCAGCCAGTTCGTTCCCCGAATATTCGGCGCGATGCGGCAGACTTGTCCGCAGGTGATGTTTGTCCCAACATGGACATTCTTACCCCTTCCGTTCTTGTATGCTTGTTGGAGGGAACATTGCGATGGAGCAACATTCTTCCTGTTCTGTACCAATTCGTAGCAAATTGACGCAGTATATAGCCGTGTCTTCACACCCAATTCACAAAGCCCACCATTCCGCCGCAGATCTGGGGTGATAGCCGGAATAGTTGTTCTTCCTCTTTATAATGCTTATGTCAAACTACATTGGAGACCGGTAAGAAAACTGTAAGGATTGGTCTGAATATCTTTGCTAAACAAGCAACATTGTCCCATCTTTGAACTCGTACCTTTCAAACAATGCTGCTTTGATTCATTTGCGGCCGCGTCTTCGACGTTGTATATCTTCCCATTCGCTGTGGCTAACTCATCTGCTGCCACTGTTAATCACGTTACCGTATCGATACTACCCGGATCTACTTCTCTTACACTCAAGATGTCCACATCCGACACAATTATCGACGGTCTTAAAGACAAAGTCGCGTTCCTCGAGCTTTCCTTGAAAATCAGAGACACCATCATAAACAGTCGAGGTCTCGATCTTAGGTGTAGAGAGGTCGAAGACTCCGTCTTCAGCACAAAAGAAGTGGAACGCGAGAAACACATTCTGATCGCCAGACTTGAGAGCAGAAATCAGAATCTCGAAGACTTGCTGAGAGCTAAAGAACTAGAATTGAAGATTAAGGAGGTGGAACTTGAATATACGGAAAGCGGATACAACCTCAGTTGTGGGTATAGACACATGAGAGATATGTGCGAGGAGATTGATCAGCGATTTTCCGAAATACACGATCCCTACGAGCAAGATACGTTACGGATACTGTTTAGCAACTTGGGGATAAAACGCAAAGAGCTTGAGACGAGAAAGTTCGAGAGGAAACCCAAGGCTGGGGACGATGGACTGGACGCTGCTGGTGACCATTCTATAGATTTCAAGCCCCCAACGGAATGGACTGAATTTGAAGCTCATCGCCAGTTCTTTCCCCCAGCGGATTCCGCAGTCGCAACCAAGTCCACCGAAGACATTTTGATCCAGACGCTGTCAAGTAAACTTAGGCAGGCTGAACAGGATCTTAGCGAGCTTACTACGCTCTATTGCGAGAAAGAGAGCGAGCTTGTCGAGCTGCGAATGCTGAATGTGGTCAATGAGAGAATGGGACGAGATCTAAAGGCGTATAGTGAGTTCTTTAATTTGAAACCAGTGGCCGAGAAAGCAGAGGTCGAGACGAGAAAGATCGATGATGGAGAGCCAGGACCTTCGGGTCGAGATTACTAGATCCAGATGAGTCGCTTGTGAAGTAGAGTTTAGTACTGTACGAGCATCGGGGTCGTCGTGCCGCATCTCGGTTTCAAAGCCGTGGAATGGAAAGGGGGAAACTGTACGAACTTGAGTGGAAATCTCGTATTCATGCAATGCTTAGGCTCTGTTCGGTTTGAGCAGTAAAACTGTAGCCAGGGCTTAATATGCCGCCAAAAAGCCGTAATATTCGGTTATCTAGCCGGTTTAAAGCTAAATATAGTATTTTTATCGCTTTATTCGTTTTAATATATATAATCTAGTAGAATCTCGTTAATATATTAGCTACGGTAATATAGAAGGCGTTTTAGGGTATCGTACGGCTAGTTTAACTCTAAAAATAATTTCTATAGTAGGTTTTTAAATAGGAGAGGCCCCCCTACTATTTAAAAACCTATATAGAATCTGGACTTATAGATTCGCTTATAAAGTATTATACCTTAAAACTACCGCGTCTTATTATTCCGTCGCCTTATCCTCCTCTAGCTCTTTTTTAGTATTATTATACTTATAAAACGTATAAAGTAACGACGGATCTCTAGCCGCCCTAGACGTAGTAATAACTATAGTAGTTATTTATTAATAAACCCGAAAAAACTAGCCGGCGAGGCTTAGATAAAGAATCTTCTTAAGGATTACCCGGAGCGCCTTAAGTCGATAATAAGATTCTATTACTATTAATATATATAGCTTAAAGAGTAGTTTTTAGAGTATATAGACTTATAAGATAGCCGAAAATCTATAGACTTTAAGCTATATATATTCCTTATTATTGCGGCTTAAGGCTAATCTTTTTATACCGCGAGAGAGCTTCTTTAATATTTACTTAATACGGTATTAAGATTCTTTTATAAAGTCTTTAGTATACTTCTTATATTATACGATACTACCGTAGGTCCGCTATTAAGCCGTAGTTTATCTCGTATCGAGTCGAGCGCTAAATTTTTCCCGTACTTTGCCGACTATATAGGAGCTATAGATAGTACGTTAATAAGGATTAGGCTAAGGAACCTTACCTTAGAAGCCTAGATACCGTAGAGATCTAGATATAGTACTATTATATAGAATATCTTCGCTAGTATAGACTTCGAGATAAACTTTACCTTAGTATATCCGGGTTATAAAGGAGCCGCTTATAACTATAGAGTTATTAGAAAGGTAATTACTAACGATTTTAAGGCGCTAAAGAGAGGGACTTACTTTCTAGCCGATACTAGCTATACTAGCTTTAACGGGCTATTTTTAACTCTCTATCGTCGTATAAGGTATTATTTAAGAGAGTAGAATCTCGTAGGTAATATACCTTAAGATACGAAGAAGCTATTTAACTTACGCTACTTATCGCTACGTAATATAGTAGAGAGGGTTTTTAGTATATTTAAGAAGCGCTTTAAGTTCTTCGATACTAGTAGAGACGGCTTTAATATTAAGACGTAGGTAAAGATAGTTTACGTACTTATAGCTCTTTATAACCTCCTAAACCGCTATAGTAATAACCTAGTAGAGGAGGTAAACGTACTAGTAGAGAGTAGTAAGCTAGAACCTTATAAAGGTAGCTATAAGGGTAAAAAAGATAAGAAAACTAAGGCGGAGGCTTAATCGATAGAGAAGAAACGAGATATACTAGCTAAGTAGATATAGGATAACTATCTAGCCGTAAAGCGTAGGTATAAGGCTTTTAATAAGGTATAATATAGTTGTATAGTAGTAAGGTTTAGTATTTTATAATAAGTAGTTTAAAGGCTTATATTATAGCGATATAAGCTTCCTACTACCTCGACTTATAATTAGTCTTTTTAGCTATTTAAGAATTTATTTTAAAGCGCTAAATAAGGAGATTATTATTCTATAAATACTATAGACCTTAGTAGTATTAAAAAAAAGTTATAGACGATATAAGATAGAGGATATAAAGATATTCTAAGTAGGCTACGGATATTAGTCTATACCCTCTCGCGTAAGGTTCGTATATAACCGTAATAGGTTCGTAATTTATAGATTAGACCCTAAGGCTAGTAGTAAGATTAAAGGTATTCGGAAAGTAATATACTAGATAACTACTACTATATAGCAATAACCTAGTAATCGTTTTTAAAGATTTTGATATTATTTAGAAGCCTGAATAAAGCCTAAGAATTTAAGCTATAAACTATAAGAATCTAAGTTATAGATATAAAGCTATATTAAAAGGAGTAGGAATATAATACTTTAACGACTATCCGTAACTCTAACCCGATAGAAATTAATCGATTAATTATTAAACTCCTCGCCTATACTAATTTTATTACTATCTTTACTACTAACCTTACTACTATCTTTATTACTATTACTACCGTTCTCTTCTCTCTCGTTACCTTTATTATTACTCTCTATTATCTTCTCGAGATTACCTCCCGCTATACCTAGTAGCTATTTAACGAAAAAATAGCACTTATCTAGCCTAATATAGTAAAAAACCTTAGTATTTTTACTCTATTATAGCTTTATTACTAACTCTAGGTATTAGCTATATGCTATCTTCTTAAAGTAGTTATAAGTAAATAATAGCGCTCTCTCTAGTACCGTATAGCTAGTCTCTCTTAATATACGAGCCTCTATTTATAGTATCGATAAAAAAGCCGTAAGTATCTCTCTTATACCTATAACTATCGCTAACTACCTAGGCTTATTACTATTAAATAGCTCTCTCCTCCTCTTTATAACCTTAGGAGTCTTACTCTTAAGAACCCTCTTTCGCCTAGCGGCTAGGTTATTACGGGCTCGCTATATCTTTACCTTAATCTTAGTATTACGCTCCTTCTTTTTACGCTCCGCTATAGCTATCTTTACCTTCTTAATCTCGAGCTTTACGAGGTATAACTCCGTCTTCTTTTACTATATAGTAGCTAGTATCTAAGGTAGTAATACTACCGAGGATACTAGCGTAGATAATACCGCTATAGAGGTAATAGATTCTACTATTTCGGAGGGCCTACGGCTACTACTTTAAGGCGGCTTAACGGTCGTAATAGGCTCGAGATCTAGCTTATTTTTAGTAATAAATAGGCTATCTTCGCCCTATTCTTTAGTAATTAAGGCTCTAATCCCGATAGTAGAGTAACTCGCGGTAAGCCTATTACCTAGAATCTCGCCTATATATTCGTATAATAGCGGAAGCTTATTATAAAACCTTACCCGATCTAGGTACTCTATAAAGTAGGTATCTATTACGGCTTTATCTATGTATAGTAAGCTATTAGTATACGAAGTCTACCCGCTAATAGTACCTAGATATTCCTTCTATACCTTCTATATTAACTTAAGGCCCTCCTACTTAATTTTTAAGGTTTTCGCGGTAACGAGGTATTTTTAGCTATCTAATACGACTATACGAATAGCCTTAATAGCTAATAAATATATAATAAGCTTCTACCCTCCGTCGGTTTATAGACCTACGGCCTTAGTATCTAGTAAGTACTTAGCTAAGGCTATATTTATATTAAAATTAAAGCGGATTCGGCTACTAATTAGTACGATAGTTTAAGCCGAAAAAACTATAGTTTAAGAGGTAGGTATAGTTTAAGTTTAAGCCGAAAAAACTATAGTTTAAAAAGCCGGTACGGTTTAAGAGCGTTAAGCTAACTTAGGAGTAGTAATATCGACGTTACTACTAAGCCGTAGTAGTAGTAGAGAACGGCTATTCTCTTAGAGAAGCTAAGAATAAGACTATAGTATATTTCTCTTAATATTAAGCTATTTAAGGCTTTTTTTTAGGTTTATATAAAGACGAGGTATAGTTCCGTTAACGATAATAAGGATACTAATAATTCTAGTATTACTAACGATAGATAGGCTTTTATATATAAACTATTAGTAGCTTTAGAAGCCGATATATTAAAGCCGTCTTAATATATAAAGAAGCTATTAAAATCTTAAAACCTTATAAGATCTTAAAACTACGAGTTATTCGGTTTTAAGGCTTTACCGCGGAAGATTTAAATATATTAAAACGAATAAAACGATCGCTAATCTATTAAATAGTACCCTAACCCCCTAAATTAGGCTTTATGCGGCATCCTTACCGCCAAAACCACCAAAAATGTGAGCTATGATAATGAAACCAAACATAGCCTTAGTTGGGCTTTCGAGTTCGATTGAACTCAACGCGAGGTCGTAGTAAGAACGGCAAATGATGGCATCGATCGTCATAAGTGGGCTCGCCTGTTATTTGGTGATAGGTCTACATAGGCAGGAGTCTAACTTCGACTTAACTCGGTAATTTATCTATTGGTCGTCCGATCCAATCGGCGTGGTGCCAGCCGCCACCAATGCTAGGACTAATGAGGAACCTGCTGAGGGAGGACAACAAGTGAAAAATATATCTAAACCATTAGTGTACGAAAGAAGATGATAGTTCGGCCAGGTGTTTGGTTTAGATGGAACTTGGCAGATGGTCTCGTGGTGGAAGACGAGAGGTTGTCCTTGAGTAGATTGTGGTACTCATGCTGATATCTCAGCACGGCCTGGCAGTGACACTTCGACTTGTTCAGCACTGCAACCACCAAAACCACACACAAGACTGCCGTTTGTCCCATCACTGACTTTGACGGTACCAGCTTTCACGCCCATCATACGTCTGGGAGATGATCAAGACGATCGCGGGAACGCAAGGAAAGTCGCTCTCTCAAGTGCACTTCTCTCACCGTCGGCGCAGTCGCATCTCTTCTTCCACACCTTGCACCCAGCACCAGTATCCAGCATTAAGATATCCCATTGTACATGAGATACAACGACCGTGAAACTCTCACTCATGTAAAATTGTCGGTATCCTCGAATACAGGCCACCAGGCGACTGACCTTTTCGGAGTAGAACTTCGCCAGTTCAACAAATTGACTGCAACCATTAACCTCAACACCCTCCTTCCACGAGCCCGAACCTCATAGCCCTGTTTGATTTATGCCTATGGCCTTGCAGAAACCTCTTAAACTTGACTTACGGTGGCAGCAGATTTATTTCATCAAGCTACAAAGGCAGTGAGCGGCCTGCGGCGTTGACAAGCTCATTGCATACAATCACACACGTTCATCCTTGCAATTTAGCCAAATCCTTTACAGCACGCACAACCCTCCAAGAATATCTTCGCGATGTGGCAAGATCGTTATCCAGCCCTGGGCACAATTTCAATCTACCAGCCTCAAACGAAGCTGGCAGGAAGAGGCACATTCGCGAAGCAGGTGCTTTGTGGCTGCTACTTACAGAGAATGGACACCGACACGTCGCATTTCCGGACGTGGGCTTGAAGAGCGGACTTGAGGATACTTTGAGCAGTCGCTCGCTGGGAGCATGTACCCAGAGCTGCTATTGTAAACACGCACAATGGCCTTTTCCATGAGACAATACCTCTTTCCGCGACGTCTGACATCAATGGCCTTCGCCGTAGTGGAACGCCACCTACGACTTGGATGACCGATTGAATGCTGCCAAATCATGTTCGAGGACTTGGTTGATCCACGCTTCGTAGCATCCGCAAACCTGTAAGGTATCGAGTGGGCTGCGCGCAGTACCGCTACAACTGGGTCGCGCAAATTTTCAGTTTTCGGTCGAGACTTGAAGCACTACGGACTGATTCGACCGGTATGGGGATTACTGATGGAAGGCATGACAAACTTCAGCGGCTGGGTCAGAAATCTTCCTTCCTATTCACTTCTACGTTTTTACACATGCCCAAGCAACTGCCAACAATTATTTTCTGAAGATTTACCATACTACTTGTCATATCGCTATCGACAAAGTTTTGGCAAACACAAGTCTTCCATCGCCATGAATTTATACCAGTTCCGAGCTCGAATTTAAAAAACTTAAAGTTAGAGTAATACTTCAACGCTGCCAAAGACGACGATGATGTGACCAAACACCCCTGCTGTGAGTGCGCTCTTGTCGGCTTTCCCGGCTCTTCAAATTACATAATACCTCAAAATTTATGTCTTTTCCTAGATTCTGACAACTCATTGTTCCCGAGGTATCAGCAGATCACACTAGGCCTCACAATTCCAATCGATCCAACATAATATTTCAACATGTTCATTCCACCTCTTGAGGGCTGGATTCTCCCCTTCTTCACCGACTCCACTATCGATCACACTTTCACATCTCTCCTACAAATCGCGGTTATCACCATTCCGACAACATGCAAAGTCTCCGCAAAGCGTCCACAAGGTTTCAACCACCTTCAACACCGCGTCGAGGGGTCATCGGAGAAATCGGTAACTATAGCCCAACGACATCTCCTCAGAAACTACAACTTGAAAAAGTCCAACTCGAAAACCGGCTTCAAAATGTGCTGCTGCTGAGCGCACGGAAAGATGTTCATATCGACTGCATGGAAGCTCAATACAGCAAAGTTGAGCAAGAAAACGAAAACCTCAACACCCATCGTAGTGTATCTTCCTCTTCTCGAAAGCTTCTCGGGGCCCTAGACGACAATGCAAGGCAGGACACCTATATCACTCATCTAGAAGAAGAGTTGAGCAAAGCTCATGATAGAATCGATCAACTGGAAATTGAGCTGGATGGCCGCCGATTTGAAATTTGCAAACTCAACCAAGAAACGAAGGATTGCAATCTCCATTTAAAACTAAGAGAAGAAGAGTTGAAAGATCTTCTAGAGGAGCTAGAGAAGGCTGGGAAAGCTATGGACGACAGGGCTCTTGCTCATCTCGAAAAACAGGCCCAGGATGATCAAGAACGAGCGGACTATGTCGGCCTGAACAGGAAATTGCGTATGAAGATCAGCCGTGTATCCGGTAAGGTCAAAGAAATGAACAAAACAGCTGAGGCGGACAAAGAAGAGCTCAAGACATTGCATGTTAAGTTCAAAGAACAAGAAAGCATCGAGCAGACCCTCATTGAGGACAACAAAGTCCTCAAGCTCGAAAATACTGCACTTAGGCAGCAGCTTACTGCCCCAGAGCTTGCTGCCTTCAAGCTTGCTACCTCAAATGATAAGCTTGCTACTACAGAAAAGGCGCTTACCACTGTAGAAGAGAAGCTCACCGAGACAGAAACCAAGCCCGCCACTTCGAGAGAAAAGATGGAAGTGTCAAACGAGGATCCGACTGCTGCCGCGGAGAAGTGTTTGGACCTGAGCAAGGAGATTGAAGACATTAAAGACAGACTTGTCGCGATGTCCATCGAGGCAGCCGAGGAGAAAAACAAGAACAACGTGCTCGAAGAGAAACTTGCAGGGACTGAGAAGGAACGAAGAAGGCTCGAAGCGGAGCTTGCAACCGCTAGCCTAAAGTTGGACGAGGCTCAGGACGTGGATCAACAAGTCATCGAACCGTGCTTAATGATGAGGGAGAATACCCCCATCATAAGTGACGAGGTATATCCAGATTACCCGCAGGCTCCACTGTCTCCCGTGCTGGCATCGCCACCTGCAATTGAGCCAGTGCGACCGTGGAGGTGGCTGAGTCGTGTCTCCTCTGTCATAATTGCAAAGAAGGACGACGCAAAGACGGACTTGCGTCTAGAGATGTCAGTCCGGGGAAACGATTACTTTGAAGAGATAATGGGCACAAATTCTAGTGGGTCTCAGGACGAGGTGGATGCTGACATGGCAGAGAGACGAGAAGAAGACGACAACGATCCCACTCGCCGCGTCCCGTCAGGTAGAGAGGAGAAAGGGCGAGAGAAAGAGCCGAGTATCCACACGGATGAGGAAAAGAGTGAAGGGAAAAATCCTTGAATTTCCAACCAGAGCGATGAACAGCAAGATGGCAGTTTTCGCAACTTTCTCCGTCATCATAGTTGAGGACTTTACAGCGGAAGACAGGCGTTGAATGTGCGGGTTGTTGGACGCTGAGAGCTCACGATTGGACGTTCTCTTGTCTTGCTGGATCAAGGTCACCTTGCCGTGGAAGAATGAACAGAACCAGCTCTTTTTCCCAACTATTTTTCGCATGAAGTGATAGAATTTTTCCTGATTTGCATTTTCTGTATTCTTCAGGTCCTTGTCCCCTCTTCTTAATGAGTCGAAGGGCTGTCTTTGAGACAGCCAGAACACCATAGCATTCTTGCATATGTAAGTCTTACAATTCTCAGCATTACAAGAATTGCTGTAGCGACGCATTGCTCCAGGCTCCTTCATCGCTCTCAGTTGAAGTGGAGAAGTCGAGACATCAAACATGAGCGATGGAAGGATAGAAAGAGCATCATAAGAAGGAGGGTGCAGACATCGAGCGTGATCGAGTTGTCATACTGTATTGGACCCGGTATTTCGAGGTGTTGTTTGATGTTGAGGGAGGGGAAGTAGGGTGCTGCAGGGATTGGGATAGGGGACCCTCAGGCACCAAGGCGAGTAAGATGTTTATTTCTGGACCACCTCGCATCACATCTTCATTCCTAATTCTCCACAAACACATGTCAGCACTCCAACTCGTTCAAAGCCTTACCATCGGCAGAAGATCTGTCGCATAATCTCTACCCCTTCTCCTTGCCCTCGACCTCTCACTGACGCGCTTCTCGTGTCTTCTGACTCTCTTTTGCTACCACATGTCACAATTCGGCATGGCTTTCAACGAGTCCTGGTCGCCAATATGGCTGGCATTTTACAGCTTCGAGTCAAACACCAGGTTCTAAATGCCTATCGTAATCCGGGGGCAATTTCTTTGTCTGTTTTGTAACTGATTGATTGTCCCGCATGGGATGTCCACAAAATTCGCAAAATATGAGGAAAAATCATTGTGCAATTGTGCGCGACGCGCGCAAAATATATTGTAAGAGCCTTTTGCTTTCGTGGAGAACAAGGGAATGCATCGTGGTAGATCTTGTTACGTTCAAAAAAGCGGCTCGAAAGCATTTCCCCAGTCATCGGAGCGGTGGCCGACGGTTCAGTGGACCTACGATATCAACGAACTCCGCATGCCAGCTTCTCCAAATTTCCGCAGATCTCCCCAGACTTGAAAACCTTTCCCGGCTTCTCAAGTTGTGGAGGGGTGCAGGATATGTGGGTGTCTTTATCCAGCGAATGGAGATACACCACTGCTTGGCGTAACATCCTGTCCAACCATGTACGACCTGTATTACTATCTTCTCATGATTGGGCTTGCAAGGCGTTCGCAAATCCAGCCCCGGGCGCCCCAATGCTATAACTCATTGGTAGGTGCGAACCTTATTCTGCTATATAAAGTTGATGCTGCATTATTAGACTCTGCTCGTCTGTTTTGCTTTCTTCTCTTCTGATTGTCCGGCTCACTCAAGGATTCCTTGACTACATGATGGTCGAAACGGACACGATCACGCACAAGATGGACCACTTTGGATTGGAAAGGCTGAAGGATGAATCACGCGCTCAGCATGGAATGATTGGATTCGATACAACAGAAGAGAATCTACCGCCTGGCTACTTTCACAGCAGCTTCTTCTTCGGAACAATGTACGAATCAAGATTATTTGCTGTTTGCCTTGTATCGCTGACGGCACGATAGGCTTGCTGCATCCTTGGGCCTTTTAGCTGGAGTTGCCGGATTCGGCTGTCGGTGCATCTAACGCTCTCATCTCGAAGAGCGGGCTGACAACTCTTTAGATGCCGCTCCGATTTTAGCAGACATCAACGCCGCATGTTCTATTAAAACACTTTCAGCACACATACTGACAACAAGTAGGATATCGGACCACACGATGGTCTTGTCTGGACAGCACTTGTCTACACACTGATGCTCTCAGTCTTTCTCACTTTAGTGGGACGCATTTCAGACATTTTTGGACGGCGATGGTATGGGATATCAGCAAGGCGAATCGCATTTCTTGCTGATGTTCAATAGGGTCTTTGCCGGAGGCAGTATTGTTGGACTGTTGGGCAGCGTCATCTGTGCTGTCTCTCAGGATGTTCCTACTTTGGTTGGCGGCACGGCACTGATCGGGATCGGCGCTTCAACACAAGTCTCATTCCCGATCGTTGTGGGCGAGCTTCTACCAATGAAGTACCGCTTCTATGGAAACGCCCTCATTTTTGTTTTCGCCATTCCAGGATCAGGTTTCGGCCCAGCAGTTGCAAATGCCTTTATTCTTTACACAAGTGTTGGCTGGCGAGGTATGGCCGAGCTGTTCTTGTCATTCCCTGCTGATAAGCCAGGTGTGTACTATCTGCTCATCGCCATTAACGGAGCCGCTGCTATCTGCTGGATAGTGTTCTATCATCCACCCACTTTCGAGATGAAGCATGGTTCTGAAAGCGTGCTAAAGTATGTCAAAGACTTTGACTATATCGGTACGTTACTCTACTCACTTGGACTCTTACTGTTCATCATGGGGTTGTCCTGGGGCGGTTCCGTACATCCATGGAGATCTGCCGCTGTGTTAGTAACCACCCTTGGCGGGGTCGCGCTGCTAGTCGCTTTCATGCTCTGGGAACTGTACGCGAACCTCAATGAGCCTCTAGTGCCGATAGGTCTCTTCAAGAATCTGCCATGGGCGATGAGCACTGTTGTGCTGGGAGTCGGGGCTGGAATGTATTATGCGTGAGTGCCTGTGTGCAATACGTCGCTTCAGCGACCACCCGCTCACACGTACACAGCTTTGCCATTATTTGGCCATCCATGGTCACAGTGCTCTACGCTGGTGGCGACCAGATGTATGGGGGATGGCTCGCAAGTTTAGTCGGACTCGGCTTGCTCGCAGGAGAAATCGTCGGTGGTCTCCTCGCCACTCCGCTGGGAAAGACAAAATTCCAGATGATTGGTTCGGTCGCAGCGGCTTTGATCTTGTTCGCTTGTGAATGGCCCACTTCCGAGATACGAAAACCTTTTCTGATATCCTGGCACAGCTGTCGCAACATGCAATCCGGACACAAAGAACAGAGCGTGCGCGCTCGTCTTCACGGGATGCTTCTTTGTCGGCTGGGTCGAAAATGTCTGCCTTACGCTCACGACCGTTGCTCTGAACGATCAAAATAAGGTACATATCATATCGCAAACCTGGCTCTGCATTTTCGCTGATGGTCTAGCTAGATCGGCACTGCCGGCGGTGTTGCTGGTTCACTTCGAGCTGCAATATCTGCAGTCTCGTCAGCTGTATACACAGCTGTCCTGAACAACCGCCTGTCGCAAACCATTGCATCTGAAGTCCCAGCGGCCCTCACTACGGCCGGTCTTCCATCGTCGTCAGTGGCAGATTTCATCGCTGCCATCTCTGTCGGAACACCAGCGGCTTTTGCAAAAGTCACTGGAAATTCTGATTCTATCACCACCGCTGGTCTCAAGGCTTACGAAAAGGCCAACTCAGATGCCTACAGGACGGTGTTTTTGACCACGATCGCATTTTCTGGCCTGGCTCTTGTATTGAGTTTCTTCGTCCCAAACGTGGAAGATAGATTGACTGGAGATGTGGCGGCGACGCTACATAACAGAAACGATGAAAATACTGTTGGGACACGATGACAATTCATGCTGTACTTGAGTCATTTATTGGACATGTCATCGCTGTACGAAAAAGTGGCATGAGGTCGCGCACGTGATACAGACTATATTCATCGCATGCCAATGGCCGATCTCGAATCTGCTTGATCAAGGAACGCCCAGCTGGATCTTCATGATTGTCATGTCAATATGTTCTACCAGGTTACATCATCGCTTATTTGAAACCCCTCGCCTATTCTTTCAGCGGGATTATAGCTACGATGATGGACCAATGCATGCTCTTTCAAATCGTCGCCGTACCCAGCCCGTGAAGTAATAAAGCACTAGAGCTTGCCCTCAGAAGTACTAATGAGAACACGCTCTTCATGGGCAATGTTTATCGGAACGGGGAGGCCAAATGTCGTACATAGCATGCTACTCAAACTAAATTTCATATCTGGTGAATGTAACCTATCTTGTACCGACACGGCCTTATTCAGCAGTATGCCGCTCTCCGCTAGAGCTGATGCTCCGCTGGTTCACATCGTCATCCAAACCCTCCGTGTCCGTCATGTTGCCAGGAATGTGAATTCTCTGCTTATCTTGAATGTCAGTATCCCGCACTCTAGGATGTAGAAATGGAATTGGAGCTCCCGTCTCGAAAAGTGCTGTCTTTCTCACGTCCAACTTCGAATCCATGGATACCGGGGTCGGCGGTAGCTTAGATTCGCCCTGTCTTTGGAAAATGTGTGCCCCTCCGTCATCGGTTCGTGGAGTTAGTGGTATCTCGGAATTACCACATCCTTGTGAGGATGGAGTAAATGGCCCGCTGCTTCGCCTGGGAGTGTTAGTCAAGATCCCGGGTTTGGCAATCTTGCCAATTTCGCCTTGGTCTATGAGCCGACATTCTGCTAGGTGCAGATTTGCTGTGGAGTTCAAGACTCTCTTCTCCACCCTATCCTTGAGCTCACCATTGCATTCATATTCCATTTCGCTTCCGTCTTCTTCACTTGATCCGAATTCTTGCTCATAATCATGCCCAGGATCTTGGGACGCTTCGAAAACCGATGCTAGTCCACCAGCCTTTAACAAACTGTCCAGTCGAAGGCTTTCATCACTGACAGATGCATCTGCCCCGCGCTCAAGCATGTCTCGAGCATCCTCGTAGCCGATCCATTCTGGTATCTGCATCTCCATGTTTGCCACGAGATAATTCAAACGCATGTTTTGGTGTTCGAGACTCTGGATTTTATCCCCGCGCTCTCGCAAAGCCCCGGCAAGTCGACGACAATGTTCCTCTACCTCAACGAGTTTCGTCTCAATTTTGAGTTTCTCCTTCCCCATCTGGCCTAGGGTCTGCTCCAGACATATCCGATCTGCAGCGTAGAATGCATTTGCTTTCAAAATCTCTTGAAGATAGCTTATTTTGACTTTGATCATTGCGCTTTCAAGGTCCAGGGAAAGAAGCTCCGATGTCTGGGTCCTCATCTTCGCTGCTGTGTAGGCCTTGTATTCAATTGTTTTATTCTGTTTCGTGAAGCGCCAATCATTCTTCCACTACTGCGAAGGCAACATATAGATTGATCCCAATCTTGAAAAGTTGTTTCAAACACTGGTACAAAGACGTTTTCTTTGTTCCCTCATCACAAGCAAGATGATTGCCTTTGGTGGACACAGGAGAACCTTTAGAACATTGGCTTCGCTTTTCTTCTGCACATCGATTGGAATAGACAGAGCGACAAGTTCTCTTTATTTCCTTCGCATGATTGTGAACACAGGTTCAGGCTGAGTCGTCCTTTGTCGCATGGTCAATCAACCTAGTTACTTGGGTTGCGGTGTCCAATCGCCAGATGCGTTATTGCCTAAATCGCGGATCAGTAACTGCAGGAAGTTCACCGTGTCGTTGCTCGATGTAATGGAATATACCGCCAAGGTTAGCCCTCACTTGGTGAATGTCTCGGAGAACACCCGCGGGCGCAAAAGCGATGATCGGGGCCCTGAAGCGTTATCACTACGGATTATGTCAGATCCTTGCCATATACTGTCCATCAGGACTCATGATATGCCACTGAACGATTTGTTTAATATTAACCGCGGCTAAATACGTGCACGACTCTATCATTTGTGCTCTTTGAGCTGCTAGACTCGATGCGTGGGTCTATTCGTTTAATTCTTCAAGCTCGTCGTTAGGGAACTTGAGGCATCGACTTGGAACACGTGGCTGACTCATCCCAAGCCACTCAATGGGCTGGCCAAGAAGCAAACAGAGAATTCGAATTGGGCGAAACGATCCAGGTGGAGTCGCGCGGACTTGAGAAGCAAGCGTGCTGACATGGCACAGGAATCTCAAAGGTCCAAGAGAAAGGCCGATAAGCCTCAGGATAACGAGCCGTTAGAGGTAAGATGGGGTATAGTTTATTGCACTGCTGCAGAGAAAGTGACAATTGATTGTGATGGTTGTTGGTGTCTTGGCTTGGTGTAGACTCACATCCCGATGGGGACTGAGGTGCCCGACGGGAGCGTGGAGCCTGTCCGGGTACCTCAACTATGACTCTGACTAAGCACAGCTGTGACTAAGCAGAGAAATGATCGCCTGCAAGGTTCCAAACCTTGTCTGTTTCTCGCCACAAGCCGCTTCACAGAACCAACATCAACATCACTATCATCTATACTTTAGCTCCTCTTCATCATCCATCATAACATCTTGTATTCACACTATGAGCTGATTTAAAAGGAGGCGTGCCGCCTGCTTTACAGACATTCAGTGGCTATCCCATATTCCACCGCCATCACGATCTACTCGATCTCCGCAGTCCCAAGTGGGGGGCTGAACCTCGCAGATATCCATCAATGCCAAGGAGAGACCGCTTGTAAACTTTTTGATCTACAACAGATGGTAGGAGTCTGGGTTACTAAGTGGCTGTAAGAGAGCAAGAAGGTTACTGACAATAACGATGCACCAAGCCCGACGTACGGGCTTACAGTGGGTGCTTTGTCCAAAGTTCTTGTCGTCGAATTGACACAGAGCCTGTACATGGCGATGGAATTGAAAGGTCTAGGAGTCCGAGGCTTCGTGGTTCTTCCGAGAGCCTCGCTTACCGCTCAATAAGGTTGCGGGCAAGTATTAGTAGTCAAAGTAGGGGGGCTCAACGGGACAGAGGAAGCGTCCCAGTGCTCGTCACAAACTTGATTTCAATCAACGCTTGCATTCCCCAGAGGACACCACCTTCTCGATGAAGGAAGTGATTGCTGAGATGAGATGGCTGAGAGCTTGACGGTGCCTCTGCCTGGTGCTTGCAGTAAGATTTCGAAGCCCTTCACGACGCGTCTTCTTTTGTCGAAATCACCTAGAATTATGATCAGGCTGCCGTTAGGTTTCCCCTTCAGCACCTCAGCCTGGTGGACTCTGGATTTCTGATGACAGCATCTTGACGTCATCCAACCCTTGCTTGCTCGTGGGCACCCGACCCCGACGCTTCCTTTCGGGCTCGCGATTGCAGCTGACCTAATTCCTGAGCCTGAGGTATCTTACAAGGCAGCAAGTTCCCGCGACAGGAGAAACCTCACCTCCCAAAACATCCACCTCTCCCAAAACATCGACGCCAAAAGCGTCAGTGAAACGACGACTCTACTCCATCTATCCGTCCCGCCAACAAGCCTCCACTCGAGATCATAAT
This sequence comes from Venturia effusa, assembly GCA_007735645.1. Taxonomy (NCBI): domain Eukaryota; kingdom Fungi; phylum Ascomycota; class Dothideomycetes; order Venturiales; family Venturiaceae; genus Venturia; species Venturia effusa. The sequence continues at coordinate 302,665 of CP042198.1, forward strand.
GGAAGTGGCAGCAGGACTCGTTGCCGCCGAGCAGATCATCTCAACAACCATTGAGGCTGCTTTAGTAGGCGGTTATGCCATTGCGAAACCGACTCAGCCATTGAAAGCAAAATACACTCGGATAGCAACATCCGCTCACAGTGACGCCGCGTGAGTGATCCCTGATATGTCTGCATGCTCGACATGTATCTTCGTGTGATCAAAGACTCTACTTTGACCTCGCTGTCAGCTGTTGCGTCAATTCTACGTTACTCTCCCCTCGTGTCACCTCGGAAATATCCAGAAGACCTGAAGATTCTTTCGAAGTCATTCCTTGGATGGTTTGAGGCGGGTGATGACTAACAGACAACAGTGATTCTTTGGAACGGAGCTCACACACCGTCACCGTGCTTCATGGAAAGGCCTACATTTTCGGGGGTATCACATCGGACGGAGACAGTGCTAGCAATGACATACATATCATCAGTCTGCCAGGCTTCTCTGGGTCCACAGAAGACTACAAGTGTGTCCCAGCTTTAGGGCCGGACACTCCTTCACCACGAGCGAACCACACCGCTTGTGCGTTCGGAGATGACATCTACGTGTTTGGAGGCACAACCGGCGGGAGCTGGGCCGACCATGACTCTTGCATTTGGGTCTTCTCAACGACGAATTTTCAATGGCGAAAACTCGACGGCCCGTCTATTTCAGGCGAGAACGAGTCAGCACAAGTGTCGCATGATCTGATCACGTCTAATGGAGTGCTTCTTCTCAGGCTGACAACAACCATTAAGTCATCTGTTACGCAGACCCAGGTCTACTTCATAAGAATTGGCGACCCTGCATCATCGTGGTCCAGTATGTCTCTTCCTTCGAGCGATGTACCTCTTCGCATCATCACTGCAGGCGCAGCAATCTATGCCCTGCCAACAGACACCGTAAAATTCTCAGAGGTCTATCTCTGTCCTGATATTTCTGTGTCGGATCCAACATTCATCTCAATCAAACTGCCATCAACAACAGACACACCCTTGCCACAAACCCGCAGCGGCAACCAGATCGTCCCCATTTCCACAGGCCACGGACGTCATTACTTGACGTTGCTCCCGGGCGTGTCTTCCAAACCCAAGGAGACCTTTTCAGACACACCTTCTTACCTGACCGATCTCTGGACGCTTCAACTTCCCTCAGACAGCAGTAGTCTCACCAAAATCAAAGACGCAACACGCGAGCAGATCAATCTTAGCAGTGGCGAATTTACATGGTCCGAGATTGTGATCGAAGCGAGGATGGAGGAGTTAGGAACAGAAGGAAAAGCACTTCCGGGGCCTTTGGCGCACTATGCTGCTGATACTGTGGATGGGAAGACGGTCCTGATGTGGGGTGGAGTCGATGCCACTGGAGAGACTGTAGGTGATGGTTGGTTGATCTGGCTAGAGTGAGCCAGGCATGACCTTGCGCATTTGACATGCTGAGACTTTGGAAAATAAGAGTCTTAGACCTCAATCGACGAGCGTATACCTGGGATCGTGCAAATTTGAGTTACCTCGAGTGTTGAAGCTCTCGAGTACGACGATAGATTATGGATGGGCTGATATACTTAATGCGAGAGACCTTTGGGAGAAGTCATGAACTGTCAAACGTATTTCTTGCGAAATTTCAGAAATTGATACCAGGAATCGTGAACACAATCATTCCCACAAGTATCACATGGAGTGTAGGAAACTTATCCACCAAGCATATACAATTGCCGATGTTCAACGACGAACGCGAAGAGACTCGACACCAGATTTCCATGGTCAGAACGTGTGTCATTCCTCTAATTGCAGTTCCAGCACCATCTCACTTTTGCCCACTTTTCCTTTCTTTGCGTACAGTCCCAACGAGAAACTCAATGCCGTACTCCAGCTCACTTCTATTCAAGCTACCGTCATCACTTCTGAACACCGATCCGGCCTCAAACTTGACTCGTCAATGTGGCACTGCGCTGGCCATCTTTTCATGGCAGTTCCGAGCACTACACCGAGAGAACCGAGACTTTTCCTGCCGTACATACTTATTACCTGCGATGACCCGGAAGAGATTCGGCAGAACTATAATGCGATAGTTATGGCATATGGGACGCTACATGACTGGGTCTTGGAAATTAGATGCGTGATTGGTGCAGCCCGAATGAGGTGGAAGTGGCAGAAAACATTCGCGTCGTATATACGCGAGTTGAGACTAGATATTTGGTCAGCATGCTGATATATTCATGCCGGAAAAGGCTCATGCTGAAGTCTACCGCACGCTACCTCGGTCCCAACTGGCGCGTACCGTAGTCCTCCTACTCAACATACTTTCGTCCTTCCACGATCCTGTCCCATTGCCTCTCCCTACCGCCACACAATTACCATCCAAACAAGTCATTGGGTATGGCACGATTAAATACATCCTCAGGATAAGGCATGGGAAATTCCCGTTTCTTGAAGGGGGTTATGATCGTGGCATGCAAGTTTCATCTTGAAACCTGGGAGGCTTGCTCGTCTAGCTCTCACGAATACCGCGAGTGTCAATGACTGATACCCGTCAAGCTCCAATCAAGCTCGAGATATCGTTTTTCAAGGAGAGTCGATCACTGTCGATATCTCACACCCTCGGGACACTGCGACTGCCAGGAAGATTGAGAGCTCGATCTTGAGTCGGTATTCTGCTCCCCGCACGCGCAATTGTCGTTTTACACGGGCTGCAGCAAGTATGGATCAGCCAGACCATTTTACTGAGTCTGTCGTTCCCATTTCGACCTGTCGTTGAGCTCACGCTCTCATAGAGACGAGTTGGGGGGCGAACTTTCTCAGGGGACTCGTGGTTCTTAGAAGTAAGGCCGGACGGAGGAAACTGCCATAAGATAGAGACTGGGGAGGCGTTATGCTTCTAGGTGCTGAATCCGCATGCGAAGCATAGAAGACGATAGAAATCAATTTCCGTCTTGAGATGAGTAGATCTGCTGGAGGTTTACCGGTTGTACGCTACCGCTTGCTTGCGCGCAAGATTTCTTTGTGGTAATCTGGATGTAGACGACAATGGCGTCCTCGGCTTTCAGCAGTTCTTAGAATCATTGTTCTGAGCACAGGAGCTTGACCAGCGCTTTTGTCTATCGTCACGAAGCAGACCTTACTGAATGCTTCAGAAGCAAACAAAGATACCTAGGAGAGAGTTACTTGGACACTATCGAAATCTCAAGAATACCCAAAGCCGATTCAATTTCAACATTAGCCAACAGAATTGAGGAGTCAAGATGACTGCCTCACCGAAATCAGTCGACAGCCGTCACTCACGATTAAGCCAGAGTGATCAATCATGGACGGACGAAGAAACGACATTCGCAGAAGAGAAACAGACAGCAGAGGAGTTACATTGGAGGAAGAGACGACTTGTCATTGATTTGCGAGCAGACTACCTTGCCCTCGTCTCCCCGAACCAAGATGTGGACGTTCTAAATGAACAAGCACAGTCAGAATACGAAGAATATCAACAGACAGGTGACGATCCTTACAGCAACTGGACCCCAGCAGGTTTCCATGGCGAAACGCTGAAGCTCCAACAAGAGGCACTCGAATCTGGCCAAGGACGAATTCGACAACAGGACGCTGAAATAAGTCTGCTCAGGAAGAAGGTTGATGGAGATCGAGAATCTATTTCCGAGCTTTTGGACGAACTTGAAAATGCAAGCAGCTGGATCGAGGGGCTTGGTAAGGGAGGGGAACATCAATATAACGTAATTAAGAGATTGAGGGGGGCGCTGGTAAAGACGAGGGATGAAGTCAGAAAGTTGAGGGCGGAAAATGTGAGGTTGAAGGGCGACATCGGAAGATCGGAGACAAAGGTGAAGATCAAGGTCGAAGAGGGGGAGAGGGTGGCTTTGGAAGATCTCTTTGCTGCACCCAGAAATGAGGCATCAGAGGGTCCTTCCAGCGAGCAAACAACCCACCGCTCCCTCGAAAAAGAACTGGCCTTGAAGAAATGTGCAAATGAGCAGCAACAGGACGTTTCTGTCGTCCAATGCCCCGAGGTGTCGCCTGAAGAAAATTTTGCCTTCGAGCATCTTGAAGCAAAGCAAGCAGAAGAAATTGCCGCCAACATGGAAGTAGACGAGTTTTCTGAGGAAGACTCAACGATGGAGAAGACCGCGGTTGATGAGACCAGAAACGACACTGTTGCACTTTCTGTCGTCGAGCAACTAACCGATTCTGAAGACGAAAGATGCTCTGAAGGATGCAAAGCCAGTGCTGTCGAAGGCCTTCAGGGCGAACAACGAAAAGGGGCCTCCAAGAAAATACTTGCAGCGAGAACACTTGTAGCCGAACAGCTCGAAGAAGTTGCCGCCGTCGACTGTTACATTGAGAATTCGCCAGAGACTTTGGCTGCCAAAAAGACGATCAGCATACAGTCAGGCGAATCTCCTAAACAGAACCTTGCCCTCACAGAGACAGCTGCAGAGCATCATGAAACAAGCTCAGTTGACAAGAACTTTGCTGAACAGACGGAGGGTCTTGTGTTCAGAGAGCCTAAGGAAATTGCCTGTCCGGCCGTAGCAGAGCCACAAGTCCGAATGACGATCGCACATATCAGGACCTCGATTCCAGATAGGAGAAATGCCCCAGACCCTACAGCTAGTGATTACATCGTCGATGAAGGTTTGACATCAATACAAGATGCCAAATTGACGGTCGAGAGTACACAAGCGACGAGCGACAATGTGATTTTCATCACGACTCCGAAGGGTGATACCATACCGAAGGACGACGCACATCCCATGGATAATCTTGATTCGAGGGAAGATCCTAACTGGAAAGAAGGTGCGTCATGGTAACTGGATGGAGATCTGGGGGGAAGAATTGTCTCGACTGGAGACGCAGGACCGAAGGTCGAAGACGCAGAGGTGACGACCAACAAGCGGGACACAACGATCAAAGATATCATCATAGAGCTGAAGCCTGGGGCTGTAGAGTCAAAAAGCGTAGAGAGCATTGATAGTACACCGCAGGCTGGAGGAGCGGCAGATTTTTGATACGAGGCCTCCGCAATTGATGATAGAGGAATTGCAGTCGTGTAGAGTATCGACGCAGGTTTGGATCACGCCTGGCTCCGTAGATTCTGTACCGTGCCAAGAATTGGGCAGACTGAAGTTTGCCTCGATGCCTGAGCAGTGTATAGAGTAGATTCCTGGGCTATTTCCTTCCCGCCTACTACCAAACACACCGCACCACTAAATGATCGCCACTGAAGTTTGACTGCCAAGAGCTACATCGACAAAGCTGCGTCTCGGCCCTGCGAATCCATGGAGTCTAAACAGAGGAAGACGTGGTAATGCTGCCAGACTTTCTGCCGCGATGCCTACGGTGTCTTCCGCCATTCGCTCGATACACACTCGAGTAGACATGAAGAGCTAGGCTCTGCTATCAAAGGCCGGGTGAGACATCTGTATGAATGGTGCTAAATAAGTAATTACTGGGCATGGCTCGCTTGATGCCACTGACGATAACTCTAGTTTCCAGACCATCGTCTCTCAACAACATCGACTACCTCGATCCGCAATCTATCACACCAAAAAGCATACATTGCAGATGTTGATCGTTAACCTTGTATTTCGCAAAGCGCGCCCAGTCTAAGCCTTCTACTGTACAAACTTTCCACCCTCCAGCCGTGTCTTCGCACTGGACACACGACTATTTCACAATTTGATATTACGGAGACTTGGTCATGGACCTCGCATTCATGGAACCACTGCTACGAACATCATTTGAGATTGAAAAACGATTCCACGTTCTGTCACAGTCGTCGAGCATCTCTTCTACAATTTTGAAGTCGTAGGATGGAGTGATTTGGGCATACTCGTTCTTAATGAGATGAACAACCTGCCGTGACAATCCCGTCTGCACCCGGGACCAGGCAAGGAAACCAATGGCTACATTCTCTCTTTATGATGGAAAGGCAGAAGTAGGCATGAACACGGCCATTGAAGGCAGTATGCGTGGGCTTATGCTGAACGATCAATATCTAATTCCTTGCTTTCGGCTCCACGATGGTGCCAATCCACTTCCCGGATATCGTGCGGATTCGCCTCGGATTTCCTTTCAGACCAACTCCGATATGTCGATTCGAAGAAAGTCCGATCCCCAGCTATTGTCTTGCTGTCCGTGTTCGGCTGGAGTTCGGCTGGAGATCGGCTGTTTTTGTCCGCAATCGCTTGTGACCTACAAAACCTGCTCAAGCATGGTCTGCGCCCAGATTAAGGACTAACCTTCAAGGTCCCCACGATTCTGTGTGATATTCTGTAGCGTATGTTTCCGAGGCTTATGTTCTTTGATTTCTTCTTTTGCTTGTTTTCTGCGGTCTTTCACCATTTTTCTCCGCATGTAGGGTCTTTATACCACAGTGGCGCTGTTTGATCGAACGTAGTATTTGTACGCTGTTTATTTAATATTTTCGGCGTGAACGTCGTCAATCAGTAAGATAGAAGCAATGTGGCCCGGTTCTAGGACAATGGCTACATTGAACAACAGTTGCGAGGTCAAATTTGGGTCAAGTGCAATGCATCGGAAGCTGCGAATGAAATCCTTACTCAACTCTAGATTAGAGCGCCGCCGAGGTACCGCCGGCTGAAATGTTTCGCAGCTGGTCCTGACCCGGCCAAAGGTTGATAGGGCTGGATCAAACTTCGTATCTCAAGAAGTGCAGCTTCCGATACTGTAATAGGAAAGGATAAACTAGGATGACTTCCGAAGCTAAAGCAAACATACGGAACCTTGATTACGGCTCCCTTCCTAGTGGGAAGGAAAGGACATACCCTAGAATTTGACCGGGCGTTACGCTTGACCCAGATATCTGCCGCTAAATGTAGCTAATAGGTCTGTTCTTCAGTCGATTATCCCTAGGGTCTTAAATCCCGACCACACCTAGTAGACTAGCATGAAAACGTATCAGTACCACATCCTCTTTGGTCAATCGATTGATATCAATGTACAGGAACTTTTTCTCTTGCTACCTAGTAGTCTTCTCCATTGCATAGTCACATGATATCTATGCATGGATTGTTGAACGGGCAGAGAATCCGTTTGCCTAGCGTTCCGGCACGGCAAAAATAGCTAGCCTTCCAAACCCAGGACAAAGAAGGCAATGATTGCGAGTATGAGGTCGGATTCAATTTGGATTGGATGCTATACTACTACCTCCGTAGAGGGAATGGAAAATTTTCGGAGACACTACAGCCCTAAACATCCGTTTCCGGTCAATGTGTCACGCGCGGAACGCTATCATCCTTGAATGAGCTGGAGTCAGGTGCCAAAACATTATCACGAGGAAAATACTGGTTCAATCATTCATGGATCAGACCTCTCGAAGCTTTTGTGGATGTTTGATATGAAATCCAAAATTCTGCAAATGCAGATGATGCTTGGCAACGTAGCTCGGTGAATACTTGGCCGGGTGCGCCAAGCCTAAGAACACTACTCGGAACGAAGCTACAGGGCCCAGCAGCAGTGCGTAGACACGAAACGCCAGTGCCGAGCATTCCAAGGACACAGCAGTAGACCATCCAGCGAGAAGCTCCCTTGAGCGGCCTGTTTCCCTACCTATACTGTGGTTGCCGGACAAAAAAACGTTATTTGGTGGAGATCTCGGCACAGGTTTCGGCTTCATTTATCTCGTCAATCCCGTGTATCTTACAACCTAATAAGCTCATTCTTTCACGCTATCTACCACATAATGACTGACGTGGCCGTAGAAGAGAGATTACATAAACACAAAAAAAAACGCCATTACGGCTTGTATACAGCTTCACATGCTGCCGGCTTTATGGCCGAGGGTTCCACTAAATAACGTTCTTTTGGCATGCAACCACAGTACTCATGGAAGCATCCTCATCATATCGGCGAGCATGTGGACCGTGGTCGAGACAAGACACATTGATGTCGGGCATCTCGCCGTCTGGAAGCATGTCCATCTTGCATTTCCCCCCGCAACCACCCGGACACTTTCCAGGTCCCATCTCTCCCATCTCTCGACTCAGTCACCAGCCAGCGGATAGATCACGCTGTAATTGTTGTCAGGAGAGCAAGGACGAAAGCGAGAGAAGAGCATGGGGGAGCAAGTACCTGCAGCAGAAACAAGTGTGAAGACTTGACATCTAGGGTCACATGGTCCACTCGACATCACTACGCAGTAGACACACATGCAAGGTCTCCAATCATCGGCCGATGAAGCTTTTGAACTTCCGATGACGTGGGATCCCTAACTTCATCCATCCGATAAATGAAGCCAACTATGGTCATCATAATGACATCGAGATGACCATAATGATGGTGATATTATATAAGCTTTTCTAGCTCTCTTATTGGCTATTGAAGCGCCAAGATGGCCGATCGACGTACTCACATTCTTTCTGCCGGCAACCATACGATGTAGTAAACAGGCCACACTTGCCATCCCTCGCCGATCCATGACCTCTTATCCTTCAACCACGCAACTGCACATCTATCGATAGCTTGGACACGAACAACGCTTGACCTGCAGTCACGCCTCGCGGAAAGTTGTACCTTGTCCACAGCCAACCATTGAGAGCAACCTCGGCTGATCATACAAGATACCTGATGTGTCAACTCCGCTAATTGCGCATACATACTTCCGCAGCTGCACTACGCATCATTGAGATCCCAGGACCCAGGCACAGATGACATCGCAAGGCACCTGAGGCTTTCTCAATCCCGAAAGCTTGAGACACCTTTGGAAACCTTGTTCGCAGTTCCTCGCCTCCATCCTCAATTCCACTACTGTGGTATTGGTACCTTGCTGCTCTGCCATAAAAGGAATACAACGTACACGGTCCTATGATAGCCAGCAGAAAGAACGTCAGGGCGTCGTTCGCTCCACAGTGATAAAATTCTCATGCCCAGTAGACTCCAATTGGCTCTCTTTGCCTGTTCCCAACTCGAATCAGGTCCGGCTTGACTATGGCGAATCAACGTACTGACACCCTTTCTGCTGGCTACCACGGTACTAATGGTATTTAGTCGTATATCATGGTACCCGGCCGTGTTCCGCAGTGATAACACACCCAGTACAAATCTTATACGTAAGGTCTGGTCGGTCGTAAACAGCTCTACGTGGTTTCGGTATCACCACGGCGGATCTACCAGATCAACTCCCGGTGGCCGGAATCCACACCACGACCTATAAATATTCCAACTCGACCAAGAGTATGATCCCTTGCTATCACTAACCATGGGTATGAGGACAAGATAGCGGTTTCGATGGTATAATAGGTAGGCCACAAGTACTCAGCGAAAGCAACCACATTTGTCCCAATCAATCCAATGTTATTTTCAAGCCTCATTATGAAACTCTCTAGCACCCTCATCTTCCTTACATCCATCGTCTCCGTTTCAGCAAAAGCATGGCAATACTGCTGCTGTCATTACAACGGAACCTGCGATACTGACACAAACTTAAAGATTCTTGACGCGCACGACCCCGCAGGACACTTTGGAATATCATCCAAGAGCTGGACTAAAGATCAAGGCGCTCCTTTTGAATGTTCGAGTAAGCTTACTCTGACCTCTCGTCTTCGTGCCATCGCTTACTCGCATAGACTGCTACGTGTTTGCCTATGCAAAACCCGATGACGACGGCAAGATTGGCGGCAACGAATGGGCTGGCTTGTGCGATGACTACAACAGGGGTAGTAAATGCTTCAAAGCCAAAAAAAAAATAGATGCACCCCTAGAACATCCACCAGACAGGCATGAAGGAGGTAAGCACAGTAGGATGATCTGTTATAGATAGGAATAACGTTTGAGTCTGCAGATAAACCTGCACCCCCCTATGAGTCGGGTGGGACGATACATAGGTTGGTGAGAAGATTTAATCGGATTCTAACAACTCCGAGGAGGTGATGATGGTGGATGTGTGGACTGGATTGCTGTGTTGGATTCAATTCCCTGGACTCTTCCAACACAGCAGCGAAATTTAACATTCCTGCCTTGTAATGTGATATGGTGAGGAAATTCTTATACTTTCACGGTCATCACGTCCTTAGAATATTGGTGCTGTTACATAGTCTCCATTTCTGCCTGAAGCATGAGTAGGCCCCGTTGGTTACCAAACAGTCGCCAACCATGTCGACAACGAGGGATGTGACAAATTGGGGCTGATTCAAATACGATCATAATGTTTCTCTCACCACATTTCTCCCACCATGAACTCAACTCTGATCTCAGGATCGCGTCCCGAAATAAACATTTCCTATCTCTTCGTATCTCTTCGTTTTGCTATCCATTCAGTGCAGTTCCACTCCGTCCGTCGGCTTCTCCCACTTCTCCCTTCTGTGCCAGAAGACTTCTGCACCGGGTGGCGGCAAATCGATCCCAGCTTTCGTGAAGAGGCCTCCTTTCACATAACCTATGGCATGACCTTCGGCTTCGGTGGTGGACACAATTGCACTACAATAACCCAGAATCAGCCATCTTGGCGTTCTCCGCCAATGAGTTAAGGACAATGAAGGTGAGAATTTCGACATACCATCCACAATCGCCACAGAAATTGCGGTACACAGGCTTTCCCGAAGTGGTGTCTTTGTCGACATACACTTTAGGAGTGCCGTTGATGGTCAGGTCTTTGGTTGGGACAGGAAGATTCACCGAGAACCTGATTTTATCGTCAGCCAAATCCAGCACGAACGCTCCTGCGCCAGCGACCTGATACTTATTGGGGCACTAATGCGAGATCTAGCCTTGAGAAGTGGCACCTAAATTCAGGACAATCTAGTGGCCACTTATCAAAGCTGCACATCGCCATAGCGCCTCCACCTATTTATGGAAGTAAGGAACGAAAGCGATGGGTGGCTTTGTGCTCACAGTCCTCCCGATGAAACTCGACAGCTCTGGCAATGACATTTGACGCAAAACCCTGGCATCTTTGAGAATTCTACCGAAATCGCCCCGCAGTTGCATGTTCCTTTGACTGGCGTCATTTCGTCTCAGAGGCAAGATCGTGGAATGATGGAGATGCAAGTTGGTGAATATCGTGAAGCTGATTCGAGCAGACTGAAGATGCCGAACGTTCAAACCAGACGGGGTTCACGTGCGTTCAGTAAGTTTGTGATCTGCTTCGGCTGTTCCAAAGTCATACTTGGAACCATCTGCTGAGTGCACCGGAACGCAAGAGAAATCCGCGATGCTTGGAACCCCCTCTGCGGAGCGCCGGGTAAGGTGGGTTGATGATCTCCTCCCTCGGCAATGTGCCTAGCTGCACGTGAGTCACTTGCTTCGGAGATAAGGAAACATGATTTTGTACGTGCACAATTTTCACAACTTCTAGGTTCATGTTGCTGCTGTCTTATTCTTGGGACTTCTTGACTCTGATTTGCAAAAATTGTTAATCCGGTGGTTGTGCATTCAAAAGAAAACTACTGCACTACCATATCTGCTGTTTACTGCTCGACGGAATGATAGCCATCCCGCGCTCACGACTCAAAAAAGTCTCAAAAACTCGAAGGATATTGACTCTCGGATGATCCGTACATGGAAAGAGTTTCTTGGTGCAGGATTGAGATTGCCTGAACGAGCTGGCGTCTCGTCCGCATTTCTCTAGACTACTGAGCCACTCTGCAAGTACGGTCGAAGATGAGATGCCAAGATTACGTCCAGGTAAGGCGCTGAGATCTCTATCGAATTCGAATCGACTCCCGACTACAAGCTCTCTTGAACCTTCAAACTTTCCACAGTTTGCCTGGCAGCACGTTCGATTCGACTGGCTCTTATTGTGGTTGTCAACGTGCAAATTTCCTAAGAGTTTATGACACACTACCATACACTATCAAATTTTCGAACCCATCAATGAAGCCACAGAACTGGCTCAGTAATTCTGATTGCCATCGGTAAGGAAACTTCCCACGTTCATATTACATGAGAAATGGCTTCAGAAGTGACTCTGCTTCAGAATCAAGACGGGTACGAAATATTCAATCTTGAAGGATGTCAGCCGTGTCATGACGACCATTCCAGGCATCAAACCTCATCATCTTCTGGACCATTCGTAGTACCTTTCTCACCAGCTTGCCATCACCAAAGCCCGAAGGTCAACAGCATCAAACCTTCGCACGACCTCCGTAGCAAACTTGTTGTTGCTCTTTCTTTAACCATGCTCATCGCAAATTCTCGCGATCCAGGTTCCGGATGCTGTGTTCGCGAGCTGATCGCCAGCTTGGGAAACGCCATGCAGCGCGATTGCTTGTCGTCTTACAGTCAGGTCCGGCTGCCGCTTAGGTGATGGAGAACGTGTCTTCTGGAAGTATCTCTTCTCTTGATCATGGAAACCACCTCCAGGCTATGGCCTTCAGCATGGGGCGATTTCGGACCATTGCCAACGTACTCACCGGACCGCTGTCTAGGTCTTCTTCGTGACTGGACGACTCATTGCGCCATCACAGACGCTCGATAAATCACTACCACACTTCCATGTCCATCTCAGCTATAACTATATGAGCTTGTACGAAAACAATAGCCTTGAGGATGAGCAGTGCCACCACAGTGGAGCATCTCCATCCCTGATTAACAGGCAAGGCAAGAGACCGGCGTTCTCAATCTGTGACAAGGTAGGCGCTCCAGCCAACTTCATGAGCCGCATATTGTCCAGCATTAACCCTTCACAGTCAAAGGAGAAGCGACGTTGTGGCGGGATCGGCAGCGACGCAGAATAGCGAAAGTCTACCCGTCGCCACCCGTCCCGCATTTTTTTCAGATACGAATGGTGTCTGTCCATCCGAGAGCGTCCCGACGGTGACGTAACAGTTTTCAAGTATGGACAGCCTCTGCGGCTGCAATAGACCCGGTTACGAAGAGCAGATGGCGGCAGGCATGTGGCCTGCTCGGAAAAGCAGATGTGGACTGTGAGCGAAGCGGCCAATGGAGATTGAACAGATGTCGAGGCGCCCGAGGCCCAAACCACTCTTCACCAAGTGGCAAAGATCTTGCTGCAGCTGATGCAAGCATGATATTTACCGACGAGCTGAGCGCCAGGCCATTGTCCACGAGACACGGTGGATCTTGTAGATATCTCTAGCGATCTGATCGGTAGCATGGTCTTGAAATGGGCATATTCAGCAATGTCCATCGACGAAAAGTGGGGGAATTCTGTACGAGAATGACATACAAGGGTGACCAAATGATTGTTGACGATGGAATTGCATTGGTGGTTCGAAGAAACTCTGGGTGCTGGACAGAGCGAAGTGCTCGATAAGATGCTCGTCGCAGGTGCGTTCAATCTGAGGCTCACAATGACAGTGTGGAAAGTGGTAGAATCATTAGCGGAAGACCGCGTCATCTAGTCGCGTCATGAATCTTGCACGGCAGCAAAGCCACGGACTCTTGTGGAAGTACGCAAAGAAGAAGCGGTGCAATTCGACTTCGTGCAGACGGGGATATGTTGACCAAGGTAGAAACTCGCTCTTTCAGGAACGCACTCCCAAAAGCAGACTATTTGTAGCAGATTCAGGCGGCGACACGAGGATCGGGTGGACAAGCTCGGTTAGAGTATCGTAGTTCTTGCAATGGAATGAGGGCACAAATGGGCATGGTGGCCATAAGAGTAAAAATAAAATCGACGTGCGCAGGGAAGAGTCGGCCCGCGGAGAGTGGTTGAAAGTGATTGTTGGATGAGTCAGGCAGAGCGTCGTCCCGGCAACCAGGTCCCCAACCCCGGAGACCGAGGCGGACGACACCGCGACCCGAAGACGGGCCGGAAGAAGGAACTAAAGGCCCAAATAGAAATTAAGTTGGTAGCATATAGTTCACATGAGAAAGACGAGCCGCAAAAAGAAAGGGAAACCTCAGATGGAGACTGGGCCAACAGCATATGGGATCTCTGCAATGAACTCAGGACTCTGGGAAATTGACTGGAAGAAGTGATACATACTACGTAGTACAAAAGCGGACTCAGCAAGGATGCTCAGACCATCAGGCTGATGAAATCCAGGGTTTCACGGTGTCTTGAACTGCCACTCATTGCCCTAATTTCCATTCCCTGGGATGTTGGTGTGCTTAACAGCTCAATGCGACGACCAGAACATTCTTTGTTCTCAATGTCTGGTGGGTATCGTCTTGTATAGATCGAGCGGACTGGTTTCTGAACACTGTAAGCTGCGTTGATTCGAAGCTGCATCAAGATGGCCGAGAAAGATATTTCTCGAACCTCCTGCTCCACTCCGCAGGATTGAGGGAAAGATGAAAGATCCTCGATCTTGACATTTCGACCTGATCATTGATGCCAAGTCTTGAAACCGAGGTGTAAGTAAAGGAATCGGTTGAGTAGTCGGCGGTGCCGCGTGATTTAGACTTGATCGTGAGAATATAAAGCCCTAGCAGACCCTTGAATGCTCCCTGATCTTGCCCTACTGCTCGATTAGGAGGCAACAGAGGCATCTTGATATGATCGGAGGTTCTCAGCCCAAGATCTTCACTTTCATCAAGAGATTGACTCTAGCTCCGGAGCCTTGAGCGGCATCATGCCACCGTCGACTCTCGAATGGGGCTGAACTGGGGAAACGAATCGATGTGAGAAGGATATGTTCCACACACATAACAATTCGAACAAGTTAAGAATAGCACGACGATGCGCGCCGCTATTGAGATGAAACAATGATATTACCACCACAGATTTGCTGACGTGGTTTGCAGTTCTACATTGGACCTACAATCGACTGACGCAGTGGAGACCAGTAAAGAAGGTCGATCTGGGCGGGAAGCTCAATTCAACCAAATTTGGTTTCGTACGATCCTGGCGTCTTCTGGAGGCGGACTTGAGACAGATGCGATTGGCAATGCCATGAATCTGGAATGTGATCGTGCGTTGTTGTGAACACGAGACTCTGGATCTCCTGCTGTGTACTAAGTTTAGTCGCATGAGAATAAGACAGCTGGTTTGGCGTACAGTTTTGGTCGCTATGGCGTCTGACCATCTGAAAGAAGTCAGGGTTGATCGACCAATATATGTGATGAAGATCGACTTTGTATGGTTGGAGCGAAGTCTTCGTTGTTTTTCGCCAATTTGGATGGACTTCTCGTTACCCGGAAGAAGATGGCGGAGGTGGCGACCAGTGCCACAGTTCCAAGCCCTGATCCCAAAATAGGATTCCATGAAGTGAGATCAGTGACAAGAAGAAGAATATAAACGGCAAGAATTCTTTCTCAGAGGGAATGTTCATCATCAACAACTGCACTAAATTCCTCATTGATCAATCGCGTTGTACACCTTTATATCCAGACCTCAAATCAGACTGTTGTCATGCAGCTTTCCAGCCTCGTCGCAGCCTTGGCTGCCTTCTCGTTAGTGCAGTCTTCAATTTCAACATGGCGATTCAGACGACTAACATGTTTAGCGCATCCACGACCTTCGCTCTGCCAACTGCGCTCCCTGAGGCAGATGTTGCAGATAATCGACCGCCTCAATATGGATACGGTTATGACGGACCCCCACTCGACTCCAATTTCTGTCGAAATGCTGGTAGCAAAGAGAACGAGTGTAGAAAGGACGTTGTGAACTGCGACAAGAAGTTCGATGACCAGGTAGCTTTCTATCAATTCCGCGTGTCGAACTCGAACTAATGAAGGTCAGGGACAAGAGACTCAATGCGCCAAAAATATTAAGAAGAAATATTCTCCCTACTACTACGATCAGCCCAAGTACGGTTATGACGGACCCCCACTCGACTCCGGTTTCTGTCGAAATGCTGGCAGCAAAGAGAACGAGTGTAAGAAGGAAGTTCAAAAGTGTGACCAGAAATACGACAATCAGGTAGGTCTTTGAAGGATCCGGCCAAGCTTGTCCACACTAATCAAGGCTAGGGACGCGAGAATCAATGCGTCAAAGATCTTAAAAAGAAATATTATCCCAATGGCTATGACCCCAAGTACCAGCCCAAGTACGATCCAAAGTACGGCTATGACGGACCCCCACTCGACTCCAGTTTCTGTCGAAATGCTGGTAGCAAAGAGAACGAGTGTAGGAACGCAGTTCAAAAGTGTGACCAGAAATACGACAATCAGGTATTTCTCCAAAAGTTGCGTGTGCCCCATCTGTGCTAACGATGAGTAGGGACATGAAAGTTCATGCGTGAAAGCTGTCAAAGACAAATACGTGAACCACAAAGGTTAGTGAAACGTTATCGTTGTCTCCTTTGTTCGAGAGCTAACCTCCAACAGTCTACAAAAGACACGGGCCAAACGGCCATAGCGCTTACACCGCCCCGACCTTCTGCAACAACCTTGGGAATTTGGCGAGTGAGTGTAAACTCGCTGCACAAGCTTGCGACCAAAAGTTCGATAACCCGGAACGCACAAAGGTAATATTGACACCGAGCTTCTTGTACTTCAGAGCTGACAAGAAATAGACGTGTATGAAGGAGGTGAGGGAGAAATACATCGACAGACATGGCCAGAGCTACAACAATCCGAAGGGCTACAACCCACCGGGCTATAAACCACCAAAGCACGGCGGTAAAGGAGGGAATTAGACCACCGTCGGCAGGCTCTCGACGATCTGACAAGAAGAAGTGCAAAGAAGATTGAGACGTGTGAATGAGGGGCGCCGAAATTTGTGCGAAGGCTTGACAGGAGAAAAGATGTATACATAGCGACTAATATGTGAATTTATGTGAATTTCAATGGAACAAGGTTTTGAACTGCTCGATCGAATGTTGCGCACGAGATCCGGTCTTAACGTATACGGTCTTCTCCGTTTCTGATGGTTTTCACGGTTCTGCTGACGAGTGTTGTCGTCGACTGTCATGCTGCAAGATGCGACCCGACGTTGACGAACGTCTTTGGGTCGTCAACACTGCAGAAGTGTCAATGAGAGGGCAATTCGATGGTGTAAGATAAAAGAGCGAGAATGAGCACCCTTTTCGACGGATTTCCGTGCACGATGGAACATGGGCAACGTTGATGTCAGTTGGGAGAGAGAAGTGGACGAGGACGAGAAAGATGCAGGTGGTGGAGCCTGCGGAAGTGGAAACGCCCGGCTCTTGGAAGCGCCCACGGCGCCGCACTCGGCCCGGGCCCGATCCTCCGGCCGAGGTATTGCCGTCCAATCATTTCAGTTGCGATTGTCAGTCGCATACGCCCCGTCAATAGTACCTAGGTAGTACTCCCGTCCACTTGCTTCTACATCCTTAAGATGCAATTACGGCTCAATATATCAGGGGGGTTGGGTACATGCCTACCATTTTCACACACTGAACATCAGTTGAGGAAAAGGATCGCGATCGTCATTTCGCATGCAGCTCGTTGATCCCACTCAATGCGTGACCTGGGCTGAGGCAGGCTACTTTTGTCCATCAATTCGCACCATTCTACTTAACCTCGGTCCGTTGTACAGCAGCCTTCCCATGCATGACATCCAACACATCAGGCACATCCGAGTGCTTTTCGCCATCCATGAGCACATCTACCTCCTCCAGCGAGCGACCTCGCGTTTCCACCCAAAAGAAAATGACGAAGAGAAGGGTTACGAGGTTGAATGTGGCGTTGATCAGATAGGTCTTGTAACCGATGGCTTCGAAGGAGTAAGGAAATGCAAAAGTAATTAGGAGGCCGACACCCATCGTTGTAAATCTGTTGCAGCGAGGTTAGTGCACGTTTGGGATGCGAAAGCTAGCACATTGCCTACGTATACACGCCCATCCCTGTTGCTCGAGTGCTGTAATTCAATACCTTTGAGGATCTTCAGCATGTCGACAGCTTGTCAGCAAGACCACAAAACATACCTCAACAGGATACAGGATCGTCAGTGGCGTCCATCCAGCGCTGTACGCGCCCATGAAGAGGAACATCATCGCCACAGTGGCGTAAGAACCAGACACATTTGTGCCATCACCGTATAGAGCAGAGAATCCTCCCACAAGGAAGAGAAAAAGTGTGGCAACGGATGTAGACAAGATGGCCATCCAACGACGTCCAACTCGATCTGCAAAGGTGGTTCCGACAAACGCGCAAGCCAACGAGAAGACATTGAGAATGATGTTGATTTTCAGCTGCGTGTCTGCATTGCTGACGCCAGCCAAAGTAAGTAGCGTCCCAAGATAGAACGTGACGATGTTGTTGCCCTGGGAAAAATTGATTAGTCTGGAGAACATTGAATCAAATTGAGGGAGATGTTGACCATGGTCATAGCAAAGATGGCGACACTAAGCGCCAGGACAATTCTCTTTCTGTTGCCCGGAGTGCGGAATATCTCTTTTGGTGACACCGAACCAGCGATTTTCTCGAAAGCAAGAGTCTCCGTGATTTCACGATACTCAGTGAGCACAATTGGGTCTGTGAGGTCACCGTAAGCGTGACAACAAGCCAAAACCTCTAAAGCATCGTCGGCACGGTCATGGTAGGCAAGCCATCTGGGGCTTTCGGGTAGGAAAGGTAAAACCAAGATGCACAGCAATCCCGTCAAAGCCTGAAGAAGAGAGGGTGTTCTCCAAGCCCAAGTACTTTGGATCCCCTTGGTGCCGAAGGTCACTCCGGCTGCGACCAGCGAACCAACAAACCAGCAATCCCAGTAAAATCCTAACATTCCTCAGTATGCTGCAGAAATGATAAACGTCAGCGAGTTCGACTCACCAAGGACAATAGCACGCCACTGAATGGACACCGTCTCGCCCAGATAGGCGCCACAGCCCACGCCTGCCACCCCCATTGCGATTCCGATCATAACTCGAGCGGCGACGAACATGCCTATATTCTGAGCACATCCCTGGATCACGGCGCCAATAATGGTCAGCACACAAGACTACAGGACCAAAATATTAGTTGAATCCATTGGTGGGGGTGGATGCTGCCGGGCAATACCCAAAGCATAGTCTCCTTTCGGCCTCTCCAATCGCAGAGCCAGCCAGCGAAGAAACCGGACACCACTCCACCAACCCAAAAAGAAGCAGTGTTAAGGGCCAGTGTCTGAGTAGTGAGTACGAAGTAGTCCGTATAGCTAGATCGCTTCGATTAGCAGAGATCTGATACATTGCGCTGGCGTTGCGGCCATACTCACGATGATAATATATTCAGTCCATTGGTGACGGAGGAGGTATACCCGTTCATCAAGCTTTGGAGAAAGGCGAGCAGGAAGAACAGAAGGTTCACGGTGCTGGGTTTCGTGGGCACCAGACGCGAGACATATCGGCGACTTCTCGAGATCTCGGTCGTTGTTCCCACAGCTGTTTCAATGGTCGGCTCAGCGAAGATGGACATAGTGGCTGGGTTCCCCATAGCTGCGTTTGAGATACACAATCTTGTTCTAAAATGAGGAGGAGGCACCGAACAGAACGTGATGAAGCTTGCAGTGCGGTGTTTGATGGAAGGTATGTTGATTACATCTACTTCTAAGACTCGGACGGTCAATCATACCTATATCGTGAACTCTTATCATTTGAGGATTACGATTGTGCTAACCCTTATCGCAAGGTAAGTGACGAATGGTACTTTCGTCCGACCATAGGAAAATCCGCGTTGATTGACGGTCACTCTTGCCGTACCTCTCGATATGAAGTTTGGCATGTAACTCCGAAGGTCTGAATTCCCGTTAGGGACGGCATGCAGATCCGACCGTGCTCTGCTCAGGTTGAAAAATCCTCGGCGAGAAACCCGAACGCTTGCCTTGAATTTAGTATGGATCCTTGGGATTCAGCGTGCGAAAGGATTTGACGGCAGTGCACCACGAATGCTTTTGCATAGCGTGTCTGACATATCAATCATCGATGCCCATACACTTGCTATGGCGCCAACATCGCAGCGCGGGAATTGAACTTGTATGTTTGCCAGGGAAACGCGTCATAAAGTTGACATGAGTGCTGTACTGTGTCTTCATGGGCCCTGAAAGCGGGCCAAATGGTAGTCGAAGCTGTGGTGTGGCCAAGAGCTAGATGGGGTTAGCATTTCGGAGGCACCTACCTCGAGTCTGTACCGGGCATCTGAGGGTGCATACACTTGTCTATCGGATCTTTACTACCAGACCCAAGGTGTGAGCTCGCCCGGGTGTATGTTGCCAAAGACGAGCAAGATCCCACTTACTCAGGCTGTAGTGACACAGTTGTCGAACGATCGCTGCAAGGTTGTCCCTCCACATAAGGAAACCGAATTTTGCTAGGCATTTCCAGGTTCCTATTGCCAGTCAGCGGCGGCCGACCAGCATGGAAGTTCCGAACCCGCAAGGCTGCATATAAATGGTCTGTGATTCGATGCCCCTTTCTAGACAGTAGTGGTCTCAATCTCAGCTTTTGTTCCAAATGCCATCACGAACAGACATGCCATCAATGTGGCCTATGGGCTGGCCGTCCTTTTCACCAAAGGACAAGGACAAATCGAGCTCCGAGGAATTTCGGCTCAAGATCAAAAAGGATATCATTGCAGAGTACGGCGAAAAGTCCCTCACAGAAGCCTGGATCAAGACCTGCAAAGCGCTACAGCAAGTGACCTCGACCATCACCGAAGCAGGCTCAGCCTACATCCCAGCTTTCGACTTCAAGGACGTGGTCGGACCTTGTAATGCCAAAATCCTAGATGAAATGAAAGCGAAGGGCGGTTTCATCGTTCGCAACGTTATCCCGAGAGAAAAGGCCGAACAGCTTTTCAAAGAACAAGTCGAATTTATCGCCAACAATGATGAGATATGTGGATGGCCGGCGAACAACCCCGCAATCTTCAATATCCATAACGGACCTGTTCAGTTGCAGCTTCGCACACATCAGAATCAGCTTAAACTTCAGAAGCTGCTAAACTCCCTCTTCATTGATTCCAACTGCGCTTCGCCGGAAGAATTGGAAAGCCAGAGTGAGCCGATCCTCTATCCAGATGCGCTTCGAATTCGGCAACCAGGACAAGAATTTCTTGGACTGGGGCCACACATCGACGCTGGCTCTCTCTCAAGATGGGCAGATCCAGCTTACAGAAAGACATACGACAAGATCTTCTCTGGTGAGACCGAAAGCTTCGATCCCTATGATCTAACCTACAGAAGAGACGCAAAACCTGGGCTGTTTCCGAGCGGCGTACATGGAACAGCACTGCGAACTTTTCAAGGCTGGACGGCCCTTACGCCTTGTGGGCCTGGCGAAGGCGGATTGCTCTTGGTGCCGGACGTTCAAATTGTGACTGCATACTGGATTCTCCGACCGTTCTTTGAGAGTCCAGATGATGGGGATTGGGAGGACCCTGAGAAGTGGAGGTTTGACGACTCAAGCCCTTGGTTTCCAGGGACTTTTGCTTGGGATTCCCAGTCGCTTAGCCCAGTCTCTCACCCGCATCTCCGCCTTGACAAGACACTTGTGGACGTCCCACGAGTCTTGCCTGGGGACACTGTGTGGTGGCATTGTGATGTTTGTGTCGCTCTTTCTGCACCTATATCAGCACCACTGACTGTGACATAGATGACCCACGCTGTTGCGACGACTCACACTGGCACCGAGCCTGCTTCGGTGGTCTATATTCCATCCGCTCCCTCAACCCCAGCCAATAAAGACTATATCCGTCGTTACTGGCCAGAGTTGCAGGCAGGGATTCCTCCAGAGGATTACAAGCTGCAGGATGGTGTAGGAGGCGAGCAAGTGCCAATGACGCAGAATGAGAGGTTGATGAAGGGGGCTTTGGATCTCAACCTGATCAGTGCTGAAGGAAGGAGAGCGTTAGGTGAAGGCGTGTAGAAGAAGGTGTTGTGGCAGGATTCCTGTCCAAGTTGAGCTGTAGGTAGTCGCAGCGCGAACTAGAATCTAAAAGTGACTCCATAGTTTCAATGCCGGAGGGTGAAGTGGTCCCACTCCGTTTCATGGCAAGATTATCTGCTAATGTAGCTGATAGCATCATTGGCGATCATCATTGGTGTATATGCACCGACTTCGACGCCCACAGAGAAGATAAGGCTTGTTAAGAGTGAGTTTCAATCTAATTTCTAGTCGCGCATATTCCCTACTGACTTCGAGTCTAAGGAGGCGAGCAGCGAGGGCGACTTGAATCAGGAGGAGATGGGTTGGGGATACCTTCGCAGTCATCGGAAATGGTCTCCATCACGCATGATAGGACTCGGAGCGATCACCTGCATGAGCACCTGACCGATGGATCAAACCACATACGACATAACCACCCAAGGGACATCCAGCCTGTCCACTCAGCTACCCAAGAGTTCTCATCGTCCAGAATTCATCCAATCAAATACTTCCCAAAGATGTGCAAATCATCCTTGTATCTCCATCCACCTGCCAGCCAAATCTTTCCGGTCCACTCGTAGATTCCCTTTTCCTCAATTCCAAGTTTCTCCATGACTCGCAAGCTTGCAGGATTTCCGTCATTCACGATAGCCCTGATATACACTTTCTTGAAAGGCTCCCAGAAATTTGTTGCTTTCTTGCAGGCGTCCAGAACTGCGGCGATGGATTCCGTGGCAAAACCTTTGCCCCACCCGTGTGGGAGGAAGGAGTAGGCGAGTATCACGGTTTCTGTTGTCGCATTTTCCGAGGCGGGGAGTATGAGATGGTCGGGTAGGATAAGAGGTGAGTCTGCTGCTGAGACGAGAGTTATGAGGCCGATGAAGTCGGTTGCTGATTCGCGATCACTAGGCTGAAGAGTTTGATGGACGGCGTAGCCAATCCTGTGGGATCTGGACTGGCTTTCTGTCGCTGGGACGGGAAGAAAAGTCTGCATGCGTTTTTGAGAATCTTCGAAGGTTTTGGACTGTCCAAAGATGCTGATTGAAGTCAATGCCGTCTGTCGTGAAAAGAAAATGCATATTCGTGATCAATCTCCTTCCACTAACTGCAAGGCCAGAGTCTTTCGCGTTGCTACCGTGACCTGTCTCTTTTGGATCTTGACTCAGTATGGAAGTGCATCACCTACTATCTTAACTTCTTCATCGGGCTCGCAGGAAGTATCGTTTGATAGTTGAAAAAAGCACACAGAACAGCTCACCTCCACCACATCGCATCCTTATCAGAAGACAATGTGTGTACCCATTCTAGCTCCGGACTTCCAATATCGGCCGTGGTAATGAGAGTCAACTTCAGCCGCGGTGTTAGGATGACAGTATTCATCTCCCGAGGTCCCCTTCGAGTTGAGGGCTAGAGGGTGCAAATTCTACACTTGATTGTTTTGGTGAGGAGGTCAGTGATGGTCGCAAGTGCTTGCATTGCTGATGATAGACGATAAGCGACGCCCTGACGCTAGGCCTCAGGTCCTACGGTATTTCACCCGCGTACGGTATCCAATGTGAACAAACAATCCAGATAACACCCTCCTTCGATCTTCGATCCTCTATAATGTATACAATCGTCCCGACCAGGCTAGCGGAGCTGAGATGACTATGTAAACATGTAAACATATCGCGACTTCAATCGCGTTTGTACGGCTTCAACGTTACCGAATACACGGCGATGCGTTCTTTGGCGAGATTCATCAGGTGAGATATCGCTGGGTCTGATCTTGACACAACACAAGTCTAGCTGTGGCATCGATGATTTGCCAACACACAGGTGGTCGGCGTCGGCGGCCTCTTTGCTGCCTGAGAACAAATCTGCTGACAGCCGAGACATAGGTTCCTCCGTTTGATACCACCAACACCAACCTGATTCTCATCAAGAGCATCTCGAGCGCGTCCAGACTCCCCGGCTTCAGTCTCGACTACCATCGAGTAAAGCGCGTTCGCGCACACGATACACTCAAGAAAGAACCACGACGCGTCCTCTACATGTACCTCCTGTGCACACCCTCTATCGCCCGCCCATCGTTGCGCGAACACGACTTCGACAGAGTCTCTTTCCTTCTCTCTGCCCTTTGGATCGATCTTACTCTGTTCTCCCAATAGCTCTGATGTATATCCTAGCCTCCGAGTTTCCCAAAGGCGCGAAACAAGTGTTGACACTGCGAGTCCTCCGATTGGTACAGTGAAGCCATGATCCTCCCAAATTCTAATGGTCGTACCCTAGAATCAGCCCTCTTGTACGCCTGTATCTGTTATTTCGCCTAATGAAATATTGCTTGACGTCTTGAGCCGCCAGGCATTTCGATCAGAACTCTGTGGACCCTGTGCGGTCGGCCCGTTGCAATATACATGTATCATGTCCGAAAAGCTTGGGGCTCCACTCAAATACCATAGAACTCGAGTCAATGACGACATGCTGGACGCACTATTGTTTGGACGTGCGAAATAACGCGCGAAGCAGCCATGGCGAGGACAGAGGGCAATCTGGTTGTACCGCTGACATCACGGCGACAATTTGGCTGGAAATTACTAAAGTCATCTACCATGTTTGTCAACCGTTATAGGCCATTGGAGCCGTCGACGCCTGAGAGAGAATGCACAATGGCATTGTACGATATGGAAAAGAACCTCCGCACGTTTCCATCAAACAGCGAGGTTGAAGGATTGAAACTGCACTCGAATCCCAGCGCCAACAATTTGATCACAGATGTCATACAAGTCGAAGATGATCCGACCCTCTCGCCATGGACTTTTCGCATGTGGCTTCTGGGTGAGTTCTTCCATTGTACTCGAAAGCATTGCTCATAGTGTCGATCAGGTTTATCGCTGTCACTATTCGCATCAACCGTAACTACGATCAGCACGTTCAAACCGCAGCCTATCCGCATCAATCTTGTCTTTCTTGTAGTCCTGAGCCACGTCCTTGGCCGAGTTCTCGAAAAGATCATGCCGCGGAAAGGACGGATCGGTCGCTTGTTCAATCCACATGCCGTGAGCTGGGGCCGCATTGGATAGTTTGGTCGAAGAACATGAGCTGACAAGTCGAAGTTCAACATCAAAGAACAATCTGCCATCGTCTTGATGGCGGGCGCTGCTGCAACAACAGCTGAGCCTATGCTCATTGTATGTGTTTTCATCGTGAATAACACATCAGCTAATAACAGGTAGCTCGCAGTCCAGAAACTGTGGTACGACATCAATCCTGCGCCCATCATCGGTCTCGCTCTCGTATTCAGTGCTCAGATGGTCGGCTATGGCATTTGTGGTTTTTTGCTGAAGGCAATCGTGCATCCGTCCCACATGGTTTGGCCATCCATCCTGCCAGTCAATTCACTGCTCGAGACTCTACACAGAGACAAAGTCAACTCCGCCTCACGTATGAGGGTCTTCTACGTCTCATTCGCCGCGCTGTTCGTGTGGCAGGTATTTCCCCAGTATATCAGTGAGTCGATGGCTCAACACGTGATTGCCGCTTGACTGACGCTCTTGTGCAGTGCCACTTCTCGCTGGCGTATCAATCCTTTGTCTGAGCAATCGCCGAAGCATGCTGTTCACGCGTCTCTTCGGAGGCTCGATGGGAAACGAAGGTCTGGGCTTCCTCAGTTTATCATTCGACTGGCAGATGATTGCGGGTGAGAAGGTGAGACTGACGTTGCCTCTGATGATAATCCTCGGCCTAATTGTCACAGAACCCACTTTGGGTCCCTCTGCAAACACTGACTAACGAGTTCGGCGGGTATCTCATATCAATCGCTCTATATATGGGTCTGTTCTATAGCAATGCTTGGAACGCCCAGAATCTACCTTTCCTCAGTCCAATGCTGTTCGACCAAAGATCATCCTCGAGAAAGTACGTGCCATACGATGTCAAGAAGATTCTTAATCGAGACACCTCCGTAAACATGGATTTTGTCAAAAAGATGGGCTTGCCATTCTTCACTGCCTCGACTGCCAGCAGCCACACGACTACCAATATTGCAATCGCTGCAACTGTTTCGCACATGCTCTGTTGGAATTGGAACGATCTCAAGTCATCGTGGTCGTTTCTTTCCAAAGCGAGTCTATCAAAACTCTGCAGACCCACACAATGGAACTGAAAGTTCTGGAAACAAAGTCACGAGGTTGAGCCAGAAAAGTCGGAAGCCATCGATCCGCATTATGCGCTCGTCGCAAAGAATTACAAAACCTTGCCAACGTGGTGGTTTGGGGTGGTATGGATAGTCAGTGTCGTAGTTGGTCTCATCGCGATTCACGTCGGCAAAACAGGTCTGCCTTGGTGGGCATTCGCCCTCGCCATTCTGATCGGCAATGTGTTGGTCGTCTTCTTCGCCGCCATGAAAGCCATCTTCGGTTTCGAGCTCCCGGTAGTTGTTTTCATTCAGATGGTTGGGGCGTACCTTGTCCCGAGGAGACCTATCGCCAACATGTACTTCGCCGCCTACGGTTTCAACTCGCTCCAACAAGCAAAACATATGTTGGAATCCTTCAAGGTTGCTCAATATGCTCATCTGGCGCCACGGTGAGGATCTGTCGAAAAGCCGGTACGCAAGTGCGTGATCTAACCTGAGATTCAGTTGCGCATTCACGGTCCAAATAGTAGGAACCGCTGTCGGCTGTTTGATGAGCTATCTCATGATGGAGAAGATCACGACAGAGAAGATGGGGATTCTGAAGGCAGTGGAGGGGTCCAATGTCTGGAGTGGCCAGGCGCTCCAAGATCACAGCGTAAGATGAGACAACCTGAACATGATTGCTCGAGGGTCATCTCCTCGATATGAAAGTTGACATCCTATTCAGGCGCTTGCGATCGCTTGGGGTGGTCTTGCGACGGAGCTTTTCAGCTTCGGGAAACGATACCAGATGGTCCCTCTTGGCTTCCTCATCGGTGTCCTCGCACCTCTGCCATTCTACCTGCTCCACCGTCTCTTCCCCAAATCAAAACTCAATTTCTCCTCCATCAACACCGCGATTATCGCTGGGAGTCTCGCCAATCTTGCCCATGGATCACACAGTTCATTTCTCGTCTATTACGCGCTCGGCTTCTTTTCGCAATTTTACATTCGTAAGTATAAGACGGATTGGTTTCTGCAGTATAACTATATCCTGAGTGCGGGTATGGATGGTGGAGCGGCGGTCATTGGGTTCATCTTGACTTTTACGGTGTTCGGCGCAGGAGGGTTGAGTGTCCCGTTTCCACCGTGGTGAGTGATGTTTGAAATCTGGACTGAAGTCTGAGAGCTAATCCATCTCTAGGTTTGGCAATCATTTCCAGGGAGGGAGGAATTACGATTATTGCATGAAGGACCCGGCGCTGTGACTGCGCTCTTGGACGAAGTCACTAAATGTGTGATAGAAACAATGGGACAGCCTTTCGCTTGACGCTTCCTTGTGGTACTGGCACACCACATGGATCTGGTGATACTCATGAGTCGTGCAGTGTGTCAAATTGAAAGGGCTCAAGCGTGGTCGTGAACAGCCGTCGTGATGCCTTGTAACATGGTCAGGTATTGTGACCATTGAGACTGTTCGACGTTCAAAGGAGACGATGTACAACAGTTGAACAGTGCTAGGAGAGAAATGCCAAGATTGAAGTCTTCTGTCTTCCCTGGGATGGCTAGGTGCGATGTGTACAATGCTTCAAAGTTGTGTCCGGACGATTAGCACACATCAACGAAATGGAAATTGTGGTAAGTTCGTTCGCTCGAGCATGAATAATCCAGGTATCGTCTTTTCATTAGTAGTCGTGACCCGGACGACAACAAGGTAAGCACCCATTAGTACAGTTTTCCACAAATCACTAGACCCACAGATATCTTCGACCACTCCAGCTTGTCTCCACGATCGCTCACTCAACAACACTTCCTGCCATTCCCTCACGCCACGGCAATGGCAGAACCACCATCCAAGCGCCGCAAAGGTAATGATCATCTTGACGCGATCGTAACTCAAATCGGCGATCTCGAAAGCATGAACAGAGATCTTGAGCGCAGGCTAGCCGCATCGCTAGAAGAGAACACAGTCCTTAAATTCGAAAACAGGTATCGTAAGGACAAAACTTCCACGAAGAAGAAAGAAATGCTAGCCTTGGACATTGAAATGACAAGATTGAAAGAGAAAGTCGCTCTATTCGAGGCCAGGGAGAGGATTTATGCGGACGAGAGCAGGGAACAGAATGTCAAAGATACCACGCTATCACTTCATACAATTGAGCGGCGAGGAGGATCATCCCGACTCTGGATATGAAAGCGACGACGAGGACCACCATTCCCCTTGGGCTTCAGGTGACAAGAATGAGAACGAGTGACTGCTCAAACAGTGCCATAGTCCTTTAGTCGAGAGCTTCGCTTTAAATGAGAGTGAGCGAAAGCAGTCCGTAGGTCGTTGCCAATCGAGATTGGGATTGTGTGCATACTTCTTGCATAGTACTACCAGCTCGATGACATTGCGTCTCCAGTCGGCCAAGCTACTCAAGTGTTACACTGTCCATTGCAGATTGCGTCCAAAGCCAAAACGAGGACCTGCGCCTCTGCCGCACCTGTTGCCCACTTGAGAGGGAACGAACCCTCTGCTTTCCTTCATCGACATCCATCCCAAAGCCCCAGATTATGCCCATGCGCACCGTGATTGGCGTCAATCCCCTCTCGTATCCCTATCCCTGAAAATATGTCCAGTGTTCGTAGATGGATGGTATATCGCCAAGACGGTATGGGCAGTACACGCCTGGGAGATAGATCCGTCGTAGGCAAAGGATAGGCCGTGTTTAGAATGAAGACAGGCGCGCATTGATCTGTAGACCAAAGATGAGGTTCCAAGTGGTTTTTGAGCGACAGTCTTTCCCTGCGCCCGATGCTAGAGAATAAGGACTTTCCGACTCGGGGTGTTGTAGACAGGTGATGGCCAAGTTCGAGCCCACGGCAGTCGGCCCCTCTACCTAAGATTTGCTCCTGACAATCAACTCGACGACTTCTGTTACAATGTCGGCATGAAAGCAAGAAGGAAAGCATGACAGTCGGCACGGTCCTGGAGAAATCACACCATCAACCATCTCTCCCAACATAGATACTCGCTTTTGCGCCCCACTGAAAAGTTTTTCATCCACCAATATGGTCCGCCCGAAGCAAGACCGGCACTGGCATTGGATGCCGCTGCGTACGAAGGATTCCATAGCAGTAGGCACCCTTGACGTCAGCCTGCTGCTTCTCGGCAAGGCTGGTCTCTTCGGATGGTGCGCGAGAAAAATCTGATCTGCTCGTCAGACTAGGCATTTTTCTCCATCCCTGCCGACGTAGAGCGTCCGATACATAACTCCCGTCGAAGGTCTGCCCCTGATTGATTCCTAACCCTCAGCTCATCCAAAATGGCTGTATGTTCCAAGCAGATTGCTACTCCTGTGCTCGTCTTTGGGCTTCAGGCTTTTGCTGCCTTGTGTGCTGCCATAATCATCTACATTCGAAGACAGAAGCGCTGCGCCAACCATGTCTCCTCCATCGAGGACGAGTACCTGGCAGAACAAGAGAAGACCAGCTTTGCCCCTATTGCCCGCCAACTCGAGAAATCTCAACCAGGCGAGTGGATGCCACCGAATCACTACAACGGTCCAGTATGGTTGTCCAACATCCTCGCCGAAGCCGAAGACTCCACGCGTGCCCTGCACCCTGTTTTGAGGGAGTTCCAGTCCACCATCGAGGATGACCCAATTCTTTTCATGCTCTTCACTCGAATGTTCAAGGAGGATCCCGAAGCAAAAGACCCCGTCGGAAGGCCCGAGGTCAAGGACTACAAGCACATGATCTCTGCCTTCAACGTTGTCATCTCCATGGGACCTCCTTGGGCATATACGACTGCTGGAGAGAAGGGAGCGGTCGGTGCACCAATCACTGCCATCATCAATTGGGCCATGGGTACAAAGGCTGGTCGCGAGGCCTTCCTGAACCCAATCGTCAACAGCCAGATCAAGAATATGTAAGTCTTGCACGCATTACAATGGCATAGTTCTAACATCGTCCAGGCTCACAGTCTGGGGAAACTACCTTACCAGCTACGAATCGACGTCCGTTTTGGACGCGAAGTCCGGAGGTTGGCTCTGTGAAGAGGGTAAGAGGACCATGGCTGAGGTTGCCACAATCCACACTAGCTCCAGCCACCCCAACAAATCCTTCGAGCATATCTTTGAGTGTGATGAATCAAAACCCAATCTGGGCTTCGTTTCCTGGGATGATTTCTTCACGCGCCATTTTAGACCACATCTCCGCCCAGTCGCAGCGCCGATCAACGACGAGCCACTCATTGTCAATGCTTGCGAGTCCACACCTTACCGCATCCAGCACCGTCTAGCAGCTCGTGCTCCCTTCTGGGTCAAGTCCCAGCCTTACTCGCTCATCGATATTCTCGCCGGTTCGGCTTACTACAACCGCTTCGTCGGCGGAACCCTTTACCAAGCTTATCTCAGTGCTCTCAGCTACCACCGCTGGCATTCGCCGGTCACAGGAACCATCGTCAAGATCTCTCATGTCCCTGGAACGTACTTCGCCGAGAACTATCGAGAGCCGAGTGATGCCAACGATCCGGTCGGACCACTCGGACATGTGCTCCGCCAATCGCAAGGTTATATCACTGAGATCGCCGCCCGTATGATGATCTACATCGAAGCTGACGACAAACGCATCGGCCTCGTGTGCGCCGTCATGATCGGCATGGTCGAGGTCAGCTCCTGTGAGAGCATTGTTGGCGAAGGTCAGCATGTGACTGCTGGCGAGGAGATTGGCATGTTTCACTACGGAGGGAGCACGCATTGCCTGATCTTCGAGAAGGGCAAGAACGTGGAGTTCGTGAGGGACGCCAGGAACCATACTGGTGGAAAGAATGTGCCTGTTCTGTCGAGGTTGGCTACTATCAGGGATTAACTGTTGTGGCTTGCGGCCACTGAACTGGCATTGTAAAATCAAATGCATTGGATTCGGCGTTGTATGAGCGGTTACTCGGAGTTTGTCAATCTTTTCGTTTTTTAGATTCTAGACGGTTGTATTGCAATGTGTAGAGTTGTCGAGTATATGCGGATGATGAAGACTTCCAGGCGCTAAAGAGAGGAGATGAGTGGCTGAGTCGGGTGTAGCTGCCCTGGATTTAGTGGGTTGCTCCCCAAGTTTTAGCGGGGTCAAGGTTGTGCGCCTTTGGGACGTAAACGTATCTTACAACTCCAAGCCTCTTCCCCCGAGCATCAACAACACCATGGCTGCGCAAGACTCCCGTGCCGCATGCCGCGAGCAAGGTGGTGTGGGTCGTTGCGGAATGTGGTGGAGATGAAGAATGGAAGACTCATTGCAAGGTGAGTTCGAATACCTCCAGAATCTCAGTCTCGCTGATGTCGTGTCTAGATTGATCATTTTGACGGTCCACATACCATCTGGCTGGACCAAATTCTGCTTCCCACCACAAATGGTTTGGATCCACGCCTAGAACATTATAGCAACGAATGGCTGCTCACTTATACGCTCTGGGTCCTCGAAGCAGCTATGAGAGCCCGCTCCCTTTGAAAGGCTGTCTATACGTCTCGATGGAAGCGGGAGAGTGAGGTGAAATTATATGATCAGAGCTTCATGGTTCATTCCACAAAGTCGCCCTTTATTTGCCGTGCAACTCCTCGATCATTCTGGGCTTCTTTCTCGCTTTCCTTCTCGCTGTCTTTTCTCACTTTCATCTGCCGCCATGTCGTCACGACACCTTGTGCCTACCATCTTCGCAATTTTTGCGCTCTGCTGCTATGCTAATGCAGGATACCCTGATCCCCTTCAGGTTCTGGCGGCCGGGATAGCTTTTGGGCAACAAGTTGGCAGATACGCTGGTATTCTGGCTGTGGTTGGACTCGTTGTTGCACATGCCATGCCCAGCCCCAGTTTAGACCAAGCCCACCAAGCTGATGCGTGCCTTTCTTCGCGATCAATTCGCTCAGAATCCCTTGAACTCTCACCTTCTGAAATAGCGCTCTCTGCTCCGGGATCATCACCATCGAATTCATTGACCTCACGATCGTCATTATATGGAGCAGCGGCGGCCTCCAAGGTCTCAATTTCTAGACGCATTGTGGGACCACCGCCGACTGTCGAATTTCCCAGCGTGCCATTCTCGTTTTACGCAGCTATGGTTCTGGCGATCGGCAGTGGTTTCACAGCAGAGAAATGTCGGACAGCAATGTGGATGTGCAACACCAAAATCTCGGTCGACAAGGCTATCTCGCTCCCGAACTCCACATTGTCCAATGACAGTGTTGCCTACCCCTGCTGGCCACAGACATGCTCTTACATAGCCTTGGCGGGTGTCGTGATTCTTGGCTTCCTCACAACATCTATCTGGACGTCTTACACTAGAGAATGTAAGAGTCTCGCTCGTCCATCTCCACGCGTGTCTAACTTGACTGTTGATTATAGTGGCACAAGAGATGAATGAAGGAGTTGAATTGACCACTGAAGTCCTAGGGCGTAGCCTAGACTATATATATAAAGGGTACCGTAGGGTTAATAACATCACGTAAGGTAATATTTAATACTCCTACTTAAACTAAGGTACCTCTCCTAACTCTAAGTAGTTTAACTTAATAGACCCTAGGCCTTATTAAACCGAAAAACCCCTATAGGGAAAAGAATGGATAAAAGAGTGCCTATATTATATAGTAGTATTTATTTAAATAGAGATAAAGGAAATTTTAGCGGCGCCTTACTAGAATAGTATAGTCTATAGCCCTAGGATTACCTTTAGGATTAAAAGGTATATTACCTATTAATACCTATTACCTAATCTTCTTAATAGTATACCTAATATATATAAATTCCCCTCTAAGAGATAGGTTAGTATTATACTAAATAGTCTTAGGTCTCTTAATAAGTATAGGTACCTCCCCCCTAGTAAGGTTAATAAAGTACTTCTATATTAGAAGTAGTTTATTATATAATAGGTCTTTACTATTTAAGATCCCTATCTTCCTATAGAAGGCTTCCTTTAGTTTATAATCCTAGATAATTATATGTTTCCTTAGTAGTAACCTTAGATTAGTTGAATTTTTAGCCTCTTAATATATTAGGATAGTAAATATATACTAGGTATAAGTCTTCTACTTATCTCTAGTATATACCTAGTTCTTTATCTTAGTAGTATAGAATATTATCTAGGTTTTCTTACCTTTATAAGTGTTCCTTATAGCTATTAGAAAGGTATCTCTATATACTAGGTCCTCCTTCTTAAATTTAGTACTCTAATAGACTTTATACTAATCTAATCTAAAGGAGACTATATTAGAATAGACGTAGGCTACCCCTAGGATATTAAACTATTTAAGAGTTAGGTATATAATATCTACTAGATACTTACTATCTATAGGAAGGTCTATAAGTATAAGAGCTTATAGGTAATTAGTACTAGCTTTAGGGAGATCTAGGTCTACTAACTAGTTTAATTCTATATTAGCTACTAGGAACTTATTAGAGAAGTCTATTACCTAGTCTAATTCGATCTCTAGTAAGAGGGCTATCTATTCCTCTTAGTAGTAGTATAAGGGACTAGCCTATTCGTCCTAGTCTACCTATCTAGCCTACCGTATAATTACCTTAGTATCTATAACTACTCTTTCTCTAAGCTTAACTTAGTTCCTTACCCTAGAGAGTAGTTTATAGTTACTAAAGCGCGCGTAGCTCTTTATAAATTTAGTTTCTTTCTAGGTTAAGATAGGTATAAGTCCCTAGCTATCCTTAAGAATTTATTAATACTCTTTAGAGAGTCTAGTAGGTATAGGCTAGGTTCGGGGAACTCCGTAGAATTCCTTATATTTAATAGTTCCGTCTAGGTTAGTAATAAGCTATTAGTAGCTATATCTTCTATTAGAGAATAGAAATAAATCTAGTAGGAATTCTAGATAGGTAGCTCTAAAGAGGTTAAGATCTTTAGTTAAAAATACTAAGCTATTATCCTAGGGGTCCTCTATAATAGTATAGTAGATATAATATTCTAGGAAGTATAACTATAAATATAGTAGTATAGAAAGAATAGATAATCGAGGGAATATAGAAGAGAAAGCTAGGATAGAAGTATTAGGTAAAAAATTTATTAGGATAAGCTTAGACTATATATAAGTATAGGCTAGATTTAGCTACTTAGGGTAGAGAGAGAGTAACTCCTACTTACTCCTTAGTAGGTAACTTTAGAGTTCTTCTATTAAAGTTACTAAGCCGATATCCGTATTAAAGAGCGAAGGTAGGCGGTTAATTTAGGCGTCTAAAATCTCTAACTATACCCCTAGTTATCGAGCTACATAAGACTTAGCGTAGAGAAAGGAGGTTTATTTAAGCCCTAGTAAGGCGACGAATCGTTAGAACGTGTCTCGTAGTAGTACTTTTATTAGGCTATTAGTAATCTAGAGAGCTATAGGGGTAAAGTATAGGTAAACCTCGCTAGCCTCTTATATTTCCCTATACTAATAGTATTATATAGTTATATACTTAGTTCGAGGATAAAACTATAGATTCTTAGCTAATATAATAGCCCCTTAATTATCGCTAAAAATTACCGTTACTAAGATAGAGTTCTATACTTATAGATTCTTAAGGAGGCGGCGAAGCTATATAGCTTCCTTAGTAGCCTAGGTCTAGCCTATATACTCTACCTTAGTAGAGGATAGTACGACGGTAGGCTAGCGCTTAGATAACTAACTAATTACGCCGCTTTCTAGGTTAAATATATAACCGGAGTATAAGCGCCTCGTACTAGTATTACCGGCCTAGTTAGAGTCCGTAAATCCGTTAAGATCCCTAAGGTCTCCCTAGTAGATAAGGCGGAGGTTTATTATCCCTTTTAGGTATCGTATAATTCGCTTAGCTATATTAATATAAGCTTAAGATAGATTAGTAAGGTAGCGGCTATAGTAGGATACTATAAAGGTAATATCTAGTCTAGTCCCTAGTATAGCGTATATTAGGGATCTAATAGCCCTTATATACTAGATTTAGTTAGCTTTTATAGCTTTATAGCTATTAGCTAGTAGCTCTAGCTTACTAGTAGATATAGGGGTATCGTAGGTAGTAGCTTCCTCCTAGCCGAAGTCCTTAAGGATTTTCTTAATATAACTCTTTTAAGATAGTAATAGAGTTCTCTCGTAACGCCTCCTTTTAATAGATATACCGAGATAGTAAGTATATAGGCCTAGGTTAGATATTAAGAATTTCTTTCCGAGGGTAGCTTTTAAGTCTATAATCTTAGTCTTTAATAGCCCTACTATTAATAGATCGTCGACGTAGACTACGATATATATATAACCCTTTACGAAGACCCTAAGATCTAAGGAGAGGGGTTAAAAGCTATATCGTTTAAGAAAGGTTACTAGGGTATAGTACTAGATCCTAGGTACTTATTTTAGCCCGTAGAGAGCCTTATTAAGGCGATAGACTCTTAGTAAACCGTCTTCGAACTCTAGAGGTTATTTAACGTAAACCTCCTCTTCGATATTACCGTAGAGAAAGGCTATTTTTATATCTATCTACTCGAGGTCGAGGTTTATTACTACTATAATTACGAAGATAGCTTTATAGCTTATTAGCTTAATAACGCTAGCGAAGGTCTCTTAATAGTTAATATCTTCTTATTATTCGAACCCCCGAATAATCTATCGGGCCTTATACCTTATAACTTCTCCGTTAGGGCCTCTTTTAAGTTTATAGACCTACTTCCCGGTAAGGACGCGCCGTTCTACTAGTACTTTTACGAGTTACTAGGTTCTATTAGTAATTAGTAAGTCGTACTCTTCTTTTATAGCTAATTACTACTTTCCCTAGAAGAAGTCGTCTCTTACCTACTATAGGGATTTAGATTCTATTACCTTATTTTTAGTAATACTCTATTAGGGTACGGAGGTAAGAAGTCTAAAGATTTTATAGCGTACGGAGATAGTTAGTACGTTATCGTCTATAGCTAGAAGGGTAAAGCGTATTAGTAGGTTCCCTCGTATAGAGCGCGGGATATAAAGTAATAGATATATCGTAAGTATCTTAGCGGGGATTACATATAGGTCCGTTTTATCTAGTAGTCTTAGCCCTTCGTCGAAGTCGTCTAAAGTAGGTAGATCTAGCTTAATCCGTACTATTAAGTTATTTTCTTCCCCCCTTAGCTATATAGTCGACTAAGTTCGCGCTCGTAAGACGGCCTTTTACTATATTTAAGCTAGTAGCTTCTTTATCTTCTCGGCCTTAGCCTAGCGTCTTTAAGTTTATAGTACTTACTAGACGTTCCGCTTCTTATCCGCTAAGAGAAGGTTAATAATAATAGAGCGGCTACTTAGATCGTCTTCTAGTTATAGCCGCCTCTACTTTAAGGATTTAGCCCCGTCCTATTTAGGTAGCTACCGTCTCTAGTATATAAGCGGCTACTTAACTAATAGCTAGCCTATTAACGGCTAGTTCTCTAGCGGCTAGTCTTCTAACGGTTAGTCCGCTAACGGCTATTCTACCGACGGCTAGTCTATTAGCGGCTAATCGCCTAATAGCTAGTCTAAGGGCGGCTCGCCTAGGGATATCTATAAGGGCTTATCTTCCGGTAGTCTATTTATAGTACGGTATATAGCTTAACTATATAGGAAGTAATCGACTAGCTAGTAATTAGAGCTAACCGGAGTAAGGGCCGTATTCTAGTAAAGTTCTATTACGTTCGTTTGCGCCCCTAGTAATAGCTTCTCTATTTCTTCTAGTAGGACTAGGTTAACTAGCCGTAATAGTTCGTAGTAGATTCTTCTTTCGTCGATTTTAACGTTATTAGCCTCTACTACGCTACCGTCGGGTTTAAGTACTACGTAAGAGCGGGTACCCTTAAAGCCTAGAAGTTTATACTATTTAGCTTTTATACTAAATATCTTCGGCTATTTCTTAGGTAGTAGCTAATAATTACTCCTAAGTACGCGTAGGTATACTAAGTTAGGCTTATTCCTCTACTATACTTTATATAGCGTTCGGTCGGTAAGGTTAGAGACGGGACTTCTATTTCTTATCTCGACTACCGCTTTAACTAGTTCTAGCTAATACTTTAGGTAAATTAATACTCGGGCGAAAGTTAGTACTATCTTTTCCTTAAGTATTCGATTAAAGCGCTTAGCTACTCCGTTTAATTAATATTAGTCCGTATCGGTAGGTTTAATTATTATAGAACAGTCCTAATAGAGGGCCTATACTTCGCTAGAGAGATTTTCCCTAGCCTTATCTAGTCGTATCCGACGGACTCTCCGTTTAGGTCTTTTCTTATTATTAAGGAAGTATCGTAGAGCGTTAGAGAAAGCTAATTTTACTTTAAGGTTATATACCTAGGCTATACGGGTTTTATCGTTAATAAATAAGACCTAGAACCTCGAGCTATTATAGCCGAGCGTTATAAGGGGTCCGTATAGGTCGGTATATATAAACTCTAGCTCGTACTCCCCTAGCCTTATTAAACTATTATATAGTTTCTCGTTTATTTTTACGACTACGTAATCCTTATATATATAGTCGGCCTTATAGATTAAGATTTCTATAGATATTTAGATTAAGCGATTAATATTCCCTTATCCGAGGTAGGCTAGCCTATCGTACTATAACTAGAGACTAGCGTTATCTAGGCGGAAAGCGGCTAGAGCGGCCGCCGGCCGTAATTATTATAAGTTAAGGAGGTAGAGGCCCTTAACGTAGGTAACCGATATTATTACGACTTCTTTTATAATAGTAGCCGTCTTACTATAGAACTAGACGCTCGATCCCTCCCTAATTAGTTAGGAAACTAATATTAGGTTAGTAGTAATATCTAGGTAGTATAGGGTATTTCGGAAAAGAACGGTTACTTAGACGCCTCTAACGTCGTAGGCGACTTTAATTATACTCTTCCTAGTAGAGCGGAGGGACCCTACGGCTCCCTAGATAGGTCCGCTAGGTATAGAGATAAAATTAATAAAGTCCTCCTAGCGGCGTCCTATATACTATATATATCTACTATCTAGTACGTATAATTTACTAATTAGTTCGGATATTCCGCCTTCCTTTCTATATACTATAAAGGTATACTATAGGCTCTTAGTATTATTCCTAAAAGTAATCTATAGAGGACCCGTAGCTAGGAGAGCGCTAGCGTCTTCGGGTCTCTCTTAGGGTTAGGTACTAACTACTCGTATCCTCTTCTTTCGATCTTTCCGCTCGGCCTTCTTTTTATCGAAGAGAGCTTTCTTTTTAGGGAATTTTTCCTAGTAAAGGTAAGACGAATAGTCTATTTTTCTATAGTATTCGTATAGATTCCTTAAGTTCTAAATACCCTTAGGGGGGTATAAACTACCTACGCCCCTTACGTAGAGTATAGTAATAGGCTTAGATATTTTCTTTAGTCGAATCTTCTCGAGCTCTACCTTATATACTACTTAATTAAATATAATTATAGCTTAGAGAATATTACTAGCTAGATCTCGTATTAGTAGAATAACGTTATTCTAGTAGAATAACGAGAAATACCCTAGTAGTATAGACTTAAGTTTATAGAGGAATTTATAAATAAGATAAGGTATAGAGATCTAGTAACTAGAATTAAGCTTATTTACGTTACTCTAGGCGTTCTTAAGCTTTATTATAAAGTCTCTAATTCCCTTTATAAAGGTAGGCCTTAGATTATAAAAGATCCGGTTTAGTTTAGTAAAATTTCTAGTACCTAAAGGGCGATATTCCCGTTCTAAGATCTCGAATATTTAGAATAGTACTCTATAGATTTTAACTAGTTTCTAGGTACTCCCTAAGCGGTTAAGTATAATATTATAGGCTCGGGACTACCTAAGTTAGTATTTTTCTAGCTTATCTTCCTATTAAGAGATTAAGGCTTCGGATACCTTATTTAGGACTAGTAGTAGTAGGGATATATTCCGTACTACCGGTCGCTTATCTATAGGTAGCTCGGTAATTCTAGCGTCCCTTTCGTTATTAAACTATAGGGCTTCCTAGCGTGCTATATTAGGGTAAATTAGTACTATAGCTATTTCTCTAATTAGATCCTTAAAACCGTTTATCGTAAGGTAGTTCTTAATATTGCGTAACTAGGTCTACTAGCCGTCTATACTATCGAGTAGCTTAATAGTATTAAGGCTTCTAATATTAGTATCTTACTAGGTCGTTATTCTACGCCTTAGCTTCTCTTACCCGCTATTTTTAGTATCTTTTCTTATCGTTTTACTTCTAAGTTCGTATACGTCTACTAGGGGTCTTAGCTAGCTAGATACTAGGGTTAGTAATTAGCCTCTTAACGAGATCTACTATTAAGGTAACGGTCTTAGTAAGTAGGAGAAAGTTAGATTTAGCCTAGTTAGTAGTAGGTATTAGCGAAGCGGCTAGTAGGGTAATAGCTAATAGAGTAGCGGCTAGTAATAGGACGGCCGATATAATTACGGCTAGTAAGGTAACGGCTAGAGAGCTAGGTTCTCCCTCTAGCTATACTATCTAAGAGCGTTTCCTATCTACTTTAAGGGCTCGGTTTAGGAGTAGGGATTTAAGTAATAAGGATACCTTAAACTCGCTACTTCCCCTAGGCGTATTAATAGCTAGGCTTCCCTCGCGGGTACTTAGTACGCTATTTTAGGCGGTTTATATCGTCTCGGTAGCTTAGTCCGATTAGAAAGTAATTATAGACGATATAGTAGTAACTAACTACTTAGTAGGGACTAGTAAGGGTATTCGTATAGTAAGACTCTAGATATCCGTTAAACTTACCTCGGATAGGGTATTCTCTATTTTACTATAGTCTAGAGTAGGGACGATATCGAAGTCCTTTTCTCGGTACTATAGTTACTATAGAGAATACTTAGATTCGTTATCTACGTATAGATATCCGTTATAATAAAAATATAATAAGGCCTCGTAGGTACGAGGAAAGTATTATTCGTTTAGGAAACGGAGGAATACTAGTCGCTTTATAGGTCGACGGCGAAGGTTATAAGGGTAAGTACGATAGTTAATTCGGTAGTAACCTATAGAAGTAGGTAGTAAGGCTATTATATAGTTTTTTAAGCTTATTTAGTAGTACGTAATACCCTATATAGATTTCGATAGTTTTAGGTATTCTAGAAGATCTCGGAGTAAGAAGAGTAGAAGGAGGGTAAGCTAAGACCCTTAAGATAGAGCTATAGGTACTAGATTAGGGGCTTAATAAGCCGGTAGTCTTAGTTTTACCCTTCTCTTATCTCGGTTCTACGGAGTCTACCCCTTACCTATTAGTTTATCTAATAGAAATCCTTCCCCTCGTATTCTATTAGGTCGAGGCGCTCTTACTAAGAGTCTTACTAATATATCTATTCCGTATTCGTTAGTAGTACTAGGATATAATAAGGGAAGTAAAAGATTATCCCTAGTTACCGTAGATTTCGGAGAAGGTTCGTATATTATACGGAGGTATATAGGTTATCTAGATACTACTAGCGTAGTTATATATATACGTAGTAGGAAGGTAGAGTAATAAGTAGTTAGTTTATAATCTCTATTAGTATTAATTAGATACTTAGCTAGTTCCCTTAGGTAAGTATCCGGGCTTATAACCTATTAATTATAGTAGTATAAGAGATAAATAAAGGAGTTAAATTGACTACTGAAGTCCTGGGGCGTGGCCTAGACTATATACATAAAGGGTACCGCAGGGTTGACAACATCACGTGAGGTGATATTCAACATTGACCTAGTACACCTTCTCTACGCCGACTTGCAGCAAAAGATTGGTGAACAACAAAGAGTACTACATGCTTGTCAGGAGGCCGAAGCAGCCAAAAGACATCCAATGAACTCTACACCTACCATGCCCCAGCTTGCATCAATGTATGGGACAGCGCTAGCGCCGCTCCAAGCACGCGACACCCAGCAGCAGCCAGACTCATGTCGCGGTTGTGATATTCTTCGGCAAGGTGGAGACGAGCTTGCTGCTCACCTCACCGTGACTCAAGATAATTTGAGCGACCGGGAGCACGAGCTCGAAGGAGTGCGGAAAGAGCTCGAGATCATGTCCGAGATAGTGGCATGCAAGGCTGACAAGGCATTATCCTTCTTGAGATTCCGATCATCGGAGAGGGACACGATTTCCGCTCAGACAACGGTGCTGAAGCTCAACACGGCTTCCCCAAACATGGTTGGACTGAGCAGACCGAAGCTTGGCAACAATTTCCAGAATGAAGAGGAGATGAGGAACTTCGAATTCGACACTGTGCTATATGAGGCCGACGACAATAATGATGTTTGGCACGCTCTCTTACCGTTCACGGCCTCACTACATATCGATCATTCGGTTTTGCTGATTCTCGACGGGCCGACAAGCGCTGGCAAATCCTGGACCTTGCTGAATGGACCAGACCCAATATTCTTGCTCGTTGGACAAAAAATGTTGAGACTGCGGTCGGCGAAACGAAAACTATACCTCTACGCACTCGAAGCGCGTACCGACGGGATTTGGGACGCCATCACTAGCGGCAGATGGGAGAAGCCATGTCAAGGATATTCTCCACGCACCAAACGAGTCTCTGTCACCGTTGTAGACGATGCCGCCGATCTGCGGGACCAGATCTCTTGTATCAGTAGCCATAGGAAAACCGCGTCGACAGACCAGAACTCCACGTCTTCCCGAAGCCATCTGTTCTGTGTATTGACGCTGGCTGAGGGGCCACAAGAAGATCAACTCGCCAAAGGAACGTCATTCTTCGCTCTTGATCTGGCC
Organism: Venturia effusa; assembly: GCA_007735645.1. NCBI lineage: Eukaryota > Fungi > Ascomycota > Dothideomycetes > Venturiales > Venturiaceae > Venturia > Venturia effusa. The sequence continues at coordinate 344,131 of CP042198.1, forward strand.
GGCAATGAGAAGTACAACTCGAATATCACATCTGAATTTAGGAGCGACAATGCGCATATCATGTCGACACGTTTCGCGATGCGGCAATACATGGGAACGTATCTGGCCGAGGGGCGCTTCAATTCTTTCTCTGGCGGCGATGATCTTGGCTATATTTTCCGCCACTACCTGGAACCTGGAAGAAGGCAGGGAGTGCACGATCTCAAGGTTATGTTCATGTGCGTATCTCTCTCCCTTCTTTCTCGGCTGCAACTTGATTGACCATGGCAGGTTCCATATCCACAACATCGAAGCTAAGAAGGACGATGTTCTTTCAACCCTCACTTACAGCCAAGACGTCCGAAATACGATTATTGGCTCCAAGAGACGGCCAAGATTGCATCAAGATAAAAGAACCAGCATCTCAAATACCCCTCCCAGACACGTGAGCACAAGTCCTGATGGAAGACCATCCCGAACAAGTACCAGAAACAGCAGTCTTTCCAACATTCAAATGAGGGCCAGTCCTGCACCAACTCCGACCAGGGCCAAAAGGAACAGCAGTCTCTGCAACATCAGCGCAAGGACGAGTCCTACCGGCACACATATCAGGAGTAAACGGCAGAGTCTTTCGGGATGCGCATTGTCGGGCAGTCCGACACCTATGGAGAGTAAGAGGAGCAGTTTGACGCACTTGCCAATGAAGGAGAGGTCTATGACGGGTGATTGAGGACAAGGCGATCCTTGGAGGTGTTCTAGAAGCGAGAACGAGGCGCGGGTAATATGGGCAATATGGATACACCAGGGGGAAATAGTCGTAAGAGCGGCAAGATGCGATTGATGAATGACTCGACGAGACACGCATGAGACTTTACAACCATTAGAACTTGGGCATTGTGTACGAGACAACAATCCGTCTAGTGTTGCGAAGACAGAGTTTTACTTCGTTCGCAAAACGTTGAGCGGATTTCCTTGGTGATTACCTCTGTAATGTGGGAGACAATAACATGCCGAGCAATAGTTCGCCTCCGTTGAGGAGATAGCGTAGCTGTCCCCCGAATCTCGAGACAGTATGCAATGATGGACATAGATGGAAGAAAAGACGTACCCAGTGCGTCCTACACTCAGGAACAGTCGCTCAGGGGCTCTGAAAGAGGCAGGCGTCTCCAAGGAACAAGAAATATAAGTCCATGGTAGATCTGATCCGTTTCGGTGATTGGTTTGTAAGGGTCGACACAGCTTTTCCACCATGATGAGTACGCTCCACCCCGAATTGGGCAGAACGCGGTAATGAGTCCATATCAAAATCCAATCCAGCAAATCTCCAATATTCAGTGACAAGCATCGATTACTCTCGAGGCGTATGTTTGAGCGCGTATGCCACTGAGCTTCCTGACGAACTTGTTCTTCCAGGGTCAGTCATGGGATTTTCCACACCTTGTTGCATGCTCTCCGGCAAGCCACGAAATTTGACCATCGCGTTGTCCCTTTGCATGCATGAATCTCGGTTAGTAGTGGGCCAGCAGTCAGTTGACAGTCGTCCATAAGATGGCTCTCGTGCCACGGACTCGTTGCTCTCCTCTCGATGTCTGATTGAGTGGAATGCTGAGCGCATGTCGTCGCGTCTTTTCCAGATGACCTGTAACTTGGCGTTCGCTCCTTACTTGATCTGATCAGGGGAGTCGTCATTCAGTGTCTCTTATGAGTTTGCGGGACGTCAAAATATGTTGTTTGCTCCTTCGTATCAGCTCCGTGTTCTTGATAGACGTGATTGTGCTAGACGCAACTCGCTACTTCTTTGACCAAGGTGTAAGAGTTGTCCGCCGTGGCGTTTTGCGGCTTTCCATAGCCTTGAAGAGGAAGACTCTCGGAGAGGCAGCTGGCTCGAACAACGTTCCGCTACATGGTTACGGGCGCGCCACATCGTCGTCTGTCCTCGGTCTTCCTTCCCGGGCGGATCCATACCCAAGCCGCCTCCAGTGCTTTCGGAAGTCACCGGCAGATTGAATTTTCAATATCGGTTGAACTGCTTGTCCTTGTCCGTCCTAGAATCAGCGCAAGGATGTCAAGACAGAGCATCGAAAGAGCTCAAGTAGATCGACAATTGTAATCGCGGCTATTGAATACAAGGAGGGAGGAAAAGGTAAGGCGAACAAGAAGAACATCTTGATTTCCAGACATCAAAGCTGCATAGTAAACCCAGCCTTCGTCATCCTGGAATGGTTTGATGGGAGCCGGATGTAAAAATAGGTTTGCTACTTTCCAGGATATGGAAGCGCTCTTTGAACAATTTCAGATCACGGAGCTCGCGATTCGCTGGCGAGCTCTAAATCGTCAATCACGATATGCATTTTGGCTTTAGGGGCCAGCACGGAAGAGAGCGCATCATATGAGAGATTGGCAAAGATGTGGCCTTGCGCACGGTCTGAAGGCATGATCAACCAACAAAGCGGAAAAGTCATCCGGCTCTACGGCTATCAGAGGATGGAGTGCAAGATGCAATAGTCTCAGGACGGCGTGCTCAGAGCGAAGCACAGGAGTGGGTGCAAATCGTCACGTTGGAATCAAATTGGATCGAAATGCTTCAAATTGTTCTTCGATTGCATTCGATGAACTGGAGCGGGCCCAATATCTCGTCATTTCAGGTCCTCCTGGGCGCAGTCGCGCTTCCTAGAGAATCATCAGCTCAACTCTCATTGAGGTCTAGTGCATTCTAGCGAAACGGGGAAGACTTACCAGGCTTCACAGCTACGAGCACAATGCTAATCGCCATGACCTCTCCCGGTCCCGTCTTATTAGTCTCCTTGTGTTTAACTTCATTCGGCGTGGCCTTGCTGTAATCGTAGTAACCAGTAGTAGTCCAGGCTTGCCCTTTTTCCACGGTCTTGACATTAGCAATGTCATTCGTGCCGCAGCCATTCATTGTCGAGATATGATCCTTGGCAACCTTGTCACCAGTTCCCATGAGCATGCCACCCATTTTAGCGACGTATTCGGGTTTGTCAGCATAGACGGCCTTGGAGTTGCACATAAGCTTGGAAGGACCAGCGGAGATTTCGATGTTGGTTCCGCCGTCATGCAAATGTCTGGATAGTTGTTAGCGAGGACAGATTCGCCCCTAGCATGTGGTAGCTTACCCAATAGAATCCACGATTCGGCCGCTAATATTTGGTGACCATGGCTTAGGAGACGAGATGCTGAACTTCGTCTTGTCGTGGGGGGATTCGACTTCGGAAGATCCGCAAGCATTGGCATCGAGGAAAACGGTCTTGGCGTCGTCCCAGTCAGGTGGGAGTGGACCCTCGGTATAATCGTAGGTCATGGTTATGTAAACGACGGCATCGGCGTCGTTCATGTTCATCAGCTCAACCAGATAGAAAAACTTGTCGGTCGGATTCAAGTGGTAGGCGCTCTTCTTTTCCAAGTTCGGATTGTAAAAATTAAAGGGAGTTCGCTCGTTGCCGGTGACGAAATAGCGTTCTGTATTCCATGCGTCGGTGCCAGCGGGCTTCCTTCTTTCTGCAGTGGTGTATGCTGTCGCGGACGGGCCTAGACCCTCCATTGGTACGCAGCCTTTGCAAGAGCCTCCTGTTTTTGCATTATAATAACCTTGCACACCAGTAGGATCCCATCGACCAGGGCCAGTGTTGAAGTGAACCATGTGATGTAGCCAAAGCCCAGAATCGATGTTTGCGTTGCGCCCATCTTGATATTCAAGACCGCCAACCTGGCGCAAAATATTGCAGTTGCTACACGGCTTCGCAATGTCAACGTCGTAGTAAGACTCCAGCATGCCCCAAAGCTTGGAAACACTATTTTGCTTCTTCATACCGGGTGCCTTATATGGACCGGTCCGGATCTTCACCTGCTTGGCGCCTGGGACTATCTTCGATTCTTTGACAACTGGGGCTGGCTCTTTAGGACCGGCTATGCGTCCGGAGCCTGGAGGGTCTACAAAACATCATCAGTGGTTAACTTCCAAGAGGACTTCATCAAACTTACTGCCTTGGGAGCCCATGATGGCCGTGTCTTTGTTGCCAGAAATACACATGACAGTACTGAGCCCACCCAGCGAAAACTGCCTTCTGTCGAAAGCAGGATTGGCGAAGGCTGCTTCTGCCAGAAGCAGCGCGGCGAGACCGGTGACCTTCATCTTGTCGTGTCTAAGAAATGAGTGAATGGACGAAGATAGCGACTGCGTCTGTCGACAACAATCTGCGATCAAGTAAGTGATCCTCTGGAAGCAGCTGGGGCATTTGTAATGTCATCGGAACGTGGAGGCGATCCACGCATGGACCGGCAAGAGGAAGATGAATTAGAGTTTGATCGTCAATCGCTATATCTATCCGGAAGCAGTTGATAGCAAGCATAGACTTTCGGGCGTAGGTACGAGCCGGTACATCAATGGTGGATCTAGATAGTAAAGTGGCGCAAATGGTTCCCAAGCCATACAGGCTGATCTAGGGTTGCGAAAATCCAGTGTGTTCTATTGGAGACGTTGTATAGAGGTAAAGTTGTGGCTAGTGCCTAGTTGGAGATAGATTGATCCGGAGACGGTGGAAAAGTGCCTCTTCAGTATCAGGTGGGCAACATCGTACGAAGGTTCTACTTGAGGATAACATCTTGGGATGGTGCCGTCCGACATTAGATTGTTGTAGGTACGTTAAGGGTAGTCATGGAGGCAACGGCGTGTTGAGGCCGAGAAAGCCTTTTCCAGCTATACCTGTCGATTCCTTGCTCGATTGGCGAACTTGATGGTATTGCAGCTCAGAACCACCACTAGCTGCCAGACTGAAGTGACCTGGAAGTGTCAAAATCTCGTTGCTGTGGGGAGACGTGGGAGAGGTCTTCGTTTTGCAAATATTGCTATGCTGCTAGCTGCTAGCTGCTATGCTTCCACGGGGTATAGTATCGCGGCCAAGGGATCGCTCGAAGGTGGCGCGTCTGCATAGAAGCATGAGGCAGAGATCAGAAAATGAGGACGAGGAGATACACGGACGTATTGTAGATGGATGGCGTTGTCGTTGAAAGGTGCGTGCGAAGTACAACCATCGTCAGCGCATGGGCCATAGAAGGTAGCATTTGGTCCCCGGCCGGCTCCGGCTCCGGCTTCCAGCGCAGGCAAAAGTGGCGTGCGGAAGACTCCAGCACACCGTCTGTGCGCTGCGAATACTTCAGAATGCTGACGAAGCATTTTGTCCGTCCCGTCACGCATCAAGGCATCGGTACCACGGCACGCACGGTTACCGTCTACGCTGATCAGGCTTCTTCGATCTTGAGTATCTACTAGTACTCACTTTGAAACGCTCAATCCGTTTCTCGGATACTTGGGATAGAAGCCTACAAGACTTGGGCTGAGACAGATGATAATGTAGGATCTGGGATCGGATTGGACGAAAAGGGCGACTCTTCTAACACTTGACAAGCACAGGACGGCGGAGGATGGGATGATCATGGTCTCGACGAAAAGATCTCTGACTCGGATGAATCCGCAGAGGAAGAGTATGGGAGTGAGGGAGAGGATGCTGATGATCACAATGAGAAGGAGGAAATGTGGAGCCTCAACCCCGTCACAATCACTCTATGTATTATGCTACTGACCTCTCGCCCAAGCTTGATCTCATCAGTCTGCGTGTGAAAATAGAATCGGACCTGTTCTACCTACAAATATTTTCACCTGAGATCATTTGAAGATTGTGCAGACGTCGAGCTCACGCCGGACTGACAGTTCACATATGTCATCCTCGATGTATGTGTATTGTTAATAGCATATATATGGTAAGAGCTATCAACTAAGGTTCATTCAATGCCAAGAAATTTGGCAAACCAAATTAAGCGGATGAGCTTGATGGGAATCGCTCACTTCTAGCCTTATCATCCCTCCATTACAAACTCTGCCTTCCTAGCACCTTTCCTGGTAAAAGTGCAGTCCAGATGACACATCCTAGCGTCACACCCCCAGCCAAATAGAGCACAGCGTTGACGTCTCCCTTTCCATCAGCCCCACTTCTTGCGTACAGATGCTGCGCAATGAGCGGGCTCACGATCCCAAAAAGCCTGCCCCAGAAACTAGCAACACCACAGGCTGTGCCCCGGATGGGCGCTGGATACGCCTCAGGGGTCCACCCGTAGAGCACACTGTTGAACATCGATTGGAAAAAATACTCCATTGCGTTTAGACCGATATTAGAAGCGCGAGAATTGACGGTGGAAAAGATGAAAATGGAGGCACCCATTAGGCCAGAAGAGATCATCATTGTGTACTTGCGGCCGACGTGAGGAATATGGTAACATAGGCCACCAAGGAGGACGCCGACGATGCCGGGCAGGTAGATGTAGACATATGAGCGGTATGTTTCTTTGAGGCTGACGTTTAACGCGCCATTCTTTTGGGCAACGATTGTCGGGAGGTATGTGCCTGAGAGCTTGTTAGCTGGTAATAAGGCGAGGGGCAGAGATTGTACTTGCCGGCCACTGTGAACCCCCAGAAATCGCAGATGTAAGTCAGCCAGACTAGGATCGTGAGTCGGGTCATCTGCAGATTGGCAAAAAGCATCCTGTATCGACCAAGTTCGCGCTTGAGCTTTTCTTTCATGGTTCTTGTTTGGATTTTTGATCCCTCGGCGATGTCGCTCGGAGTCTCAATATGTTCTTGAGTCAACTGGTCGAGCATTTCTAACGTGACACGGCACTCGACTTTGTTGGTTCTGGCAATGTTTTGTAACACTTCTACCGCTTTTTCATCTCGGCCTCGGTAGACAAGAAATTTAGGAGACTCTTGAAACCGAAAAACGACGAAGCGTGCAAAGAAGACGGTCAATGTTATCGCACCGAGTGTGTACAGGAGATATCGATATCCCATGTTCTGAGACTTTGAGCAGCAAGGAACTCCACTGGCCACGTTCCGACACGATGGTAATGGATCAGCTGTCGAAAAATCAGGTTTGCAGCTCCATTTTGGAATGAATCCGTATGCGATGGCCGAGCAGAGAACAACGCCAATAGGTTGGAAAATCGACAAAAGGGCAAGCAGAAACCTTCTGTTCTGTGGGATGAATTCCAGACAAATGGTCGTGTCAATCGGAATATTTCCACCGACTCCGAAGCCAACAAAAGCAGTCAGTACTAAGAATGGTGTGTAAGAATTGGGAATGCCCAGACAGAGGCCAAATATCGAAGAGATAAGGCAAGTCAGATTGAACGCCCATTGACGACCTACATAAATGTTAGAAACGGCTTGTTCAATCGGGGATGCAGTTCTTGCCAATAATGTCCACCAGGAAACCCCACACAAAGGCGCCGGCGGTCAGGCCAGAAGAGAAGGCAACAGAGATATTTCCGGATTGTCCATCTGTGCGGGTTAGCACATTTCATTGCCGTGATCAAGCACTTGTATCGTCCTACTGCTGAAACCAAACTCCTGCTGTATGGGACTGAGCACGAGACCAAATGCCTGAGCCCATAACAAGTCAAGCAAGTAGCCAAAGCCGCAGAGGAGCCAGATGTACCACTGATAGCGTCCCATGCCATATGAGTCAATTTCTCTGTTGATCAGTATGCATTTCTTCTCGTACAATGATGCTTCACCATCAAGGTCCAGCTGGTCCGTCAATGATTCCGAGCGCAGAACGTTATCTTGAGGCCTGCTAGCGTCTTCAGCCGGCTTCATTGTTGGTGAACAGGTGGAAAGTCTGGAGTAAGAGTGCATCAAAGCAACGGTGATTGATATTTCGTGGGCGTAGAACCGAGGACATGCGCAGTTTACAAGCGCTATGCAACTAATTACAAGCCTAGAAATTGCAAGATGTCGTTGGCAATGGTGTTGGTGTTGTAAAGCTAGCACAAAGCTAGGCGATATTTGGGCAAGTCAATGACAATCCCAGACTCATCGCGGGATATCTTGAACCGTGGCCTCAATCTCCAGCCGAGCTTTCGTCCAACTGAGAGACAGATGCCATTGTACATCCTCATAGGAGATAATGGTCAGGGAGAAGGCGAAGTCGCTAGAACCAGTACCCACCATGGCCACAAATGTTTTTCGCAGAGAGGATGCTCAGAAACTCCTGTCTCTGGTGCAGTCACGTCATGACTACATCAAGAAGACGACTAGATCTCACACCGGACAAATCTGTTCCCTTGTGGCCGTTGATTGGAGACATTTCTTCCGCGATTGATTTGTGGACGGCAGGGGAAAGAGCATACGTGATGCGACTTTTCGGACACCCAGGGAGATCTCCCGCTTGATAAGGGCGCAATCTCGCGCTGTGCATCTTGACCTCCTTATCGTCTGACGAGCGGAATCATGCTCATATTACGTGGACGGCGGGCTGATCAAGACTTGGGATAGTATTGATATGGTAAAGTAGGGTGAGGATGTATGTATGAGACGGAGGCAATGGCGACCGTGGAAGATCTCAGGCCATAGAAACTGTATTGAAATCACGTGACGCTCTAGCCCAAACAGTCACGGTCACGGAATTCCTATCAGGCTAGTGTTCCATCCTCTTGGATCCCGTCCACGGCCCTCCAGCACATTTCCCCTTAGGCCATCGCCTATAATCCTCCACCTACCGTTCAGCCATACGCCCACAACTTTCTTGTTTGTCGCTACCGCGGCTACAGAAAACAGCCGCTTGCCGTAGCTATTCCGGCTCCAAGTGATGATCCGTTGATTGACGCGACGCGGTGCAGTTTTCACGGTCTTAGTGTATGAGTTTCCTGCCGAACGCCATCGAGAACTGACCTGTGCCAGTATCATGCCCTAGTTTTCAATATGGGGAGCGAAAACGAGCCTTCAATTGTCAGGCTACCCGACGATGTGACGCAAGACATCTGCTGTGGTGATTGAACGTGATTCACGTTCCTAGATCCTGTTCGACGATTTGATCTGTATTCGTTAGCTCCTATAGCCATCATTTCTGTCTCCATACATCTATCTTTTGCTGTCGGAAATCATGGCACCGAGTCCGAGTACGAAGAGGAGCGGACAAATACATGCCAGCTGATATAGGCACAGCTGGGTCAGCGGTGAAAACGCCCAATTCATGTTTTGGTTCCATAGTTCGTACCATCACGTATTTTTTTTCTCTCGTTATGCGCCCTTCGTTCTCAAACGCAGCCATTGTGAGCACTATCGCAGCGTCCGTGGCTGCTGCTGCAGATTGCCCAAACTTGGAGCTGATTTATGGTGCGTATCACTACTGGAACACGAGAAGAACGACCCAGCTGAAGATGCATCAGCGCGAGCAACGACGGAGCCAAAGGGGTTCGGGGCTGCTGGAGGATCCCTTGCCAAACATTTGAAGACCGACCTGCCAGGTTCCAGCGCTTATCCTGTCAACTATCCGGTATCTGCGACTCTTGTCCTCATGAATTGAAAAAGTCAAGCTAACAAGAACCAAGGCGGACATGACAAGTCTGAATACCTGTACTGGGCCAATAGATTTGATCAAGAGGGTGAAAGAGCGCGTGGACGCCTGCCCCGGCATCAAGCTTGCTCTTGGAGGACACTCTCAGGGCGGCGCCGTTGTTGCGGTTGCAACACCACAGATTCCGCAGAAATACTTGTCAAGCATCGTCGCCATCACCATGTTCGGAAGCCCGCCGTGCTCGGACTTGACAAAGTCATCAATTGCTGGTGTGAAGGAACTTGGCACACGCTGCAAATCATTCTGCAACAAGGGCGACACAGTACACGTTCCTGCAGTCAAAGTAGAGCTATCCCTGCTAATAAGTCACTCCAGATCTGTGACTCATCCGGACCAATGGGCAACGGAGGACCCCGTGCCAAGTGTGTGATCAAGCAGCAGATCCGCGGTCTCTCTGCTCCAGGTGATATTTCTATCAACCAGGGAACGATGTACCCCAGCTTTGCGGCTCCGCCTCCATTGAACGAGTCCGAGGTTCTGGAACTCAAACGACTGAACAAGCAAGCTGCAGCAACATGCGGCGAAGATGAGCGCGGTCATGTATCGAAGGGAGGAGGAGGTATGGCAGCACATATGGCATATAACATAGATGGCTACTACGTGGCTGCTGCGTCTTGCTACATCGCGAAGCAGTATAAGGCTTCGAGTGGCGCTGCCGCACAGAAAGCGAATACCTAGTACAATCTGATTTGACCATGCTGATCTAGTGCACAATTTCCTTACCCAGGTCAATCTCGTCTTGTTTGTCGTTGTAAACTTTGGTTGCAACTTGCGCCTACTGTGAACGCACACTCAGACACGTCGTGGAGGGCGAATCAGTGACTAAGAACATGCAGCTTTTCGAACTACAACCGGGTTTCGCACTGAATCTCGAATATCGCAGGTGGGTGATTCCATATGTTGACAACAAACGTTTGTTAAGCTACTCGTGCTCTTGGCTATCGGGACTGGCTGTCACTGCAGTGCTGGGCTGTCGAATATGGAACACAGTCCATGAAGTCGAGGTGGACGCTGATGAATTTCCGCTGATGTACTTTTGCCCGTTTACTAGAATGTTATCGAGATGAAGCCCAGCGTGAATGTGATGAACTGTTTGAGGCATTTGCAACAAAGTCCAAGGTTGACAAAGACCCCGGGATTCCGATAGTCCGAGATTCCGAGCCCAAGTCCCCGAGGCGGGTTATCTTCGGGCTACTCAAACTCGCTACTTAAACTCGGATATTCCGTGTATACGGGGTTAGGAGATTATCGTAGCGTAGTTACTATACTATACCTATTTTATTAGTATAATAAAGATTCTTCCTAACGATTTATATACGTAGTATTAACTATAAACTTAACTTACTACTATTACTACTTCCTAATTAGGCCTATATACGAAGCTTTAATCGCTTAATCTTACCTTAATCGTAATACTAAACTACTATTTATACGGTAATCTCTAGTATAGCCGTAGCTAGGGTACCGTAGAGGCTCTAATTAACCTAATTACCCCCGATATAAGTATTATTAATCTAGATTTCTCGTTACTAGATATCGTATAGCTATATAATATTATAGAAGGGTCCGTAGTAGTAGTATCTAAGGCGGGCCCTCCTAAACCGCTACGGGATTTATATCGTTTAAATATTACTTAATTATAGCCCTTAATTAACGACTAAACCGATATATTTAAGACTTAAAATAAAGCTATAGAAGCTATCCTCCGCCCTAAATTTAACTCTTATCTAGATCTAGCGGATTACTTTATTCTAATAGTTAAAAAGAGATAGGAAGCTATACCTATAATATATCTATTTCCTCCGCTACTTATTAGTAAGAAGCCTTAACTAGAGGTATAATCTCTTAAGAATAGTATAGATTTACTATAAAACTACGTATTTTCGTAGAGATTCGCTATAGTTATTATTAATAAGCCGGTAGACGGTAGCTAGCTTTAACTTTACTATATTTATTATAGTAATAAAACTAAAGATTACTATAAATTACTAGCTTATAAAGGCGAGAGGATTAAGCGTAATAGCTAGGTAATTAAGAGGTTTTAAGAGTATATAACTATTAGAAAAATAGATTACCCGTAGCTTATACATATATCTTAAATATAGAAGTAATAAAGATATAAAGATAAGAATAACTATACCTTCTAGGTTACTTAATATCGCCTTAAAAAGTAGTACTTATATTACTATAGGATAGTACCGGACCCGTTTATCTATCTCGAATATTAGTAATAAAATAAGGATAGCTTTAAAGCTATTTAGATAGCTAGGTAGTTTACTAAAACTTATATAAATTACTACTAAGTTACCGCTCAATTATAGCTTTACGGTTTAGAGTTACGTAATATAAAGTAGTACTATAATCTTCGTAAAAAGACGGCCTTATCGTAGGCTAGGCGTCCTTAGGACTTTTTAGAATCTCTATTTAAGTTACTTAAAGATACCTTAAAAGATAATACTTACGAGATCCGTTACTACGTCTACTATTCTTACGAGATTAGTCCCGAAACTAGTAGGGCTATATCTCGAAATATAGAGTAGATTACGTAGTAGACTATACGCTAAGAGGAGTATACTATCCGTTTTATTACTAATTTTTATATATATATTAATAGTACTTTTAATACTAATTTAGAGGGCCTTATCCTAGATTTAGTAATAGAAGTTACTTATACGGGAGAGAGCTTTCCGGTATTATAATCCTAGATAAAGTTAGAGAGTAAAGAAGTATAGTTATATTTTCTTTAGTATATTAAGAAAATACTTACCTCGAGAAATACTATTAAAGGAATATAGTTATTAATTAAGTCTAAAATAGATATAATTAATAATAATAGACCTTCGGTTATAGTCTCTAACTTCGGTAAAGGCCTTACGGTAGCGATATCTAAGTTACTATTCTTATATTACGTATAGTAATATTACTAGTAGTACTATACGGAAGCCTTTAAAAAGATAGTTAATAAGGCTACTTTAATACGGGAAGAGGGATCTTATATACTTAAGTAATAGAAAGAGATATATAGTAATAGTAATAAGATCTATAGCCTAATCTAGCTATAGCTAAAGTCTAAAGATAAAATTATACTTAAAGTTAACCGTACCGTATTACTTAAGAAGCTATTACCTATTTATCGCCGTTACTTTAAGTAAACCTAGCGTTATCTAGAGAGATAAACTATTACCTACTACGTAAAGTATCTACTAAACCTCGGGGTAAACTTAACTTAAGTTAGTAAGAGTAGTAATATACGGATTAAGTACTTTACTAATAAATCTAACTTACTTAATATCTTATTTAAGAAGCTCCTTAATATAGTAGATATAAGGCTTTACCGTATCGTAAAAACTAAGTTACTATAGTTATTAAACTACCTTTAAGTTACGTAGTTAGACCGTAGAGTTACCTTAATCTTTACCTAGATATCTAGCTAGTTTACTTATCGTACTATAACGGGGTTACTTAATATATATTATAAGGCTTAAGACTAGGAAACTATACGGCTTAAGAGCGATAAAGCCGCTATTAAGAATACTATAGTTATTAGAGGTGACTATAACTATAAGGATATAGCTAGATAGGGGTTACCCTACTACTACTAGTTATAGTAATATATTATAGCTAATCGTATAATACTAAAATCCTTTATATATCCTTAGTAGTTTCTTTTTAGTATCTATAAGTTAGAGAGGGCTTTAAAATAGATATCTTTATAGTAATTAAAGTCTCTTAAGCCGATACTAGCAATTTCTCCTCGTAATATAGGCTTAAGTTACTTCTTCTCTAAGATCTAAGCTCTTATTACCTTCTTTAAGGCTCTTAAGTTACTAGAATAGGAGTAAATAGTCGAGATCTTTACCTAATATTACGACGAGATAACTTAAGCCGTTAAGGTAATACTACTACCTAGTAATACTAGGTTTAAGGTTATTAAGAAGGTCTAGAGGGTACTATTACTATAGAAAATAAGTTATAGGGTTACCGGGGTACGTACGATAATATCCGCTAAAGTTATAGAGAGAGAGATAAATATAAGGGTAGCGGCTTAACGGAGGGAGGATCGTAAGGCTATTAAAGCTATTAAAGCTACGGCTTAAACTAGTAATAGTAATAGCGATATAGAAGGGCTAGAGGTTACTTTATCTCGTACTTAAAAGGCTACTATTATACGTAAGTAGGGTCTCTAAGGGGTTAGGGGATCCCTCGACCCCTCGGGGGCAGAGGGGGTCGAGGGGGGTATTCGGGTCGGGTCTAGGGGTCCCTAGGACCCCCCGCCCTAACCCTAAACCCGCTAGAACCTAACCGGATTAATTAGGGCGGGTTCTTAGCTTAAAAACGTAACTTTTTCGTACGATTTTATTAATTACGGACGATCTATAGGTATTTTATATTATATAACCTTATAGACTTATAGAATAGGTATTTCTCTATAATTCTAGCTATTTAGGTCTTAATAATATATACGTTAAGTATTAAAATATATAACTTAAAAAACCTAACTTCCCCCTAATTGGCGGGTCGGGAGTAAAAGCTCCCCGACCCGAAAACCCGCCCCCCTGTTTCTACCCCCGGCGGCGGGTCGGGGGTACTAAACCCGACCCGACCCGACCCCTTAGAGACCCTATACGTAAGCGTAATAAGGATACGAAAGAGGCTAAAAAAGTATAAACTACGTATAATAATAAAGCTGTAAGAGTTGAGGACGTAAGGGTTAAAGACGTAAGGGTTAAGAACGTAAGAATCTATAAAGCCGCTAAGGGCTTAATTATAAGGCCTCGTTGCCCTTATAAGAGTTATTACTACGATAAATTAGCTAGAGTAACTCGTAAGAAGGTATAGAGGCCTATAGTAGAGGAGCCTACGGTAGAGGATTAACGTAGTAGTAATATATAGTATTTTAGGGTTTAGAGTTTATAGTAAATATACGGATTTTCCTTTACTTAACTACTAGCTATACTATCTTCTCTAGATTTTTATACCTTATATTTAAATATAGTAAAGGCGCTATATAAAATAGGTAGTAAAGTCACGATATTCAAATATAAGGTACGTGCGCACCGGGACATCCGAGTTTGAGTAGCGAGTTTGAGTAGCGAGTTTAAGTAGCCCGAAGACAACCCGTCCCCGAGGTGTGCGCCAAGGTTTGTCAGTCAGTTCCTCTCATAACTCCAACAATTTTGCAACAACTTCGAGGCCGCTGGCCGCGACACAACAGGATGAAAGGCCATATTTTCTGCCCCTCAATAAGTCAGAAGCGGTCCGGAGCCAAAAGGCACAGCGATGGCCTCTAACGTCACAACCATGACTGTGAAGCAATGTGGTCGCAAGCAACACGGTTGCGAAGACAACGAGAACTTCAAGAATCGGCCTGGAGTCGCTGTCACCTGACTATGAGCAGCGTCACAAAATTGGAACCATGTCCACAATGCTAATGAGGTCCATTGCGCCGCCACGGAAAGCATCGCCGTCACCCGAAGCCTCGATCACGTACGGCCATCCAACGACTAGACACTTGTCGGTCCTCCTGGACCATATGTCAGCAGCGATATCTCTGCATACTTCGCATACTTGCACAAAGTCTATAAGCGATGGGAAAGGAAGCGGCCGCCAGGATCTGATCCGAGCGACCAGGCACGCTCCTTGTCACAAGGACTCTCGCGACAGAAGTTCACACCATTACTAGCATCATAATATCGTCCCAACGCGATTCGATAAGCACAGCAAGAGAGAGACAAGAACTTTGACGGCGATTTTATGCCTAGTACTAAAGGCACTTGCAATGATCACTGCCGAACGGTTTCATTGAATAAGGGGCCCGGCTCGGACTGCGCCGGCTTCTTCGGCATCTTTTTACAGAACACTTTGTGTCGCTAAAATTACACGCCACCACCTCCAGGTTACGAGGAACACGTTAAGCCAAATCACTGCCTCTGTCTATCGTGTCTCCACTTCTGGTCCTCGCTAAATTCCATGGCCAACACATCGTTCCCAACAATGCCCACCCTATCTCCATAAGCACTTCCTGTCCAGAAAGTATCGTTACCCTTGTCCCCTCTGTAAGGATAAATCTCGAAAATCTTCTTACTTCTCTGCCTCTTCTCCAGCCACGCACCAGCCGCCATCAGGACAACCAAAAGCGCAAGAACGGTAGCTGTCCAGGCCACGCCAAGAACACGCTCTCCTTTGTCTGCCGACAGACTGATCGTTTTGCCCAGGCTGTTGATGACCCCACTCCCCTTGATTGAAATGACCGTACCAACCAAACTAGCGATGAAAAGCAGTCCGAACGCAAGGCCCGACAGAACGGCCTCGGCAATGATGACGGAGCGTCTATCTTCACCCCAGGCCGTGCACCAAATCCCACTCACAATCAACGTCCCAAAGGTGGAAAGAATGGCCAGAACGAAGAGGACCATCACTGCTGTGAAGGCGGTCTTGATGAGCTTGAAACCTTCTCTGACCCCCTCTCCTATTCCCAGTTGGTCGAGAGATACTGGTAGTCCGCTCTCATTGAGACTTTTCTGCAACGCTTTTACCGGGTCGAATTGGTAGAACTCGTTGCGGTTGGAGCATTTCGTGATTTCTTTCTTCGCATTTGGTGCCGTTGGGCTGGGAACATACTTCCCCTCACAATAATCCAGAACGTAGAATGCGTAGAAATCTTGGATGCCAATCTTCGCCGTCAAAGCGTTGGTCGCATTGTTAATCGCCGGTTGCGCTGCGCCGGTGAGAGGCTGTGTAAGATTGTTGATGAGTGAAGAAAGGGGATCCTGTGGTTTCGTTGCGGACTGGAGGTTTGTTAGGAGGTTGTCTCCTATGCGTGAGGTATTGAGCTGCTTTGGTGTCAGACAAGTATGTTTGCGTTCTGATTGAGATGATGGACATACTGTTAGGATGGGGTACTGATCTAGGCCCCCGGGTCCGTAGCCAGCAAAGAGCAGAACGAAGGTGAGGATCCAGGCTATGAACGAGATTAATGCCGGGAGGAGAGGGAAATATCTCCTTCTGATTTCCATGATGAGTATTGGTTTTCTCGGGTGTGTATAAAGTCGATGTACTGTGCGCTGTGGAGGTTTGGTGGTTTCGGAAAGAAAGAGTCGGGAACGCAGCAGATAAGTATGGGCAAGACACTGCGCAAGCACCTCACTATCAAACCTACGTTGTAGGACAGTTGGAACAAAGTTTATTCTCGTTCTTGGCTTCCAGAAGATCTATCCTGCCAGAGATCGAGGTTCCATGCGATAGAAACAGGTGACGGCATACGTTTCCACGCCGTGAAACAATGACGCTGAAACATTGTGTATTACACAAAGATGATTCTCGAATGCACTCAAGATTTGGGTAACAGCATCGCTACATGCTCTATGAAGTACGTTGATAAAAGGGCAGTAAAAGCGCTAGTTGGATGGTTGGAGTTGACTGGATGCAATGGGTTCTGTGGATGGAGCTCGTTTCCGAGACAGACCGAACCGGCTCCATTTTGTTTCCACTATGATGTCTCCGAGACATCTGAGAGTTCCCCCAGTCGCAGACGCTGCAAACATCGTCGTTTGCGATAAAGGATGAATGCAAACGTTATCGTTGCATCACAAGCGGTAGGACGTCAGGACCGGGAAACAGCAACTCGCATGAGGCTCAAGTCAGTGGAGTCGAGCATCCAAACAGGCGGATTTGAAGAAACCTCGGGCAGAAACTCGTCGGGATTCAGGCAAGCACCTTGCTATTTCGTATCAGTATTCGATATTTCCGTCTTCTCTATGCCGGCGACTGCGCCGTCTTCGCCCACCCTAATCTCGGTGTCTCCATGTCCCAGACAGTGTAGTAATACTTCATCAAGCTTCCCCCAATAACCCAAAACGGCACCTGAGCAGTCGCGTGATTGAACACCGTTTGGCAGATGCCCTCCCGTCCAGCGTACGCGCCAGTCGTTGGCGTCCCTGCGAAAGGACCGACACTCAATTCCTGGCTCGGGATCGTGAAGAGCCCATCTCCCAGTCCGATGGTTATCGAAGCGTTGAGACCGGGGAGATCAGCACACGGAATGCCGTACGCGCCATTGGGATCGATAAGCATGATCTTGGGAGAAATGAGGGGGTGAATTTTGTCGAGATGAGCGCGTGGTGCGATCATGTTTGACGTTCCGCTGTCCGCGATGGCCATTGAGCTCGGAATATCCGTCATCTTACCGTTGACAGCGACACTGTTGAATTTGATGCTCCAGAAACCGCGGGTGTCATCGACATCTACGTAAGTGATGTTTCCTGTCGTGCGGGCCTCGTCGATGCCGCCGATGGACAGCTCGGCGTTCCCAATCTTCTTGGGTGAGAGGTAGAGCCCGAACGTCTTCTTTGGAATCTTCCCCTGAGAGACGAGGGCTGTCAGGAAGCTGTTTCCTGATCGGTAACCTCCTCTCGGCGCCATGCCGAAAACCCCATTGATCTCGCTGTCCTTGCCGAATAGATCTGGGGACTGACTCGTGATGGGTCCTACGATTTGATTCGTTACTGTGAGGCCTGCAACGCTGACGGTGTCTCGAGAGATGATCCCATTGCATTGTGGCGTTGCAGCAGAGCCGACACCGACGCCAATGCCGGTCCCAAAGATAAGCGGATAAGGCCAACCTTTTCCCGACGCAACATACGTGGTAGATTTCTTGGTATCAAACTTATTTGGCGTCGTGCAACCTTTTTCTGCAGTGCATAGATCACATTGGAAGATGATATTTGGACTGCCGGTGTCGAAGACAACAGATCTATGGCAAGGAGTCAGGATTCGTTGACATCCTCCCATCTCATAGTGGCACAGATGTCTCGACCCGCCAAGGCCTAGAACTCCGGAGGGAAAAAAGACCACTTACAGATTCTGTGGTGGCGTGCCAATTTGTACAGTTCCATACCACTGGCAATCAATCAGACAAAGGCGTGTTAGCTAAGTAACATCCTGACTAACCTGGAGATCTGTGCCTACAAAGTAATCAGCCAATGGCAAATCACCTCGCCAGCGCAATCGTCGCTGAACGGCATTCCCTTGCCGGGCAGAAAGTTCGATCTTATGTAATCCATTACCACCAATAAGATCTTGCGCTAAAGACAGGCCGAGGCAAGCAATCGTACAATACGGCAGAAGTGACAGACGCATCGCGACAAACGAAATTCAACGAACGGACTGGTGACCTTGGAAATAGCACAGTCTAAACAGTGATGCCACGGGAGAGCGTTAAATAGGAGAGCGAGAATGCTTGCAAACTACAATGCATGATGACCAAGAGACGGTCTGCATGGCGCCGCGAGTATATTGACCCCCCAGATTTATTAAGATTGTTCCAAGCTACAACTGATAGATTAGTAGCCCTGCGGCTCGAATAACCCTGACTCACTGGTTCCATAGCCGAACGTATCTTACCTACTGTGGTTTGTACGCCGATCCAGACGTCTTTCGAGAGGAAGGATGGCCAGATTTCCAAAAATACGAGAGCTCGCCGACAGAACCCGTAATTTGGGGAAGACCTTTACTCTAAAATGATTGTAGTAATCTCGCAAGATAGCTTAGAAGGTTCTTGAACTATTTAAAGCGCTCGCTGCGTCGATATATTTGCCTTA
The DNA here is from genome assembly GCA_007735645.1 of Venturia effusa. Classification (NCBI taxonomy): domain Eukaryota; kingdom Fungi; phylum Ascomycota; class Dothideomycetes; order Venturiales; family Venturiaceae; genus Venturia; species Venturia effusa. The sequence continues at coordinate 363,137 of CP042198.1, forward strand.
GCTCTCGTATCTTCGAAAAAGACTAGTGAAGCGACCTCTCGATAGACCTCTGGGTCGGTGTACAACCACAAATAGACTGTATGGCCATTTAATGGCTGGATTTTTCTCACTGGTTCGATGGCTTCTTCAATTCTGTATCCTTCCACATGCGGGAAGTCACGATGTTGCTTATCAATCTGATGGCTCCTGAGGCAAGATTGATATCGATCAACCTGTAGAAAAACGTGACATTTTCCGAGTCGCTGTTAATTCTCCGACAGCGTTGTCAGAATGCAGATGGCGATACTGGTTTAGATGTACTTGCAATGGGGAGACATAGCTTTGGTGAACCTGCTGTGCTGGCCATCTCTGACCATCACGCTCGATGGCAATTGTCCACTCGCCACGATGAAACAAGTGACGGGAATAATCGTGTCCAACGCTCAGTGTCACTTGCCAAAAGTCGGATCCTGCAGTAGCATAGCCGCTATGTGTGCATGGGGATGGCAATAGGATTCGATGGTCGAACAAGATCGAGGTGTCGAAATGGCTAGAACGTAGGAAGCACACATGCGTGGCTGAAGAGAGACTAAAGATATGCGCGGGCTTGCAAGGCGATCAGAGACGACGACAGAGTGCTGGGATGCTGCAATGGAGAGGATTGATAAGGTTCGAGATTGGCGATGAACGTGTTGGGGTCAAGATTGAAGTTGGATGGTGGAGAAACTCCGACTTTGCCCCGTGACAGGTAATCTTACCAAATCAGGATACGAGTACTAGTGCCGGTTAGGGATCATCATTCCACTTCAATTCCACTCTTTCACCAGGCTTAGGCCATTCTGAATTCTTCCCGAGACGAGGCGAATTTCTTCAATCAAATTATTCTGTACTCGGCTCAACGCTGCATCGTATCCATATCAAGTGGTGCTTCGAACCTTAGAGTGGAACTGTGGAAGAGTAGAAAGTGGGTGGTCACTGCTGCTGTGGTGCTGACTACAACCACCGTACCTACTGACAGCGTCGATCAATTCCTGGCAACCAGAAAGGGAGCGTTGCTGGAGCTGATGATCCCGGGCCTCCATCCCTATCTTAGCTTGGACTCGGAGATGCGAGTCAGATTGATCTTCCAATTCCACCTGCACTTCTTCTCGTCCCCTTTCGAGATGCATCGTCGTCTACGCTTCTCCTCTTCAGTAAACTTCCGCGATTACTTGACACCTAAGCTGAAGAACGAATGGTCACGCTGAGCAGATTTGGCTTGGCATATCGACTACACTAATGACCATGATTCCGTTTTGAAACGTCACTGTTGGCCTCGACATCAATTGAAGTGGTTCCTCCCCAGATCACCAGGCAATTCGAATTTTGCCACCGCATGCTGAAGACGTGGGTGTAGTAGGCGTATCCAATGAGCTCTTCTCTCGAGCTTCCTTCTGACGGCACAAACTCGACGAAGATTTGAGACTTGTTTTCACTAGATGTTGCTCTCGTCGGCGGGTCGAGACGACGTTCAGGACCCAGGAGGCATTGCAGTCGCGAAAAAATGGGCCTGTACGCCATGGCAGTCACAAGGACACAACGACGAAGAGATGTATTGACTCGGATTGTGTGGTGCATGGCGTCTCCACGTGAAGGACGAGGCTGGCAGATGGCCGGCGCTCCCGCGAGTCCCGCCCAGGTCGGTGTCGGTACCGCTGAATCTGATGGATAAGTGGTAATGGTCTGTCGGGTCTAGTCCTCGGAGAAGACGTAGACAATGGACAAAGGGATCCAGATTTCGAGGTCGCATGAGTCGGCGGGCTCAAGGCCTCTGAAATGTCAATTCTCAAGGACTGATGGAGGCAACCTTGAGAGAGGACTCGGAGTAGGAAGAACACAAGAGGCTAGAAGGGGATCAAAACAGATATCCAGGTTAGCTCAAAGGGGTCTCTCATGTGTCCCACTGCACTCCTTCATGGAGCTAAACTGCCGTCCACGGTCCCTGCATAAACGGCGACGAAGGCGAAGGCAAGGCTTGGAGTAGAGCAATCCATATCCCATTTTTTTATTACTCGCACATCGTAGCCCATCTCCCTTCTCACATTATTCGCAAAGTACCCGCCCGGCCAAGACAGCGAGCAATGGGCCGCCTGACCCAGAACCTTGCCTGACTCCCCACCACCCTTGGTCCCTACTATAGGTACTATAGGTACTATAGGTACCCCCCGTGGTCCTAGGTACCTACTATCTACTCCACCACCTGCACCACCAAACACCACCGACCTGAACCCCCTACCAAGGCACGAATGCTTCTCCCTCTCCTCCTCGACCGTCTCTGGCCCCCTTAACACCACCCGCCATTCTCCCCGACTTCAAGTGCTGCCACCCGCAACCGCAACACGGCATACCATACCTCGTTCGGTGCATTGCATTCCGCGCCTCCTGGCTCTGGAATCCACCGGCCTGTACTACCTCACTCGTAGATGAGAGACTGCAAGTCGTGTCAGGAGACATGAGCGACACCATGACGAACCATTCCTCGTCCACTCGTCCTTCCACTCCCCCCTCCACTCCACCAAACACGCGCCAAACATTCCTCGACAAACACCACTACTCCCCACCCGCCTCGACAAACACCTCTCTCGACATTCCCGAGCACGAGACAGTGGAACGGATGCAGCTGCTCACTCTCGATGAGAGCGAGCAAGAAGACACGGTCATTGAGATGCGTCACCCACGACCCTACTCTCCTCGAAGCGCCGCCGAGACATTACCTTCAACACTTCTACAACCCTCGCAATTCCTCAGACCGCGAAACAGATCTCCTTACTCGCGACCCCATCTGCGATCTCAGTCGAGCGCCGCGTCACTCGCTGCTCCTCCCATGACCAGAGCACACTCTTCGCCGGGCTTTTCCTCGCCCCAGTTGTCCGCGCCACCGGCAGGACGTTCCTCAAGCCCTCTACGCTCACCAAAACGCGTCCGCAGCCCTTTCAGAATCTCCTCGGAAGAATACTACCAAGGCTCCTCTGCTGTCTCGGACATCGAAAGCATAGATGAAGACCACGAGCTGGACATTACACCGAGACCTGTAGCACCCATAGTCATACCTGACAGCAGTATCCAAAGTCTGCAGCTGTACCACGGCAACACATTTCCTCGACGCCGACGACCTGCGTCACCACTTCACCAAGTCTCCACTGCCGGCGGACTCAGCTCATCAGCCAGCTCAGCCGCTTCGGCTGCTCACTCCCCACTCTTGTCCGCACAAAAGTTCAACGAAGGATTCCCTGCAGAGCTGAACTACAACCGCTCGTTCTCTTCTATTTCCTCCATGCCCTCCACTCCGACCTCTGCACGATCGCGAAGTCCTAGCATCTCCAGCTTGGAGACCATTCCGGATACACCTGACGAAGAGGCAGAGGCTGCAGAGGCGGAGACCGTGGAGCGCCTAAGAAGGGCATCCGAGAACCACGGGGATAGCTTTCGCCGACCGAATCTTGATTCTGGTCGTTCCGGCGTCGGTATTAGGGACAAGCGGAAGAGGTGGAGTGTCTGTGGTGCCGAGAAGCGGTCCGACCTCAATTTGGAAACGATCTGGGAAAATGGAGATTGAAAATGATCGGAGGCATTTTGCAGCTTGCATCCAAAGACATGGGCCCCCATCATATGACGAGAGATGCTGGTTTTCTTACGTATCTCACAGTACAAGAGGCGTGGCGTACACCTACCGGTGTCATGAAACAATGGAGGCGGTTTCGGCTGATGGCACTCACATCTATCATCCTCCCCCGAGGAAATTAAGAGGAAAAGAATGAGCAATCACGAGTAAATGGTCATGTCTATCTGTCACAACTTTCCTGGAAGAGAAGGCGCCATTAGCGCCAAGTTTTCACACAATCCTGTCCCTCAACGCGGCTTTTTCTTTCACTGTCACGGGACGAGACGTATTCAGCGGGATAGAATGGGCAACCTGCATCTTATTTGAAGGCAAGGTCGGACGGGCATACCCATCTTCGACGGAATGAATGAATGCGTGAGATCCGCGTGGCTGGCAGCCTACTGGTGAGGTGGAAGGGCATGCGAAGAACAAAGAATGAAAGACATCATCTTATGTACTTGTTTGAGCTCGACGTGAGACATGATCGTGATGCGGTCTATCTTGCGCTCGACCGACTTCTTCACTGTAGCTCTTTTGGATGGATCTTCAGCAGGTCGACCCCAGGATTTATTGCAATGACCCAAAAGCCTCGAATCGACCGTTGCCATTCAGTCCTCGAGGTCCGGTCGAGAGAATTCTCTGAAATTTCATTCCCTTTACAAGGCCGTAATTGCTTTCCAATTTCACCTGCGTCATTGCAAGGTCAGAGAAAGACGCGCTTCTCCGTCTTCGAAGCTTGAATGTCAAATCTCCTTTCTTCGACTGGACCCTTGAGGCTTGGTCTGCGATTCACCTGGTCCTCATTTTCCACCACTCGAAACTATGATCTGGTGTTATTCAGAACCACTTGAATAGGTGAGATGGATATAACCCATGCCCCTGCCCGGAAACTTGTGTTCCATTACCAAGGTACGTAGTCAGTGGTATTCCAAGATGGACAACAGCCATCACTATCCGGACGAAGAAAGGGGGAACTCATCGATCCTGATCTCAATGTCGTTACCCAGAGAAAAGCGTAACGTAAGAATTCATCGATGACGAAAACGAGGTTGAAAACCTCCGGGTTGAGAGATGTACTTTCAAATCACGCAAGATTTTGGACCGGGCACGTGTCTTCTTCCTTGTCTTCCCATCCAAACAACAACGACAAAAGCGGATGAGGAGATTTCGGTGTTGACGGATTCATGTCGTAACGAGGCCACCATCCCGTTCCTCTGGACTCGGTGACAGTGCTTGAGAATACGTCTCGTACGAGAAGAGCTGATGGCAGCGAAGAAGGGGGGAAAACGTGATGGGAGAGAGCTCTCATCAGACATCGTTTTGGTACTTGTCTGTCTGTCAGAGAGTCAGAGATGTAGCGCGAGGCAGAGCCTGTTCCCTGCAGTATCACGTCAATTCAGGTCGTAAGATAGCACAGAAAACTCTGGACATTCCCGAAATCCTAGCTGTAGCGACCTCGATATGAGAGTGTCGGTTTCAGATCAGTGAATTCGCTTTTCATTGCACGCCATATTTTGATTCCTTAAGCTCGCTTTGTATAATGCGCACCAACAGGGCATTCCATCCCCTCGGAGTATCTTTTGACTAAACTCCAAGCATATGTGTCCAGCCGATCAAAATAGCCCATGCGCCTTTCCCAAGAAACCCTCGAAAGAGGTGGAGCACTCCCTCACTGTGCCATCCAGATCAAGATTCATCGCTTTTTGCGCGCCCGTAATCGATTGTGTGACAGAACGGATGTCTCCGAGAGAGTGCGTCAATGTTGTTCTCGTCCTATCCAGTTCGGTTCAGCTCAGCTCAGCTAGAATTTCATTGTTTGTGGGATAGTCATGATTGGTCTTGGGATGTTCATAGTTCCACCTTTGAAGCTGTAAAGTCCCACAACTGCTTGACGAGAGTGTCGGGCAGCGTGTAGAGGTCGACATGAAACTCGCCATCTGCATCCAAGTCAGTGCTCTGTCAATCCCGGTCAGCTGGGCTCAGACTCACTCTCGACATCATTCTTCGTGTACGTGGTCGGGTCCTTGCCATCATGGACCATCTGTACGACAGCCAAGAGATCGTCCTCTTGCAGTTTCTGCAGGCCGTCGGCCAGCTTCTCCATGTCCACGTTCTTCTCCCGCTTGCCTCCTTTCTTCTTGTCCCCTCCTGCAGCCTTCTTTGCGGCACCATTCTCGCCTACTGGGCCGGATTGTGAGAGAAGCTTGATCAGTTCCGGCTTGGGATTGCGGAATGTCTGGTCCCAAAGTTAGCAGCGCTCTCTGGTGGCAATGGGAACTCGGAGACCAACGTACAATAAAGTGTTTGGCCTCGTAGCGCTCGCTCTGGAAATTCAAGTCGTGCTGGAGCGGGTAGTCCTGTCCACGCTGTCCGACGGCTGTGCAGTGAATGGTGATGTCGAATTCACCCCATCCTTGTTCCGAGATTCTGAAGGGCGGCTTGTTGAAGGCTGGTGCACGATGTCAGGCTCGACTTGACCCAAGTGGAGTAAAAGGCGCGACATACTCTGCTTTGGCTTTGCGAAGGTAGGATGCAGCTCGTACATGACCTTCTCAAAGACAGTGGCCGGCACCTGCTGTCCTTGATCGTCGATGAGCCATAGTTCGATGTTCCATGCGCGCATAGGGAAGCCCTCGACCTGCTCTGGCACGTCGGGCAGGACTTGCTGCTCGGTGATGATCTTCACCTCGCGTTTGATCTGGGCGGGTCGAGTTAGCAGATGGTTCTGTGCAGGCGCGATGGAGTGAGGCTTGCATCAGGCATCTCGCTGTGTTGCGGCGCAATGGAAGCAAGTAGGTGTCGTGAGTGGTTGTTCTGCTGTCGCGATCGGGTTCGTAGAGGTTGGCGACGTCCGGGAGGGACGTTTGGTTCGGGGATGAATTGTGTACGTCGCAAGAAAACCCCAGGCGTTCTTGTATTGGTTTGCGGGCAACAGGCAGGTGTGCGTGTCGCTTACCCGGCTGTTATACAGAGTCTCGGTGCGGCGCGTTCCTGTTTGGATTGTGATGCGACCATGCGCGCACTGAAGTCGCTTGCTGCAAAGTTTGGGGTCCGTGCCCGCATAAAGCATTTAGCCAACCATCAATGATACAAGCAGACGTCAGTCACTCCACAGACCACAGGAGCGTCTTATCACATATCCGCGACATCAGAGCAGGACCGTCTCATGGGGAATTACATCCGGCGGTGGAAGCTCGACTAGAGTGACTTGATTATTTCTACATAATATACCTGGGGTGTCTATCTAACTAGGAGGCTACCGGTCCTGTCCTTTGGCACATCGTCTTCTGGAGCAATGTCAAGACTTGTTGTCCCACGTAGAATCGGCTCTAAAACGCTTTCAAAAACAATCAACAGATCGACCGAGATGAAGGGTATGATGAACGGGATCATGCTAACATTGGGCGGCATTCTTTCGAGTGAAGGTGGTGTTGGAGCTAGGGTGATGTTGTGTTTGCATTTCCATTTGCCCATTTTGATACAAAGGCATCTGCAGTTGCTGGGCTGCTGTGATGGGCGGCCGGAAGATTGTACTGCCGCAATCTTTATAGAGATGCAGCCTTTGCTGGAACTACGTCCGACTGCATCTACTCGGCAGCCTTGAAAATGACTTCGTTCTCTTGCTGCGCCTTGATGAAGGCTTCTTTGAAGAGGTTGGCATCTGTCGCCATGTTAGCATCGTTCCATTGTACCATAGCAAACACCATCACCCACTCTCGCTATTGGCGAATCGAATAGCCAAAGTCTGTGCCTCGGGTTCTCCCTCGCTCACGTCGGCTGCTGCGTTCCACACCCAAGATCGATCAGATCCAACGTTGGGGCTCAACTTCATATCCGGAACAACGTAGTGGTTGGCACACACTTTGAGCGTCTTGTCACGTCTCATCACGAGACGAGTCTTGCCGTTCTCGCGGTGCTTGAGTAATCGGACATCACCAGTTCCACGTTCCTTCCATTCGCGGGACTCGCGGTCGAATTTGAAGAGCTTAGCTCGCATCTTGAAAACGCACTCCTCGAGTTCCTCATTGGTCTTGGTATCGACTTTCTCCGTGAGGCGGACGACAGGTTCGAAGTGTACATCTGGCTCAGCCTCGTCTGGCTTCTCGTCGTCCTGCAGATTCGTGTTAGTGGGTGGATATTGCGACATGGAGGAAATGTGCGAACATACATCGGCACCCTCTTTGGCGGCCATTGCCTTCGCACTCCCGGAACGATCATTCTCGCCCTCCTCTTCCTCGACTTTGTCCTTCTTGGGTCCGCCACCGAACATGGAGAAAACGTTATCCTTGACCGCTGTTGTGGCGGCGGTCGCCTTCTCGGTGATGGTCGCTGGCTTTGCTTCTTCAGGCGACTTCTCAGAGCTCCCAGTCGTGAGCTTCTCGGTGGCCTCCTCGTTCAGAGTCGGCCCCGCATCGGCAGCGGGGACGTCGAGCTTGTGTGCGGTGTCTGCCATGTTGACTTAGTTACAGGCTAAAGCCTGTGGGGAACAGTGTGTCAGTCGAGTTGTCTTCTGATATCTTTGGGAGATTGGTAGCAGAGTGGTGAGAGTGTTTGGACATACGATGGAGGAATGTTTGTGGTGGTTAATTTGCTTTTGGTAGATTGTGGTTTTGAGGAGATGCTTTGTTGTGTTTTGAGAAAGACTGTTCGCTGTTCGTCAGTAGAAGCCGGACTAAATACGGTAGTTTTCCCCACCCGAACTAGAAGAATACCTCTAGAGCCATTCGCATGCCAAGGACAGCTGTCGAGAACACCAAACAAATGAAATCTTTTCTCAGGAGTGTGTTCCTCACAGCTCCAACAATCCATCAGCGATCCAGGCCACACCCAAATGGAACGTCTCTCCACTCCCTAATACTGTCAATAGCACTCTTCGCAACTTGGCTTCGCTTCCATCAATCCTCTGCGCATCAGGTAATCCATCTCCTCGATTCCTGTGGATTGCCTAGTCTGCGCCCACAACTGGTCCATCACGTTGAGTTGGGTTCATCTGGACGGACATATCTCCTTCAAAATTAGAAGTCGTTGATCATGGTTCGCAAGGTAGTGTAAAGTGTGCTCCGACGTGTAGACAAAATCAAAACAACGAACCAACACGCGCATGTTTAATCTATTAATGCTACCATAACAGCACCAGACCAGTTCTCAAACCACGCCACCAAGCAAGAAAAGAGACGCCATGATATCCCAGGGTTGAAACGGGCGGGGGAATTGTAATATCTGAACTCCTCTGTCCGACCTCGTCCTCCCAACCATCCGTTCCGACCTCGTCTAACATGTCTCTACTGGGGCTCATGTAGTTCTCAACCATTGATCCCGAGAACGCCCTACTAATCCTTCCCAATGCAACTATTAGCCGGAACACTCAATTGTTCCCACACTTGAGAGAAGGCTTGCCAGCTTTGCGCCTAAACATTCCAGCCATCGATGCGTCCTTCAAAGGCTGTGCGCGCTTCAATCCACAGCCGCACGCCTTCTTCTCGGTAGCCCTCTCACCCTTGAGCTTGCTGACGAGATCTTTCGCGTTGCGTTGACCTCTCGCTAAGGCGTTCATGGGGACAATGCTAATGTGTGTGGGCAGCATGTCTCGAACGTCAATTTCCATTAAACGATTACCAGCCCTCGACTGGATTGATTTGACAAGTTGGGCTGCATCGCTGGCCTTCCGAGAAAGCTGATTGCTTACCTCCTTGACCTCTGGCTTCTCTCGAAAATGTTGGAAGGCTTTCCAAGGTGCCATTGCCGTCTCTGTCGATATTTGCACGAGGCTCTTGCTAGTCTCCCCGATAAGCTGCCTGGTGTGCTGTCCGAAGTGGGTGAGTTCCTTGGCATAGTTTTGCAGGCTCGTTGTCATACGGATGGAAATGTCCTGTGCGTTATGTTGAGCGGCGGCCAAATCTTCTTGGACAGCCTGGGCAACGACATCTGCAGCTCTATTCCACTTTACTGCATTGAACCAAGGAGAGCCAAGATCAACAGTAAGTTCTTGATAGAGTGGCACCCTTTTTGATCTGCAATTAATCGTAACGCTAACGATTCCGTGTGCCTCCGCTGGCTCGAGTCTCACCACATAGGCTCCATTCGGCAGAAGTGTAATTTCGGAGTCTAGCAGCTGTGTTTCTCGACTGATATTGAGCTGGACTTGCGATTTGCGCGCAGGTGAGAATTCGGGGTGTGGGGTGAGCATGATGATATGCTTATCACTCAGGGTCCTAATCTCGTACATCTTTGCCAGCTTTGGAGTCGTATTTGGTTGAGTCCAAAACTTGATTCGTTCATCAATTAAGGCAAGAGTTTTTCTATCATCAAACAAGGTAGAAAGAGCTTGTGTAGAGGTCGACGTAAGTGTAGAAGTTGCAATTACCACTTGTGTGACTGCGGATGGCGTCACATTCGATGAAGCAATTTGCACAGACCCAGGGGTCTCTGCAACTTGAACGATCGCAACGCCTTGGAAGAATAGCGAGGCGCAGATGGTGGAAAGAATTATGAGCGCTGATGCCCATTTGATATCCATGGTCGAGACTAAGTGACGAAGCTTCTGCCGTGCTGGCTCCGACCATTTGCTGACATTTGTCTGAGCAGTCCTCATAGTCTTTGAGGTTTTATTGTATATTTGCGAGGCAGCTTCCGAAGACTTCAAGGAGATGTTTTGATACCAGGCAGCGTGGGTGCCTTCTCGAGTGTCGGATTTTGCTAGGATGCATGCAAGATGGCGGCCGAGCGTCTTTGGATCAATGGCTAAGAACTTGTCCAGATCAACTGGTAATTGCTCCACAACTGCCTTCTCGGTCTGTTGCCCAATCTCGACTTGCAGATACAGACTGTTCGGGCGGCACAAATATGACATTGGCTGAGCTTGGAAGAGAGGGTGATACTCGGAGAGATCCATGATTGGGACCTTGCACCGAAGCATCGCGTCTCTAGTTCTCGCAAAGGTCTCCTCCATCTGTTCGATATCCGTAGCCGGAACATGGGCAAGCGAGGGGTGCAAGAATAGTGCGAGATCAGGAGTGGGATGTCTTCCAGATCGGCCGACTAATCCACCTGGAGCGGTCTTCAGGATACCGACATCTTCTATGTCAAGGTGAATGGTACGACGGTCTTTGCCTAGAGAAGCTGCCAGGCAGCGTTCAATTATCAGACCCGTGGAAGCACTGGTAATACCGACACGTTCCAGAGCCTGTTGGATATGCAATGCAACATCGTGGACAAGATGTTCATTGTAAGCAGCAACAATCAAACGGAATGGGCCTTTCCGGCGAGGTATAATGCGGGAGGTTGTAAGATGCATGGACAAGCCGATATGCGACGAGCCGTATACTGAAAGCTCACTCATCATGTTCTCGTCGTCCGTGGACTGGAAGATATGCTGCAGTTTGTCTTCCCATAGCACCGGGGATTCAACTGGATCCTTCTCAAAGGTGAGATGTGGGAGAGTCTGGGAGACGGAGTACTCTGGCCGGGTAGTTCGTGCACTGTAACCACTATCATCGACAGAAGGATACACGTCCACGAGTGTGGAGCGTCGTGACCGATGGTCCGATGCGGTTTCTGGTTCGTCTTCCTGTTCTTCTTCAGACTCGTCGGAGTCTGTGCTGTATGCTTCAACGTTGTCCGGGGTCTCTCGGCCACTTACAGATGCCAAAGACTCTGTCCGGCCATCTTCCTCGTCGGAGAGTATACCTCCCTCGGAGGCCTCACCCACGGAGACAATATCGAAATCGTCGACGGACGAGGACAGGACCTCGCTAGGAGAGCGGGACGGAGGTGCTGGCCTCATAGCTCGGGTGAAGAGGTTCTTTAGAGATTGGTGGATCCGAGGGGTAGGGTAATCGAATTCGTAGCTGTTCGAACCACTGCGAGCATTAGCCTCGTCGTCCGGGTGGTCTTCCATGGTGTATGTTAGCTATGTAACAGGGCCTGTAAAGAGGACAAGGAAATGAGACAATTTATTCTAGCAGCTGAGTTGAAGTCTCTCAGGGGAAGCTAGGAGCTGTGAGAGATTTGGGTTGAGCGTACCGAAGTTGAGTGATGATACGGTACCTGAGAGTGTACTGCAGCCTGAGGTGAGCTGCGGGGCGATTTGTAACGGCTTATCTCGAGGCAGAGAAATGTAGGAAAGAGTCGGTGTTGCAAGTGTCGGGCAGAGAGCGGAAGCAGTTCTTATCAGGCAGCTGGAGAGTTGTCCAGAGGGTAGGTTGAATGATAGAGCAGAGAAGTCTCGTCGGTATTCTGACGGGCGTTCATTCATTAACCCCACCTGCTCTTGGAGCGTCCATATCTTAGCGTGGCCCGCTATACGTGTCACGCAGCTACAACTCCAAACTCCCCGCGACGGCCAAGATAACATGAATGGAGTCAATGGACGGGACTTACTACTACAAGTCAAGGATGGCGATGGCCCGTCTGCTTTACAGAACTGCAGCTGCTAGCCCACGCCTTCACAGTACCTCTTCCCGTCCCACTATCGCGAGTCTTGTTCTCGCCGAGTTGCGGAGCGATATTGCAGCCGTAACCGCATACTCGAGGGCAAGGACAACGGCCGGGTCTTACGATAATGGCCAAAACGGGTTCTTCAAGAGGTCACTTCAAGATATGCCGTCAGCAAGCCGATAAGTTGCAGACCATTGCTATCAGATCCTCATATCAGAATTATCTCCTTAATAAGTACAAGACTCCACCACATATCAATCCTTGGAAGACCCAACGCCACTATGCATCATGTCCTGAAAACGTGCCGTTGCTCTCGCTAGAAAACGAATCACCCAATCTTGAAACCTCATCGCCTGTGCAGATAATCGTAATCGAGGGACAGCCCAAGAAGAAACTGTCCTGGAAGAATATGTCGTTCCCGCCGGACAGATGGGTCAACCACATCATGGTGAGCTCCAACCACCAGCAACTTCGACCCATTCGGTCAGACAACTGCCCTCTTTGCCTTCTACATCCACAATGTCTGTATCACATTTACATCTGCATCCTACGCCATTCTCGCGCTCTTTGTCCCAAGATTCAAAGTACTCATCCTCCTCTTTGCGTTTCTTTTCGTCCAGTGTGGTCATTTCGAGGAATGGCGTCCGAGGAAGCTGACGTGCTGGGGCGTTTGCCGGACAATGCTGAATAGTGGTGTGTCGGTAACCAAAGTCTCGGAAGTAGTGGACGTCCTTGACGGAGAGGAGCGCACCGGCAGCCAGGGAGTGGATAGGAGCATCACCCCACTGCGCAGTCTGTTAGCAATCCGGTGATTGACCATCGTTCATTTGCAAAACTTACTCGCTCCATCCAGAATCCACCACTTCGATCCATCATGTCGAAGAAGTCATTGTACTCCTTACTCCTGAACCAGTCGAGCCGTGCAATCTCGAAATTGCTCCAGAAATGGCACATGTTGTACGTCTCGCCCTCCATTGCGTCAGGGTCAATATCCGGCAGCGAGCCAGTGCCGGGCTCCGTTTTCAAGATTTCTTCTGGAAGTGGCTTTTTGTACTTGGGATCATCCTTGGGCAGTTTCTTGTCCTTTTTCTTCTTATCATCCTTCTCCACGAACATCTCCCAAAGACCTTTGGAGGTTAGATTGTTCGTTCGCATGTAAGCGGAGGCGTAGCGAAAGATGTTTGGAACCGTCTCTTTCAGCTCCTTGACCGCAATAGTGAATCCGTATGTTTTGTTATTGTTCTCCATTTCGATGAAGGGATCGTAGGTGATGTCGCAGAAGTATTTGATCTCGGGTTCAAGACGCCAATACCACTTATATTTTGCGAGAAGAGGATGCTTGTAAAAGTGGCCTGAGTAAAACCGACACATGTGGTGATAACTTTCCATGCCTCCGTACTAGGCAACGATTAGCAGAGTGGTCGGTGATCGTGATTCCAAACCGCGTACCATGATCGCTGCATCACCTTGCTTCCTGATGCCTTCCCTCGCAACCTCCTTGTCAACCCAGTCTGGATACCCCCACATCGTCGGATCAATCTTTCCAAACTCGACTGTGCCGCTGGTATAATTGACGATCGTCTCTTTGAAGGTAGAGTTGAAGTCTCCGTCGTTCAGAAAAACGTAGGGATAGTGGAACCAGCGGTTGAAGTGCCTCTCGATCGACTTGATCGACTGCAGCACTCCCTCCAGCTCCTTATTCCTTGCCAAGACCACGAAGGCTGCGTTGGCTCGAGGCTTGGTGGCCTCCCGTTCAGGTTCCAAACAGCCTGTCGCAAAGACGCTGTCATGCTTCCTGCTGATTTGCCTGTGGAGTCCGTCAGCTCAATGACCGTCAGTCCGAGGAGGCATTACCAACCGTATCGAGGGAGGAGATCCTGAGGGAATGAGCACGCGTCCTGACGACTCTGGATGGCGCAACAGTAGAACGAGTAATAACACAATGGTAGCAATTGGGAAAATGAGAAGGGCAACAAGGGGTATCGAGATTGTTTTTATGCGTATCCGCCGGCGCAGCAGAGCTCTAGGTGAAAGACGACTGCCATATTGCAAAACATCGCCAAACGACGACGGCAAAGCGGGCTTTTGTAGGGTCTTGGTGAGGTGTTGTAGGAAGCCCATCAGGGACTTTTGGTGAAGAGGCTGCGAGGGAGGAGGAGCTTCGACGTCGTCCAGAATCGTCTCTGGGATACTAACGGTCGGAGGATTTGGCCGCGACACCGTCGAGCGTCGGCGGGCTTTACTCCGCCCGCTGTTTGAATCCACCTTGGAGGGTTGGGAGGGTTATGGTCTGGGAGACGTGCGAGGATGACAGCTCGGTTCCTGGCCGGATGATGGTTGGTGGTGTCTGTTCGGCGGCACGTAAGGAGGTAACGAGCGACAAGGCAGAGTTGTCTTGCAATGCGATAAGCTGCTTAGGCCGTCTAGATGGGCGGGGATGCAGTGACGACTTTTGCAATTGTCAAGGAATTGGAGGCAGTGCGAGGTAGAGAAACGCGGTTGAGAAGTTGAGAAGTGCCTCCTGTCGGTATGCTCGCTGGTGTGGATACAACCTCAACTTTTTGGGTGGCCCAAGCGATACGCGGCTCAAGTATGATCCAATGTGATGACTCTGTTCGTGTCGGCCAGGGTGTTGGATCTGAGTCTTCGTATGCGCGATGGATGGCAGCTCGGATTGACCCGCCGTGCTTAACCAAAGCTTGATTGAAGGTGGAGGTGAATATCAGCAAAGGGGATGCCATGGGCCCATGGCTATCATCGCCGCTCACTGCCAAGGGAGGCAGATAGTACACGCTTACGTCCCGACAGCCAAACGCCCTGAGCTTCGACGCTCATTGCCTCAGGCTCAACTTCCTCCCTCTGCCCAGCCTGGGACACAAGAACACCACCATGTCGTTCAAATCAAACCATCTGTCCTACTCGCAGAATGAGCCCGCCTTTCTGCGGAGAATCCGCGGCGAGATTGGAGCATCAGTGGACGACCCAGATCGCCAGATCAATCCGGTTGCACGCCCAACAATCTCGGCACGGCTCAAAAAAGATGAGGAAGACGATGCGCCAGCTTATGTGCTGGAAGACACTAATCAGAGCCTTTCGAAGGAAGAATACGAGGCCATGTTGAAAGGCGAAACGGCAACTGAGACGAGCTCGAAAGGTCCACCGCTGAACTCTTCGGCAGACCCTGCTTTGTCCAGTGCCAGCTCGAAGCATAAGGTTGCTGAGATTGGAGGCCTCCCAAAGAAGAGAAAGGCAGCCAAGATCGTTGGCCAGGGCGATGATGATGATGATGACACGGAGAACTCGAAGAAACACGCTGGAGAGGAACCAGGCAACAAAGCCGCGAAGAAGCCTTCAAAGAAGAAAAAGACGAAGGCAGTCCAGCTTTCGTTTGGCGACGATGAAGAGCCTTGAGCCAGTCCTGTATCTCACGATGCAGCCCGACTCCAACCCTCAAAGTTATGCGTCGTGTTTAGTTGAGTTACTGATTTTAAGTACAATTACCTGCCCACGAAAGGTGCTGCAGAGTCGCCGATCACTCGATTTCGACCTTCACCATATTCATCACGGAGCTGGTATCTCGAAATTGAATCGAACACGATGTTCGGTGTCGATTTCGAAACCGGAGCACTGTGCCTCAGGCGCCACAATCTATACGATCAGGAACAGATTGTGCGCTCAAACCACCCACTCTATTCATCGGGGTGCACAGGATGAGACGCCTAAAAATATAGACCTGACTCGCCAAAACCCAGCGTCGATCATCCTAGCTGAACAATATGGGAGGGTACGTCAGACTCCAGTTGCAGGCTGCGATTCTGCAAAGACTGGCATCTCAAGGCCCTTTCTACCTGTCGGGTTGGAGAGGACTGCTAGAACGAGAAACTGAAACGCGGTCGATGGATATATCCTTCAGATCAAATGACCCCAATCATGTTGAGTCGAGACAAACTCCTTCAGGCAAGCTCCTTCAACCTTCGTGGTTGCCTTGTGGATCAAACAATGTTTCTCTTCGAACTCGTTACCTAGCTCAGCCCACCCATCGCCACGTGCGCACTTTCCGCCTACACTTGAGATCCTTGGTCCGGCCTCGTGGACCTTGATACCAAGGCCGCCCATTCGACAACCCTCGAGAAACATGCTATTATATATTCAGAAGCAGCGACCAGATCTCGATTTCGAATGATTTCTGATGGAACCTACCTCAAATGTTTTCTCTTAAATTTACCCCAATCGACCTCAAAGTATGAAACGTCGAGGCCAGCGGTATCCGGGATTCGACGAATTGGGAGGATCAGAAGAAAGGCGTGAAGGGAGGCTTGAGTGGAGTGAGGACTCTGAGTTGGAGACGAGGAGGAATCAAGTCCTCAATCCACTGGCTTGGCCGTCACTTCGAAGCAACGAAGTGATAAGAAATGCGAAAGTATGGCTGTGTGACACAATAGTTCACGTCTAATAGACGATTGTTTGTTCTGCAGGGACTCAACTCACCAAGTCGGACTCCATCTTGTACAAAATCATAGATATTTGCAGGTAAACCGGTCTTTATGGATCATTCCCCGAAGAGCTTGAAATCACGACGAAGCTAGATGACAAGCTAGACACGTGGCATTCACAAAGTCCGTGGCACGGCATGGTGAGATATTTTTTGGTTCACCCTTTCATATGACAATCTGCGGTTTGTAGTAGTAATGGTTCAGAGCGGCGGCAAACTTTCCCTGCATATCGGACATTGCAGCCGGTACCTCATCGCGCTCTCTAGGCAAGTCGTGTGGAAGATATGACGACACGGTGTGACCATATACATCCTTCTTGCCAGAAGATTTCCCGCAAATGAGCTGCCTTCCACCTCACTTGCTCCAGCAGGAACAACAGGAGCCTCGATGAGGCCCATGCAGATCGCACAATCTGATGACCACTTGCCCCTTGACTCCCTATCTCTAAGCTGCAAGTCCGTCATCAGCTTCGTCGAGCCAGGGGAAAGCGTGGTATCGTCACCAGCAGATTTTATGAACCCGATGGGCATGCTGGCCCCTTCCTCGTCCTCGCGAAGGATAGGATGGTAATCGTAGGCTGGCGGGACCCAAGAACCCGGCACAAACAGTCTCGGCCCCAGCGCCTCCTGCACCACCAACACCCAGACCTGGCACCATACCCATCCAGCCAATAGTAAGAATGCATGATTGTCCGTCTCTGCCCACAGTACGTTGTCTTTCACAGTATAAAAATACCAGATTGGTATCAGCCGTAGGACACTCTGTCCAATAATGAATTTCCACAGCAATGCCTTACGACAGTTTCTGAGAGCGTTTCTGTAAATCTGAGGAGTCCAAAAGGAGAGGTAGAGAAAGGAAAGGATATTCATGTAGGCGGAGCGTAAGATCGGGTACCATGATGTTGCGTGGAGGGAGAGGAAGACAATGCAAAGTAGGATAAGATAGAATTTACCATATAGCGAGCCAAGTTCGCGGCGAGTATCATTTGCTTCTGTAGGTTGGGTTGTTGTGGCAGCAGGGTTGGTGCCATCGGCTTCTCCGTCTTGATCAAAGGGTAGGGATATCGCTGATGCGCCTGAAGCGAGGGCTGCTCGCGATGAGATCGGTAGAGGAAGTGAATCCACTCCTGCTGCCGTGATGATAGGCGCAGGAGCCGCTGTTGTCACTTGCTGTAAAGTACTCGTGGCCAGGGTGTCAACGCTCGATGATGTAGGTGCTTGCTGGCGCTCTTGCCGCCTTCTCTCTTGTACCTGAATTGTCCATATATCTAGCAAAAACCTCATGTCGAAGAAGCACACTCCAAGGAAAGCCATGAAAGCTGTGCTAAATAGAGCTGGCGAGGCAGAATCTAGGAGCATGCCGAGCGGCAGGAATGCCATGCCCGCAAAGCCATCGCCTAGTGACAATAGAGCTATCGTGTACGTGCTGACTCTGCTCCGAGTTGACGGCGTGGAAGACTCTTTCATTTGGCTCACGGTGAGGTAGAGCTGCCCAGCCAGTATGACGCCAAAAAGAAGCGTATAAATGATCCCTGTCCTGACATATACCTCCTGCTTCTCTCCGACCAGATGATTGTCTTCGGAAGGCGGATAATCTGGCGGGCCTTTAGACTCGATCACAAAACCGCAATCGGGCGAGAATATTAGAGCTGACATCTTTAAAGGTGGAGGAGCGAGGTTGTAGCGGCCTTCTGGAAAGCGCAACTCCTTTTCTATGTCTGCGACTGTGGATGGCGCAGCAGAAACGGGAGCGCCATTCTTCTGCATGACTTGTAGGGGGTGTTGCTGGAGATACACGATAAGATCGCAATGAGGAGAATACGCGTTGTCGGAGGAGCCGTCTATGGACGACGAGTAAGGATTGATGGCTTCCAGCTCCCGCGAGCTCTGCAACTTGATGATCCTTTGTAGTCGGGGCTGAAGAGCTTCCTGGCCTGCTTTGAACAGATTCCCGCTGATTCCAAAATGGGGAAGTGCAAAAATGCCAGCAAACTTTGCGCTTGAAGTGGTAAGAATTATATGTCCAGCATCGACAAAGTGGTGTCCATACAGGACAACGCTCCAGCCATCGCCTGCAGAAGTCTGATCGGCGATGACGGCAGTCGCTTTCATGTCAAGCACGCGGATGCCATTGTATGACTTCTCCTCACCGGCCGAGTCAAACTCGAAACGAAAGTGTCCCCCGAGTCCAGTTATGTTACGCTCAAAAGAATGGACTGTTCGCGCATCCGGGGGAAAAAAGGTGGTCAGGTTGAGCTGTGGCGGCTTGACCTTGCTCTCGATGTGCGACCGCACCCAACTGCCTCTTATGTGTCCTGTGACATTGTGATATATGGGCAGATGGGCTGTAGCGTCCCCTGAGAGTGCCTTGTCCACTTGCTCTCGCCCCAAAATGTGGTCGGCCTGTTCCTTTGCCCTAGCTTTCACCCCGTCGAGCGCATCCCAAGCAAAACCATCCTCCTCTTTGAGACCGCTTAGATTTAGCCAGCGATTGTGCGGAGGGTCAAATTGGCCATGATGAGACCGGTTGAGGAGGTCAAGGGCAGCCCACTCTCGCGCAACAGCTTGATCCAGCCGGTGGTCTCCGCCTCCAACAAGACTCGAGGGCGGAGATTCCGGGACGAGGAGAAGGAAGAGGACGACTATGACGATGATGACGGTCCGTGGATCGGACGACATTGCGCGCGTTCGAACTGCATGTCTTGTCGTGGGAGCGAGCAAGTCTGGGTCATGGCTGGGGAATTTGAGGTTGCTCTCACCTGCCCAGGACCGTGACACGACCGGATCGGCAATCGGAGTTCACCTGCAAGCGTGAAGCACAACCTTGAAGCCTGACCATTGTTAGTCAGCCGTCACCTGATCATCTCCAGCTGCCCAGGCGGAGCTGTCTGATCCATCCAGTTTTCCGGCTGAAGCTGCCAGGCTGCCTCAGGCCCTTCTGAGCTGCCTAAGGCCTCTTTCTCGCCGCGCTCATCTCCCCCCCTCGAGTCTCGAATCTCGCCTACTCATTCACTCCATCTCCACTCCATCTCCCCAGCACCAAGGTTGCGACATTCTCACATGATGGATGGCACTGCACTGTCCTCGCAACGCACGTCTCTGCTTTCGGCCTAGACAGAAGATCCGATATGTCCACCAGAAACGCCCTCTAACACGTCTCTCACGCCAAGCCATTGTCATATAGCCGTAGACGTCTGCTCTCTTCGGACTTATCGCTCCATAATAGGCTTTCCGCAGCCTTGCGACATTGTTAGCATCCTCATGGCAGCCATGAATTCCAAAGTCCCCAGGAAATCAACCAGCAACTTCAAGTTCACCATGTAACACGCGCGCTTCGGCCGGAAATACTGTGCTCATTCTTCTCGAGTCCGCTCATTCTGCCACTGGTTCTTGCTCGGCTTCTCCTTTGCCTGTCTCTGCTCAATGTCCACCTGGTCCACCACTTTACCCATTCTGTCCACAGACAGAGCTCTGTTTCTTGTTCCAGACATCGTGGCCGGCTGCTTCCCAATCTCATCGGCTTTGCGAGATGCAGACGGCGCGAAACGATATCAGTGTCTGCTTCTAAACATGTTCTGCTGAGCACAGCGCAGTAGGGCATCCGAAATGTGTTCCTTCTGGCATGCGATGGCTATCCTCGAGTACTCGGTGCCATTCTTGCTATGTACATCCTTCAAACATGGGTCTGATCTTTCCGTCGTTTCTGGTCTCGGGCTGTGTTTGATCCCTAAGCATGATGAGAACGCCGCTCCTATTTCCTAATTGAGTATCAGTGTCTGAGATACTTCAATTCAAGCGGTCCCACTCTTTGCAAGGTATCCTGCAGTATCTCGCAAGCTCTCTTTGTTACTCAACGCCTTTGGCTTGTACAGACAATGGCGCAAAACTTCACGCTAGAGTCGACTGTCACTCCATACGCCATACCATTGCTCGCCGTCACTTCCTGGCCAGCGCAGAACCAGATCAATCCCGAACGACGGACTTGGCTGGTGCCTTTCGCTTCTTGTCTACAGGCATTCTCGACGCTACTCTTGTTTCTCCGTATCTACTCACGCACCGCTGGATACTCGGGAAAGTTGGGACTCGACGACGCGCTCTTCAGTCTTGGATGGGTAGGTGATCAGCCATTCCAGAGATGGTTCTGCATTCAGCTCACTATTTCAGGTCTTCACCACCATCTTCACGGGTCTTACCATTCTAGGTTCAACCCCCAATATCAAAGTCGCGGGGTAAGCACACTAATGTGAACAGGAATCGTACGTCCTGGCTTTGATCTTCATATCTGGGATCTTCCCATCGAGGGTTGGGTACGGAATGGATTTGTGGGTTTGCAGCAAAGATACCTTCGTCGCCATGCTTACTGATGTCCTTCCAAGATTTCCTGGTCTTGTGTGGTCATGTTCCACTTCGCGACTTGTTTGAACAAAATTTCGATTCTCCTGTTCTACAGACGCCTCACAGTCCGCTCGCATAGCGCTACTATGCAGAACGCCATTTACGTCGCTATCGCATTTACCCTTGTCTTCTTTGTGGCTTTCAGCTTCGTAAGCGCCTTCATTTGTATTCCAACTTCCGCGTCGTGGACCGGTATGGATGTCTTCTCCTCGAAAGTGTACAAGTGTCACTCTCGCCGGATCGCCGACATTCTCCATGGAACCTTCAGCATGATCACTGACGTCTACGTTCTGGTTATTCCCAACCTGGTGGTCAGGAATATGCGTCTGCCCCAGAAACAGAGACTGATGCTTTATGCTATGTTTTCGTGCGGCTCTATGTAAGTGGCATATCGAGCAATGACCTTTATCTTCGCTAAGTAGACACAGCACTATTATCTCGGCCATCATGCGTACTTACTGGCTTGTCTTTCTTCACATCGATCCAGTTCACGACCTGACGTGTAAGTCACCTCGAATGATGTTCATCTCCCCGATTATTGATCAAAACCAGGGACGGGTTACAATACTCTAGTGTGGTCACAACTTGAAGCCCATACCGCACTGATTTGCGCTTCCGCCCCAGCTGTCAAAGGCATCACTGTTGTCGCCGTGCAGAAGATTTTGGAGAAGTTAGGCAGAGTAAAGAAGGAGCCATGTTCGTCTGGTGACGATTTTGTCGAGTATGCTAAAGGTGACCTTGAGAAGTTGGATGTCTCCACCTCGATCGTGAAGGTCCATAAATACGAATATTGACTTTCTAATTCCCAACTTCGAGTTCACGTGCGTTGAACAGATTGAAAATGGGGTGGCCATTTTCGATCTGCCTTGTCGTGGACGCTGCGGAGCTTGTTGATTTCGGAGTGGTGTTGAGGACAGGCGATGATGGCGACTGCTGTCGCCGTTGAAATCAACTCGAAGTCGGAGCCAGGCGCCATCATTTGGCGAAATGTCCTCCTGGACGAAGATCTTAAATTTTGAATTTGAGATGTGATCATTGAGGGTATGTCATGCTGTAATTAGGAGGGCGCTCTTGCGACTAAGCAGATATTGTCGAGTAGGCGAAGGAATGAGTCCAGTCCGATGAATCATCAACACTCATGAGGCAACCAGATTATTCACCAGCAAGTATCTGTAGGGGGCCAGATGACTCAGAAAGCGATCTAGGGAAAGGCCAAAGCGAGAGACGGCAATGAAGAGGAAGAAACTTGAGGCTCAACCTGGATTTTGTGGTCGCTCGTAGTTTGAAGGCATCGAATTAGACTTATATCATTAGCTACAGTCAAAATACAGACTTCTCGAACGGTTGGAAGACATCAGCATGTTGCATTTGACGTCACTTGTGGATGAGATTGAGTTCTGGTTCCTCTAGCACTTCCGCAGCCACTTCTCCCTGTAGTCTCTACCATTCCTTTCTGACCCATTCGAGATCCCGTTGATGGTGCGATTTGAGGCATTACAGCATGTACTTCCAGAAATTATCCTCAGCAGACCAACCACGGTTTGGCAAGAACGCTTCGAGCATATGGTATTCATCACGATGCAATGGTGAATCGATCGTAGGAGGCCTGCTCCGTTCAAGAAAGAGATCGATTTTGGAAAGTGCGTCTTCAAGTGTCATTTGAAATTGCCGTCGTTCATTTCCCTTGTTTGCTGCGTGGCGAGTTATTGAGCCTATCGTCGATTTGAGCTGGGCTTCGAGTATTCGCACGTGCCAAAATCGACTATGATGGGCTTTCTCGATGACGTCCGTATTCTTTGGACGAGTTTTTGATTCCATTCCGGATTGCGGCCTCGCTCAATCATTGGAATTGGTTGTCCCTGGTCGATGTTATACTGGAAGCGAGTGTTGATTGGCTTTAATAGCCGAAATGAAACACGCGTATAACGAAAGGTAATCAAGTCTTTCTGTGTTCATCGTTTCATGGTGTACAATCTACCATCCCCACCCCCATTTATGTGCCGAGATTTTAGATCCCTGCATGCCAAGAATACGATAGTGAGCGAAATCGACGATGGTGTTGAGATCATTCCAATGAGTTCATGCACGAAGAAGCCTCCTCCTGATTCGAGTTGCCAATACCTTAACATTTTTTGGAAAGCGCATCACTGGCTTTGAAGGCGGAGCATCTGTCACAGATGTCAGGGTCGTGTTTGAAAGCCAACATACAAATACCTACATGCAGGTCTGTTTGCCATTGACTTTGCCATTGACTATGTTGGTAGAAGAAATACGCAACTAAAATTCCATTTACTTACGCAAACCACGACCAAGTGGTTTTACCGGCACCGAACAAGTGGTTATAACACTCATCGTCGCATGGTTTGTCGTTGGTATTCTGCATTACAGGAAGTACACCGAACTTCGTATGAAGACACCCATCGTAACGTTGTTCGTAGACATATTTTTGGACTTCAGATTGGCAGCATTTGGCCCCCTAGTTCCAGGCGTACGTAGTGGAAGGTAGAAGTGTAACGGCTGGAAGTAGGATCGAGAGATTCAAGAACATGTTGTCTTGAGGAAGTAAGACTGGTCAAATTTGGTAGATGTTTTCTTGTGCGGAGTTGCAACAGACGATGAAGACACATTGCACGGTTGCGTTATCTTTGTACTGTAGTAGTCAGCAAAAAGAATGTCAGCACGTCGATCCGCCATAGTAAAGCTGGAGCTGCCGGCCTAAGTGGAACTAATAATAGGCTATGAGACTGAGTTGTACTGTGAATTCTACTAATATTGGGTAAAATTCAAGTACCTTCTCTAATTGGGTAGCTCGGCACGTTTCATCTATACTGTGCAGTCCTGCTCTTTATTTACCCGCTGCGGTTCCCCAGTCTTCCTCTTCAAGGTTCACATGAGATCTATGGCCCTTGAGGTGAAATCGACAGTAATGACGGAGACAGGTCGTCTTCTTCTACAAAATCTGAAGGCTGAGCTGGCCAACGACAACTTCAATTGATCTAAAACACGTCGTTGAAGGTCGATCAGCAGGCCGGCTGAGTAAATCTACTTGGTACAGGATCAGCCTGAGTCATAGGGCGACGTGAAGTGCAGGACTAGTTGCTGCGCACGCCGCGACGAGCCGGTCTCGCTGAGTGTCCATTGACGATAGACGCGATAAGAGAATGATCGGGTGCAGATCGATCTGCTAGAGTGCGCTGACGGGGCTTTAGTAGGGGATAGGCGAGTCGTGTTAGTTAGTACCTATTGTAGGATACTAAGAATAAAGAAATATTTAATGAAGTAGAGAACGAAAGATTCGAGAAACAGTAGAGAGGTCTATGTTTAGTATTATAGTATCGTTGTTTTTTTCGCGTTTCATAGTCGATCGCGATACCTTATTTGGTTTAGAAGGCGTGTTCGCCAGACCTATGTACAGAATATGGAAGAGACAGCTGGAGGCGAATGTTATTGAGAGATGGAAATTATTGTTGATGAAATGAAGGACGCAAGTTATGCAAGTGCAGATAACACGAGGATTGAGGGGCTTGATATGTCGAAACGGCCTCCAGTGGATGTTGAGCGGATTTTGCCGTCCGAGTAAAACATCATGCATCTCCGGTTCCACGTCCTCAATAGGTCTTGGAATTGGGAAGCATTTGGAAAGAGCTTGATACCGCCTGTTGATGATCTCCGTGGAAATAACGGTTTCCTCGCTGACAACACACTCATTCAAGGCCCTGATTGTGCGGCGCAGATTGAAGAGGTCTGATGGTCGAAGCTGGGCCAAGACCTTCATCATGAGCTCGTAAGGAACGTCGAGGAGAGATGCTGGTCTGACATGGGTCGCTCTCTTCTTCTCCAGCTTTTTGAGCTTCCGGTCGAGTCGTTTTTTCGCCAGCGCAGCCGTTGTGTCGATCAGCGACTCATCTTCTTCGGCCAACATAATGTCCTTACTCATCTGGGATGTCTAGGGATGAAACCTGAGGGACGAATGTAATCTTGGGAGAGGAAAGAGAAGTTGCGCTGTGCCTTTTTCGTCACCATAAGTCTTGCTTGCTACGCAACTTAAACTTATCTGGCTGAGAGTGATCCACCGGGTGATCTACAGTAGGCGATGTACAATGTATACAGTACACGAGAACACACAAGCAAAGTGGGATGAATGGTAAAGTTTAGATAGGTTTGGGTCTAAAGAAGTCACAATTGATAAGTATCATCATTCCTTATGAGCACGTGCCAATTGCCCTTGAATCTCCACGCTCTCTACGTTCATCTAAACTTGCGCCAAACCCCGCCGATTCCTCCGCTGAGCCTTCAATCCCTCTTCAACATGGCGCCTAAACGTATGACGGCCAATCCGTTAAAAGCGCCCCGTCATCGCCCTGGAAAAGCGGTCGCAGAAGTGTCCTCAGGGTCAGAATCAGACTCAGAAGAAGAGCAACCTAAAGAATCGGCACCTCCGAAACGCCCTCCACCCTCAGCTTCTTCCTTTCCAAAGCAAAGCAAGCCTTCCGCTGCCACTGAACTATCCTCGAATTTGAAGAACGTCAATCTCAACGCACAACAGCGCGCGCTGGCAGCGCGGAAACAAGCGATCGACGAGGATGAGTTTGAGACTGAGGAAGAGAGCGGTGACGAAGATGGCAAGGACGGCAGTGAAAGCGGATCCGAGGATTCAGGGTCGGAGGAGTCCGACTCCGAAGAAGAAGAATCAAGCGAAGAAGAGAGACCTAAAATGATCCGGCCTGTATTTTTGAGAAAAGGAGCACGGAAGGGCGGCCCAGACAAAACGGAGGAAGACCGTTGGAAAGAAGAGGAAAGGAAGAAAAAGGAAAGGGCAGATGAACTCATTCGCGCGGAAATGGAGAACCGAGCGAATGAAGTGGCGATGGGAAAGAAGTATTGGGATGACGAGGACAACATTGTGGACGAGGTGGATGATACCGACGGTCTAGATCCAGAGGGGGAATATGCAGCGTGGAAACTGCGAGAGCTTACGAGAGTCAAACGGGATCGCGATGCGCTGATCGACAAAGAGAAGGAGCTAGAGGAGATCGAGAGACGGCGGAATCTAAGCAAAGAAGAGAGGGAGGCAGAGGACAAGATACACCTCGACAATCAAAAGGCAGCCAAGGAAGGCAAGGGTCAAATGGGATTCATGCAGAAATACTACCACAAAGGAGCGTTCTTTACTGAAGACCTCGAGGCAGGTGGTCTTGCGAACAGGGACATCATGGGTGGGCGATACGAAGACGATGTTTCGATGCGCGATGCCTTACCAGCATACATGCAGATTCGAGATATGACCAAATTAGGCAAGAAAGGGCATACAAAATATAAGGATATGAAGAGCGAAGACACGGGCAGGTGGGGCGAGTTTTTAGACAACAGGAAACCACGCAACAACGACAATGACTGGAGTCGGGACGAAAGGTTTCGCAGCGACTATGATGGCGGAGATAGGGCTGCACCGAGCGGTGCCAATGCTAGTTCACTAGGACAGAGAAAAAGACCAGGTCCTGACGCTGATCGGAGAGAAGAAAAGAGGCCTAGGGTGGATTGATCTCACTCATGTTGCATGGGATGGTGTTCTACATTTTTTTGCATCAGAAGCGTGAGCGTGGCGTTGATGATTGTTTGTCCGCCTGCACAGCAGACAGTCCTCCATCTCAGGCTGTTTCAATGCATTTAAGAAGAAGCTTTTGAGCAGTCCTGTGGCTTTCCCATACTGTTCCATATTTCTCAGACTCGTGATCTCGTAGCAACCGACTGCAGTGGCTTTTGCCATCTAGTCATCGCCATAGAAGATTTCCTTGTATCTATGCGTAGCCTCCACTACTGCCTCCGCAGCCGTAAGATCTGTGTCGTCAGATTAGTCATGATCAACTTGGACAAGACACCCGTCGCGTAGGACGTATAAGTAAGGAGCCACGTTGATGAGCAGAAAAACGACGTATCCAATACACAAGAGATTCGATGGAAGACGAGGTTGAAGAAGCAATTTGATGATCTCACCGAAGTTGTCACCGAAATCCGTGGCCATCAAAGTTTGAATGGAGAGATCGTTCTTGACTTTTCCCACTATCTCGACAGCGTTTCCTTCGCGGAGGTGCGAGTCCTGTAGAGAACAGTCAGGCTGGTTGCGGAGACAAGAACTGGAAGCGATTTTACCCGTGTGAGATGGACTGTAATGGAACCGCCAGCATCGATCACGGCATGGTCGCCGCGAAGTTGAGTTACGCGTCCCACAACTCTGACGGTTTGGCC
The DNA here is from genome assembly GCA_007735645.1 of Venturia effusa. Lineage (NCBI taxonomy): Eukaryota > Fungi > Ascomycota > Dothideomycetes > Venturiales > Venturiaceae > Venturia > Venturia effusa. Next base: position 390,325 of record CP042198.1, read on the forward strand.
CTGCCCTTGGAACTGTTCCAGGTACGCGGCCGTTATGCGAGGAGTTGCTTCGGACATTGTGTTGTTGGTATAGTGTTGTCGATGGGCGCGAAGCTGCAGTTGTGGTGATTGCAGGCTTTCAGAGAATACGGTACTAGTAGTACTACCTAGGTATCCATCTAGACCGAACGCGCTCTCGAGCTTCGCGAAGGCACGTGATAGCTGTAACCCCTCATCAGAGACACCGTCCAAATTCCTCTAAGAAATGTCGTTTGAATCGCAGACTTCATGACTCAAGTTCAGATACGATCGTCGAGTCATCTGTGTGGCGGCACCTACATCTATGACTGTTCTGTGGCAGAAAGATAAGTATTAGCTTTACGCTTTGAATGCCCGTCTCAGGATCATCGACGTCCAAACCTCTCCACATCCGCAGCTTCTCTAGGTTTTAAATGACAAAGTCGCACTATCAGAAGAATAAACACGTCTGGCCTACATTAAGACCTTTACCAACTTTACAAGCCACTCAAATTCTAGTCATCATACGAAATGCCGCGGGGAATTCAGGAGCAGTCGCTCCAGGATAGGCGGAAGGGTGAATCGGTACGCCACATTCCTGCTCGAGCCTGAGCTCCCTGACTGCCCGTGACCACTGCGCACTGGCATTGCTCGGCTGACAACTCTGATAAAGGCTCTCAGTGACTTTGCCGACTACGTTCAGAAACAGCAATCTAAGCGCAAGCCTGCCGGCGTGCAGCCCCAACCCGTCCTCGAAGAACACGACGAGCTCGACATAATAGACCAGCTCGGTCTTGCCGAAGAAACACACACGATACGACTGAAACAGGTCCTCCTTGACGATGTCCCGGACACCCGCGAGAGCAGTGCTCAGCAATTCAAGGAATACGTCTCGGGAAGGTTAGACGAGGGAAATGGCGAATACATGTTTGATCTTGGTCTTGAAGACAATGGCGAATCTATGGGGTTCGGACGAAAAGAGTGGGACTTTGCATTGCAGAGGTTGAAGACTTGTACCGACGAGGTGGGCGCGGACTGCAGGGTACTAATGACGAGGAATATCGATGGGAGTGAGGTTGAGGTTGGCCCAAGAGACAGCGGGAAAGATACTTCTTGTTCTGGTAAACTCATGGTCAGGCGGCGACCGAAAAATGTTGACGATGTTATTGAAACGCGGATTGCCGTAGTAGGCAACGGTAAGACTGGCTGGCAAGCAATGCTTCAGTAGGTCAGGAGACGAGAGTATACTCGAGGACACTAACGATGGTATGCAAAGACGAGTCTTGGTCGATTTCTGGCCCTCGTTTCGAAGTGGCTAGAAATCTGGCAAGCCTGAATCCCATGAACCTCTATAGTGTCTATCGGAGTAGACTCGGATCTCCTGATGCAATCTGGAGCCCGACAGCCACCGCGTGCTGACATTCTGCAGTTGACGCTGGAAAGTCCACCTTACTTGGAGTTCTAGTCAAAGGGGGGCTCGATGATGGAAGAGGCAAGGCTCGAGTAAATCTGTTCCGGCACAAGCACGAAATTGAGAGCGGGCGAACAAGTTCTGTTGGAATGGAAATCTTAGGATTTGACTCAAGGGGAGAGATCGTGGCTTCAAACGTTCCTGGAAGGAAACTGTCATGGGAAGAGATCGGACAGAGATCTGTAAGTCCGACTTGACGCTGTCTTCTACGAGCATAATCACCACCTCGACTCTGGTGGCCATTTGTGTCTCTGTGGCGAGCTGACCGCGATCAGGCCAAAGTCATTAGTTTTTCAGATTTAGCGGGCCACGAACGGTATCTCCGCACGACAGTCTTTGGATTGTTGAGCTCGGAGCCTAACTATGCTCTGCTAATGGTTGCTGCCAACAACGGCCTAGTTGGTATGTCTAAAGAACACTTGGGCATAGCCCTCGCACTCAATGTTCCTGTGATGGTGGTCATTACCAAAATCGACATTTGTCCACCTCAAATCTTGGAGCAGACCATCACGCAACTATCGAAAATCTTGAAGTCTCAAGGCGCCAGGAAAATTCCGATCTTCATAAAGAACCGGGAGGACTGCGTAGATACCGCCACTCAGTTCATTTCGCGGCGTATCTGCCCTATCTTCCAGGTCTCGAACGTGACGGGAGAGTCTCTTGACCTAGTCAGAACATTCATGAACATCCTACCGCACCACGGTAATTACAACATTGATGCGCCCTTCGAATTCCATGTAAACGACACATTTAGTGTGCCATTTGTCGGAACTGTGGTTTCGGGCATTGTCAAGTCTGGCATAGTCCACTCGGGCGATACCGTTCTGGTGGGACCAGATTCGCTGGGTAATTTCGCAACCACCAAGATTCGCTCGATCGAGCGGAAACGTATCAACGTACCCGCCTCAGCTGCTGGGCAGAGCGCTTCTTTTGCCCTTCGAGGTGTTCGGAGACGAGACGTGCGGAAAGGAATGGTGGTGTTGCACAGACCAGAGCCGCCGTTACCCATGCCCAGAGTGTACAGAGAGTAAGTTCGAAGCCCTCAGTATCGAAGCGTGAACTGACCATGTTGCTCGAAAGGTTCACTGCAGAAGTTCTGATTCTGTCTCATGCCACGACGATCAAGACGAGATACCAAGCCATGCTCCATGTCGGTCCCATCTCTCAGACTTGTGCCATCATCGATATCGATCGCGCTTACATTCGGACGGGCGATCGGGCGAAAGTGGCTTTCAGGTTTGTGCAAAGACCAGAGTTTCTGGCTGTTGGTGAGCGGATACTTTTCAGGGAGGGAAGGACGAAAGGGCTGGGAATAGTGACAGGCGTGGGATATGACCCGTCCCAACCACTAAGCGGGGGAACCAAGACGCCTGCTTCTGAATGAGATGGTGGGGGGTGTATGAGTGAACGCAAGACGAATGAAATGGGTCGAAAGCAATGCTATATTCTGGAGGTTGAAGTCTCTGTGGCTGTCACAGTGATGAAATGTGGTATGTCTTGCTGAGATAGACCATGTCATCTCGTCAATGTATTCATCCGATCGAGTGGAGATGGATGGTTATGTGACTCGCCATTTGCCCATATATCATTTGACTTGAGCAGAAGCCGAGAGTTTACCGTGTGAAAGCGCTCTTGGTGGCCTCAGGTCCGAGTTTCTTTATCCCTTCGCTGTCGTTCCTTCGTGGCGGTGGGTTCTGACATAATGGAGAACTGGATAGGACAAGACGGACAGGTTGAATGTCTAGGACGTCTTAATGACGGGACTGGTGCTGCAATTGTGGTGTCGGAAGACTTTCCTCCATGTTCAGCATGTCGTTATTCTGTCCTCTGCTCTGTCGTTGCCGATCCTTTGCCCCAAAATCGATGAGGTATCGGTCTTTATAGTGTTTCGTGTGGATGGTCAGCTAAACACAGGCTATGTTTCACCCTGTTGAGATTAAAGACCATCGAATTGCACAATTTCTCTTCTCTTTGCGTCTCTGCTTTTTGACCTCTTCCGTCTTATAGAATACGTGTCCAGGACCCGTATCTTCCCAAGCACTCCACACTCCACACGGTTGACGTTCAATTGCCATCACAGGGTTCCGATGACAGGCACAGGATACCGCATACCCGCGCGGCCAGCCTGAAAACTCCCTCTTGCGGGCCCGTCGCGCGCCGTCTAGACGCCTCGACGCGCAATGCGTGTCCCGGGTAAGGGTGGTCAAGCACGCATTCTAGAAGTCGATATTTTCTTCCAGACAGTGCCTCTACCCGGCCTACTCCTAGGGTAAGTCCTTGAAATCCCACGTTGGCCACGTTGTGGCGAGAGTTTCCGGCAGATGGTGCCCTGGCGAATGCACCCGCAGGCCCGCGGACGGGACAAGCTCGCGGCCAAGCTCGCGGCCCAGAGGTTGGCTCGTCCTCGTCTCCATTTTGCTCTGAGCTCGGCTTCATAGTGGTCAGCGACAATGTTCTGCAAGTGTGGAAATCTGTCTGGTTTCTGCCGTGCTGTGGAGGAGTATCGTGGACTTTCTCGTCGGCTCAAACCAATGCTGGACCAGGGCAAGTGATCAGTTGCTATCATCCATGGGGAGAGACCGACGGAGATGCATATGCAGACACCAAAACTTGACTCGATCAGAATACGTTTTGCCGACTGGCCAAGGCTAGCACAAGCGTTTGGGAGCGGCCGAAGCAATTGCTCGATGCTATCAAGCAATGCCAATGCCAATGCCAATGCCAAAGCCTATCCCATCCCCATCCCCATCTTATCGCACGGAGGTATCTTTCTTGTTCCCGTTTTCTGCTTCGCGTCTTCCCCGCCCGCCCACTGACAATTGAAGCGACAACATTGGGGGGTATCTTACAGTTCGCGCTCACATTGGCCTCCCTCTTCACCACCATCGCTATTCCTTATCTCTTTGCCTACGCTTGCATAAGGGCCCAGCCAGCCATTTGAGCGGCGACCCCCTCCACCATAATCGCCTTTTCCGCACAGCTGAGACGATTTGGTTGCTCGATGAAGTGCGTTAGACCCTTGCCGGAATGCCGTTTTCTTTTTTGCGTCTTATCGCATCCCTGTGCTTCAGCCTTACCACAATCTGCCTGTGCTACCATCTATAACTACCGCTCCCTGTCCTCCAATCTTCGACCGGTTGTCCCTTCGACTTCACATCATCCACCATGAACGCCCAAGAGAGCAAAGCCTTCAATGAGAAGAATGCTTCACCAGCCTCTTCAGACATTGGGCCAAACGAGCTTGGACAGGGTTCCGTCAGCAAGCCGCGCTTCTTCAAGAGGAGGGGCTTCAGTCTTGAGGTTCGACAAGAAGAGAGCAGTTTCGCCGCCACACCCAGAGCCTCCAACGCCGACTTCGACCCCATCCCACCGTCAAAGCGAACATGGAATTGGGGCGCGTACGTCGCTTACTGGATGGCCGACGCCTGGGCCGTCTCCAACTGGGAAGTCGGTAAGCTTTCCGTCACGAGTTATGTAGACAAAATCAGAGATGCTGATGAACAACCCTACAGCCTCTTCCATGATTGCTGTCGGTCTCTCCTGGCGAATGGCCATCGGTGCCTGTGTCCTCGGGAACACGATCATGGGCTTCGTAATCACCATAAATGGACGAATGGGCGCCACTCTACATACTCCTTTCCCAGTACTCGCTCGCATGCCATTCGGTTACTACTTCAGCTACTTTGTGGTCTTGTCCCGCTGCGTCCTCGCCATCGTCTGGCTCGGTGTGCAGACCACCACTGGCGGTCAGTGTATGACCGTCTTGCTCACAGCCATCTGGCCCAGCTTTAAGAACATACCCAATCATATCCCTATTGACCAGGGTATCACGACTGCTGGCATGTGCGGATTCGTCCTCTATTTCCTGCTCCAGCTGCCTTTCTTGTGTATCCCATACACCAAGGTTCAGTACTTCTTCGCCTTCAAGTCGGTCATCGCGCCAATTGTGTTTCTGGCTGTATTCGGTTCCACACTGCACAAGGCCGGTGGCACTCTCTCACACAGCTCAGTCATCACCCAAGGTGCCACGGTCCATGGCTCAACCCTTGCCTGGGCGTTCTTCGGCAACCTCAACGGTGTTTTGGGCAATTACGCGACCCTGGGCTTGAACATTGCCGATTTCTCACGATATGCCAACAAGCCTAGCGCACAGAACGTCCAGGCCATCGTCATCCCAATCATCTTCACCATCGTCGGTCTCCTGGGCATCTTCACTGCTGCCGCTGCCGAGACCGCGTATGGCAAGATCCTTTGGAACCCCATCGACATCATTGACAATTGGATGGCGTCAGGATCCCACGGTGGCCGCGCAGCTGCTGCCTTTGCTGCCATCGGGTTGATCATCGTCACCCTCGGCATTAACATCTCTGCCAACTCCATCAGCGCTGCCAACGATCTCATGGCCTTCTTGCCCAAGTACATCAACATCCGCCGAGGGCAACTCCTCGCTGCCTTCATCGGGTCCTGGGCCTTCGTCCCGTGGAAAATCCTCGCCTCTGCTGCCAAGTTCCTCGCGTTCCTCGGTGGCTACACCATCTTCCTGGGCCCCATGACGGGCATCCTGATTTGCGATTACTTCATCGTCCGTCGCGGTAACGTGTCCGTGCCGGACATGTACAATTTCCACGGCATATACAAGTACGGCAGATTCGGAACCAACTGGCGAGCCTTCGTCGCCTTCTGGTTCGGCTGCGTACCCCCGCTCCCCGGTTTCGTCAACAACATCGTCGCCGCCGGCAACGAGAAAACCGGCGTCTCCCTCGGTGGTCAACGACTGTAAGTCCCACACTCTCTCTCCCCGTCGCTCCAGCTATGTAAGTAAGATAGCTAACGAATTTAACTACCCCAGGTTCAACATCGGATACCTCTACTCCTTCGTCGCCTCCGCCGTCTTCTACTGGGTCTTCATGAAGTTCTTCCCCAACGACGGGTCCCGCATGGACCACGCCGAGACGGGCGAGGACATCATCGCCGCCCAGGACGCCAAGAACCAGGAGATGCGCCGCGCCAGCTACGCAGAGCGCAAGCCCAGCATCGTCGAGAAGGTTTTTACTGTCTGATCCAACCATCTCGATATGTGCATGGTTTTTTGTATATTATAAAATAGACGGGGGCCCCAATTGTTGGGATCGTTATGCGATGGGTTAAACCATGTGGGTGTGTGGAGGATTCCTGTTGCGAATCTGTACGAGTGTGCACATTCTTTCTTACAAATGTGTGCCAGCGACGAGTATCGTTTTGACTTTTTTTTTTGGCTACGGATGGATACCCGGCGCTGCTGCGCGCAATCTTGGATATGGAGAGAGTCAAAAAACATCTCGCTTATTTGTGTTCTTTCCCAATGCGAAGATGGACGTATTGGGACGGAGTGACCTTGTCATGAAGAGCTACGGCAGGGATCAAGGTGCCGGAAAGGACTCGTGACGCTGATGCATTTTCCTCATTAGCAGCCTTGCCCCAGATGTTGAGCAATATAGTAATCTGCGAATAAAGGCAGCCCGTTCAAGACCAAGTCAGGACGGTTTCGTTCGAATATCTGCATGCTTTTGATATTCGTCGTGATCCACACACTCAAAAGGCCGTTAGTCGTAACGGGTACCCATACTGAGCAGGTCATGAAAGGGCTAAGTATATAAATCCTCAACAAAGGCATTCAACCCCAACCCCTCCTTGGCAATATCCTCCTCCTTCAAGAACAACAGTGGCATCTCGACAAGCGTGCCCTTGACCTTGGCCAGCTCCTCCTTGACCTCCTGAACACCACCAGGGAACAGCTCCGAGACAACGTGGCCAACCTTGTACTTCCCCGCCTTGTCGTCCTTCACTTTGGGATTCGCAGCCTTGAAATACTGTTCATACCAATCATCGTACTGCCTCCAGTTCCTGACGGAATCATGAGGGACGGGGTGAAAGACTTTGCCAAACACCTCCGTGTTGGTACGGGCGCGCGAGTTCCACAGAGCAAGGAATCCGTCGGCGAGCGGGTCGACGACGACTTGATCTTCTTCGCTGCCCCAATCGTACTCGTTTGGTACACCTACAGGGAGGTAGTTGGGCTCTTCCGTTTCGTAGTCCTGAGGTTTGAGAAGACCCAGGTGCTTTCGGAAGATTTGGCGACGGAGGGAAGCAGCAAATTTGTTGACGCGCCACGGAGTGTTGTTCATGGTCGAGTCGATTACGTTGTGGTCCTCGATCACAACGGCAATTTCGGAGTCGTGGTCGCCAAGCTGGGAACGATCATTCAAATTTGCCGAGCCGCAAATGACGATCCGATCGTCTGCGATGAGAAGCTAGAACGACGTTAGCAAAGAACATTGGTGTCAAGAATGTGAACTGACTTTGGAGTGAATGTACAATTCCTCAGTAACAAAGGCGTCAATCTCAGGAATGTTGCCGGCTTCCCAGGGCACGTTTCGGATATCCTCCCCGTTGAGCATGTAGCACGATGCGACTGAATCCCATTTTCCAGAGCTCAAAGGTCCAGTCATGCCGTAAGCAGCTTCTTGATATTTGCCCAACGGGTCGACACCAGCATACTGCGATTGCTGGCCATATCCTTCCATAGGTTGTGCGTACATGGCTTGCTGTGGCGGCTCTCCTGGCGGAGGAGGTGGGTAAAAGCTTTGCCCAGCACCGTCGGTTGGCAATTCGACGGGCCCATGTAGTGTTCCCGATGGTCGGTAGGGCTGGTATTGACCGGCCTGTGCATCGATAGCACGGCTGCTCGTAGCGTCTACGGCAACTGGTTGGGCGTAGCCACCACCAGTCTGAGCATCATACTGCTTCCTAGCATCTTCATAAGAGACACCACTAGCTTGCTCGACTTGCTTCATGGCACCGGATGAGTTGATGCGGTCGTAGTTCCTCAAGTTGTAGAATCGGATATATTCCATAGGATTGATGCCCTCCCTGGCGAGGGTCTCGTAGATACTGTGGCCCCCACGATTGATCGAGTTGTACTGGAATTCCATGATCGCTCGAGTGCCAAGCGCATCGTCAGCCTTCAAGTCACCTGCGAAAGCAGGCACAGCAGGCATGATGACGATCATCTTGTACTTCTCGCCATTCCGCGCAGCTCGTACAATGCGCTCAACAATGGCGGCCCCGATCTTGTTGGTGATAGGTCTCTGGGCGTCAACGGTCGCAGTGATGAAGAATTGGTTCTCGATATAGACGAAGTGCTGGCTGTTTTTTATGACTTCGATGTAGGCGTTGGCGATCGAGTGCTATGGATTTCGGTTAGCTGGAAATTTCGTCGTCATTGATGGAATGCAGACAAACCTCAATCTTGCAGTTGTTGCTCCATTTCGCACAACTACGATTGAGTTGGACTGAAACTTTCTCGCCATATAAAGGATCGTAGCTTGTTGGTCGAGGCTGATGTTGACTTTCACCGCGATGCATGTGCTCTGCGCAATATACTTAGCTTGACTCTGTGATTATCATCGACGAAGTCTGAACAACTTCATCGACTATGTTGGGACCAAGCTCATACCTCTACCCTTTTTCCAAAGCTTTTGACGCAATCCTCCTTCTTCTCCCAATAGAGTGTCGGGATCGAAGAGTCCACGATCTTCGCTGCCACCTACATTGGCTCCGAGGCTGACCAGCTTACAGTACCGCGGATCCTTACGAACTTGGTATTTCTCATCGTAGATGAAATTCCATCTCTGAACGAAATGCTCATGGAGATCTTGAACGACCGGGCCTCTCAAAGAGATACTGATGTCGGACCAACCCATTCTCGAGTTCTCAGTGCGGTCGAGTTTGTTATTCTGCCAGTGGGAAACATCTTGAAAATCCATAATACGCGAATTGTTATAGTCCTGGCCGGCAAAGACAATGCGATTGACATCTCCAGGATGCGCGTCAGCGATAGAGTGCTGGTTCGTGTCCCAGCGTCCATAACAGAGATCAAGACCGCCCATGAATGCAGTGTGGCCGTCTACCAGACATAGTTTCTCGTGATGGGCCCAGTATAACACGGTATCCTCGGTCGTGCCATACAACGCGCTCAGCGCATTTCCGGGTAGTTGAACAGCAGTAGCCGCCGTGAGTTTGATGTTCTGGAGCCCGGTGATAAAATCAGAAGCAATGGTTTGTTTGTCAGGCAAATGATCAGGGTGCCGAAAAACGCAGATATTCTGATGACAGTCTTCCAAGGCATGCTTTGTGTGCGAGGAGGATACTGAAATGGGAGGTTGAATTAGCGGCTCTTCTCTTTCCCAAGTTTTCAATGACTCAAAAATAGCATATAATCCAAAATCTGTCAGGTAGCGGGTATATCGATCGGTGGAGCTTGGGAGCAAGGACTTGAGATAGTTCGGCACGTGTGGATCCAAGTACTTACGAGTCAATGCTTGCGTGACCTTGGCATCAAATCAGCAAAGAAATATCAGGAGACGCGAGTGCCTCGTAATCTTACCTCCTTGTACACGATAATGTTGACCTTGACACCACGCTCTGCTGCAGCCTTGAGCATGTTGTCAATACGGTACTTCTCATTCTTCGCTGGTGGCCTTCTCAAATAGAGCTCTGGTGAAAGCCACCTTGCTGGTCAGTCTTACGTCCGCCTAGACTTGAGTCCGAACTAACCAATCGAGAATCCATATCGTTTCCTTTGCTTCTTCCAATGCCTTTGAGACTGTAGCCACGAATGTCAACTACCATCTAGCACGGTCGACAACAGACAACGTACCAGCCCACATATACCCACAAGCATCAACATACCACTTGGCATCGTTTCCTTCTCGCTGTGGGGCGAAGCTCAAATATCTGTTTCCAGCATATTCCTCGTGCGCACCTTCGTGGCATTCATTGGCAGCTTGGTGGGTGTGGCTGTGGATATCGGCAATGTTGAGCTTATATTTGAGCTCACTGCCCAGCGAATGCACGGCCGAGTGCATCTTGTCGAAGAATGACATGCTGGAGGGGTTGGGAGGTTGCTGGGCTTGTGGGAGGGAGGATTGTTGCGAGTCTGATTGTGGAGGCTGGTTGTATAGATGAGGCTGGTATTGCTGGGTTACGTTCTGTAGGAAAGGGAATGTAGCTGTCAGTATGCTGGAATGGAATACGAGATGTGGGTGGAGTAGGTAGTCCTTACAGACTGTTGTTGGCCTTGGTCTTGGGGACGAACTCTTTGAGTGAACTTTTTGAAGGTATCCCCAAGGAAGCCGCGATCCGTCTCTCCATGACCACCGTGATAGTCGCCATAGGCCAGATCATCGTCGGCCATGGTTCATGGTCGGCGTGCCGGTGTGACAGCGTTTCTTCGACTATACGACGATGGTGCGGGCCAGTGGCATACGACGCGTTGGGAGAGATGATATGGTGCCAGACGGTTGGATGGCTTCACTTGTTGTTGTAGACTTTCACATGACGATGAGGGGCTTGTTCGTTGCCAAATCCATGTCGAGCCGTGACAAGCACTTGGAGTCCTGGTTGGATCCATCAGCATGATATTTACCTACAGACAACCCGCGGACTTCAAGTTCCTCAATACAACCTTCGATGGCATTCCAACTGGACACAGACGTTGGTCGTTCGGCGGCAGTCTTTCAGCACCTAGCCATAGATAGGCACGCACTGGCATAGGTAGTGGACGCGATGACCATCATCTATACCAAGGGAGTCGAGGCCGCACCTAGATCTATATCAACAAGATATCTCTCTTCCACACTTTCATCTTTCTATCTTCTACAAGCGTTCAGCTGCGATGATACCTAACCATCTTAAGTCGACCCCATCCAAGGCCGCTCGCTCCCCTCTTGACAACGTGGACTTGCTTTGCCTGGCCAAGCTCGTGGCACAGTTTCCATCTCCAGTTCCAAGACAGCAAGCCTTGGACGACCCAATTCCAGCTCAGCCCGATGGAAAATCCAAGACTACGCCGAACCGTTACCAACAGATACATCGGATATGTATCTTATACACGAGAAGAGGAGAAGGACAAATCACACGCACCGTTGAAAAGTTAGGGTCTGGTCGCTGGTCACTGATTACCTGGCATGCGCATTTCCAGGAGGCTACCGCGCAAATTACATCTGGCGAACCTCTTCGCTTCTAACACAAGACAATGCAGTATCCACGTTTTCACAAGTCTATTAGGCAAGGTGACCATGGATAAACTTGGTCTTCCTGCTTTCGGCTTCATGATGCTGGCCAGGCTGAAACTCACAAAGGCATATTCTGCACTGAGAAACGCGGCTCTCAGCACCTTCATAGGCCCGAGTCGAGGCCAATGACAACATGAGGGTCCAAGCTTCTGAAAGTCGACTTGGTGCAAGATTCCCAGGAAGAGGTTGTCCTTTTCCAAGCTTTCAAGTGGTCAGATCACGCCAATTGCATGATCATTTTCGGCCTAACGTCGGTACTCTCCCCGATTCTTATCAATCGCCCCATCCAGGACCCGTTGCCAAGGCCAAGGTCCGCCCCTAAAGAAACACCAAAGGCTTTGTTCTCCTGGACGCGCAACGCTCTCATCGTTTATGTCACTTTCGAGCCTTATGTCCCCTAACTCAGTGCCGCGAATCCATAATTTGACCAATCAGAAAACACGAGTCGTAACGTGAGACGTACACTGATTAGTCAACGGTATTGGCATTGAGGTAGTATGTGGATTACACCGGTGCGTTTACCAGTCAGAAATCAGCTTATGCTGGGAGCTCTAGGAGATGGCAATGTTTGGCTAGCATGTCCAAAAGAAAGTATCTGTCTTGTGGATCCGGAGCTCGCTAGATGAAATCCGTGTCAGTTGATGGACTCTAGATCTCTTGCATTTCTGATTGCTTTAAATTGAATGTGAGAAGGAATGGAATGATCCCTGGTTTGGGTTGTGAACGCGAAGATCCCGCTTTGGAGCGATTGTATTTCCTTCCGTGTTCTTTGCTCACATTCCATCAAGCAGCATTCCAATCAAGCTCGTACTAAACTCTCGAGATGTGGTGCGCCATTGTCTTACTTTCTGCTGCTGGAACAGCACTCGCTGCGCGTCCTTTTCTCAATGAGCCGGATACCGGTATCGAGAATGTCCTTGGTTCCTTTGCTGCCAACAAGACCCTGCCGCCTCTGTCGAGCATTGTGGCACTTCCAGATTTCGATTGGGCTGCACGACAGGTTATGAATGCATCTTCCTATACCTACTACCGCAACGGAGCTGGTGGAGAGTGGTCCTACCGAAACAATCTCGAAGCATTTTCGAGATTCCGTCTCAGACCGCGAACCCTCGTCGACATCACGGGCATCGAATCAACTCTCAAGTAAGATACACTTTGCCCCACATCTTCCACCAACATCAGCCGTTCTAAAACCAACAGCACAACAATCTTGGGCCATCAATTCTCAGCACCGTTCTTCATCTCGCCCGCCGCACGCGCAGGCTATGGCAATGAGAAGGGTGAAGTGGGATTAGTAGAGGGAGCAGCTCAAGGAAATATCCTCTACATGCCCGCCCTTTACGCAACACTGTCCATCGAAGAGATTGCCGCCGCAAAGAAAAACAGCTCTCAAGTGACGTTCCAACAAGTCTACCTCGACTCCAATGATACAGCCACAAAATCCATCTTCCAACGCGCCGAGAAAGCCGGATCGAAAGCCATCATCTTCACAGTTGATTCTGCTGCTGATGGGGTTAGACACCGTGCTGCGCGGTACGGGGTCGGGAGTGCTGATACGAGTTACTCGTACATCACTTGGGACTACTACAAGAAGCTTCAAAACATGACATCGCTCCCCGTCATTATCAAAGGAATCATGACTGTCGAAGACGCTAAACTGGCCGTTGAGGCTGGTGCCCCCGCCATCATCCTCTCCAACCACGGCGGACGCCAATTGGACGGTTCGCCCTCTTCTATTGAAGTCGCGCTAGAAATCCATAACCAGGCCCCGGAGATTTTCAAGAAGATCGAGGTATATGCTGACGGTGGGGTCAGGTATGGTGTTGATGTGCTTAGACTGCTGGCTCTGGGGGTCAGAGCTGTGGGATTGGGTAGACCATTCATGTATGCCAACGTCTATGGGACGGAGGGAGTTGTGCACGCGATAGAGCTTTTGAAGAAGGAGATTGCGCTTGACGCGGCGAATCTGGGAGTTGCGGATATTCATAAGATTGATTCGACATACATGAAATGGGATAGCAGTCCGACGAACGGATGGATGCAGTAGAGTTGTTTTCAGTATATAGATTAGGTGTAGTTTGGTTGTGCGTTTGGCTGTCAGCAATTTTATGGAATTTGATTCCAAAAAGAGAATGGACTTCTCATCATCTTTTCTCTTGACGCCAAGTGATTAAAGATTCGCTGCCTTCCGAAAGCACCTGAAATCAAACCAAGGCCGTCAGTTGCGGATTGAGCCTACTAATTGTTTGGTGGTGAGTTCATAGCCCAAGGTTGCTAGGAAGCTATCGATATCGCTTTTTAATTGAGAAAGTCTAAAAAAATCAGACCAACGTCGTGAGCCGTGATACATGAAAGCTCGGCTGACACAGAGTCGAAGAACCAATGGTGGACTATCCATTTCTCTGATGCGCTAGTCACCTTACCAGGTCTCTATTTACAAGGCGGCTCCATCATTACCCACTACTGCTCAACCCCACGCATATCCATCTTTCCTACACAGCGCCAGTCTCCGCCACCCTCTTACCTCCCTCTTCCTTCTTCCCCGCCACCGAGTCAGTCCAGAGTCCCTGCCCGACCTGTTTCAAAGCACCCGACGACTCAATCACAGGATAGATGACGCAGATGCACATGCTCACCCACACCCAGATGAAGGAGACGACCACGTACCCGGTAAAGAAGGGTTTGTTGACTGCGAGATCCGTAAGCCACACAATACATGTTGAATCGAGCATGGATGACTCACAGATATACCTCGTCCCGTACAGGGTGAACGGAACCAAGATCAGTGCGATGGAAGCGAAAATGACGTTTGCGGCTTTGGCAAGACGCATTCCCTCTTTCGCGAGGACCGGATCGAGGGGCTCGAAGTGTTGGGTTTCGAGGTAATCGACCACTTCGTTTCCTGTTGGTTTTCCAGGCGCGGCATCCTTCTTTACATCGCCGTCCGCGGGGAGAGGCCGAGCCACAACTTCTCCGTCGATCTTCGATCCCTTCTCGGACTCCGCTGGTGAAGCTTCTATTGATTGTGAGGAATCGTGACTCCTGATCAGTGCAATACCGTGGATCTTGTTGTAGCGATCGATGTCTTTTTGCTCTGTGTTGGTATGGTGCTTGGGGAAGATGAAAGTCAAGACAACAGCCATGAGGAATCCAGTACCCCAAGAAGTGATGTTTCCAGCGACTGCATTCGTCACCTCGCCACTAGTCGCAACACTGATGCTTCCGGATCGCTTTGTTGTTGTGACGAGCCACGCGATCAGACCACAAGAGAGACCGATCCATGGTGCGGCAATCGCAGCGATCTTGGACATGCGCGGCCAAAGGAGGACGAGACCAACGGGCACAGCAGCGCCGCCTACGAGGACACCAAGGACTGTGACGAGCCACGTCAAATCTAGACCGACGGCGTTGAGAACAGAGCAGAAGACAGCCAAGACGAGGCCATAGATTATGATCCCGTAGTGCGAAATCTTGACGAGATCAGAAGATAGAGCGTTGGGCTTGATGTAAATCTTGTAGATGTCGAAAGTGAGAAGGGAAGATACGGCAATCAATTCTGCGGAGGTACTGCTGGTCACGGCCATGAACAGGAGGATCAACATGAGGATCGCGCCGCCTTTGCCGAGAAGGGTTATCGCAGCTGCCGGTGCGACCAGTCCTGCTCCGACTTGCGCGTCTGTCAAGAGATTTGGGTAGGTCGGAAAAGAAGGTGAGAACATCAGGGCTGCGCAGCCTAAGCCCATGGCCGTTGAAATCCCAAATGGAACACCATACCTTTGTCAGGTTAGCAAAGCATCATTGTGAAGATGTCGTGACCGTACCAAGCGATGCCACCCAGGAGATACGCTTTGACCGAGCTCTCAGGACGGGAAGCAATAGCGCGTTGCCAGTATGCCTTTGTCGATATCAGCGCGGGGATTCAAGTATGATTTGAATGGAGGCATACCTGGTCGAGCCAACAACACGAATAGCCAGCCACGAAAAGATCAGCAGCAAAAACCAAGCCGTTCACAGACGCAAATGTCAGGTACGAGCCCTCGTGATTGCGAGGAATGGGCATCTTCTTCGACGCTTCCTGCAAGAGCTCATAGAATTTCGCTGGGCTTCCGATCAAGTCACTTGAGGCATAAACCATGAATCCAAACACAAAGATGGCAATGAAAAGAATCACAGTGTGGACGTAGTCCTATCAGGATTAGTATTCCATTGAGTCAGCAGCTTCTCGAACGGACTCACTGCAATGAAGGTACTTCTTAATCCGCCGACGATAACGTACGCTCCCACCACAATCGGAATCAGGAAGCAAGCCGCATACACATTCATGCCAGTGAGCGCAGCCACGACTTGACTGCCGCCGAGTACGAGAGAAGCTCCAACAAGCATGTTAGTTGCCAAACCCATTATCAAGTAAGTCAGATGGGCAATCTTCCCATGCTTAGCCAAGATGATTTCGGGAAAGGTGTGCGCGCCCGGTGCATTGGATTTGATCTTGATGGCGATCAAGGCGAAGAGCATAATTTGAAGACATCCATTCGCTGCGTACCACATGCCTCTGTTTTGCATTAGCATTTCGGGTAGTGAAATGTTTTTGTATTGCTGAGGAACATACCCGCAGATGCCATATTTGTAAGTGAAGGTCGAGGACGTCAACAGAGTCGTCGACCAAGTCCAGGACGATACAATACCAGAAGCGATGAGACCAGGCTTTATACTTCTTGACGCGGTGTTAAACTCCTCGGATTCGCGAGTCGAGAACGAGGTGTAGCGATTCTGCAGCCAGGTTACGCAAAACATCAAGATCGCGAAGACGCCGCCGATGCCTATGACCTTGGCAAATATCAGAAGATGTATTGGATTGAGACTGGGTTTTGGCACTCACAATACCATATCCCGCGCCAGGCGGGAGGACTTGGAGAACAGAAACTGTGGTCATTGCAACTGTACTTTAGAAAACCGCGTCTACGATCCTGACGACGATTGCTGTAGGAAGCAGAATTCCAATGCTTTTAATTCACAGTCGTTATATCCATCTCCAGTCTCGAACCGGAGTAAAGCGCAACGCCTTATCATATCCTTGTGCAGCTCGCAGTTCCCACCTCCACGAGGGACCCATCCGAACTAAAGACCACCCCTTAAACACCAATTGGATGCCGAGGTAATTGTCTCGACGGGTATACGACAATATTCATTGCAAGTGCGACGTGCTGGACATTACATCGCTTTCGATATGGTCGATGATCAGGCCAGCGGGCGAGATAAGGGTTATCGTGGTGACAGCCAGGATCCAGGCCGCTTGATATCGATAATCTAATAATCATTCAATGTGCTTTTAATTTACAACGTTCAATCAAGGTTTCGTGGCCACTAGATGCCTGTCGAGAAACCTCACCGTTCAGAAAATGCCATCGTAGTCATCTTGTGAAAGTTGTTCGCCCTACTGAGCCGCATCTTGCGCTGCACAAAATTGCCACACCTACCATCATCGCGTCCTGACATGCTTCCCCTGTATCTCTTCCAAGGTAGATAGGTATCCGAATCGCTCACTGTTCACATGCGTTGCGCTTTGCGGATGGATCGCGTCTGCTACAATCAACTCATCATTTCAAGATGCGGTGGCGTGGACGATGGTTCTTCAGTTTGCTGTACTTTTAGCCTTGTCTAAATTCCCTCAAGACTATGGCATGCAGGATGATGCTCTTGACATTCAGATGATGGCCATCGAAGTCGGCTTGGATCTGCTAAAAGTGAGATCAAGCTAACGCAGGTAGAAAGATAAGCTGGAAAAGTGTGAGGGGCTCGGCTCCCAGCCTTCAATTGCGATCAACAGCGAGATGATTCCACATCACAACACTGCGCTTCGACAGCATGTCGGATACGGCTTTTCCGCCACGGTCACCCCAGCCTACGCCAGAACAGATCAAGAGCAATCTGCGAGCCTGTCTTGAAGTCCAGAAAGCAGCGTCCTTCCAAGATAAGAGGCCATTCGCCGCAATTCTTGTGGGACCAGACAACAAGAGGATCTTGCTCTCACACTTCTCCATCAGCCATGTCGAACACGCCGAAGCTTGCCTCGCTCGCCTCGCTACGATGCACTACAAGTCCTCGTATTTGTGGACGTGCACATTGTACTGTACGTGGGAGCCATGCGCAATGTGCACTGGCACTGTGTACTGGAGCAACATTGGAAGGCTGGTTTACGCTGCGAGCGAGGAGGAGTTGAACAGGATGACTGGGAAAGGGAATCCGGAGAACTTCACGATGAGCTTGCCTTGCCGGGAGGTGTTGAAGCATGGACAGAAAGATGTACAGGTGTGGGGACCGATCGAGGACGTCGAAGAGGAGGTGATAGAGGATTCGGAAAGATATTGGAAGCCGGTGAGAGAAAGCCTGGGATTGCAGTGAATGTCTGAAAGTAGACTTGTCACGGGTTGGTGGCGAACTCAGCGCTGTGTCCAAGCTTTCGAGTGCTTCGCGCCAGGGGATCCAATGACAGGCTTGACAGCATCAAATCAACAAAGACTTCGCGTTGCCGTATGCTCTCTGGACTGTTCCTCAGGCCGTCTACGGTAACAAAGCGCTTCCTGACGCCAAGTGTCAAACAAGTGGAAAAGCGCGTAGTGAGATGAAACGTCACAATCAATCCTGCAGGTGGTGCACAGCCACTGCCGATATCTGCCAAAGTGACGACGCTACCTCGTTTCCCTTGGGTTGACACTTTTGACACTTCCAAATATCTTCTCTCGTTGAATTAACTCCCCACCGGCAGGTGCACGCGATACCTCTTTGGAACCCGAATCAACCCTATCATGTTCGGCGCCACGAACTGTACATTGCCGCCTCCAACGACCAACACCGATGCTGGCGTCGCAGGAGCGGGAGTAAGTCTATATGTCGCTACTTGAAGGCAAGATGCTAGCCTTTCCGTCTCACGCACTTTTAGTTGTTGATTGGTTTCTGCCTGGTCTGTCATCGAACTACCAGAAACTCAGCAGTATCGATGCTAACATTAGCGATATCCATTACCAATCAACAATGGAAGGACGATGCTAACGCGAAGTGTAGGTTCTACTTTCCTTCATAATCACCGCCGGGATCGCCATCATCCTTAGTGCAATCATCATCTTCCACGAACTGAGACGAAAAAATGAAGCCAAGATCGTTCGAAAACTGCTTTTGTCCTTCTCCGATCAACAGATCATCACCGGTATCGGTTTGCAGAGTGTCGGTCTGGCAAAGATGGAGACCATGGTGCCATATCACTTCTTCATAATCTGGATGTTGTCGCTTCTATCGACAGCTACCCATCTGGCAACTCTATTGGCCCTCGTCAACGACTTCAAACGCGACTGGGTTCTTCGGTGGCTACGCCAGGCTTTGATGTTCGTTAATCTGGTGCTCTCGATCGTTCTCGGAGTATTCGTTCTCCAGGCTGTAATGAAGGACCTAGCGCCGACTCTGCCAATCGCTTGTGTCTGGCAAGTGCAGTCTCATTCTGCGGCCTCCAATGCTGCCGTTTCCGTCGCCGGAACCATCGGTGTAATTGCTGGTCAGGCTATCGTCTTTATCCTCGGTGTCTGGTACCTGCACAGCAAGAGACGGGCTTGGCTCAAGTGGATTCAAGCCGCCGGCATGCTCTTTCTCTTCGCCATAGCTGTGGGAGCTGCGATTCGAATCATTCTGCTCTCTCAAGCGTTTGGAACACCGTCCGTGCCCCTCAACGATACCGGCGAACGGGACTGGGGCTTCGGACAACTTCTCTCCATGCTGTTGCTGCTGTTACCTCTCATTTCCGCGGTCGAAATATACCGAGGTAGATTCGAAGTCCTCCCTGACGAGTTCCTTGCACCACTGACAGCAACAGGCGAAATGAACGTGCCATCCCCACAGGACCACGGTGCGCCAGTTTACAATAACAAAACAGATGGACAGGAGCTATTCCAACCAAACCCGTACTGGGGCTCTAGGTCGAACCTTGTGGGCAAGTGAGGTTGGGACAAACCTGTGTGAAAGCGTTCTCATCTTACCATCGCGATATACCCAAACGTCTGTAGATTACAATGATCACGAAGACATGACCATATGTACTTGATTCTGACCTGCTCTTCCTGTTATCCACACCTCAGCCAAAACAATTCTCCACCTTGATGTTGAGGTTGAGATTATCTCTGGATCTTTAGACTGTGAACCTGAGTCATTTGAGATGTTCTTTCGACTTGAGGTGCGTGACAGATGTAACACGCAACGCTGGCTTGAGTTCTCAGGCACCATGCTATCATGCGTGTATTGCGCGATGTCTATCTGCCTCCACAAGCGGAGTTGTCGAGACCGATGGGCGCGAAGAGCCACCATCACTTCTAGAGCCCAATCGGCGTGAAGAATGCGCTGGTGATGGTGTCTAGAAGATTGCGCTAGTGGCAGGGTATAGAAGAAACCGCCGGGTATCGCAATTATTCTCGAACGAGGAGCAGTGATCAGTACCCACAGACTTACACCTTCGAAGGCTTCATATCTCTTGCCTCGTACTGATGGTGATCAGTTTGACGATGATTGCGAAGGATGGGGTATCAGGCTCGATTCATTACGATTGCACCACCCAAGACTGAAGGCAAACGAAGTAATTAGGTCCCAAGATGGAAGGTAAGGACGTTAAGCCGCCGCGCAGAGTCCACGTCTATTATCATAAAATATGAAATACACGAGAATAAACATCCCTCATTAAGATATAGAACCCCTATCAAGTTATCGATACTTACTCTACAGTACTCTAGGCTTTCTACCTAGATAAATCTTCCTAAGATCTTATAGTAGATTGGAAGTTATAATAGTTTATATTAGGATAGTAACCCTACCTAAGATATAATATAAAATTACTACGAGTTTTAAATATCGAGCTTATAGTTCTACGCTTCCGGCCGTCTTTTCCTTTAGTTGAATAATTAAGAGAATATCTAGCTCTAGTAATATAGTAGAGACTAAAGTAAGTATAAATATAACTCTTTTATATAAAAGTCTTTCTATAGCTAGGATATAGATATAGATAAGTTTATCTTAGTTCTTTAGAATATATTAACTTTTAATACTACTTCTACTAGTACTCTATTAGTCTATCTTACTCTCAAAAAGTTAGTTATAGTATTTAAGACGACTAATATTCCGTTTAGTAGAGATATAGACTAGCTCGTATAAATAGATAGTATCCGTTAAGATATGCGTATACGGATAGCTATAGATCTAACTAATCTATAAAAATATAAATACTAATAGCGGATCGCGGCTCCTACTAGACGGAGGCTTACTTTATATTCCGTCTTAACTAAGCAAGCGATAAACGTTAATACGCGAAAAGTATGGTATGCAATCTGATATAGATCTAGTATATTAGGTAAGAACTAAAGTGCTAGACGATATCTAAGACTCTAGCGTATTATTAATTTTATCTAGAGCTTGTTCAAACTCTTCATCGCCGTGTCTACCGCTATCCCCTTTACCGGTTACTTGAACACCTGACGTCTTTACCGCCTTATCGTCTCCGATAAACAGCTACGATAGCTGCAGAATTCGAGGGTCTATGTAAGGTAAGAGTCATCGATCTCCATTAGCTAGCATAGCTCAATATTGGCACGGGCCGAAAACGATAGCGGCGTATCGTACTCCGTGAGCATGCGAATTGAGATCGGAGCGGTAGGCGGGATCGTAAGTGAATCTGTATCACCTCTATCTGGAACTGGCGTGGGATCGCTAGTAGATGACACACTCGCCACAACAGACTGAGACCTGTTGGTAGATGGCAAAGAGATCAATGGGGCGGTAGAGCTGGCCGATACGCGAGGAAAAGCGTATAACATCTGATATAGATCCGATGTGTTGGGTAAGAACTGGAGCGTCAGACGGTGTCTGGGACTCTATTGTGGTATCCGGCGGAAAGAATGTTAGCACGTCGATCCGCCGTAATAAAGCCGGACCCAAGTGAGGCTGATAACAGGCTATGAGGGCTAATTGGAGTCTACGTATGAGCTATGTATGAAGATTATATTGCTGTATAGAGATAGTGTTGATTGCGTCTTCAATCAATTGATTGTATGAAATGAAATAAGTATGAAATGATGAAAGATATCTTATGAGTTAATGCATTGTATTCTGTTGTTTTGTCGTACGGATGATTCGTATGTACTATACTAGGATTGGGAGAATCGCAGCGGGCCCGCTGCGGTTCACTAATTCTATGCCCCTTTGGCTACAACTAAACTAAACTAGTCTTGTCATCTTTAAATCAAGTTCGATATCGATAAAGTCCTGGCAATCTCGAAAGTCAACATCTCCAGAAAATAATCGTTGATCATCTTCACTTGACAGTCACTTGTTCTTCCCAAAGCATGGTGGTTTCTGGCGACCCAGAGACTCACAATCACTGAAGCCGCCTTGGGCCCATCCGATTTCCTGTCCCTCGGGATATTGATTACTGATAGGATTTTATCATGTACAATTAATCGCCAGTGTCTACCACTTCATCTACAATCCCCCGCCCTTGCATTGATGACGTCCCGGCATCTTCTCCGCCAAGCTCTACCTCCCTACCCCGGAACAGGTCGATTTTGTTTATGGTGGATGTCCTTTGCGTTTGGTTCCGCTTGAGGAGGCTCCGTCTCCTCTGTCTCCGCAGCGGTTCCTAGCGGGATCAGTCACCACAAAGACAGCAGCAGCGAACTGCCGGAAGTTGTGCCAAGTAACTTCCCAAGCGTTCTTAACAAAACCCCTGTACGTCTGACGCTCAATCAAAATATCCAGGCGTGGCGCCATGCCACGCCACCAGACATCACGTCCTTCCAGGTGTATGAACCCCCGATCTGAGTTGATGCCCAATTCCCATCTGTTCGCATAGATAGACTGCCCTGGCGCGTTATCCCGGTGAAGAAGGTATGCAGCGAATGACGGGTGGATTTCCTCTGTGTGTCCGTTTTCTGTATTGAAAATACGAGAGCCAAGGGTGTGTATTTGGGGCAGCAAAGGGTCGATGCGGACGGTAAAGTAACCTGATATTTCGCCATCTGCATGTCTTTGTGAGACTCCAACATCGACCGTGAATTCTTCGACCCTCTGGTGTACCCATACTGGTGGGTCCTCCTCAGGGCAGGTGCCGGGTGGAGTAGATGAGCTGGCTTTATTATGGTCCGTTTGGGGAACCGGATTGCCGAGGGCTGGAAGTGCAACGTAGAGAATTTGAAGGCATAGGAAGCAGCGGAGGTTGAGAATTTGCATGTTTGTGAAGAGAGGAAGATGGAAGCTGTCCCCGCGGTGCGACTGTGCGGACAGTTGGGAGATGATATATCGTACTCCGTACTTGCGGAAATGAATGTTCACTTAGGTTATTATTAGCTCTTTTCTTGAGAACATTCTTCCGCGATCAATGCGTAGGGTAAGGTTGGTAGCTACCAGTACAGGCTAACCCTGATGGGCAACGATCGTTTCCATCTTCTAGCTATCGTAACGAATGTTCACTTTTATTAGCTCTTTTCTTGACAACATTCTTCCGCGATCAATGCGTTGGTAGCTGCCAGTACGGGCTAACCCTGATGTGCAACGATCGTTTCCATCTTCTAGCTAGCGTAACGTGGTACCGTTCGTGCCATCGTGGTCACCTTGCCACTTAGGTACCTACTCCACGGAGTAGTGCCGTGCTTGGGTGCGTCGTGAGGCTGAACCTTAGCGTTGAATGCCGCCGTGACTTGCGCCGAATGTCGATGCGAATTGACACTGTAAAGCCATCTGTATCGAGCGGCAAGGATGGCGGTCTTCGTCCCCCTCTCTCCTTCAAAGCACCACGACATCAACTTTCTCAAACCTGGTCCCATCATATTGATTTTCAAACCATCCTGCCCAACGTTTATCAAAGACTCAAAGTCGACGGGACATTGAATCGGCCATCCCAGCGAGGCGCTTTAAGGTATGACCGGGCGCATCTAGCGTTGAGCCACGAGCTTCACAGGATCATGGTTCGGCAATCTCGTATTCCCTGCCGGGGAATCAAGAGGAGCCGCCATGCAATTCCAACCTGCGTGGGGTCTACCTGCAGCGGTCTTTTGCACTCTCTCATCTGCATACACTCGTTTGGTTGCTATTGTCCATCCCTATCATCGTCGTTATTGTCTACCGGAGAATAATTTGGAAGTCCCGGTGAGTTGTCAGCATGATTATCGCCAGTCGCTGACTGTGGTAGACCCCAAGCTTATTCGCCTGTTAGGAGTCGGAAGCTCTGAACAAACGCAGATTCGTCGTCAAACATACCACTGTCTCTCCTACTCCACTCTTATCGCTCGCCCACATCATACTTGGAAGCTTAGTACGCGCATGGAGCAGTAGCAAGCTGGAGGGCGACGCGACAACTGGCCATATACACAAAAGACGTGGATTAATAATACATTGTAGTAGCCATGCAACGAGGTGGACACCGTGGAGAAAGCAGAGAAATGCTGGCGCTCGGCAGCACAGAGAAGCTGCCCGCAGGTATGGTAACAGAGGTTCCACAAAACGCGGGAAAAGCACGGAGCAAGCGATCAATATGTGAGATACACTGATGGAAGCTCTGGCAGCCATGCGGAGAAGGCTGACATAAGGCTAGTACTGCTGTTCGCGGCCCTCGTTGCTCTTCTCGCCATCGCAGGGGCTGTCATAGGAGCTCTTATCGCCAAAGATATCATCCATGTGAGCAAGAAATCGTCGAACAACGACGAGTCTGCCCTCGTTGCTGCAGCAAGTGGCTCGTCGCCCACGAGTACGTCAAGTTCGTCGGCCGGTCCGACGATCAGCACATCCAAACCAAAAACACCTTGCTCGAAGTCGGCCGACATACCCTCGTCGGCCAAGGGAACCTGGATCGATCCAACGTCATGGCTGGACATGAAAGACTTCAACTGCACCTTCACGAGTGAGACTGTTGGCGATCTGCCTCTTGTAGGATTGAATGACACTTGGGATGATTCGACACAACCCAATCCAGATGTACCAGCATTGGATTCTCCCTTCGGCTATGGTCAGCGGCCTTTTCGCGGCGTCAATCTTGGCGGCTGGTTATCGCTCGAGCCTTTTATCACGCCTTCGTTTTTTGCTGATGATATTCCTGATGAGTATACCCTGAGCAAGAAACTTGGAGACAAACTAGCGCCAACCTTGGAAAAGCATTACTCGACCTTCATCACGGAAGATGACTTCAAGGCTATTGCTGCTGCAGGTCTCGATCATGTACGAATCCCTTATTCGTATTGGGCTGTGAAGCACTATGACAACGATCCCTACCTATTCGGAGTCTCATGGCGGTATCTTCTCCGTGGTATTGAATGGGCAAGGAAGAACGGCCTTCGCGTCAAGCTCGATCTCCATGCAGTGCCTGGAAGCCAGAATGGCTGGAACCATAGTGGACGATCTGGTAAAGCGCATTGGCTTAATGGGACCGACGACGGAGAGTTGAATGGTCAGCGATCGCTAGACATCCACAACATGCTCTCAAAGTTCTTCGCCCAGGATCGCTACAAGAATGTAGTTGTATTCTACGGTCTCGTGAACGAGCCCTCTATGGACATCAAACATCAGCATCTCATCGATTGGACAAAGAAAGCCTTCGACATCGTCAAAGGGAACGGCGTGAATGCAGTGCAGATTTTCAGCGAAGGGATGAGAGGATTCCAAGCCTGGAATGGAAAAATGACAGGTTATGGAGACTCCCTGGCAATGGACGTGCACGAATACACCCTCTTCGACCCATACACCCTCGCCTTCAAGCACGCTGAGCGCGTCGCTTTCGCCTGCGACGCCCTTAGATCCCAGATAGCAGCCGCGTCAAATCCGGCCATGGTTGGCGAATGGTCGCAAGCAGACACTGACTGCACTAAATGGCTCAACGGAGTTGGGAGCGGCGCTCGCTGGAACGGGACGTTCTATGGCTCATTAGCACCCGCATGCCCCACAAAGGACACTAAATGCAGTTGCGACAAGGCAAATGCCGATCCATCAACCTTCACCTCTGATTATAAGAACTTCTTGCAGCATTGGGCCGAGGCGCAAATGTACGCTTACGAGAAGAGCTCCTGGGGATGGTTCTATTGGACCTGGAAGACGGAGGATGCACCGCTTTGGAGTTATCAAGCTGCTCTCGAGGGCGGTTTCATGCCGCCGAAGGCTTATTCCCGGGACTGGGATTGTTCGAAGGGTGTGCCGACAAGTTATGGTGAGTTGCCAGAGTTTTATTAGTTGGGTTCGAGTTTATCTTGGACATGATTTCTGTTTAAAGATTTAATCCGAGCTGGTTACGACTCGGTTGGGTAAAGGCAATGATGGATATCTTCTGATGCGATGTGAAGGCTTTGGGGCAGAGGTTTGGATAAATACTGGTCGTGTTTGGATACCTGTACTTTTTTCACGGATTTAATGTTAGTCACTGATGAATGAATTACCACGGCCGCCGCTCTTGGCTCCCTTGAACTAGGCAATCAAAAACAGTCAGTATCGTCATTATGATCGAGAGTTCGACTTCGTCCCCTTCTATGAGCATCCGCAACTCAAGCATTAATGCATAGGTGGACATGTCCATGTACAGCGGAAGTCACAACCATAGAGATGGATTCAAGAGACTGTTATGCCCAAGGCTTCCTCCTCTTGTAAACATGGCCTGGGTGACAACCGTGGTATGGCCTTCCAAGTCTAGGATACCGGTATGTGGCTTCACCATTATGGCCTAAGCCCATGTATTTGAAGACGGGTTCGTATTCCGTCCCCATCCTCCGCAAGATCGCGAGATCGCTTCTGACCGGCAATATGCGTAGAATCTGGTGCCGCGTACTTAAGGCTGACGAGCTGGGCCTTGATGACCTACCTCTCTCATTGAAGGAGTGGCTCGAATTTGATATCCCGTTAGAATATGGCAGCAGTTCTCTTGACTACGCGTATCCTCGCCGTCGCCATTGCGCGAATCATTGATGTTATTATTGCCGCGACCGTGCGGATTATAACCTGTATCAGTATGGAGGTTGGTGACTGCATTATGACCCTGTTCAGCCTTGGATGCCCTAATCGCAGCCCTGGTGGCTGCGGTCTTTGGTTCTTCTTCTTCTTGTTCTTCTTACATATCTTTGTAGACAGTCCAAGTTGCCATGACAAAGTCAAAGACGGCATTGGCCGCACAGTAGCTCTGATCATTGGGGTCATACCGGATCGCTGCGATCTGTTGGGATTGCGTCTGGGCTAGCATGCCTTCTTCGCTGTGCGCGAGATCATCGTCCCAGAAGGTATCTTTGACCGTGTTGCCCACCCGTTGCATCTCTGCTTGCTTACGTCTGCATTCCAGATATGCTGGATCGGCGGACGTTTGGGCTGCTACAGCCTGCTTATTTTGTGAGACTGCTACAGTCTTGGAACTAGATGCTGGGGCTACTCCAATCTGTCTCTCTTGTTTGGCTCTCCGAGTTCGATCATGTGCAGCTTCTGGCGTTTGCTGGACTTCAATATTGGCAACGTGAGATGTATGTGCAGCTTGCTGCCGATTTTGGGCTTTTTCGGCAGTCACTCACGATGATGGTGCATGTTCTGACTCGGGTGTTGGAGGAGGCATGTGATCAGGCGTGATCTTGCAATTTGGCTTCTCTTGATGGTCGCAAGTATACCAAGGCTGCTTGTCTTTGGCGCGGTCGATAATCGGACCATGCCAAGTTGATGTGGTCGTTGAGGCCGGTGGGGTGTAGATGCATTCGAGGTGAATTGCTAGTGCCACAGCGATGCATTCCTCCGTGTCACCGGTGGTCTGGACTTCACATCGATTGGGAAGCTTCACGAGCCTCTTGATTTTGGGCTCTTGCTTTTCTACTTCACCGGCATTGGCCGAGTTGTCTTAGTTTACGTGTCGCTGGACGCTTGACTTTTTTTGCTCGGCAGTGGCTGATGATGAAGTTTCTGGCCAAACTTAATTCAATCATTTGTGGTCATCTCATTGGACTTACGAGCTGGTTGTGGTTGAGGTTGCTGCGGCCTACCGGGTATTGATGTGATGTGAGAGCCATTGGAGGGGGCTTGATCACTACTGTTGTTGTTGTTGTCGTTGTTGTTTGTTGTGAGCTGGGAGCTTGAAGCTCTATCAGCATCCACGGATGATGGGTTTGGCGGGAAATCCTTGGGGACTCGACCAGCACCCTTAGATGGTATGAGTGAGGGTGAGAAGGCACCCGTCGTGGTGGTGTCTACAGAATGTTAGTCAACTGCTACAAACAGACTCTTGCTTGCTGCGCAAAACAAGTTAAGCGATGAGATGTGTAGTGTGGCAATGAGGAAGGTGGAAGAGAGTCACAGAAGCAAACCTTAGAGATCGGAATACCACAAGAAACCGACGCCCGACTCCGCCCAAATAGGCAAGCAAGTACTAGGTGTGTTTTCCTCTACCATAACGCCGACATTCTACAAGCATCCACGAGCCTCCCTATTCGTTCTCAGAAGGGTTCCAGGCATTATCATAACTCATCTCTAGAAAAGTAGATTTCCATCACTCTCCATCGCTGACATAACCCCGACTAATATTCTCGGCGAACACTGTCTTATTTTTGATATACCGAGCACAGCACCACTTTGAAATAAACCACCTTCCCACGATCATGGACTCTTGGATTAATGGCCAAGTCAGATCTCGTGGAATACGCGTATTGAAGCTGAAGGCTTGTGGCAACGTTTAATGATTGAATACTCCAACAACATCTTGTGCCGATGGCATTGAACCAATGGCAAGAGCTTTTCCCCAACTTGATGCTCGATAAGCAAGACTTCTATGGCGAGGAGCAACCTGAAGGAGCTCAGGTATTGATTTCTCTCGACCTGTCTCCTGGAATTTAGAATTGTTCCCAGCTCTTTTCTAATGATCGAAACGCAATGCAAATCAAATCAATGTGAATAGAACCATCGCACCGAGAGCGTGGCCATCAAGAGTCATGCTTCAATTTACTCACTA
This sequence comes from Venturia effusa, assembly GCA_007735645.1. Taxonomy (NCBI): domain Eukaryota; kingdom Fungi; phylum Ascomycota; class Dothideomycetes; order Venturiales; family Venturiaceae; genus Venturia; species Venturia effusa. The sequence continues at coordinate 418,886 of CP042198.1, forward strand.
TCAATCGTATGAGCGCTGCTGATCACCCACTACTCCGGGCAAGGACTTATGCTTCCTCGAACCTTGCATGCATATAAGAACAGTGTCTGCTCAATCCTGGATCACTGTCTTACCAGCCTATGATATGGTGTCTGTCATGGTCTGTTCGAAATTTGTCCTTCCCTAACAGACCTCCTTCACGACTCACAGCTTACTTACCCTCTCATTCCTCAAACTCATCCCCGTCACCTGTTCAAGCTCCTTGAGGGCAACATCACTCTTCCCAAGCGTGACCTTTATAGTCCTGAAGCCCCTCTGCTTGGCCATCCTCAAATTCTGTCCAATGTCATCCAAAAAGACGATGTCCCCTGCGTCAACCTCCACGCCTCTCGTTCTCCCAAGCCTCCTCACCTCCTCCAAAGCAAAATCATAAATCCGCTGTTCTGGTTTCCTCATGCCGACATGCGCACTCGAAATGAAGATATCAAATAGATCCTTGATATCCTCCCTCTCATCACCTGCCCCCTCGCCAGGCTCATCAACGGGACACCCAGTCTCCAACGCCCTCACTTCGCTGCTTTTGATGCCAGAAAGAAACAGCTCGCCCTTCTCATCCTTGATGCCCTCCGGAAACGCAATCGTATTCGACAAGGCAGCAACAATAAACTTGCCACTCACCTTAAGCCGATGAAGCGCAGGAAAGATGTTAGGATCAGGGCTCCTCGCCATCCTCATCATATTCCAAAACATTTCCTTTGCATCGATATCCACCACGGGTGGAACACCACTGCCGCTTTTGTAGCTCTTCGGCAAAAGTTCCTTCTTTGTCGGGTCTGCTAGTAGTTTGCGCCAGTATGCGGCCCACCTCTTAGGATCCTCTAGCTCTGCCCGGAAGACCTTGAAGAAGTCATCATCGAGTGTGATCTCGCCGCGCTCAGCTTTCTGCCAGCTGCCGTTGGGTGAAGTACCGGAGATGGTATGGTTTATGTAGCCCGGAGGGATGGAATGAAGGATCTCGTATTCGAGGATTGCTTTGAAGGGAGAAATGACGCAGACGCCGCCTATATCGAAGAGCTTGTGACGTTACACTGTCAGCGAATGGGTTTTCGGTTGGGGTATGCGAAGGAGCGATGAAAGCTAGGATGGGATAGATTGAAAATACACGTACTACTACCTTCGGGACCCTTGAGGTTGCCATGATGATTACTCGAATCGTTACGCTTCGTCAATGTGGCGGCTCGTCGTTGCCTTGGAGGTGAGGTCCATCCGATCACGCAGTGATCGACGTGACAATATAGAAATCTTGAAGAAGAAGGACAAAAAGAAGCGAGCATGCAGTCTCGACCACGAAAAAGTGAAGTTCTACATCGGTCCAACAATGCGATGGAAGTGCAAAACATGGGGTACTGTTTACCGATGAATCCAAGGTTGCCTCGGCCCAAAGCAGGGGCCACTCGCTGGTCCACTCTTGAGTGATTTCCTCAATGGTAAATAGATAATGATACGTAGTAGTCTTGATGATTTTAGATGATGGTCTCAACCTGGGGAATCAGCCTGGTAAGTGTTTGAAGCTTACTCGGCGGAGGGTGAACTCAGTGAAACCCAGATAGCTGTTTGACTATCATCCATGAAGCTAAACCACGAAGAGTCGTGTTAGGATGCTTGCGAGTCAGTAAGAAGAGCTAGAGTGTAGTAGAACGTCAGAATTAGTATTAAAGTTACCCCGAGATCTAGCATCTGTTATTTCGGGACCCCCAGGTCCTACACGTCAAGTCCAACTTGAAAGCCCCCACAAGCCACCGTGGCAAAAATATGCGAAAGAGCCGTGGCCCCTCTGTAACAATGAAGCAGAATTTCAACGTTATCCTCAAACTCTTCCGGTAATAGATTATCAAATATTCAGCAAGCTCTCGATCCAAGAGCAACCATCAATAGAACGTACACACGCCCTCTCTTCTTCATAGCTTGCAGCCCTTCTCTTTGTGCATCTCAACTAGTGCTAGTCGTTGTCTGCTGATTGTTGTTCCTGCTATAACGTCAGCGCCTGCGCCATGGCTATCGCGCACCAGCACCATGGTACCCACCTACCTATTCCTGTTTGGAACTGTCACCCCAAAGTAAATACCCAAGGCCAGACCCAGAATGACCATGATCAGCACCACAAGACCCAAGCACCACCATTTTAGTTTCCGTGCGTTACGAGCGCTTTTGACACCTTTGGTAAGCTGGACATTGGCGTTTTCAGTATCTTTAACGACGTTGTCGGTCTGCTCTTCAGTGGCTTTGACGGAGGCTTCCTGAATGATGACTGTTTCGGCAAGATCCTGGAAAAGCTGGTTGAGCTCTATCAAGGTTCGCTCGATCTTTTGAATGTCGTTGTGACGGGCACGGACAGCACCGAGGACAGAGGTAGCTGCGCCGGAGCGATTGGATTTGAGCTGTGCCAATGATTAGCTGTTGGTGTTTTTGGAAATGCAGCAGCAAAGCTTACAGCTGTCTGGAAAACACCCTCATCGCCCCAATTGGCCTGAGCAGCCTCGTGCACCTCCTCGTCCGTGGCATCTGGGTTGACGATGCGATACTGCCTTGCAATCTGATCCTGGTAGCGCTTCTTGTATGTAGCCTCCTCTTGCTGGTACTGCTCCAATTGCGACTTGAACTGACTCTTCAAATTGCGAATCTGGCTGTCCTTGGTTACATTTCCGCCGGAACGCGCAGCGTCCGTCTCCAGAAACTTGATTTGATCCTTGATCTGCGTGTTGAGGATCTGAGTCTGCGATACGAGAGATTCGACTTGGTTCGACGACGAGCCATCAGGCGAGGAGATTGCGCGCTGGTGGGCAGAGGCAATGGCGCTTACTTGACCTGAGAGGGAGGTGATTTGCTTTCGGACGGCATCGACTCGGCTCAGGAAGTCCTGGTTCGATAGTACGGAGGGCGCTTGAGTTGGAAGAGTGTTGTAGGGTACTCCTTCGGTCTGTGAATAGTTCGAGGTAGCGGACTCGTAGTGCGCCAAAGGCGGGGCGTTCAGGTTCTGCTGCTTTGCAATTGTCAGATGCGAAGTTGTGGTATGGGCTCATTCGCAATGCTTACACCACCATAGGGGTTGCCCGATTGATTGTAGCCACCTTGGCCGCCATATGGGTTGCCCCCGTACTGATCGTAGCCCGAATTTTGCCGGTGGTAGGAAGACATGATTATGGAGCGTGTGGTGTTCTGGTCAGGATGCAGGCGGGAGGAGGCGGAGGTTGAATCCAATGTCTTGCTGATCAGACGCGCGGGAACGATGGTTGAAATCACGACGAGGGACGAAGCTGCGAGTAGCAATCGTAGGTATGTGAGCGGGTGTGTAGGGATCAAAAGCTGCTGCCTTTGACCAATTGATGGATAAGGTATCAACTGAACGTTTGCTGCGGACCGACGGAGCTGGATGTCCTAGTAAGATACTAACCTCGTCTCGACTTTTTGCGCCTGATCCTTGCTCGGCATCACCACCCTGCGCCACCATTCCGAGTGTTGAGGCAATGCAAAGTTGCAGTGCCTCAATGCTTGCGTACTCTGATTGACAGTACATAGTACAGCTCTTCTTTCTATACATGTCGCCGGGAAGAGGCGTGGGAAGACGCGCAGGCTGTAATCTATTCCCCGTCCTCTTTCATGATAGCTCCTCCAGCAGCCCGATTATGAAATGATGGCCGGAGCATCCTCTGCCCTCTCTTCACTCTACGAGTAGCTGCTGATCCAGTACTGATCAGTCATGAGTGTCCTCCAATCGATCAAGACAAAACTCTGCAGCCTACTGAAATGGCTCGGCTCGCTGGCAATCTCTATCGACGGGTCTCGGTATCGCTTGTTGCCGTTCATGCATGCAATGCTATTCTCCATGACCAACGACTCCGAACTCGCTGCGCAAGTCGTCCAATGCGAATCGCCATCTAATCATCTTAGATTGGTACACCATTGAGCGCGAGAGCTTAAATCTAATTGGTCCTGCGCCCGTCCTCCTTCTCACATCGCGTCTTTACGTCCTCCTTCGTCTCCCTTCACGAAGTGCTCGCCCTCAGTCGTCACGTCCAGGTCTGAACAATCGTGGTCTGGGCACTAAAGATCATGCTGTTGAATTTGTTTGTCTTTCACATCAGCTTTGGCCTCAGGAAAGGAGAAGCCTGAGGGATTTTGACATGCGGCGTGCGGCTGCACCACGGGAACTGTGAGCAGGCCATGTGGAAGTCCGTCCAAGAAAACGAACAAGACGAGGTCGGAGGTTTTCGAATGATGATCAGCGAGAGTGCTACATATTATTCCCATGATTGTATCCAAGCAGGTGTTCATTTACAAGTGTTGTGAACGTGTAGAGAGGCACGAAGCCGTCGGTGTTTCGCCCTTTGTAAAATTCACATCCAAAGTCTCGACCAGGCCCAAAGCAGAGCATACGGCCGATCAATGCTTCTCCAGAGTCCAGACCACAGCTCCTTCCAACTCCCCTCGTGAAACCCTCGCTGTACCACGACTATACACATTCACCAGTACCTTTTCGCCCACTCAAGTCATCCACCCTCCACCGACTCTCCTCGACTCTCATACCTACATCACCCATCGAACCACCACCGAACCCAACAATGGCAGGCGGAGGTCCCGGTGGTGTGTTCGACGGAAGCCCCGGGTCAACTGTGCCTCCAAAAGAAGATTCGCTCTGGCTGTCCATAGTCCTCCGCGTTGCTGCTGTCGTCTTCGCCGGCATACTCTCATACATCCTCTTCCGAGTATGCACCGGTGCTTGGGCGCAATACAAGAGCAATCCCTCGGCCATTCTATTTAGCCTGCGACCCAAGAACGGGTACAAACGCGTGCCCACTATACGGATACATGACGAAGATGAAGATGAAGACTACCACGATGGAGAGAGCTTCGAGATTCAGCGGGCTCCCAATTTGTCGAAACCTCTGCCAGATCGACCGTTGCCAGACAAGCCGCTGCCTTCTCCGCCCGGCGCTGTATGAAGGAGGATAGATGGGGATACGGATCAACTGTTGAAATATTGTAAAACATGGACTTCCTCGAGTGCTGGAGGCTCCGGCTCGGCCCAAATCGCGCTTGTCCTCAATTGCCACATGGACTTGTTACCAGACAGGGCATTGCAATTCGCTCGATGATAAGATATGCGTGAGGGCAGAGAGATACAATCGCATACCAGGCAATGATGCTTCTTGACCATGAGCAGAGGTTTCACGAAGACCAACAATTCCGAAAATCAAGGTGTCCTTGAGTTCGGCCTTTGTCGCATCCTTTGTTCATGAAGCGACAAGATCTGACCAGTCCGTATGCACCCATCGAGCAGGCATCAATCATCATGTCGCGAATCATCGGTACGAAGAAGCTGTTGGAAGAGCTGGATACCTGGGAATTCCGAGCAAATGAGCATACACGACTTTTGTCAGATGATGGATCTACTGGAAACAACAACAACAGTCTCGTACTTGTAGAAATAGGAGAATGACTGCCAAGCTTTGCAATGACTTGAAGGCTTATTCACGCGATAATAAGCTCGGTCGTGGGGCTTTGGCGAGGTGCTTCTATGTTCAGCGGGTGCCTGCGTTTGGTGCCTGGCCTCTTCCTTGTCCGTACGACAATCAACCAAACGATTCTCACACTATAAACAGCATATTTTCCTCAAAAGTCTTTCCTCCTTGACGCTTGTCATTTTCGTGATATCCCCTCCCTCATCTCCTCCCACTTTCTATATCTCTGGCACTGTGCTCCTTCAGTCATAGTCTGATTAAGCATGTACGCTGTCATGTCCTCCAGTGTTGTTTGACCAGACATGAGTCTCGGATGCTGGCATTCTGACAGTTTCCCGTGCACTTCTCTCAAGCAGGCAGCCATGAGCATCGACATTGCTGCGCATCCAGCCCCTTGTCCCAAACACGTCGCGTTGTCTGGTCTAACAAAGACCAAGTTTGTTAGGTTTTCTGATCATGTCCTAGATCTCAAACACGTATTGGCGTGGTGTACTTCATCCCAGGCGCCGGTCTATCCTTGCTTCAATGGACGACCTCACCATGAGTGATCTGCAAAGTACCAACTTCAGTGGGTTTCCGGATTTTACTGAGCAAGAGGCAGATGCCTTACACCAAAATATACAACCGCCTGCTACTCCGTCGCCCATTTCAGGAAACGACACGAGTGGCGAACATGATGACTTTCGGGATTTGTTCGAACCAGACACCGCTATTCCTTCTATCGAGCCGTCAACGCCCACTCAAGTCAAGGATGGAAATACGGAAGCCTTCGAGAAAAATAGTGCAGCCTATGGCATCAACAATGAAACACCTGTGAACCTCCTTACGCCGACAAACATTGTTGGACTGAAGAACGAATCGGCCGATCCGGCCCTTTTCTCGACAGATGATATGGATGCGATATTTGGCAAGAGTACAATGTTCGACGACAATTTCAAACTCGACGAAGCATACAAACTGGAAGCAAGCAGCCCTCTACCATGGACCAGCGACGTCAAACTTACAGCCACAGAAGCACTGGCGAGTCCATTTGAACCAGAAACCAAGCTCGACTATTCTTACGTGAGTGACATGCAAGTGTCATCCGACCAACAGGTCCGGGCACAAGCTCGTTCCTTACATCCACAACAACATGTGCAGATCCCACGACAGAGCCGCCTACAAGAGATATACTCAGACTATACGACCGCCACCATGATAGAAGAACCCCACACGGCACTCTACCGTTTCCCTGACGGCCGCCGTCGATCTCATACTGTGCCTCCAGAAACAAGACTGAGCATGCGCCCACCAGCCAACATGGGCTATTCCCATTCCCATTCTCACCCACATCCTCACCGCCAGCATCAATCACCGCCCCAGCCACGATTTCACAGAGTCATGGCAGAACATCGACATCATCCTGTGACGCCTCCACCACCGCATATGCGCCATCACGTACCAATTCATGGAGGCTTTGGAAGAGGACAGCCTGTGTTCCATAGGCAGATGGAGCCGAGAGGAAGACAGACAAGTCCGGAACCGAAGAGAAAGAGACAGAAGGTTGGGCATCATGTTGTCGAGGCGCCGATTAGGGAGCCAGTCAGTCATCTGTTTGAGAGTATGATGGGGAACGTAGAATTTGTTGTTCGGCAGGGGTTGGCGGGCATGAAGTACAGAATGGATGACGAGTTTGAGAGGTTCGTTTTCCACTTTTCTGTCGTATTGATGTGTGGTGGTATGGAGATTGATGCGGGAGAACGAGATGAGTACTAATGCCATGATAGGTCACTTGCAGATTCGAGACTTCAGAATTCGAGGATTACCAATCTAAGTCAACCGCTGGCACCGATGGCATGTCGTGATCCGCCCACGTTTTCGGTGCCCAACTCTGGAAATGAGATCAAACAGGCTGATAGTATGTCTCCGCCTTCTCCTTGCCTCTCCTCTCCTTCGCGTCCATTCTCCGCCTTCAACTCTATCTTATCTTTTCAAGACCATCAACCAATTGGACATACTCAGCCAGGTCATAAGCTGATGGCATTCACACAGCACAGATTGTCCAGTCTCTTCTCACCTTCTATGAAATTCCGTTCACGAGTACAATGTTCTTGCCTGATAAGAAGTTGTTGTACCTAAGGTTCATCGGCGCGAGTGGGACATTGTGTCATTTGGTTCTGGACTAGTGGACGAGAAGGCGAAATGACAAGGAGGAGAGGAGGGCAGAAAGAGGAGAGGGAAGTGGTGTGAATTGTGATGGTAGATAAGAGAGACTGACTCTTGGAAGGCGTGGTTTGGCATAAATAGCAGCTCCTAGAAGGGTGGTATGAGGGCGCTCTGTGGGTGCTTCGACTCGAGCTGAAGTTTGTGGATGTATTCAAATGGTTACAATCAAGACTTCTCATTCATTCCTGGCGGATTCATCACAAGTATAATGGAGGAGCTTTCACAAAACCTATGTTCGTATTGGGCTAGTCAGAGTGCCTATCTGGATTCCTGGCTGACACTAAGATGCGCGAGAACGTTATGATGGAGAAGATGATGGCAAAAAAGCTTCTCGGATTCCATTTTCAATTCCAGAGCTGTGATAGGCTTCGATCGAGCTTGTTAGGAAGGAATAACGATTCCCACAAGAAAGGAGGAAGACTGAAAGGCAGGAATGGCTATCTTTCCTCGTAATTAGTAGACTTATGAGGTGTGACATGTCTTGTGACAAGGGGAGGCTGACGCTCAGGCTGTGAACCCCTAAAATGCAGGCGCTAATCTCGCGAGATCGCAACCACCTGCACAAACCCAAGGACGCGGCGGACTGAAGATCAAATGCGCAAAGCAACGCGATGCTACGTCAATTGGCTCAAGGACGCTTCGTATGCCACCACTGTCGCAACATACTATACAAACAATCCAATCGACAAATATCTTCCCTCGTCTCGGCACCACAACCTGCAGAACTCATTCCAACCTCACCTGTTCGGACTCGATTCGCGCCCTCTCCTACTGGAGACCTGCATCTAGGCTCCTTGCGAACGGCCCTATACAACTACCTCATCGCGAAACGAACGGGTGGACAATTTGTTCTGCGGATTGAGGATACGGATACGGTGGGTGGTACCATGCCCTGAACCGGTACTGGAAAGACCTAATTGGGGCAGAAAAGGACAGTACAGGGAGCTGAGGAGAGAATATACAGAGATCTAAGATGGGCTGGTCTCGAATGGGATGAAGGTGTGATGCAAGCCTTGTGGTTCACAGGCTATGAAATGGCATGCTAATTTAACCACTTCAGGCCCTGAAGTGGGTGGCCCATACGGTCCGTACCGACAGGTCAGTCCGTCGAAAATTTCAAAAATTATACACTCTGCTCATGTGGCCTCATGGCTTTAGTCTGAGCGGAGAGACCTTTATGTGAAGCACGCCCACCAATTGGTTGAAGATGGTCATGCCTATCGATGTTTTTGCAACGCCGAAAAATTGTATGTCAAGGGCACACTGGCAAAAGGAGGCGGAGGCTTTGGAGTGGGAGGCTATGACCGAACTTGCTATCATATCTCGAAGGAGGAATCCGACGATCGAGCAGACCAAGGACAACCATTTGTGGTTCGCCTCAAAGCACAGGACGTGCCGTTCACTGCGAAGGACCTCACCTATGGGAAAATAGATTTACCACGAGCAATGGGAGGAAAACATAGCGGAAAGTTTAGGGATCCGGTCTTGCTCAAGACTGATGGCTTGCCGACATATCATTTCGCCAACATTATCGACGATCATTATATGGAAATCACCCACGTTATTCGAGGCGATGAATGGCTAATCTCAACTCCTCTGCATCTCGAACTGTATAAAGCGATGGGATGGAGAGAGCCTGTATGGTGTCATGTAGGCCTGCTTTTCGGCAAGGACGGCGCCAAGTTGAGCAAAAGGCAAGGATCCTTCAACATGGAGGGTATGAAGCAGTCTGGAATACTACCTGAGGCTCTATCGAATTATCTTGTGCTCCTGGGCTGGTCTCATCCCGATAAGAGCGATTTCAAGACCATGAAGCAGCTTGAATCTGAGGTCCGTAGGTAGAATCTGTCTTCAATGCATGTGCTAACAACATGAAGTTTACTCTCAAGTTCAGCAAGGGAAATCCCATTGTTGGAATGGAGAAACTTGACTATCTCTCGCCAAAACACGCTGTAGCACGCGTTGAGAAAGGCGGTAAGGATTACGAGGAAATGCTTGACCTCGTGGTAGATCATGTGCGCAAATTGTGCCACGAGAATGCGGATAATCTACTGCCAGCCATGACCAAGGATGAAGAATCGCAACGAAAGTATATTGATGCGGTGCTTCGTCTCGACGCGAAAAATTACAGGACCGCTCTTGATTTCGTCGCTTCGCATGCCTACATGTTCCTTCGCCGCCCAACAGAGAAAGGATTATCTGGTGTTCAGGGCTCTTCATATCAAATCCATGCGTCCTGGGGCGAACAACAACAACAGTTCAGAAGCAGGATACTAGAACATCTCGAGCCTCTGGCATTAGATCCAGCTCAGTGGACACACGATGCTCTTGCCAAAGCGGTCGCGGAGCTTCAGAGCAGCCTACATGCTGAATCGCTCACACCTGTGGCTGGTAAAGAGATTTCCGGCCAACAGCAGTCTGCTTCCCGGTCTATATCGAATCTTGTCTGGAAAGAACTCAGGAGTTCTGTATGCTTCAGTCAACAGGGTCCCAGCGTGGTGGACGTAATGTTGCTACTTGGAAGTGACACCGTGTTGGACAGAATCAGGAACGTCAAGGTCGTTCAAATTGTGAAGAAATGGGAGGCGAAGTGACAGCAACTTGAAAAAGCGGCGGCCTGAAAGACCCTTATAGACCAAGAAGGGGAAGCCATCATTTGAAAGGACCAAAGAAAGAAAAGCAGAGTCAGAAATTCCCTGCAGAGCCGAGAAGAATCGAGCAAAAGAGTCCAGATCTACGAAAAAGTGCAACGACCATCAGAATGAACAATCATCACATAGCAAGACAACCTTGGGGTTCAAATGGTACGAGTTGTTGGGGGAGAATAAGGTACGGATAGTGCTGACTCAGCCGCATCAATTAACGGAGCCACGGGAACGGCCGCAAAAGGTGGGCTGGAATGGTTTCAGCACGTATGCGACACTGGACGCGGAGGTAACGCAGAAGCTCTGCTCATAAAATGTAAGACTAACAAATAGGATATGTTCATCACTTTCTCTTTTCTTGTCTCTTTCATTGCCGACTGACACCGTCCTCTCTGTTCTTGTTTTGGATCTGAAACATCATCAGCCGTCGCCACGCTCCTGATCGAAGGTCTATTCATTGCCCTTGAGACACACACCGATGAGGCTCTGGCGATCTTGTTTGTTGACATCGTCAAACTTGCAATATTATCTTTCAGGAGCAGGTGACGTCAAGGTAATCTGGTGACCGCGCTTCTGATGTTCGACTGAGTGATTGCTTACGATGAATGACTTTTGCGCCTCAGCAACATTTACGACAGGACCTCATCTTTTCCGAGCCATGGCTATGCAGCATAAGCAAACGATTGGGTTCAACTAGGTCATGGTCTCTGAGCGCAGCCCTCCGTCCTCTTCTGCACGCTCCTGGTCATCAAAGAGCTCGGCGTGGCCCTCTGCATGTCTTGACAGCGCCTCAGGAAGTGACGGTGAAGCGGTTGGATCATCCGCAACAATGAAAAGACAAAGAGAGACGAAGCACACTTCTTTGTCTTTCTCAGATAAGCGCTTCTCATCTGGCAGCCATGAAAAGAGCAGAGCGTGTTGGCTCGGCGAGCAGATCCGCCATCAACGAAAGCGAATGGAAATGCTCGTCAAGAAGATTGCTGAGAAAGGAGGATTCAGAAAGAGCAAGGGGATTCTGGTCACGACGAGGATCGAAGTTGTTTCCACGCCAGTTGCTTCACCCACTTCACCAAATGTCATCTTTCACGATTATCCCACAGTTACTGCGACGGACTTTCCGAATGAACTTGGCCCAGCGAGTCCGCGATCCATGTCCAGGTTGATGGTCTTATTTCCGCCCTCCTTTGACGTGGACGTGGAAGTCGGCGCTGAAAGAGTCAATAGCAGGAGACATTCTTTGCCCTTCACTTCTTCACGAACGTTCCAAAGACTGACGACGATGGCACCAAGATCAAGAGCGAGTCCGCACAATGGTGACAGTACTTCGACTTTGGGGATGGAAGCGGAGTGGGCACAGTGCTTGGAGAGGACTACCAATCGATCTTTGAGGAGTTGTGGAAAGTTGGAGAACAAGGTGGAGGAGGAGGCCGTCGTATCTGAGGAGAATGTGAAGAGGAGGTTTCTATTAAACAGTGTTGGGGAAGATTGAAGGCGGACATTCTGGGCACTTTGGTGTTGGGACAAGATTGAGGAGACTGAATAAGCTGCGTTGAGGGTGCGACGGACTGGAGCCTTGGAAGAGATATCCAGGAACGAAAAGAACATCAACTCGTGGGAGGATGTCGAGATTGTCAGGCGAGTGGTTGCCCAATACGTGCTTGAGCTTCAGAATTAAGGGAGGTCGAGATTGAAAGGCGAGATTGAGGTATAGCTCCAAATCGAAGCCTGTCTATAAAGTATGGAGAAGGCTTGAAAATCCTGAATTAACAAGGTCATGATGCATGCAGTAAGTGAACAGTCTCGAATCGTCCTAAGGCTCCACTTCTATGAAGTAGAATGGATCTCAATATGCATCGCGGGAAGAAGCGATTGACGATGCTGATCTTACACAAACCGGAAGGAAATTTCTGTCAGTCTCAAGCTTGTCTAGACGGCTCTATAGAGCCGACCTCGATCCGAACACGAAACAGATAACAGACTGCCGGACACGTTGTCCCAGTGCACGCCTCCGCATGCGTAAAGAATGGGACTCGAATAATGAACTGATAGATACGACATACCTAGGTAGCAGACTGCAAGCAAGCCGAGCCCAAGATAAAGTCCAGGAATATGAAGATGCATCATGGTTGAAAAGGCAGGAGCAGATTCGGCGCTTGGAAGGGAGAGGTCGAGGGATTATGTCTTGAGAACGATTGTGAGAAAGTCGGTTGTGGGAGGAGATGATTGCGGCACGAATGGGAAAGGTACTACTGCTAGCAAAAACGGGTCGCGTGTATGGACGTGCAAGACTCGTGATTAGATTGGAGAAAGGAGAAGGTTCATGCAGGGAAGGCGATGAGGCAGAGTTGAATAGGTAACAAATTGTTTGAATAGGGATTGGGAGGTGTGGAGTACGTGCATATCTTCATACTTGATTACCTAGATGCGTTTTGAATCGACGGTCAGCTCCGAGTGGTAAGAAGAAGAACTTGAAGAAAGATAGACGCTAGGCTGCAGCACTATCACCCACAAACATCCCTTCGAAATCACGCCCGTGTGCCTTTTCCACCTCATCGTTAAGAAAACAGCAACTTACAAGCGCCGCAAGGTAAGAACACTCACCACTCACCGCTCACCACTCGCTCACCCACGCATCACAGATACCTACTGAACGACTACAGATATGGGCGCCTTCCAGTCCAGCCTCCTGGGCATAGGATCCACAGCCCACTGCCGCGCACGCCACCTACACTCGACCCTACTCTCCACTCTCGCCGAAGAAACCGCTGCCAAAGAGCAACAACAACAAGAAGAAGAAGAAGAAGACAAAGAGATGAGGGAACAAAGGGAACGACGACAACGCGAGCAACACGTCGCCAGCATGCTCAACATCCTTCAAGACAGTTGGCAAGCCATCATCGACTTCAAACAGCAGATGCTGCTTTCCCCGAGCGGCGAGATATGGGGCCCGGAGTTCAGCGACGTCATCTGGAGGGAGTATGTGCATATACGCGCCGTTTCAGAGGACGAGACGCATATGTTTCATGAGGTCGCTTGGAGGGTGATGAGGGAGCACGAGGTGTGGGCGAGGGAGCATGAGGAGGAGATTTGGTCGGTTTGAGCGTTGGCGATTTGCTCTGTGTTACTTTAACTGGGCGATTGTCTGGCTCGATCGTGGGTGGGTGTGGCGTAGTATCAGAAGGAGAGAGAGAGAGAGAGAGAGAGAGAGAGAGACGGTTTGTTCGAAGACAAGATGGAGGGAGCTTTGGGACAGAACATTGCTGGCACGTTGATTTTACCTCCTCTGTGGGACTTGGAGTATGATGACTGGGCATTTACCTAACGATGTTGTAGATGAATTTGTGGTGCATTCGATGCCTCTTTCCTGATACCGCGCCACATAAGACTCTTCAAGTGTACAATGAGTCCTCTCACCCGACGAAAGATGCCTGGGTGGGACGAAAAACGTCGACACCTCCCAGTCGTTCAGCTCATCAACAAGTAACGAACCTTACACAGAGGCTCAAAGTATGCCCTTCGAGTATGATAAGATGCCACTGGTTGACGCCGAGCAGATGGGCGCCTGCCAGTCTCTTCTCCTGCCCTGGGCGCAGACATGATGGACACGATACCTCAGGATTTGCCTGGCCAACACTTTGGCAGGACTCGAGTCAATCAAAGACCAAAGTGCGAAGCGCCATGAGCAGCTCAGGTCAAAAAGACAAGCGGTTGATCATTGCTGGATAATAGAGCGCGCTTGTTGGTACCGCCTTTAGGAGCTCGGGTAAACGGCCCCAGAGTGTTGGAGAAGTATCAACACATCCACGAAGCTTCGGAAAAACGAGACGCATCCTTTTCATCGGGTGGTTTGTAAGCTGGTAGAGGAGCACGATTCGCGAAGCCTGGTTCACGAAGCACGAAAGGGAAGTCACAGTGTTGGTACAACCACGCAGATATTGTGGGCAGTAATATCCACAGAGGTTCTTTGCACCCAGTGTGAGTCACCGCAGTCGCCAGTTTCTTCTGTTTGCGTTAATGAAAGCACCCAACCACTGCATCAAAGAAATCGAGCCCAACATCAACAACGACAAAGCCGTTTGATTCGCATAAAGCGTGTACGCAACCGTCGATTCCCATCTCCTCATATTAATCCAGGTCCCCACGCCTCGACAAACAAACACCACTATCATTCACAAGCTCTTCAACCACCCATAACATCAACATCGGCACCGGCCCAGGGTCCCGCATGGCTCCACCGTATGATCAAAACAGGGGCAGAGGAAGAGGCGGCTATCAAGGCAACAATCCAAGAGGTGGGCCACGAGGTGGTTCCAAGAACGGTCCCCGTGGTGGTGGCAGCGGCCCTTATGGTGGTGGGTGGAATGGTTACGGGCAAGGCATTCAAAACCATGCCGGTACTCCCAACAACCAAATAACACAAGGTGGTGGTTACTGGGACCGCTTCGGTAATTGGATTTCTCATCACCAACCATTCAGTCCTTACATGAACCCCAACGGCTATGAACATCTCAACCGAAGCAAGCAATGGAATCATCCCGATCCGCAAAAGGGACCACAGCAAGGTGTTTTCGCAGGTCAAACCAATGAAGAAGCTCTATTGGACGAGCTGCATGATCTGCAGACGAAATACAACAAATCGCAGGGCCAGTATCTGGCAAAGAAGGACGAGATCAAATCATTGTACGGAGAGAATTCTGTCCTGAAGAAGGAGAATGAGGAGTTGACTGACGAAAATGCGGAGCTGCGTGCGACGAGTGAGAGTCTCATAAAAAATGTGAAGGATTTCGGGAAGTTACTGAAAGAGCTGGAGGTGAAGAACAAGCTTTTGAAAAGGGAATTGGACAAAGCCAGAGGAAAAGAGGTTGGAGCCGAGGACATCGGGGAGGAAAGGGCTGATAGTGTTGCGCTGGCGGATGGAAACACTGGATTTAGTGTCAAGGGGGCTGCTGCTGAGAAAATCAAAGGGATCGAAAATTTGGAAGTCGGCACGAAACTGGTTCCAGCGCAGAATCGAGCAAGAGGAGAGATGAAGAATTCGAGCGAAGCCATGAAGGCGCTGATCGAGACTGAGGCTAAGGCCGAGGCCGAGGCCGAGGTCGAAGCCAACAAGGAAAGTGAGGCCACAGTCTTTGAAGCGAACCTGGTGAAGGAGGTGGATGAACAGGAGTGGGCCCCAGACGAGGACGAGGACGAGATCGATTTTGATGTGCTTCCAGGTGTGGCCATGGAGGACGAGATTGACTACGGTTTTGATGATCTCAACGAAGCTGAAGAGACTATGATAGCTGACGCTCGGCCAGTGGAGACGAAGATGAAGAAGAGGAAGGCTAGTGATGACGAGGGAGTTGACGTGGCCGAGAAGAAGGAGCCAAAGAGAGGGAGGCACCGAAAGTAGCTTCCGATTTGATTTCGGCAGGTGTAGGAGCGTTATAGATTTAATCCTGGCGGCCTGGAGAGACGATCTCGCCAGACCTGTAGCAATTTGCACGTGCAGAAAAGAGCACAGAGCGTGACCGACAGCAGAGAAGGTACTTGTTCTCCGAGAACATGGGGCCGAAGTTTTGTGGTGGAATCTGGTGGTCAGGACAGAACGAGTGGTGAAAGACTGACACACCTGCCTCTTGAAGACTTGCGTCTCACCAATCATGGAAGCATCAGTCTGACGTCTTGGTAGGAGGTACTTCCCCCAGCCTGTATCGTCGTAGATTTCGAATACGGGTCAGGTTCGAAAATAGCATATTCGGTCCGAAGACCGCGACAATATACATCTGCTCTGATCCGTACATGCAGCACACGTGTGGTGCCGTAAAAAAGCTCGTATCGAACGTCGGAAGAAATCTCGAGATCGTGCTGTAATTCGCGCGGCTCCGTCATGTCGTCCCCTGTGTTTTATGACAGCAACAACCGTAAGGTTCATCAAAGAACCCGGAGAGAGGCAGTCTCGGATTTAGGGCACGATGCAGCACAGACAGCACAATTCTTGCTGTACATGAACGGTCAGCCTTGTCTGCTGTGCTTCACGACCAGCTTGCAGGCCACGTCACCTGATGTATCCCGTCTGCTGGTCGACCTGAATATCCTCTTGGATGCAATCAGGCGCAGGAGGCTCTGCAGAGATGCCACAACGGATGGGGTAATGTGGCTACGGAACAGTTCCTGTGATTAGGCTGGGCCGCGGGTTGGAAGAACGCTCATGACTCGGGCA
The DNA here is from genome assembly GCA_007735645.1 of Venturia effusa. Taxonomy (NCBI): domain Eukaryota; kingdom Fungi; phylum Ascomycota; class Dothideomycetes; order Venturiales; family Venturiaceae; genus Venturia; species Venturia effusa. The sequence continues at coordinate 435,439 of CP042198.1, forward strand.
TCAATGCTGCAGCGCCTTGCACGGGTCACGAAGTCATAGCGTACGGCTGCAGGACGTTGCTGTGCTTCTGGCGCATTGGAAGAAGTCTACCTCAATCGGTGTTGCGCGCATATCGAAGAAGAAACTTTTCTCTGCCAAGATGAAAGGGCAGCGTTCTGAAGTTGGCTGCTGTTGAGCGCCACTTCTCGCAGCGAAACGCAGGAATGGCGGGGGAGAAGGAGAGGCGGTGGAGAGCTCGAACGATGTCGTCGTTTGCGTGACTTGACCTTGTCTTCGTGTGAGCTGAGGATTTGATGATGGACTTTTGCGGAGATTGAAAAGCAGATCGAAGACGATCGATCTTGGAGTCGTCCCAAAAGCTCCCGAAGACTGCAGTATGGAACTTTGCCCATCAAACTAAGTGGTTATCACGCAGGAGGTTGCATGAGTGCTACTAGTACTTTTGGCCGCAAGGGCGACGGCGTGAAGGGATACACGTATGAAGTTGGCACTCGCGAGAGTCGAAGCATGGACGACGAGGGAGCCGGATCGAGCAGGTTGCAGATTCAGAGCAGCGGGATTCCGGGAACGAGGTCAGCCCAAGAAGACACAGAAGACTAGGTTGAAGAAGATGTGGAGTTGCAGTGATTAGCGAAATGTGTCCCCAGGCGCTATCAGGGGCAAGGCAGTCAAGGCTTCCAGGCATCATGGGTGTAACGATGAACGCATGCACGCCCGTGAAGTGGTTTGTAATCGTACCACAGTATGGCACGACGTGCTTATTACTTTTGCTCGGCGAAGCGGCCATGGGGACGATGGAGAGAGGAGGTGTGTGTTGGATGGAAGCGGCGGAGTATGGATGGAATAGACCAAGCTCTCGTCTGTTGAATATTGAATATCTCGCGTGTGGCAGTCGATCCATCACAGCCGTCAGTCATCACATAGATTAGACGGAACGGCTCAAAGCCGGGCGCCATGATGCCAAAGATGTACTCCGTAATGTGAAGATTACATGGAGTTGTGGCGCAACGACTTCTCCTGGGACCTGGGTTAACGTTGGCCGTTTCATCACATCGCGGAGGTAGCTGCGAAGCCTGCGAAGCCTGCGAAGTCAAAGGCAACCTCCGGAGTCCAAGATCCAACAGCCTTATCCAGATGCAAAAGGGACATGGTCAGGGTCATGGTCAGCATTTCCATACGGGCTACCAGGACCGCAGTGGCGGCGCTTCTCCCAACAAGTCACGATACCTTCCTCGATAGACTTCAAGTTCCCGCAATTCTTTTCCACATCGAGCTACGGAGTACCAGTGTCTCACATCGACTGCAGTGCCGTCTACGTACTCCCGCCGCCGTACGGAGTAGTCAGGGCATCATTGTGATTTAGGTACTCCGTAGTGAGCCTTCCCCACGCTATCATTGGCGTCGACGCCTCACGTCCTTAGGCTGGCACCAACACCGACACCGAGCTCGATCTCCCGGACCCTTTCGAATTTCCACACAACCCAAGTTACCCACTTCTTGCCGAAGATTCTGGGAATCTGGGCCAACCCATCGCTGGAAACGTCTGTCGAATGTCAATCATCGCATCACGAAACATGCATGTCAGGTTGCATTCTCCCCGGTCCTGGACTCTCCAGACTCCAGGACTCTCCAGCTCTCCTCCAAAGCCAACTCGGCAACGACCCAGCATCCATATCGGTAAAGGAATAGAAAGCCACGGGCACTAGCCCATGTGCCATTGCCATGTACCTGAGCACGATTTAGCCTGGGTCCCTCAATCTACCACCCGGCTGGGTCTGCTTTGCTTCCGTCGCAGCTTTCTGACTGGCTTTCCGCCGCCGTGGCTCGTCCTCGACCATGCGAGAGCGGGTGCAGGCCTTGTGGGCCTCGCTGTGATCTGTGTGTGCGCAGAAGCAAAGCACATATCAAAGCTTCTTTTCTGCATTGGATCCTTCTCTCGCTTCCAATTGGATCGGTCGCCGTCGCGACTGGCTACGTAGCAACCGTCGAGCTCCTGGTCTGCCCGCCTTGGGTTTGGTTATTTTCCGTGTCCGTCGCTTGCATTTCCGTCATCTTCCCAAAGTCCAACAAGACATTCTCACCACAGCTATTCCTACTCACTTCAATCAATCGAGCTATCATCTCTGCCATGGCCAACTGTCCTCCCTCATGATATGCCTCCATGTCCCACGATGGAGTGTGCCGGTGCCGCTTTCTCCATCTCACCTCTGCTTACAACATGTTCGAAGATATCCACCGTTCTACTCAATGTCGGCAAAAGGTTCAAGAAAGCGCCATTGATGATGACCAGTATCGGGACAGAATGCAACCTCATCCATGTTGCACTATCACAGGTCCGGGCATTCGATTGGAGTGGCATGGCAGGCTACACGGACGGTCGCCTGGAACAAATGACGCGAGCGACAGAATCAATCATATTGGGCTGCCATTTGACCCTTTCCGTCATCGAGGAATATGCGCTTGAGCTGCAGGATTATGTCGAGGGAACGCCACTTTCACAAACCGAACAAATGGGCATTATGGCTCGAGTTCAGGTGTTGTGGAAAGAGGAGGAAATGAGGGAATTGCTTCTACAATTGCGAGGGTACCAAAGTGCATTGACAGCTTTGATTCGAGCTGCCCATGAGTAAGAGAAACTTGCCCCGCTTCAAACCAAACGTACTAACATCCGCAGCGCGGACTTCAGCGATTCGCAAGATGACTTTGCGGCCTCTAATTTTGCGGCCCTATTGCAACGATCTAGATCTTCTCGCGTACGCAAACCACTATCGATTCGTGCTGCGTTGCAACAGGCAGCTACGTACAGTAACCTGTCGCAGAACACCAATAGTAATTGCTCACACATAACCAAGTCAAACCATTCAGCCACTCCATCTTCGAGCACGATACAGTCACGGCAATCAAGCACTCCATCGTCGATCTCGCATACTGCCAGCACACAGTCCCTATCTGCCCTAGCAGTCGACCTTCTCGATGGCGCAGTGCCTACACCACTGGTTAGGAAACTTACATCCGACGCAGCGAGGAGGAAACGCCCTGCATTGCTCGCACTACAATCGGAAGAATCCAACAATGCCGTGGTGGAGGGAAGAGACATACATACGAATCGCAAGAAGGACCAATTGAGACGAAGCTCACCAACCGTTGGCCAAAACTTCACATTTGTTCCTGGAGAGCCGCCTCTATCAGGTTCGCCATCGCCATCAAAAGATGAAAATATCACCACGGCACTCGAGGAGAAAACCGCCGATCCGCGTGACGATCAGATCCCTCCGCCGTTAGAACCGTTGTCGTCACCTCCACCAACCGCCCCTCTTCCCATACCTCCATCGAGATCTCCTTCCAGGTCAAGATCGCCACATTGTGCACCTGAAATGCCTGCACGTGCGCCGTCCCGGGCATCCATGGTAGGTACCCGTGACGGATGCATGAACCGCCGGCCGCTCTCAGTCCCAAGCTCAAATCATGTTACGCCTCCAACAAAGGAAAATGAGCATCAGAATGATGCTGGAGGTGAGGAGCCCGTGGGATCACAAGAAGAGACGAAGAGCCACGAAGAACACCCCGATGCTGAAGACGGTCATTCACAGCCAGCAACACCACCAGCGGAGCCGCCCTCAAGCTCTCAGCCTCGTGGTATTACTACTTCAGACGATCGCATTGCGGAACCAAGAAAGCAGAAGTCCTGTTCGAGCATGCGCTCGCTCATAATAGGACTTCCAGAGACAGCTCGTTTGAGAAAGAAGGCGAGCGCCGAAGCATTTCGAAAGAAGCCAAGTACTGAACGATCGATTATCAGACCAGAGACAAAAGAGCCTGTCCCTGCTTTACCGATGACCGGAGTGGTTGGAGTTGTCAGAGGCAACGCGTTTGGGCGGCAATCACTCTCGTCCATGTTACCACCTCCAAGAACTTCTTCCATAGAAAGTCCTTCCGAGCAGAATCACAAGCGATCGGTGACAGATCTAGGCAATGACACTCAGATCTACTCTCTCCCCTTACGAGCTCCGCGCGGGATTGGGCGCTCAGCCTCCGATGTCCGACGTCCCCCACATCTGAGATTCCCAGTACCACAGCGAATAGAAACTGGAAAAAGCCTGTCGCCAACAGCGTCTGTGTCACTGTCATCACCTTTCAATTCTCTTGGATCGCCACTGTCCGGAGAGCCTACATCAGCCATTTCTGAGTCTTGGCCTCTCACCCCTGACGATGTGCACACCCCCGACTACCGCCACAGTCTTGATGAAGCATCGCGGCACACAAATCGAGACCTCCAGCCTGGTGGTGATTACTCGAGGAATTCGTCTTCAGAAAGGCACTTTACTCCATCCGGATCGACGAGTCGCTTGTTGTCTCCTGACCAAACGCCACGAGCCGGTCGATCCAGCGTTCCACACTCTTTGACTCCAAAGACTGGTCGGAGTAGAAACAATACCCTCATGACCATTAATTTGGAAGCAGGCGCAGGCGAGACGGTTGATGACAGTATGTCGACAGCCGGCTCCGTGGCGCCATCAGTGATGTCTGCACAATGGTTTCGAACACCCCGAGAGCGTCTAGGATTAGGGACCCAGATGAGCAGAGCAGAAGGACTGCCTTGGGAGCACTTGGACGTGGCCCATGAGAACCTAGAGGCTCATGTGCCTGCAAAGCCGAAGACCCCTCCTGCAAAAGCTTCCAGGGTGGCTAACGGAGTCACGAACATTTTTTCAGTCCTTCCACCTCGCGCTCCGTCACGAATGATCGAGAACGAAGGACGCTCAAACGAGTCACCGCCACGATCCCCACTTTTAACACAATCCTTCTTGACCGACGTACAGACGACACTACCGCAAGATAGGTCGGCGAAGATCCATGTAATTGATGACCCACCGCGACCAAGCACCAGCGTGAAGTCTAAGCGCGAAGGAGCCACATCGGACTGGCCGCGCACGAAATCAGTGAGGTCCACGAAAGAACAGAGGGATGCAAAGAAAAAGAGGAAGAGAGAAAACTCAAGATTTCCCACTCTGGGGGACATGGTGAAGGAATACAAAGCCATGACAGCGATCCGCTACACAGCTACGTACGCTCAAGCAGCAGAAGAACAACGCATCGAGAAGGAGATTCGCCAGGGGAAACGACCTGCGACCAGTTCAACAGGATCGATAAGATTGGGCGCAACGACGAGTCTCGAACTCCAGGCGCCCTCGCCTACGAATGCCGGCATCAACAACGAGAGATCAGACTCCCTCCACACCTCCCATTCGAACTTGCGCCCCGGTACTGACAGCTCTAGCTCCCACGCTGGGACTGCCAATGAACACAGCAGCCATCGCGTCGGTCCCCATGGCACGCATCTCCAAGCTAATGGACATTATTTCGATGCTGCTGCGGCACGCGCGAAGGAGGAGAAGAAACAGAGGAAGGATGGGAAGAAGCCTAGTGCATTTCCGACTGTGAAGGGGATGTGGAGTGATTATAAGAAGAATGCTTAAAGCAGGTATACTGGAGCCTACCAGAGACAGGAGGCTAGAAGTGTCGCTGAGCCGCAATCGCATTTTTCCTGAAGCTCCCCTTTTTCTTCAGTATGTTGGAATTTTGAAGGAATTGAGGGGTGAGGGGTGGCCACAATCTTCTGCAGGTACTTGGGTTTGCAGTGGATGAGTACTGTAAGATGCACGTCTGATTTTGGTACGCATGTTTCGTTTCTTACTTTGCTATGATCGCACAGATTTTCCTTTTGTTGCTTTGTGTCAAGCGTGCATGCTGCACGCCATCGAAGGAGAGATATGAGAGTAGTTGAAAGCAAAGGGACATGTTGGCATTGCGATCTGGTCATGGAAAAAAGGATCCGGGATTGTATTGTATGCTGTGTTTGTCGGAGTCGTGGACAGGGACAGGTTCCATTGTTCTCCGTCGTAGAACGTGCTGTCAGGAGCGCACATATACCCTTTTGAGAGTGGCTTTCGCGCCGATGTATTATTGATCTTCATCATCCAATGTCATGTGGTTGATTAAACCAAATTGTATCGACGGAGGTAGTACTGCAACTGCTCAACGGGATCACGTCCTATAATCTCGGCTTTGCTTGAGAGCTACCTTTGAAAGAATCGTGTCACGAAATAGTAGCAAGTGCAGGCCGATGGGAGGGTAAGGTGTGAATAACGCCGGTACGGGCGAATAGTGCTACCGCAATGCAAACTAGCGCAGGAGTATGGCTCAAGATACAGATACACATCCTACACGTTAGCACCGTGATCGTCCGCCGGAACGAGATGAAAATCTGAAGTATCAATCGTATTGTATTTTGCAGAATGATGGCACGACAATGTGGTATGCCGACCCTCGTGTACTACTTCTTCACAATCTGCTACCGTCCTTCTGCTTCGCCCCTGTGCCTTGCACATGCTCTTCCGCCAACCTTTTACCACCAATTGCAAATGGTTCACAGGGCAAAGTAACAGCGACAAATCTCGCGGGCTCCGTTTGAGAAGCGTTGAACCATTTATGCATGGTCCCCCTCTGAACAACATGGTCCTGTACCGTGATTCAACACACATCCTCCCATCCAAGATGACGCTCAAAAGGGAGTAGGGGAACGGACGGGAAACACACGTACGCCTGGCGCTAAAACGACCTTCTCACCGCCATCCAACTCCATCCCGATGCTGCCCACGACGCAAATCGAAAAGTCGACGGAAACGGTCCGGTGCATTTGTGACTCGCCGCCGGGTGCAATGTCAACCACAACCAGATTGGCTCCATTAGGTGTTTGCTCGGTGTTCGGGATCACGATATCGGATGCTCTGAAACTCACGGGATTGCTCTCGACGTCGGGGTCGAGGTATTTCTTAACGTCCTCGTCGTCTTGGAGAATCGCTGGGACAGAGGATAGGGCGTACGATCTTGCCATTCCGCCCACGCCTTGGCGACCATGGTAGAGTTGTGATGGGGAGGAGTGGAAGATGGATTTGCCTGTGGAATCGTGGGTGCAGATGTAGCGGCGGTTCGGAGGGAGGGAGGTTGGGTTTTTGGTGAGATTGGGATTGGAAGGGTCTGTCATGGCTCGTTGATTTGGACTCTGAGGGTCAGAGTGGGTGAGATTATACTGTTCAATACTCTACTTGCTCGCTATCTAAGAGAGCTGGCCTTTGAATTCCTTCCCCGCGGTGTATCGGTTGTGAACCCAGCATCGCGGGGCTTGAAGAATGCGGGTAGCATTTTCCTAGGTGGCTCATAGTGGTTCAGGCCGAATTGCACGATGCAAGAGGGATGAGGTGGGAAGTCGGCGAGGAGATAATACAAAGTAACCATTTGTCAGCCTCTATTCCCGGCGCTCGGAAATAGCCCGGCTCATCTTCGGTGATACCGAGGCCCGTTCTCGGTTCAATTGGTATCATCATACCACGGAGTTCAGAAGAACTCTTCAACCTTCATCCCGCAAAACGCATCCTTGCGGAACATTATGCTTCTTGAAGCTTCGGCGCACCAAAAGAGCACTTCAGCAAAATCCTGCATGGGTCTGTCTTTCTAGCGTTGTGAATTTCGCGGATTGTCTTCGGACAGTTCAATCTCGGTCTTCAATCTCGGATGGTCCGTGTATGCGGGGCAGGGAGATAATCGAGGCGCAGTTACTGTGCTATACCTATTTTATTAGTATAATAAAGATTCTTCCTAACGGTTTATATACGTAGTATTAACTATAAACTTAACTTACTACTATTACTACTTCCTAATTAGGCCTATATACGAAGCTTTAATCGCTTAATCTTACCTTAATTATAATACTAAACTACTATTTATACCGTAATCTCTAGTATAGGGTCCCTAAGAGGTCGGGTTAGGTTAGGTTTTAGGGGTACCCCCCTAACCCGCCGCGGGGGGGGGTAGAAATAGGGGAAGGCGGGTTTTTGGGTCGGGGGGCGCTTTTACTCCCGACCCGCTAATCGGGGGGAAGTCGGGTTTTTTAAGTTATATATTTTAATACTTAACCTAGGTATTATTAAGATCTAAATAGCTAGAATTATAGAGAAATACCTATTCTATAAGTCTATAAGGTTATATAATATAAAATACCTATAGGTCGTCCGTAATTAATAAAACCGTATAAAAAAGTTACGTTTTTTAGCTAAGAACCCGCCCTAATTAATCGGGTTAGGTTCTAGCGGGTTTAGGGTTAGGGCGGGGGGTCCTAGAGACCCCTAGACCCGACCTAAATACCCCCCCCCGACCCTCTCTACCCCCGAGGAGTTAGAGGATCCCCCGACCCCTTAGGGACCCTACTCTAGTATAGCCGTAGCTAGAGTACCGCTAAAGCCCTAATTAACCTTATTACCCCTAATATTAGTATTATTAATCTCGATACGGATTCCTTATTACTAGATATTATATAGCTATATAATACTTTAGGAGGGTCTATAGTAGCTAGATCTTAGGCGGGCCCTTCTAAACCGCTATAAGATTTATACTCTCTTAATAATACTTAATTATAGCTACTAAACTATACTAAATCTCTCGAAATTAAGGCCGTAAAATCCGTCGAAACTAAGGTAATTAACGACTTTATTATACTCGAGAATCGCTATCTTAAAAGATCTATATTTAAACCCTATCCTTATCTTGCTAATTACCTTATTCTAATAGTTAAAAAGCGATAGAAGGCGATTTCTATATACTATCTCTATCCGCTACTACGTATTAGTAAGCGCCCTTAAGTAATTATACTATCTTTTAAGGATAGTATAGATTACCTATAAGATTTTACCTTCTTATAAGGCTTTACCGTAGTTATATTAAGTAAGGCTAGATCTTAATAGTAAGTTAGCTATATTCGGTATAGCTATAAAACCCGTAATATACGCTATCTTCTAGACTACCGAGGGCAATAGATAACTAAATCTAGTAAGATTATTAAGAGGGTTTAGGAAAATACTACTATTATAAAGAAGGGTTACCCGTAGTTAGTAAATATCTTATATATTTAGAAAAAGTAGAGGTATAGTAAAGCTATAAGTAACTTTATATACTAAGTTACTATTAACCGCCTTAAAAAAGAATACTACGAGTATTACTAGATAGCGCCGGATCTATTTATATACGTATAATATTAGTACTAAGATAAGGATAGCTTTAAAGCTATTTAGATAGCGAGGTAGTTCGCTAAAACTTATATAAAATATTATAATATTACTACTTAATTATAGCTTTAAGGCCTAACCCTACGCGATATAAAGTAATATTATAATCTTTATATAGGGGACTAGGATTAGCGGCTAAATAAGTTTATATATAGTATTTTAGGTCTTCTTAAGTACTACGCCGAGACCGATAAAGATAGTTATAGTATCTACTATTAGGTACGGTTTTTATATATAATAAGCGATAAAACCGGTAATACTACGGCTTAAAATATTAAGTAGGTTATATAGTAGACGAAGCGCTAAGAGGAGTTTACTATACGCTTTATTACTAATTTTTATATTTATATATTAACGGTACCTTTAATACTAATAAAGAGGGCCTTATATTAGGTTTAGCTACTAGCGTATTATATATAGGTAATAGCTTCCCTATACTATAATTCTAGATAAAGTTAGAGAGCGCTAAAGCGTAGCTTTTTTTTCTATAATATATAAAGAAGATACTTACTTTAAGGAAGTTAAAAGACGGCTTATAGTACGAAGATCTCGAAATTAGTAACGTTAATAAGTTATCGCTAGTAAATAAGAATAGTCCTAAAGTTATTATTTCTAACTTTAGTAAAGGCCTTATTTTAGCGATACCTTAATCGCTATTTACGTACTATAGTTAATAGTTTTACTAGTAGTACTATACGGAGGCCTTTAAGAAGGTTATCTTAAAAGCTATAGCTTTAAAAGTAGATAGCGCCTATATAATTAAGTAGCGTAATATAATATATAGTAGTAAGGAGGGTAGTCTTATCTAGCTATAGCTAAAGTTAGAAACTAAGGCTAAATTAAATAAAAACTGTACCTTATTATTAGCTTTATTACTACTAGTTTACCGCTGTTACGTTAACGCTAATTAGCGGCCTCTTAAATAGTAATTAATTACCTACTTTATTAAGTATCTACTAAATCTAGGCGTAAACTCTACTTAAATCGGCGAGAGTAGTAATATAAGGATAAAGATCTATATATATAAAGAAGATACGCTCGAGATATTACTTACGAAGTTAATAATAGCCGTATAAATCTAGCTTTACTATACTACTAAAGTAGAGCTTTTAGACGACTTAAAAAGGCTTAGAATCTCCTATTTAGATAGCTAAATACGTACTATTACCGCCGATATCTCCGGGCTATATACTTATTATATAATACTTAAAATCTATAAGGCTTACGAGATAGCTTAAAGCTAAGAAATAGCGAGATTAGCTAGTAATAAAGCTATAATTAAAGATACTAAACTAATAGAAGATAACTACCGGTATAAGTATATAGTAAGATAGGGTTTACCCTATTACTATTAGCTTTAGTAGTATATTACGCGTAACTATATAATACTAAAATCCTTTATATATCTACGGTAGTTTCTTTTTAGTATATTTAAAGCCGAAAGAAGCCTTAAATAGAGCTCTTTATAGAATATAGATAGCCTTAAACTAATAAACTTACTACCGGAGCGTAATATAGGCTCTATCTACTTCTTCTCTAAGATCTAAGCTTTTATAACGCGGTTTAAGAGCCTTAATAAGCTAGAATAGAAGAAAATAGCTAAGATATTCGCCTATAAGTATAATAAGATAACTTAATAACTTAATACTACTATAGCCCTACCGAGTAATACTAACTTTAAGGTTCGGAGAGAGGTTTAGAGGGTACTATTATCTTAAAAAGATACTTATAGCCCTATAGGGGTACGTACGATAATATCGGCTAAAGTTATAGAGAGAGAGAAAAATATAAGGGTAGTAGCTTAAAGAAGGGAGGCTTAAACTAGTAATAGTAATAGCGATATAGAAGGGCTAGAGGTTACTTTATCTCGTACTTAAAAGGCTACTATTATACGTAAGCGTAATAAGGATACGAAAGAGACTATAAAAGCGTAAACTACGTATAGTAATAAAGCCGTAAGAGTTAAGGACGTAAGCGTAAGAATCTATAAAGCTATAGAGGGCTTAATTATAAGGCCTTATTACCCTCGTAAGAGCTATTATTATAATAAATTAGCTAGTAAGACTTATAAGAAGGTAAGGGTTAGCTTACCTTTAAGGCCTAAGGATTAACGTAGTAGTAGTAGTAATATATAGTAGTTTAGGGTTTATAGTTTATAAATATATAGATTTTACTTATTTAATTACTAGCTACGTAATAGTATCTTCCCCTAGTTTTTTATACCTCTTATATTAATATAGTAAGTTTACTATATAAAATAGGTAGTAAAGTTATAGAGTTCATACACGAGGTACGTGCGCCCCAGGAGATGCACAGACCATCCGAGATTGAAGACCGAGATTGAACTGTCCGAAGACAATCCGTGAATTTCGCTGTCGTCCTGATCCGGTGATCCTACGAATACGCCAAGGATACAATTGCACTTCCGCCGCCTAATCCAGATGCATGGAAGTCTTTTCCGTCATTTTAAGCGGAGGTAGATGGAGATCAGATACCGCTTGGCCGTAGAGGACAATCCCCCCATCAATGTTGGAGTGCATTTGCACACTAGAAATGCAGCAGAGGCAATCGGACGAACGAGACAGCTTACACGTAAGCGGATTGCAGCTGCGATCGTCAGCTGAAACGCTTCTATACCAGTCTAGCTGTTGGCCTTTGAGCAAGGTGAACTGCCATGTCACTTCGCCACAGCCACGGAATAGTACTAGTAGCATGTTCCTTATCCAGCACCAATGGCATCACTTCCAGCACATCTTAGTACAGCATCGGCGACCATTAGAAGAAATCCTTGGGTCTCCAACTCCGCAGCGTGGACATAAAAGCTAAGCATTCCTTATCTCCAGTTCACAATGACGCTCCCCATCATACAAAAAGCCAAACACATCCTTCGTTCATCGACATCTAGATCTAGATCTCCATCTTCGCCTTCCACATCCACTCCCACAGCCACAGATCCGTCAAGCGCCGATACGGAAATGTCCGCCAAGTATCCAAAAACCTGCAAAGCTGCTGTTGTCCCGGCCCAGGGAGAAAAATTGGTGATCAAAGATATTGAGGTCAAAGAACCACAAGCTGGAGAGGTGTTGATCAAGGTTCACGCATGTGGTGTTTGCCATAGTGATGCGATTGTCATGGAGGGAGGGATGGGACCTCTGTACGCAATATTCCGCGCCATTTCATGCCAAGTTTGCTGATCAATGTGGAAGCCCTCACGATGATTTCATCCTCGGCCACGAAGTCATTGGAACAATCGTGGCTGTTGGACCTGGAGAGAAGAAATGGAAGGAGGGTGATCGAGTCGGTGGTCCATGGCATGGTGGTCACGACGGCACTTGCAAGAGTTGCAACAAGGGACTTTTCCAAATGTGCAACAATGGGGCCATCAACGGCGTTACCAGAGATGGGGGCTGTAAGTGATTCTCGAGCGACTCGACAGTCCACGCTGACCACCAAAGACGCCGAATATACTAGGCTACGAAGCGAGGCTGCAGTGCGCATTCCATCCGACATCGAACCGGCAGATTACGCACCACTCCTCTGCGCCGGTGTCACGACCTTCAATGGCATCCGCCAGATGAACATTCCCCAAGGTGGCATTGTTGCGATCCAGGGTCTCGGCGGTCTTGGACATCTTGCTGTTCAGTACGCTCGCAAGATGGGCTACCGAACTGTCGCGCTCTCGTCCAGCGACAAGAAGAGGGATTTCGCTCACCAACTCGGCGCTACTGATTTCATCGACGGCAGCAAGGAAGACACTGCCGAAGCATTGCAAAAGATCGGAGGCGCTGACCTCGTCGTCGTGACCGCGCCAAATCCTAAGATCATGGGTCCGTTAGTAAAAGGCTGCGCGCCCCGTGGGAAAGTGCTGATTCTGGCTCGTAAGTTCACACGTTTCGAGATTTAGAAATGAACTGATTGCGAACCTCTCGACAGCTGTGGGAGAAGTCCCGTTTGACACCGTCCCGATGATCATGAGAGGCGTGTCTATCCATGGTTGGCCATCTGGCCATGCCCTGGACTCGGAGGAGGCCATCGACTTCGCTCAACATCAGAATGTTAAGGTCATGGTTGAGAAATTCCCGCTGGCTCAAGCGCAAGAAGCTTTGGACCATATGATGTCCGGCAATGTGCGTTTCCGAGCCGTATTGACTATGGATTGAGCGCGCGGGTTGTGACTCAGGGGTTTGTACAGTCATGGAGTGGGGTTTAGAGATGGTTTATCTTTGCAATGGACTGATATCAAGGCAAGCAAGTTAGATTCCTTCCCGTGGTTCGATAATCAAGTTGTCGGAATTTACAATGGAGCCAACCTGATCGTCTCTCTACATCCCGTTGACCAATCTATCGGCATCACCTTCTGGCTTCACAGGCGTAGGATTCGCGAAGGCCAATGCGACAGTAATGGGAGAATCACGTTATTATACCTAAGGTGCGCTAATCAGCAAGAAACTCGGTCACTTTAAGACAGATGACGATTGGGGAAACGACGATGCCGGGGGCGTCCGTTCATACAGGCAAATTTTCGCTTACTCATTGATACGTCCATCTCGATGATAATGTACCATGAGTAGAAAGCGGGCTTCACAATACATGGAGCACCAAGCATCTAGAAGTTTTCTCAGACATCCCAAAACTTGCCGGGCTTTCTTAGGGTACATGGCCACTACCCAGCCCGCCGCCACGCTTCCCATTTCCTGGACGTCCTTTGCTGCCCTTATCCAGGTCTCCTATTACTCCATGATGGTCCACCACCGGACCTGCAGGGCCATTACCCGCAAGTTGCTGTTTCGCACGCATACCGAACGTCGGTTGAACCGGGTGGATCGATCGGACGACGGGCGCGGCGGATGGTTGGGTAACGCCAGATGGTGGCTGGGTGACTGCCACAGATGAGGAGGCCTGAGAAACCGGCGCCTGGCCCAAGGAGGCGACCTGGCCTAAGGAGACGACCTGGCTTTCTATGTTGGTAACCCAATTCTCGGTGACCTGGAGAGCTTGCTGTTGAGCGCCGAAGCGAGTTTGAAGGACGGCCATCTGGATGACTCTTAGAAACAGGGCTTGGTAACGGACTTGGATAAAGGACTTACGTTGTGTTCATTCACCATCTTCTGGACTGGAGGGCCTGCGGCCATACGCTTGTTCTCACCGTCCATCTGCACAGTCTGAGTCAGTATGTATACACCACATTACGTGCTTAAGCTGATTATATACATGCAAGATAGTCTATGGTCAAGAAGGTGGAGATGATGTCTGAGTCCGAGTCCAAGTCCAGGTACACCACTTCAGAATGATCAGATAAGGATGTGTTCCTCTCCTTTGCTCTTGGACAATCAGCTCTGACATACGCGTGTGCTTGCAGGGGAGAGACGAAAGAAGCGGACTTACAGTGCTTGGATGATGATGAAAATGAGGAGAGGAAGAGACCACCAAATTATTGAAGATAGGAATGTTTGTGCGTTACTCCCACGTGGCTTTCAAGGAGGAGTCACGATATAGGTAGGTAACGACCTTTTGGACGCTAATAGCGTGGGAACGGAGCTTGACATATTTTGCTCAGATCGCCGACGGATCCAACTCTCCTCTATTTGATACTTCTGAATGAGAGCCACTGAATTTGGGCCTGGGCTCCGTGATGGCTTTAGACAGGTGATTACCTACTTGTGATCTACTTCGTTGGATTCGTGACATCTTTGACGAGAACAAATCGCTCCCTACTCCTTTGCATAAGTACCCGGGCATTCCGTTAGCTATTGCAGTACCAAGAATCAAGGCATCGAAGAGGAAAAGGAAAATTGTACTCAATGTCAACGAATGTCAATCCCAAAACACGCGAACACACAAACAGCAAACCCTCTAGATGCTACTACAGCCTGGCTCCATCACCGGGCACTATTAACCTCAGGGTTAGCCGGAAGGAAAATTTCTGGGTCAGACAAAACCATAGTAGTAGACCACACTCTGCCCATCACAAGGGGCGCGTGCCGTCAAAAATGTGATTTCTTCCAAGCGTGCATCATGGCCAGGTATATTCCCATTGTGGTGTAGACAGGTGTCTGCATGAGCGGTGTTGCCATCGCGAAGGATATCTTTGTAATCTGCTTTGCAGACCTAGTAGAATTGGTGCCTGCATTTCTTAGCTGATCTGGTGTCGGTGTCGGCTGTTGCAGAAATAGGAGGCGTGAGCAGGAAACGTGCAGGGTGAGGAATGATTCGGTGCTTTGCCTAATATAAGCCTGAGTGGAGGCTCCGTTGATCGAGCCATGGTTGATCGGATTGGGTCAACGAAGCTGCCTTCGACTGTGTGCAATTGTCAGGTTGAAAGATTGGTTGGTCGAAAACAGAAGGCTTTTTATCATCGATGGACGCGAGTTCAACACTTAGACATACTCATCGTGAAGAAGTTGCGCGGAATGTGGGAAGGACGCATAAATTGTGTACGGGAAACGAGTGTTCCGAGCTTGAATTTTATTCGTGCCATTGCAAATCATTTTCAAGACTTCGGAAGCGGTGGCTGAGATGAGACAGGCTGAGAATGTGTGGGAGAATCGTTGTCGCAAACTGTGGTCTACCCAGACATGATAACGCGTACTCCTTGTTCATTCTTCAGCCTTGTCCTAACGGTCTTCAGGGCGAGCAAATCTTACGTGGGGGCGCCCTCTAAGCGAGAGAGGCACAGAAGTATCTTGCCAACGCCACTGTGACACCGACTGATCCTGCGTGGCTGCGCAGGCTAATTAACTCTGTCCGGCGGACCACGATTGACGGCTGCTAGGTGACTACCTAAATTTGATAGATTTGTAGCAAGCAGAACGCTAAATCCAAACATTCCAAGTGCGCCAACGAAGAGCACTCAAATACCGAGTTTGACATGAACGCCTTCACGCCGTTTATGCCTTTGCTAATCATCATGCCACCCTAAATGCAACGTACACCTGCTCATACAAACTTTACATCTTGCCCTCCGTTACCGAGGAATCCTAGACTCTTGCGACCCTTCTTGTATAGCCAGGTCTCAACTACATAATCACTCAATGCGCAGCACCATGATCCAGCTACCAAGACTCCACTCACAACGTTTACGAGCCTGACAAGCAGTGCCAAGAAATCGCCCCGGTCCTCGCGAACGACGAGCAGTAACGGTTCAATATCGTACTTGAAGAATATGCCTGGTATATAGTTCTCTCCAACTGCGTGCGATTGTGATGTCACGGCGTACTGGTTTGTCCATACGGTGTTGGAAGAATACGACGGTTGGTAATTAGCGTGGGAGGGATCCAAGATGTGTCGTGGAGGCGAGAGACTGACTTCGTTCGTCTCGGTCGTGTAGATAGTAGGAACGATATTGGTATAGTATTGGAACTTGTAGAAATGGTCATCAGTCGTCGCACGGGTGTTTGACAAGGGATTGATGAGCATAGGATAGTTTGGACCGTAGGAGAGGGTGTTTACGATGTGGGAGAAGTTGAAATCTAGGGATTGTTAGCCAATGAATGCTGTTCTTCCAGGGTTCAATGCTTGCCATTATGATCTAGATGCATTCCGAATTCCATGTAGCCATGACCCCGAGCTGTAATGTGGAAATCCCCCTGAACTTTGTTGCTCTCGATAGAGCCATAAACATGACAGGCGTTAGCCGGACCACGCAGACGAGGAGTCTTCCTGAACTTCTTCTTCGTTTTTTTAGCGGCTCCCAAATAGTCATGAACGTCCTCCTCATCACCAAGGCCGTAATCATGGTCATCTATGTCATCGGCCAAGGTATGCGTAGCCCACTTCTGATTCCATTGTCCCCAGGTGGTAGGGTCCTTCCTCAACATGTCGCCAGCCAGAATACGATCCCCTGCGGCGTCTTGGACATTGATGTGGATATCCGAGCATTTCATAGCAACCACAATGTCCAGATTTATTTGTAGCTGATGCGATATGCCTTTCTCGACGCTAAAGGAGTGCGATATTTCCCCGGCAAACCAGCGACGTGTTTCTGAGAGGATAAGAGAGATTGAGGCGACAATAAGGAGGATTGTCCAGGGCAATCCGGTGTGCGATTTCGTAAGGTATGAAGGCTTCGTCTTTGCTGTGAGAGCCTAATCAGCGAAATTCCGGGGCATTGGCAGGATAATGCGTACGAAAGGCATCGAACGCCTTCACACTTATGCCCTTGGCCTCTCCAAAAGCATCGTCGTCGAGCACTCGGTGCTGCGTATAACCGTTCCCTTCGTCCATGATGGCTATACGCAGGTAGCTTCAAGGCGCTGCAAACCTAACAACGACCTGTGTTTTGAAAGGAGTGTTGTGACTATCGAGCAATTGAGGAACTGGATTCGTGGCGACTTAGATCGGCTTCTGATGTTTCGAGATCTCGAGGTTGAAGAGGCCACCTTTCTTCGGGTTAGGACTAGCCTTTTCAGGTGGGCCGCATAAAACATTCCGCTTCAAGGCTGAACACTCTCAAATCAAATATTATACGTTTGGTCATGCTTTTCTCTGCACTGTGGCTCTGTCTTTCGACTCTTCACGAGATCTTCAATTGAAGAGAGACAGAGGCAATGTGCAACAATTTAGCATTTCCCAGTTCTGTAGTATGATGGCAAAAGATGGTGGGCAAATCAAACATCTGAAGATGATGGGGTGAGATCCAGATGTACCTGAATCCTGAGACCGAACCCAACACTTCCTCATCTGCAAATCGAGCATTGTTACATTGCCCATGGGGCGCGTTAGGACATGGAATAACAAGAAAACATTATGTAGTGCCTAAGGCAACTCATGATAATCATATCTAAGCAACCATCTTCACTCCCGTTCGAATTCTCTCGCCCAAATCTTTTCCTCAATTAGTCGTAGTAGGAATGAAGCCTGACGTATCTTTGTGATACATGATCGAGGGTTGGTGCACGAAAAGATTATCAAATCCGAGAGCTCGCTCGCAAGGCCGTAATTACGAATACATCGTACTCCAAAAAGCCACAAAGTAACAGGAGATTGTTGTATCTTACAGAAAACCCCTTAGGCAACTTAGGAGGTCTCCAGTTACTTGGAACGCACCTTCTATTGGTATAATTTACCTTAGCTCCCGTATTCTTTAGTATCTAGTTAGTCAAATCCTTGAGAGACGTCTGTATGGATGCACAACGTACTCCCCTAAAAGTATACTGCAGAAGTATTTTTAGGAGAGCATCCTCAATGTCTGGCACCTGGCGTCTATTGCACTCAGCAGATTTGATATTATAAGCACCACAGCTGATTGTCTTGCTGTATCAGGGTCACTTCGTAGTCTCGAAGATGATCAATGTACTGAACCACGCCCTTTTAAATCTTAGTCAATCTCTTACAATTGCTACCACACCAAGTTCTGACACTTCTGTCACTGCAATCCCACCAGCTGATCGGGGTCTTCGTCTTGGCTCGATCTGGATCCCATCCGGAACATTGGGAGACGCAATCGAAAGTCGTCGTCCGAGTCTTGAACTGAAATCCAAAGGAGCTCCATAGGTTAGTGTATCCACATCATGGCTGAACAAGCGAACGTCAACGGATTGCCTGAGTCTCTTGCGAGCACCATCTGTGCCCACCTGGGCTTTAGACTTCGGTGACTGGAATTTATCATAAAGCGAGGCTGAACGTTGTACGTTGAGACGCTTTGCCGAAATCCATGACCAATTGTCTCTCTTTTATCCGTGTATACTGGTTGATATGGAAGAAAAAAACACGCAGGATTGCGGTGGTGGAAGCCAGCTGACTTTGCAGAGCCACTTGTTTTCCGTTAAGCCTGATTCTCCTCATCCTACTACATGAGACTGTTAACCCAGCGTTCAGCTCTGTAATTGCTACCTGCGCGATCACGAAAGCTGTGTTACGACATACCTGATTCCAGTTCATTGTCATCCTGTAATTCTATTTCACGGCCTCTCATTTGCGCCTGAGGAGCGGGACAATTATCGTCAGTATCACTCGTGGACCTTATCAGGAAATCTAGGACCTGATTTGAACAACCACATCGGAGGAGCTCAAATCGAGCCGTCGCCTAAGGAGAGAATCCATATTAGGACACAGCTGGAAGTTTCCAGGGATTGAGGCAGACTGTCTCACAGCACCCTTGTTGCATGACCTCGCGTGCCGAGGTTGCACCTGTAGTACTGTACCTCGTTTTTGAGCTGTTGGCTGACTTGTGGTCGTGCTCTAGCTGCTCGGTAGCGACAACGTGGACTGTAGCTGATAATATCCCAGCTCGGAGGTTCATCAGGAACTTATCGATTACTGAAGATGGAGGTGTAAAGAGATCCCAGCCTGTCCAGTGACACGACAGCCCCTGGCAACTAAAGCCTTTGAGCTCAATAGCTCGGCGATATCAAGCCACAGAGCCAACTTCAACGCATCCCGAGAAATCCACCTGCAAGCTGATTTGAGATATTTTGCTGCATCCATCGATCCATCTTCAAATGAGTCCGGCCTCTGACCTTCGGTTAGCGGTTGGAAGGCGTGACAGTCATACATTGTATGCAGCTCTGAGTTGAGGGTGTCCTTGGGCACCGGGGTACTGACGGCTCAAGGCATTACAATGAATGTCCCGATTGTTTCGCGATGTTGGTGGTTGTTGCCGATATGGAGGATCAGCATCAAGAGATTTGCCCTGATCTGCCACTATGTAGCTACGTCCGTTATCACCGAGCTGCCGCAGATGTTCCGCGATCCTAACTCCTTAGGTTGAATCCAAGCTCAACAGCATCTTCACTAATTATCATCAGTCGTGTCAGATCCGTTGCACACATCACTGGCTCTTCTTCTCCCATCGTCTTCCCCCTACTCTCTTACTCCTGAACCCTTTCATAATCCGGTTCTTAACATGAGTACGGTCAACGAGCCAAAGCCTTCTTTTCTCCAAAGAAAGCTCGGTATCCCGCCACTCTTCTCCGCGGCAACCATGGAGAAACTTGCCGAAGAAGCTCTTCTTAGGGATGAAGTCGAGCTTCCACAACGTCCGAATGTCTGTTCGTCAGGCTGAGGAATGTCAATGCTGATTGCATGCAGCCAAATTTTCAAAAGCACGAATTACGGAAGATGGCAGCAGATTACCGCAATCGATTGCCCACCGCGGGTTCAAAGCAAAATTTCCCGAGAACACTATGAGCTCTATGCGTGGGGCTGTAGAAGTGGGCGCCCACGCATTGGAGACAGACATACATTTGACCAAAGATGGTGTGGTAGTTCTGTCCCACGTACGCATTTTGTTCAATTGCTGGTCATTTTCACTGGCTATTAGCACTGACAAATGACCAGGATGCCAATCTGCGCCGCTGCTTCGGAAAGCCAGAAAAGATCATTGATTGCGATTGGGAATATATCCAATCTCTGCGCACAATTGCGAAGCCGCATGTACCCATGCCAAGATTGAAAGAACTACTCGAATATCTAGCAACACCAGGACTAGAAGATCTTTGGCTTCTTCTCGATATCAAGGTATTGGATGTCCCTCCTACCAATTTCACAGACTGACGCGGAGACCTAGCTCGACAACGATGCGGACGATGTCATCCGTCTCATAGCTTCGGACATCGCATCTGTCCCTCTCTCACCAGGCTCCAAACCATGGAATCAACGCGTTGTCCTCGGCTTTTGGGCCACAAGCTACCTGGGCGTCATCTTCAAACACCTTCCGAATTACCCCATCTCACATATCGGCTTCTCCACGGATTACGCCCGCCAATTCTTCACAGTCCCAAACGTCTCGTTCAATATACTGCAATCTGTTCTAGTCGGACCACTGGGCGGTGCATTCATAAAAGAAGCGAAACAATACAACAGGTCGATCTTTGCATGGACCGTGAATGAGGAGCGAAGAATGAGGTGGTGTATAAATGAAGGACTTGATGGCGTCATTACGGACGACCCCGAGAAATTCCTGCAGATATCGAAGGAGTACGAGAATGCGATTATACGGCAGAAAAAGCGTGAGACTTTGCGACAGAAAGAAACATTCACGATGAGAGACTGGTTCGAAATCGTTCGGACACACTTTTTCGTTACGCTATTTTTGGCGCTGTTCAAGTGGAACTTCGGATGGAACATTGAAAAAAGGTTGATCAGGAGACAAATCACGCCAATTGAAAAGAGATGAGTCTGATACGAACGAACGAAGAGATCCACATCCACGATTTAGACCAGAACTCCACTCGTGGCTGTAGGAACTGTAGACAAACGATGGCGGGAAAAAATGTCTCACGTGCAACGTTGGTCTGAATGACCTTATAGCGAAAATGACACTCGAATCTGTACACGAATAGCAAAGCTAGCAGGAAAACCTGCTCTTCTACACTAGATTTCTAATTCCCCTCGGTGTGAAGCGCAGTAGATGTCAGTGCCATCATTCCAGTACACGCTGATGGCACGCCTACTATGGTTCGACTGCGCTATTTCTCCACGGTAAGGGTATGTCTGGAAAGACTGGAGCCTTGTGCTGGGGGAAGGGGCCAAAAATCAATTGAATGGAGTCCAAACCATATCTTCAAATGGCTCCAAAAAGTAAGTGCACCGCCTTGTCACCATCTCGAAGATGAGGACAGAGATGCAGACATTGAGAAGAACAAGCAGAGGTCTTTCAAAGTCCGGTCAAAGAAGTCCGGTCATAGAGAAAAATGTTATGGCAGTTCCAGCAGAGCCAGGAAGAGAATTGTAGCCAACTTCATTGTAGCAATATCGCGGATGTGAGTGGTGCACTGGAAGACGATCTGGGTCAATCGCGAATATGGAGAGGGGATCTAACGCAGCAGCGTGGACGTAGAACTCCTGTAAAGTAATGCCCAAGCTTTATGTAAATGATAATAAGATACGAAAAGGATTGGTCTTGTGATCTTGGTGTTGGGTTTCCTCCTAGCAGCTAGGTGCAGGATTCGAGGCACGAATAGGTCCAATTGAGATAGATTTGGAACTTATCAGGAGCTGTCCCACGCAGGGGTATAAGCTTCTATCGCCTCTTTCTAGGTCGACTACCGTCCACGTCAACATGGCGCAAGATCCTTTGCTTAACGGTATTTGGAAATTGGCCTCCTTTCTCCAGGGCATTCTGCGGATGCCACAATGATGCTGGTAACATATTCTGGCAATCACTAACTATGACCAGAGGGTGCTTGCTGCGCCTAGACCTTGAAGAGCTGGCATCTCATTACCGAAGGAATACGAGCTTCCTGTCGTGCATCCTGACGAAGATTACCATGACTTACCCTCTCCATGCGCCTTCTATTCTGTAGCACTTGTCACCACCTGTATCGAAATCTGGACAGTGCCAATTAACTCTCAGCGCGAGTTTTACGCTCACGCCTTCAGCAGCCAGTAAACTGGGCTCGACCGAGATCCATTTTTTATCTTGTCTTCGCCTGCCGAATCGCGGAGGCAGATTGTCATGCTCTCATGCCTATCCCTGTTGCGTTTCACAGGGCTGCGCACTGCATTCACCCTCATCTCCACGACTCCACATCGCTGTCCGAAAAGTGAGCTGATTGACTTTTCAGCAAGACAGGCTGATGGGCTAATATAAGCGTGTATGGATGGTGCAGTCGTACTTCATCCTAAAGAACCCGGCTCTTTCTTCTCCCTTCCAGCTGAGCTGCGGCAGCAAGCTCTGACTAGGGCTTGTAAACCATCACTACGTGGAGGATCGTCCCTGGCTGGCACCAGCTTTTGGGTTGATGCGTAGGATAGGAGACAAGCGTGGCCCAATGTATGAAGGTGGTGGATAGACGTCTCGTCGAAGATGTCGAGTGCTTGGTAGAACGATTGTCGCTTCTTGCCGGCAGAAGATCATGGGCAACCTTTGATGCTCCAACCAGTACCCAGGTTGTGGCAACATTTCGAAAGCGACGAGCGTGTGGCAAGGATAGTGAACTACCGCTGGAGGATTTTCGTGCAGTCGTGCGTCCGCAACATTTGCCTCAAAAAGGTAAAATGGCACAACCCAACGAGCAATCTACCCGTTTCTTAACGCCCTTCTCTGGTCCACCTTGTGCTGGCGCTGCGTTTCTTTTTTTTGATGTGTGTTCCAGAAACCAGCCTGAAAGGTGAAAGGGAGTTCTCCCGATTGTCCTTTGAGATTCGCGTCCAATGCCCAATGATTCTGTTATGTCTTCCCTCTTTTGTTCCACAACAAGACCCTGAATAGTGAGGATGTCCGACTTCATTCATGCGGAGGATACTTTCGTGAGGTCTCGTCTCGTCTCGTCTCTATAAGAGAGATCAACATCGAGTCATCGGTTGATCGAATGGTAATATAATTGTTGAGAAATGAAGATAGAGTTACCCCAGGCAGATATTCGTGAATCGGGAAGAGGCATCCTCGCGGTCTGCAACCTTTCAGCAGATTCTAGAGCGCCAGACTTGGAATACTACAGTCGCTAGCCGTACGAACAGGGCGAGCAAAGCAGCTCGCGATCATAGGTATATGGGGAGAGTGGAGATGTTTCCTGAGACGGAACGTTGGCGATCTGTGGTGATCAATTAGTGTGTCAGGGGTACCGTAGAATCCAGGTTAGAACGACAATCAACTGAAATTATCTGACATTATTGATGCCCAAGGCTACAACGCGAAATGCGTCAATAGCACCACTACCCTCATCTCCTTTTCATTCCTTTTCCGTCATCTTGACACCTTCCCTCTCATTTTCAGGAATCTTCTCTCTCCTGAGTGCACACACGAACAGCATTCCATCGAAGTACCATTGTCTCCATGCCTTGTGAAGCCCAAGTCACCTCGCCAGCATTTCGCACCAAAATACGGTCCCAATGCTGCGGGATCCAACGTTCAACATCCAGTGCTGTGGTCACGTCGATATGATCTTCCAGCTTCGCAGCGAATCAAGCCAATGCGGGAATTGGCACGAACCAGCTCAACTCTCCAAGCATGCAGCCGTATTTGCCACGGCTAGCGAAGGTCCTCGCGAGTCACACATCTTTACACAATGGCCAGCCTCCAACGAAATGCTTGGTCGTGTGCTCTTGATAAATTAATTCTTTCGGCTGCTTAAGAGCCGGCATTTGTGCATCTGTCAATCAAAAGCTTGCGCCGGGTAATCAACGCGGAACGATATCATTACTGGAATATCATCGCTCAGAGACATCGATTCCCCGGAAGTTATATTCATCGAGCAGATTCTCTGCATCCGAATCCCTCCGTAGATCACAAAAGCTAGTAACCTCCTCAGAAAGGAATCGTAGGTGGAGGGCTCATGATGCTGAACGAGTGATTGAAGTTTCATCTGCACAAATGCCGACTGGGGTATTGCGGGAGTCAGAACGGTTAAATGTTTGGTTATGAGATGCTCGATACACTCCACATGCTGAGCAGGCCGATCTCTATAATAAGTGAGAAGGGATTCCCGAGAACGGGAGATCGTGGGTGAATCCGTCTCTCATCCGATTTCTCAGTCACTCATTGCACCAATCCTCCACTTTCTAAAATGGCCTTTCGCGCTTTTGTTCTCGCTGCGCTACTTAACAGTGCTCTAGCAGCACCTACGCCTTTGGCTGAAGCCGATGGCCTACAAAGAATCTCTTACTCCGTCCGCAGCTTGAACCCCAGACTGATCGTACGCGACATGAAAGCTGAAAGCGTCGTCGATTCGATCGAAAGCGCCGACTCCGAGGACTCAACAAATTCCATGGATAGCACTGATGCCACAGAACACGGCCTAGGCGGGGTTGAAAAGCAGTCTGGAAAGGGATCGCCAGATTCCAGTACCGCCAAGACAAGTACGGGTAAGCAGCAGGGCGGGAACAAACAGAGCGACCCGAAGCCCAAGGCAAAGTCCGAGAAACCACCCTCGGACAAATCATCTGGCAACAAGCCGAAGAATCCCAAGCCAAAGGGCCAAGATCAGAGTATGCATGTTTCCGTCAATTACTTCGAGCTTACACTGACAATCCACAGGTTCCACTGGTAGTGGTACAGCTTCAGGCCTAGGAGGACTCGGACAAGGAGGTGGAAACCCCTTCGGATCGTTTATGCCAAAAGGCATCGGCGGAGGAGGTATGCCAGACCTTTCGGCCTTCATTCCCAAAGGTACTGGTGGAGGCGGTTTGCCAGACCTTTCGGCCCTCTTGCCCAAAGGTACCGGCGGAGGCGGTATGCCAGATCTTTCAGCCTTCATGCCCAAATCAGGCGGCGAATCTCCAAACGGGTTTCCGGGGTTGGGATCATTGGGCGACTTGTTTGGTGGACTCACCAGTGGTAATCCTAGTACCAGCAGTCCAAGAGAGGCTAAGAGCAAGCCTGCCACTGGATCTGCGCCAAAGAAAGCTTGCAAGCCGGGAGGGAAGTGGAAGAGACATGGCCCTTGTGGTGATTAAGCGGCTAGACCTTGGCATTGGACAGCATTTGTGAACAGGGGAAATTTGTCTCTTAGTCCGGCTGGCAAGGGTCTTGTTCATTGAATCTGTGAAAATGAAAATGCTTCGCTTGGGCACACTCTGTAACGTACGATTAGAAATGCGAATGGAGTCAGTATGAGCATCAAGGTCCAGCAAAATCAGGATTAAGCCAGGCAGTGGCCATCTTCCGTTGCTAAGCATACCTTGATCACGTACCTCGATTGATTGCAATGCTTTTACCCACGTCTGCTTTCTCTCTGCGCTTTCCCATAAAAAGTGTGCTCGGCTAGTCATTAATTTCTCAGTCTCTTCCGGTACAAAAGCCTACCTCGAGGTATTGGAAATTAAGAAGTACCCTGTTCGACGAACCATGGCCCATGTCCGTGCTATGGTGTCGTGTATCAGGATGCATTCCTCTAGATCCTCTCGCCTGCCACCACGAATCTCTTGAGACTCCAACTGATATTATGAAGCCGTCACCTTTTATTTCTGAACCCATATTCGAGCAACATCGCCATCGGCCGGGCAAAGAACCCGCCTCCAGTTCCAATTTCAAGTGCACTTTCATCCGTCCTCCAAGAAAGCCCAATCACATCTCAACGACAAACAGCTCCCTGGACAACAACATTCCTAGCACCCTGTCCCAACCGCCCAGGCTCACCACCAATCCTGGGCCTCACAAACACAAACTTCGTCCTGTCCCTCTTCTCAAGCGGCACCTCAACACTCCTCCGCTCCCACTCAAGCCCAGTATGTTCCTCAAACGCAGCTTTAAATTCTTTGTACACCTGCTCCCACTCACTACCCACAGGAGCAAGAACGCGCTGCTCGTCCTTGGCCTTGAACTTGACGTAACGCTGATGAAGCGCGTAGGTGTAGGGTATGCAGTTGGATTGGTAGAGACTCAGGATGAAGCGTTCATTGGTGTTGTCCTCGAGTTTGATGCGGACGAGGGTCACGTTGTAGGTATAACCTTGAGGATCGGTGTAGAGGTGGTGATTTGCTGGTTCAGGGATCGTGATGTTAGTAGAGGCAGCGGGTTTGATGACTGGTTCTGGGGGCCTGAACGATTCTGGGGGTTGGGATTTGGATTTTGTGGACGATGGGTTTGGGGATTGTGATGAGCATTCGGTGTCAGAGTCAGGCGAATTGTTTGATTCGTCCGCATCTCCTTCGTCCGAATCTTTGGCTTTGGGGACTCCGCCGACTATATCGGCGCCTTCCTCTGGAGGCTTGTAGTAGTTGGAGTAGTCCTCAACTGTTGGCTTGGCGGCGTACTTCTTGGCTTTGAGTTCTTCTTCGTGTTTTTTGAGGAGGGCTAGGGAGGAGTCGGCAAACGTAGGCTTCTTCTTAGACGTACCTGAATTGATGTCTGTCAGCGCTGCCTCGCAACCAAGATTGAAGCGGCGAACTGGGGAAGAGGAGAATTAGACATGAAGCACTGAAGTGGATTCCCGAAGCCGAAATCCAACGATGATTGCGCGAGTGGTTGAAATAAACTCACCCTCCTTCTTGAGGGCGCTTCTCTCCGCACTCTTTCCAGCGCTCTTCCGCTTCCGATCAGCCCTGACATGCTTCTTGATCAAGTAATCACCCTCTCGCTTTCTGGTCTGGCCCATGAGAGAGTCCTCAAGCCAGTCATAAGTGACGATCTTGATTTTCTTCGGATAACGCTTGGCTGCTTGGACTGCGACTTGTTTAGTACTTGGTATTGCATGTAATCCATCCGACTCACCCATAGTACTCTGACTCTTCCAACACTCAGAAGAACAAACCAGGTGAGTGACCTCATCATTAATCTTAGTGGCGTAACGACCGCCATTATTCTCCACCCATCGCTTGATGGCATCTGCGCTGCGCTGTCTGCCGAAGTCACCGGTCGAGGCTATCATGAAGCCCTTGAAGGGGTCCTTCATTGTGGCCGGAGCAGAGAGGTGGATTCGAGAATTTGGTGGTGGTTGATAGATTGAGAAGAAGGTTGAAGAGGTGGAAAGCTTTTATAGGTAGTCTAATGAAGACTACGCTAGTGGAGGTGTGATAGGAAATCAAGAACGGAGCCGAGTAGTGGAAGTGGATTGCCCACAATTCCTCTTCCGGGTCACCCTGTTATCGTGAGTCTTCAGATCTCGCTGGGGCAGATGTGTCAAATGGAAGTCATGAGATGGCTAGGATTTGACGCTTCGGGTGTTTCCAACGAGCTCACCACCACCGCTCCTGGAGCCCCAAGAACCCTCAGTATACATGTTGCAGCCGCTCATTTGTGACCCAATGCTAACACACTCAAACACATCTCAACCACTCCGCTCAGGCAAACAAGTAATACTCTAGCGGTCAACTTCTTTGCGCTTGCATTCCCAGTAAGATGATCAGGCGGTCATCCAAAAAGCTCACAGATCTGTCAGCCTCGAGAAAGAGCACTCACAGACGAGATACGCAACAAGCTCATCAGTTTTTCAGCGATAGAGCCCTCGGGGTCGAACAAAAACGGTTGAAATGCATTGTGCCACTTAAATTTCCGGGCGTTTTAGTGGCGTGGCATAGATGACGGCGGACAGTACCCACCATGAGAGAGCTGTTTTGGTGGTTGTGTGGTGTTCCCTGGTGTTCGTTGGGGAACAGTGGTGCGTAGATGATGTATTCAAGTACATGGGAAGCACGATCATCTGTTCTCGCTACATGAAGATGCGTAGCGTCTTGGAATGGTGGTTGATGTTCGTGGAATCGTATTCTGTTTTGTGGCATTCGAGGTATGGAAGAGATTTTGCCTGAGAGCTGATGAAAACTATATCCAAGACCAAGAAAGTTCATCTGCCTCACCTCTCGATCTCCGCATCACATCGACAAGGAACCATTGTGCCCAGAGCTTTTTGTTTTTCATGACAAAGCTTTTCTCTGGAGTCGGACGTGTCAGAATTTTATGGAACCATCTCACTGCCCTTTTGTTGATGGTCCTCCACCTGAAATCCTTAGTTGCTTGGGTCATTACTCTGGCATTCTGTTTGTCAACCGATAATCAGCAACTGTATTCACGATCTTCCCTTCTACTTAGTATGCTAGATCATGTTGAAGTTCTTTTCAAGTCTTCAAGCAAGCCAAGATAAAGCGCCCACTCAACAAGCCTTCACCGCCGCCACAAACGACTTTATCTTGCCCAGATCTTGTTCTCCGTTAGCGCCTTCGACCCCAGTACTTGTATCCACGCCAATGACTTGTTGCCCTGCTTCGCCTAGCTCTTTTAACACACCTTGCACATTATCCGGGTTCAGTCCACCAGCGAGCAAGACTCTCACTCCAACATCCTTGGATAGCACATTCGTCACATCCGACAAGTCCAAGCGTTCACCTGTTCCTCCTATTCCCGAGTCCAGCAAGGGGAGCGCGTGATAACCTCTGGTTCCCATGCCAGGCTCGTCAGGCTTGAAAGCTCGAATGACAGGCACAGGAATTAGTTTCGCCCACTCGATTGGTTCAGATCCATGAAGCTGCACCACATCCAGATTCAAGGTCTTCTGTTGCTCAAGTACGAAATCTAATGGCTGATTACGGAACACGCCAACCAACAAAGCATGCTTTCGACCCGCCAATTGTCGTGCTGAATGATCGAAGTAATTGGCAGCTACGGAAGAGGATGTTGAATCTGCCTCGAGAGGCTCTGGTTTAGGTGTGTTGTGAATGACTGCGGAGATTGCAAGAGCAGTTTCGCGTGATACGCATCGTTTACGGCCTGGAACAAGGATGATGCCCACTGCATCGGCGCCGGCTTGTACAGCAGTCTTTGCAGCCTCGACGCTTCGTGTGCCACATATCTTGACGAATGGCTTCTTAGTAGCCGCGCAGACTGCCGGTGTTCGCTCACCGGCTAGCAATTCGGTGATGAACTGGGCTGTGTCTGATGCTCGCATTAGTGCTTCACCAACAAGGACCGCACCCACGCCTTGCTTGAGGTAAGGCTCTACATCTTTCGACCCCGAGATCCCACTCAATGCGCACACCACTGTTCCCTCTGGAACAATGCTCATAAGCCTGCTCGTTGTGTCGAGGTCAACTTCGAAGTTTGTGAGATTTCTGTTGTTGACACCAATGACTTTCGAGCCCATCTCGACAGCAATCTTCATTTCGTCCACTGTATTGACCTCGACCAAAGGTTCCATACCCAAGGACCGTGAGTAGGCATACAACCGCTTCAGAAGTGACTCCTCGAGCATCTTGACGATAAGTAGCACTGTGTCAGCACCAGCCAGCCGTGCTTCCAAAATTTGATACTCATCAAATACAAACTCCTTGCGCAGAACGGCTGGTCGGTTTGGCATGCCTTCCAGGCTTTGACGGACTGCCCTCAAATCCTCAATGCTTCCTTTGAACCAGTCAGGCTCCGTCAGGACTGAGATGACACTTGCGCCGGCCAGCGCATACTTTCTGGCTTGAGCAGGCGCGCAAGTCGAAATGGAGATGATGCCTTTTGATGGTGATGCTCGTTTGATCTCGGCCATGAGTGAAAGTGGATAGGGCGATTGCTTCAGCCGGTCAGGGAAGGATATTTGAGGAGGCGACAGATTGAGTTCAAATGCTTCTTGGAGATCAGCCGGTCTTTGGGAGGGGATCTGTTTCTGCTCCGCCACTAGTACCTTGCGACGATCGAAGATCTTCTCCAAAATGTTTGTCTGCTTGTCTTTGGGAGTGCCATCGATCACGCCATTGGGTTTGCCATTGACAGGAGCGTTTGCTCTGGCCTTGCTGAGACGGGCATTCTCGGCCCACGTGCCGCCCTGCATCACCAGGAAATTTCGTAGCATAGGTCGGCCCTCAGCGGTGAGAATACTTTCAGGGTGAAATTGCACGCCTTCGACCACAAACTCTTTATGCCGAACACCCATAATGACGGTCTTGTTCTTGTCAGCGCCAGTCGCAGTCCAAGACGACACCTCTAAGCATTTCGGCAGCGTCGAATGAGTCCCAGCTAGGGAATGATATCGTGTCACAGGGAGGTCTTGAGATAAGCCTTCGTACACGCCTCTTCCATCATGGCCTATGTTCGAGGTCTTTCCATGCAGGATCTCACCAGTAACGTCGACTGTCCCGCCAAATACAGTGAACATGCATTGCCTAGGTTTCGTAAGCACGAAGTGTTTGCCCGAAGTCGAATGATCAGCCTACTCTCCGAGACAAACTCCTAGGATGGGGATCTTTCCAGCAAAATGTCGGATGGCGTCGCTACTGATTCCGGCATCGGTATCTGGATGTCCAGGTCCAGGACTTATCACCAGCTGAGTTGGGTTCTTTTCGACCAACTCGTCCAGGGTGATCTCATCATTTCGGAACACAGTAACAGTCGCACCCTCCAGGACCAAGTATTGGTAGACGTTCCACGTGAAGGAGTCGTAATTATCGATGAGTATCAGATTTCTGGCGGTTGCGAGCGGAGGTCGTGGTGAGGGTTGATGGGGCGAATGGTCGACCAATTCCTGTCCGGCCATGGTGGTAGAGTGTTGAAGCAGAATATCAAAAAGGTATCCGATCTGTGCTACCCTATATTCGAACGTCTGCCAGGTGAATGACTACTGTGAAAATCCAGTGGAGGAGTCAGACGTATCATAATGTGTTTTAAGTACTGGTAATATTCCATCGTATATGATCCCTGGCGTCCGTGGTCCGTGCATGGACTGAAAACATTCGGATCGCGTCTCTCACAGCTCCAGGCGCGAAACACTCGATTGCTGTCACCTGTGAAGTACAAGATTGACTGGCATTCCCCCAATGGATTGATCCGACCGCCAGCTTCGCGCTTCGATATGCGCAGCAATGCCTCATATGGAAACCCAGCATTACTTCCCTCCCCTTGAGCGCTGTTTAAAGGGCGACCACTTACTACTGTAGGCTTTTGATGGTACAATCCACTTTACTCGTACACCCTTACTGACTGCTTCAGATCATGGCAGGAAGTCTACACGTCACTTTGCTATTCTCAAAATACTAAGTCCCCCGGCCTCCAAGATTTCCTCGACGACACGGACGCCCAGTATATTCTCAAGAGGCCTTTCGCTCCATTTGAACCTCAGCAAGATTCGGACTACGCCCGACCCAATTCAAATTTTGCAGCCCGCACCGCCGCGATCCACGTAACACCAGACGAAAATGGTCCCTATGACATCAAACAAATCAAGACGGATGCTTTATCCCTCTCGGAAACACTTCACATTGACAAGGTCGCAGCTCTGAGGATTGTAGTGTTGGAATGGCAGAGGCAGCCAACCATCCGGATGCTTGCGAGACCGTTGGACGAGGAGGATCACCAAGCCCCCGACGATTTACTGGACATTTCCATCTTTGCCCCGAAGTCTGCAGCCGCAAATGCGCCAACCGGCTCTAGCGAACCTTTTGCGACATCTTTCAACTCTACCTTCAGCAGGCAGCTGAGGCAAATCAAGCTTGCTGTCACAGAGACTTCTTACGTTCTAGCCGTGAGCGAGCTTGTACTTCGACAATATGCCTTTACGAGGGTGGAGAAAGAGCAGGCTCTCGATGGGACCATCAATGGACTTGGTAAAAAACTGTTCGAGATAGCTTGTCCTTTTGGCAACGCTTCGCGGACAATCGTTGATGGCGTGGATAGCTTTCGCAAGTGTCTAGCTACGCTGGGCCTCAATGGGGAGCACCCCAAAATCAAGAATAAAAATCTGGAGAAATTTTGGGAAGAACTGGAGCCATTCTGGTACAGGACGCATATGATGCGGATCATAAGTTATCTGCAATATCTCTTCACTCTTGCCGATAGCAGCGCGCGAATTCCTACTTCGGATGCGGTGTTGGCATACTTCGAGCTCATGCAAAAGTATGATTTCTTCATCAATGTTGATGACACGGTAAAGTTGTGGGCATGCTAAACTGGCAGTACCAGTGCTGACTTGAGCAGACAATGCCCGGCGTGGCTGGACTCGCGAGGAAGCTCCAGAATCTTGTACAGCTTGCGTCCCTTGCCGTCCTCCGACTGGACATGGTCTTAGAATCGCTAGACTCTGTACCACCACCTATGCCCGCAGATGTCGCATATCCTAACCTTGCCCCTGCAGCATCGCATCAAGATTACCTCCACTCCACCAGCTGCATCCGCAAACTCCATTCAATACTTGAGGAAACTGCTTCGAATGGCATACACACAGCTGCTTTGTCCTTGTTGGCATGGAGTTGCATATACTTGGCATTTCGAGAAGTAGCAGGGTCCTCACGGCGTGGTTCTACAGACTCGAATATGTCTGGTGCAGGGCCGTCAGCTGTTCAGCCACTTCAAGATAAGCGACGAGAAGCATTCCAAGAGGCTCTTCGCACCATCCGCCAGGATCCTGGACATCCTTCCCAAGAGCTGGAACAGGCCAATCCGGAACACGGCGGTAGTTTTGAGACGATCGGTACGTGTTCTATCGTGCAGTTCCAGGTCTTTGCGCAAATCACAAGCATTGCCTCTTCGATCAGAAGCGATTTTGGCGCGGGCATCAACGAGGCTTTCGAGATTCGCTGCCGCGGAACGCTTCTCGTTCTCATCACCGCTGGAGTTTCACTGGTGATGTATGGAGAACAGACACTTAATGCTGTGCTTGCTGTCATTGGTGGTGATAGACCCTACTGGGAACTCGCAGATCGTGATGCTGGCCGATGTGATCCCGTTGCTCAGGCTTTCATTGAAAATCCTGCAATGATGCATCGTTTCCTGGGAGAGAGTCTAGGAAGATATCCAGAAGAAGCCGCGCCGTACTACAGAATTTTGAGGACATTGTTTCTGAATGGCAAGCTCAATAATCACGCAGACACTCAGCTATGGCAGGCTCTGAGTTCTGCTGAGACGTTCACGCGACGATTGCCGCAAGGTTTCAGCTTATACGACGAAGCAGTTGATGTGATGACAGGGACTGACGAGCTGCTTGCTCAACGATTGCTTGGAGATTTGCCATACTTTGTTTCAAGGAACTCGAGACTACCAACACACCGACTGGCTATCACAAATGGCCTCACGCAAGCACGCAGCTCTTACGGTGACAACTGTGTTCCAGCGCAGACAGTCGGCATTCCAGCAGATGAATCCGAAAGGCCCATTGTGATGGCGTGGAATCACCAGTTCAGCCCGCTACATTACATGACCGGATGCTTGTACACAGTGCTTGCTGGAAATGACTGGGTGGACGCGTCGACAGGCCGTGAGGTTCCTCTCGAGGATGTCACCGAAATCATCAGTCTTCTCGGTGTTGTCATCATGGCAAACCAGAAATGGGATAAGGACGAGAGTGAATCATATCAGACTCTTACTGATCTGCTTGATACCTGCGTTGACGCAGAGCCTCGCTTGTCGCTCCTTGCGATTGTCGCGGAGATATTTGAGACTCAACTCCAGGCTCAGCAAGTCAAGCCTGGCGATGCAACGTCAATGGATCTGCTGATACAATGCATTCGCTTTTTCCATGCCGTAGCTGTTTGTATCCCTAGTCGGATCTGGCCGATTCTGAGCCGCAGCAGGCTTTTGGAACTTGATGGCAACGGTGGCGGTCTCGCTGCCATCGTCACTTCTGTGGAGATGATCAATGGACAATACGACTTTCTGATCGGTTGTATCCGACTTTTTGAGGCCCTTGTCGATGCGTCACTAAGACCAGGTCGAGACGATGCACAACGTCCCAGCAAAGCTTTAAGTAGACTCAATCCTAATGCTGCGTCCCACCATGGCTTCGAATCTTTGCCAGAACGCATGGCCAGTACGATCTTAACCAGCTTTTCGAAGACTCTGGTATCAGTTTATCGACATTCGCGCTCCTGGAGATACGTATGTGCCTCAGACAGGTCAGTGATCAGCACCAGATTGTCAGAGGTCTTCGATCGAATCTTATATTACACACTCGGCATCGACGACGAGGCCGATCTCCATTTGAAAGCCGTCACATCCGTCCTCGCGGACTCAGCAATGAATCTTGGCGAGATTCTGCTCTCCACATCACCTTCTCACCAGCTTTCCGAGACGCTCATCGACATGTTGGTGGACAGCCTTGAAAGCATCATGCAACAACAATTTCTCGAAGCCGAGCTGTGGCCCGTTCGTCAAGTCGATGCCGCGCTCAGACTTTGCACAACAGTACTGCAAATTAGCATGTTCCGTGATGTGTCCAATTGCTGCTTGGAGCAAGCACTGTTCAAGAGTGCGCCTATTCTTGCTCGTTTATATGCTGTTCATGAAGGTCTCAAGAGACCGGTCGCTACGCTTCTCGGAAAAATGGTCGCACTTGCCGCCAGAAGTCCATCGGAATCTCCTGCGTTACTGGGCTACATGGGACCCTCGACCGCACATGATTTCTTAGCCGTTCTCGCAGGTTTGGCTCGTCCCATCAACAACGATGCAACAGAAATTGCTGTCTGGAAAATGCTGTCTGCCGTGGTGAGCTCGCGCCAACAGCGATTTGCGATAGCACTTCTCACGAGCACTTCTCAAGCTCTACGATCAAAAAAGACCGACGACAAAGACGCCAAGAAAAGCCGGACAAGGCCTGTCTTGTCGCATGCCCTCAGTGAGCTTTCGAATATCAGCCGTGCGGTTATCAAGGAACGCCCTTTGGCTACACTTGCTATGCTTGAGTTTGTCGCATTGTGCCAGAATCATTGGGCGTGGGCAGTGGGAGGAATCAGAACGCATCCCAGATTCATCGCTGCACTCACAAGCTGTGTTCGAGAATTAAAAAGAGGAGATGGAGAGACTCCAGAAGAAATGCTGATGGAAACAGCCGTCGCAGCATCCATCGCGGAAGTGCTGGCGATGTACTTGCACGCGGCTTCCCAGGTTGGAGATGCAGATGCAGTCCAGAATGTGGTACCTCATCTACAATACTTCAAGAAATACGGCGTTGTCTCTCCGGTCAATGGTGGCATCAAATCCCTGCAGAAGACTTTAGCAGCATTGCAGGGAAGTGTCTCACCAGAATATTTCAAGCACACGGGTGTTTTTGAGACCGAGCTGGGCGACAACTACTTCTATGATGTCGCGTTTGCCTCCAAATTGTGGAGTGTGCGTAAAAAGATGCCTTCAAATTCAGTGAAAATCGGTATAGAGGAATTTCAAAAAGCAAATTTGGATCTCTCCGCGGTCGAGGCGCAAATCCAGCTCATCAAGCAATGGAAGTTCCTTGCCATTCAGCTAAGTAAGGCGGCGGCTGGGAATAACGATTTGACAGAACTCCTCATTGGGGTAGTAAAGAAATGTTTGACTGAAAATGCCGAATCAAACCTCGCGCAACATATTTTCCGCCGCTTACGCCATCACCGTACTGAGCTCGTCATGGTACTCCTACAGAAGCTTGTCTCATTAGATATCAAAGATGGCGACTGCGTCGCGGAGCTTGAATCACTCTTCCCAACAGCATGGGAAACGACGAGAAAACATATTGGCGATGAGAGGTTCGACTTCACTTACATAACCAGCTCGACATTCACCGATCAGGACGTGGAATATTATCGATCTCTTCTGCAAATTCTTTTCTTGACGCTACAACCTCTGCGAAAGCGATCACGCGCACCGATTCCATCGCGTGGGCAAAACACTCGATTGGGTGTCCAGGCTCCAAAGGAGGCGCAACAGATAATCCAAGTTGTTCTTCATGTCATCGTAAAAGGATTCCGCTCGCTTTCGTCAATCCTCCATGAAGATTCCGAGGTCTGTCTACCTAACGATTTCGTACTGCTCACGGCACTGCTGCAGACTATCCTCGATATCCCTGGCATAGAACTACTATACTCACAGATTCAACTGCTTTTTGCCAACAACAACGTCACAGGCTATGCCACCAGTCTTTTCAGTTGGTCGGACAAGCTCATTCTGGATGGAGACCCGATTTTTGGCGAACTCGCCATCCTTTTCCTACTTGAGATGTCCTCGGTGCCATTGATTGCGGAGAGCATGGCTGTTGAAGGTGTCCTCTCCCAGCTCACCAGCGCTAGAATCATGGGCTTCTTCCAGCGAACGAGAGGAATGGGGCCATTCGATGAGCCTGCGCGACTGCACTCGATTTGGGCACGTGGTATTCTACCGTTGTGTTTGAATCTGCTTGACGCTGTTGGTGCACCTCTTGCCGCCGAAGTCGCCTCGTTCTTGAATCACTTCCCCAACCAACTCGAGCGTCTGGCAACCGATCTCGGCAACAGGAATAGTCCCGTCGGCACCAGGCCCTCAGATTCCCACATCACATTGAGTACTGCCTCCGAAGTCCACTCTTTGAGTCTAATCTCGCTTGTCATCTCTCGCTACGCTGCGGCTGGCGCGGCTACGGGAACACTGATGATTGATATCCCGCCTCTCAAATGGGATAAAGGTGGGATCAAAGAAGATGTCGATGATTGGGTCAGCGGGAGGAGCAGTCTTGGTGGATTTGTTTTGCCGGGTAGTGAGAGGGAGGCTGTGCTTAGTCAGAGGGGCGTGCTCGAGGAAAGGGTTTGGGCCGAGCTAGCTGCTGCGGCTGAGTGCCTAGGTGCGGAGGGTGCGTAGCACGAGACATGAGCATGGACGAATGAGACAAGTGTGGGAAGAGGATGAGCTGAGATTGTGTGGGGATGCGGTGAGACGTTCGTATTCAGCGGTGTAGTGGCGATGTTAGCGTGGCGGCAACTGGAATCGTTTTGCGCAGATAGGCACGAGCGTGGAGTTGGATTTGGAGCACTTGGATGCTGATGAGAGCTAGTGCTGAAAAACTGCTGTATAAGAATATAATGGTTTTGCGCTTCCTCCTGCAGTGCCAATGGCTCATTTTCTTCATCCGCAGATCTAAATTAGGTGATTCTCGGTTTAACATTACAGATCAAGAGTAGCGGCGTCAGCATACATGAGAGTGAGCGAGATGCGTGAGACTTTGATTGGATGTCGTTGTGAATTTGCTACTTGTTGGTACCGTGTTACGCAACACACCGTATTTGCCAAACATTTTCCTTCCCTACTTTACATGCCCTTTTGGCACAATTCCCTTCCCTCAGATGCTCAGTCCCTTGATCCGAGCTCAATGGTTAGGAACGATCCAAGACGCTTTTCATACCAGCATATTGTATCAAATCTAGTAAATCACGGGTGGTGGGCTGGTTGACAGCGGAAGGAGAGATGCTGCGAGCTACCTGGCTAAACTATGTTATGATATGACCGACCCTCGAGGAAGATAGGATGGATGGATAGTGTAGATGGCTAGCTCCTCGTGATATAGATTGGTCGTATAATTGATTTGTAGGAAGGTCGGGGAGAGTACATACGATAGCGTTCCGGCGATGAACCATCTGCTATGGGATCAGCTCTATTGACCGACCTGTACTTTGGATTGATATGCGCGATGGATTGGGAGATATCTTCTTTGGGGCGCCTTGCTGACAGCGTACTTCTGGGAGACTCTGTTTTTGGTGAAACTGTTCTTGGACATTCTTGTAGGTCACTGTGTTGGCATGCATAAGACCATCTGCAGAAACGATTCCCGAAATCGTCCTAGCATCTCGTAATTCTGGTAGTTGGAGTAGAGCAGGACTTATCTGATTGCACGCGGACAGGATTGCTGAATCGAGACCAAGGCACCCACCGTCCTGCGATCGCTGTTGCCCTGCCACGTGGAGGCAAAGGTATGATCTCGCTAACTCAGACTGCTTTGGAAAAGGACTGTGAAGCTATCTGCAGGTTACGATTGATGCATGCAGCTCATATCTCGTGAGAACCAAGGCAGGAAGAACGCACTCGATATGCACCTCGAACGAGAGCCTAGCAAAACCGCACTTTCGAAGAGGGTCGGCATATGCTGTTCAAGTTGTGTGGTTGAGAATGGTGGTCGTGATTGAAGCAAGCTGACGATTCACATTACGTGCCGGTGGAGTTCGCGACGGTTTCGGGAACCCCGCCTATGAAGCCTGCCGTGACTCTTCTGTACAGTCCGAGGTGAAGTTGTGTGCTGCATGTCGGAGAGTTGCAGATGCTTGGATTATGCAACTCTCAATAACAATCACCTTCAAGCGCTTTGATTGCAGGGAGTAGGGACGCGGACATTCCAACCGCGAACCAAGGGGCTCAAAGCTGACCTTCTCAAGAGCTCTGTTTATCAATCAGCTTTGGGGCTGTGGACTGGTGTCAGTGGAAAGCAGTATGAGAGACCTCGTGGTAGCCATCCATCCATTTCAACAGAGTGGCGTTGGTCTTCTGATTTAATCTTGAATGGCAATTTGGCGGTCGCAACCCCCATTGGTCATCATTTCGAGAAAGTTAGCGAATGGAGCGCGAAACAATGTCGTTGAACCACGAACGCCCAGAGGAGGAAGCAAGCCACTACGGTGTTGTTGGACGATGTAGTGGACGGCATTTCCCGTGGTACATGGTATATCGGAACAATGAACGTCCTTGAAAAAGTGAGGCTTTCGACACAGAAAGCAGGAGACGCCTCGTCACATTTTGAGGATTCATGTTTCGGCCTCGATCGAAGCTGGTTTCTTTACTCATTCATGATGCATGCGGCATCTGCTTTTGAGATCCTGAATTGACATGGCTGAGCGGGAGAAGTGTGGGATGTGAT
Source organism: Venturia effusa (assembly GCA_007735645.1). NCBI lineage: Eukaryota > Fungi > Ascomycota > Dothideomycetes > Venturiales > Venturiaceae > Venturia > Venturia effusa. The sequence continues at coordinate 474,467 of CP042198.1, forward strand.
CTATCACTTTCGCAATTTCTCTGTTCCAACTCGTTCAAGCTGTGACAGCGCCGTGTCTAGGCGGATCGAGCGCTTAGTACTTCATCGACGGCTCTTGTCTGTATGATGCTGGGAAATTCCGTGCGATGCCGGAACATAAGCTTACTATGTATGAGAAGAGGTGTTCGTGCGGCTCAACTGCATACTGAGATCGGCGGCGAGCCAGATTCGTCTCCGCCCTTACATGAAAAGCTGGACCTCGTCGATAGTCACATCCGCCCGTGGCACTCGTATCTCATCCTGTCTCGAGGCGCACTAAATTTGCGGGGTGATGGCAGCTGAGTGATGGCAGCTAGGTAAAATGGAGTGTCAGGCTCTATACCGCGGAGCAGGACCATGGACCGGCAGTGAAGCTGCGCCCAAGGCGTCAAGGCGTTTGCCAGAAGTGATGAAGCTCTCGTCTTTATCTAGGCAATTTGGCATTGCAGGAAGACGAGCAGGAAGGTGGCATGTCGATGGCTCGACTCAAGTAAACCGGGCGTAATAGGGCGAAGGTGGGGTGCATTGCCAGCTTTTTAAGGACGATATTCAACGGAAATCGATCGAGGTACTTTCTTTCTCAATTGAGGGCAAGAAGAGAGAGGGAGAGAAGGAAAGCGAGGGATCTGAGGCTCTGCACCGGTCAGCGGCGTCGAGGGTCCGCCCGGTGAGATTGCGGCTCTGTGGTACGCATTGGAGAACGTACTCTAGTCCGCTCAACGGCAATTTGTGCGGCTCCTGGCCGCCGACCACTGACTAAGGTAGACAGCGTCCCGTGTTCTACAACAACACTAACTTACTGATCACGGAGCCAATCCTCTGGCCCAATGCATCATCGATCCAATACTTTTCCGCACTGCCTGTCCTGCCGCGTGCCCTTCGTGGCTCGTCCTGCATACGCCCCGAAGACCATGAATGTGGTAGAACATCGTGGGGCGGAGTCGTCAGCCGTCGTCAAGTCTACTCGCTTTAGATTTCCCCTACACCATCATGTCTGTGCATCGTCCCTGAGGCTCTTACGGATGGATTCGAGGCGTGCACTTAAACACAATCTACCCTCACCCGAATAGCCCCACCACATATCTTGTGCCAATGCTTACGCGAAACTCCCTTGAGCTCGTGGTCCATGAACCTCGACAGGCTGCCTTACGATGTTCTCTTCGGAATCTCGTTGTTTCTAGACATCGAAGAAGTCGTCCAACTCGGAAACACAAGTCCCCACCTGCGATTTTTGATTCAAGATGAGACTCTGTGCCGTCGCTTGGTGGAGGTGAGGCTCTGCAGCACGTCAAGAGCACCCTTACAGTGTTAACAGCCATCTGTGCAGGACTGCGCAAGTCACACCTTAGAAGCCGAGCTTGCCCAAGCAGGAGAAACTACCTACGGGACAGCCATTCGCCGGATATACAAGCGCAGGCAAGCGCTTTCGTCAGGCACTCCAGTCTTTACCTCTGTGATTGGCTCAGGGATCGATCTTGTTTATCACCAAGGAGCTGCTTGTTGGATCGATCAGCACGGCATTCACACTCGAGACTTGCACCGAAGTGGGCATTCACAAAGTCTAGGCTTCGATTTCATCTTTCGATATCTCAAAGCCGTTCAGAGAGACTGTTCACAGCTTCGCTTGTTGCACTACGCCGATGGAATTCTCACTCTTCTGTGCAACGACCATGTCTCAGACACTGCGTATTTGTTGGCCATTGGACTTACCCCTGGAAGCATACCGAAACATCTGATGGAGCCACGAATCATCGAAAACACCAATCGCATCTTCGTTCGCAGTACCAAGCATGTTCTCTTTTACGGTGTCCATGCCAGCGGTACCACACACGGTTACAACGAGTGGTTTATCAGAGGAATATCTCTGTGTGGAAATATATTCCGCAAGTTCTGCAAGAGCCAGAATTGCACGATTGAATCTGTTGACAGCGAACCCGTTCAGCTGCGAGACTTCCCAGGATCCGACATCGGCACGACAGTGGCGTTCAAGATCCATTGTGGCTACTTTTATGCGCTCTCCAACTGTTCTCAATTCGATGTTGTAGAGGTTGACTGGACTTCGTTTTACCACTGCATCAAGTTTCCCATCCTTGATCCTCGCGAGAAAACCTGTTCTGTCAATCGTCGGATTTACCGCCGACAGCATGCAGAAGGCCCGGTGAATGACAGTTGGAATGGCCTGTGCTTGCAAGCGGATGAGCGCACTAACCAGCTGATGATCGTGGAGGCTCGGACTGAGTGGCCGATTGGAGGCAGCTCGCATGAGCGAACCTTCTACTCGGAATTGCTTTCTTTTCCAGAATCAGATGAAGACGTGGCATACAAGGACGGGCCGCCAGGAGACATTTATTCAAAGATCAGGTCTGATCATTCGAAATGGAGTCCAGATCAGGTCAGAGAGCCATGGCAGAACCATCCCGAGAACGCAAATGCAAACGCAAACCTTGCGCACGGCCTTCCACCAGCAGATATGTACATACTAGCTCGGACCAAGTTCCAGTGGTACAACTTTACTACCCGCACGTTTGTGGACATAGTAAAAGATGACTGTGAATTCTGCGAGAACGGCAGATTCTGTCTGCGGCTACGGATGGGATCTCGAAAGCCGGATGCTCCAGATCGAGTAAGGTCTGAACGGCAAACACCGCAGCTTCCGCTCAAATATGCGCCGTCTGCTTGCCCGTCACCGCTACAGCGACCATCTTTAACGGAAAGATCCACGGACTATGTCTACACCCCAATCTCTACATGGCCATGCAAGAAGGACAGCAGCCAAAATGCCAAAAGCGCCCACGACATCATGAACCTCGATTCAGACAATTTGCCTTACCATGGGATGGACTTCCAGGGATTTGCCGACGAGCGCACCATCATATACCTTGTCCGCCCGTCAGGTGCGGGCAAAGAAACTCCCGGCAATATTGTTTGCATCTCTTTTGACGGCGATGCTTCTGTTCCACGTTGGCAGGCACCACTTTTGAGAGAAAAGCCCAAGCTTGAGCCTGAACGAGTGAGAGGGAAACAAAGTATCCAATGCGAGGAGTTCAAGATCCCTGAAGCGAGACCGAGTGCCTATGTAACCATTTTGGAAGAAGATATCCCTGAGGCACACGAGCTGAATTTGGATCAGATATGGGATGAGTGGGCTTCCCAACCTGATCCGGCCTGTATTGCATGATCTTTGTCGCAAACAAAAAGTAAGGGAGGTTCGTGGTCATACCTCCATAAAAGTAACAAGCATCACAGTAGTGACGCCTTTTCGGTTTTAGACAGTCAGAATAGCAATGAATAAAAGCAATTCTATTTTTGATGCGGATCGAATGAATCCGCCAGCAGATGCTCCTACGGTCACTCAGTCTTCAAGGAGTGCACACATTTCCCGCCTAGGATACAAGACACAGCAGTGATTGTACCGGTCGTATGCTAGAACATCCCCACTATCATCAGGCTCAAACACGTACGAGAACCGGCACCACCACCACAAGACCCTTCCACCCTCAGACGTGATGATACTGCAAAGATGATTCTTCCAAGAAGCTCTTTGCATGGTTGCAGGCCAGAGAATTTTGCGCGCTGTATCAACTTCATTGTACGAGCTCGCCAAGAATTAGAAATACCTTCCCAATAGCCGACAGCCAGAAGCTCGAAGTATGGCTTAGATCGGACAATGAGATTGTACGGAAGTACCGACTCTTGAGAGCTGAATAGGTGTACGACGTGCTTGGCGATGACCGTCCATGGCTCGAACCGATAATCTCCTTCACACCACAGGAGAGACACCGCGTATATGAATCCATTTTAGAACGTGATCTCTGGAGGGAAGAAGAGGATGCCCACGATATACCTCAATACACAATCCTCAATGCTCATCGAGCAACCTCTCTCCTCTCCTTTCTTACTATCAATCCAACATCAGATTCGGGGAAGCCCATTCCTCACCTTACCTTACTTACCTTTCCTTACCTTACCTTTCTTCACTCGCAACACAAAAATCCATAAAAGGGATACTACATAACCGCATGATCACATCCATAGATCATCCCCTCCAGTCCCTCCCTCATCCCCTCCCTCTCCCTCCTCCCCATTTCCCCTCCCATCCCCTCCCGTCCCATCCCTCCCTTGACCCTCATCCCTTACTCCCAAACCCAAACCCAAACCCAAACCAGAACAAAGACCAAAAACACCCACCTCACACTGTCCCACCCACCTCACACCACCCACCGTCCCACCCAACCCACACACCCTCTCCTACCCAACCACTCCCACCTCGACATCGACATCGACACCGACATCGACACCGACGAAAAAAAAAGGGATACACCCACCCCTTCAAAACAAAACCAGAACACAAAACCAGAACACAAAACCAGAACACAAAACCAGAACACAAAACCAGAACACAAAACCAGAAGACAAAGAAGAAGAAGAGAGAGAGAGAACAAAGAAGAAAAAAGAGACAGACTGCCTTCCCAGCCTCACTGCCCTCATATATCCCCCGTGCTTCTTCCCACTCTGCCCTTGGAAGCGTTGGGGGATCGTTGTTATTGTTGTTATCCAGTCTTGTCCCCAGAAGACAGTGTTCTTCCCTCTATATTGATCAATCACTCTTATGAGATTCTTCATCGTCGACCACCCGCACAACAGGCTTACCTTTACATGCACCACGGACTGCAACAGATACGACTTCGAGACACGATCATAACAGCACAATTCACACGCAATCTATTCCGAGATGAACGCCAACGCATGTACCCCATGGCAGCACTTGCAGTATATTTTTTCGTAACCGTGGAAACCAACAAGTCTATAAGTAGATAGAAGAAGAACCTGAAGAACGAACAGGGCCAGACGATATTCCACTGACAAGTATTTAGTGGTATATTCCTCGAACGGATCCATCGCCTCCATCAAATATCGACGAGAAAGCCTGCGCTAGATAACACATCTCAAGCAAGTATGGGACATACAAAAAAAAAGCTGCCCACTCTTCTTGCCGTAAGCAGAGCCGGAGCCGGACCTCGCCAGGCGCCAATGTCCGTACGCAAACCCCGCGGCCGATGCAGAAGCTAAGACATACTAAACATTAGTCCTTTACCATTCTAGCCGCGTCGCATCCATAATAGATCTACAACAAGAATCCGGCACCTCCGATCAAGCCTGAGAGACCAGCGACAGCGACGACAATAAACGGAGCCAAGCTCATTTCTGGAACCTTGACATTAGCGGCTGCCGCCTTGGACGACGAGGATGAAGCAGAGCCCGATTGGGTGGTCGAGGCAGAAGTAACGGACCAGCCAGTGGAAGCACCACCAGCGGTCTGAGATCCAGTGGTACCCTTGTTACCTGGGCCAGCACCGGCACCGCTTGTCATGTACTTGGTAGCTCCAGACGGGATGTTTGGTAGGATGGTTGAATCCTCGACTTCCCAGATGTTAGACTTGGGCGGGCAAGTGCTGGGAGATCCGGAAGATTTGTATCCACCATCACCGGTTGGGTTAGGAGTTTTAGAGTAAGCAGTCTTGAGAGCAGTGAAGTCTGGACGCTCAGACACCTCGTTTCCGTTGATGTCAACGAGACCGTAGTCAGCCTCTTCCTGGGAGTACTCGTAGACTAGACCACCAGAGTAGACTGGAGTCATGTCGGGGCCGTAGAGAGCCGTGACCTCATTAAACTCGCGGGTGTTCTTGTTGCAGCCGAACTCGGAAAGGCTGTAAAATCGGATTAGCGCTCTCACTTTTCACCCTAGGATGAGTCCCACTTACAACAAAGGCAGGGAGTAGTTGCTGTAGGTGGCCACCTTTTGGTCCCATCCGGAGATGGTGTAAGAAGAGGGATCACACCAGGAGTAGTCGTTGAAGGCGAAGAAGTCGCTTCGGGCAGCATCAGGTCCGCAGTTGAGATAGGTGGCAATTTGGTAGCGGTTGCTTTCAACATCAGCAGCAGAGTAGCCTACTGGGATCGTGCGCAGATTCCGGGCCACCATGTATGCCTTCATGTCGCGAGTAACGGCTTTGATGTATGGAGCAGCAAATGTAGTGGAGTCGTCGTTGATGACTTCATTGGCGGAGTAGAAGAGAAGGGTGTTGTCGTATTTGGCGAAGAGCTCGATGGTGGCGAAGACGCTCTGGAGGTAGACGGCGTTGTAGGACATGGCGATGGAAGCATTGTCCTTTCGGTTGAGGGAGTAGTATGGAGTGTTGACGTCCAGGGCAAGATAGATGCCGGCATCAGCCAAAAGCTTCATGCACGCATCGTGGTCTGCCGAGTTGTCGACAGAGTAGACACGGATGGTGTTGATCCCGAGCTCCTTGAACTTGGCAACATCACGCGTGCAACCGTCGACATCAGCGATGGGGTCCTTGAGTGCAGACGAGCCACCTGTGTGGTTTGTCAGCGGTAAGATCAGCGGGCTGACAGAGGATAGGGTGCGTACCGGGCTGGTAGTCGACCCCACGAATGTAGAAACGGCCCTTGGATGTGAAGAAGGCTGGATGCAGTGTTAGTACCTAGTCGTGATCATCAATGGCACAGCCAATTGCTCACCATTGCCCTTTACGCTGACAGGAGGCGTGTTCGAGTTTGATATGGTGTCCGCTCTACGGCTGACGGTTCCAGCGATGGCCGATGAGAAGAGGGCGCACGTCGCCACGAGGGCAGAGCAGGCCTTCATGATGATATGGGAAATGTGGATTGGTGGTCAAAGTTAGTAGTTGTATGGCTCCAAAAGTTGCCAATAAGCGAAAGCTGGCAGGCGTAAGTCGTGGTCGGGGGGAAAGAGGTAAAAGGGCGTTGTCCCGAAAGAGTGAGGTCCAACGTATGAAGAGATTGAATTGATTGAACTGATTATTAGAAAGGCCTAAGGGGAGAAGATGGAAGAAGCGATGGAGGATGGAGATGAAGTCGAGGTGTTGGAGCAGCAGGAGCTGAGATGGATATGGGAGACCAGACCACATTCAGGGGCGACCCATAATTCCCTGAGACGCTAGGCCGGTCGGGTGCCTAGTGCGTATGCAACCATGTCCACCCGCAGCGGACCCCCCCCCCAGACGTCGATGTTAGTGGTGCTTCCCGGCCCGGCGTTGGCATGAGGCGCTGGCCAAAAACAGCCTTGTAGGCAATCCGCTGGCCAGTGAGGAACACTGTGAGGGTCGACCCCACTCTTCCGCTTGCACCGCCCCCTTCGGCCGTCCAATCTCAACCTCGCTGTGCTGTCAACCACTGTAAATCCCGGTGGCCGGATCGTCCTGTCAAATTGCCTCGTCCACACTCGATATCATCACAACCCGGATGAAACAACACATCCAAATTTGCTGCAACGCGCATCTCCATCTTCCATGACGCACACTGTCCTGTTTGTCTCCATCTAGCCGCCCTTCGTATGCGAATATTCCCTTGTAATTGCGTCGTCAGGACTCCAAGCATTGACACGTCCCATCATGCCATTGCTATAGGGTGTTCGCACCATCTAATTTGCGCACTCCTCGCCGAGCGCGGGTGAGGTCAGAGGAAATACAAACGTGGCGATCGTTGAACCATGATCTGCCTTGCCCTGTGGCCACTAACTCCACGATATTGCTGTGCCCAGAGCGAACATAATAAATGATCGTCTTTCTGGTGAAGAATGCCTTTGCGGACTGGCCCAAATGTCTCTGAATCGAGGAAAGCAGCTGGCTTCTCATTCGAAGCTCGGAGATGATACCTTCCAGTACAACCGCCAAAGGTTGATTCCTCATCTCTTCAGAGCATTTGCTTTGAGCCATGGACGGACGACTTCAGGATATGAGTCCAGTCCACCAGACAATCCCCATCATCGCGTGCTCCATCTTCGCTTCCACCCACCAAATTCTTTCAACAAACCTGACCCATCAGCAGGATCAATGGAAACAGCTAGCACCTTTATCCACAACCCAACTTCATCACAATACTCGCTGAACTCCTAGGCACCTATAGTCAAATTCTCCAGCGGCCCTCTCTCCCTCGAAAAGTTGAGAAAGTCATCGCGGCCGTGGTGTCTACATTTCCTCCATGTTACCCATATACACACCAAGCAAATAAATTCGACTCGACATCAGGTTTCTTACATTGTCGAGACAGCCTCTACGCCATCTCGCGCGACAGACCCCTCGTGGCGCCACGTGCGATGAGCGAATGCGTCTGGGTATACATTTGTCCAATGTGGGCGCACATGCACCGTATCCACCTGCATAACCTTCCAGGTTCCTCCTCGATTCTTTGTCACTTCTCAGCCCGGTACTTACCTCTATCTAGCTTCACGCTCTTTCGTCATCAATACCCGATCTATTGCTCACGCAGTCCAAGATAGATTTCTCGAGCAATCAGTTCTGGCATCTTCTCATTCAAACCAACAACACGATTGATTAATCTAATGTTGCATTACTCTCTTATTCTGTAATAACCTTGGATCGAGAGACTTTGGAACTGGGTGTAGCTCAGATGCGTAAAGGCACACGTTCCTGTGATCAGGTATTGCCTTTGGCCATCATGTCAAGACGTGCCTTCCTCCCGCCATGGGCTCGCTCAACTAGAGCCCCTTCTCTTTCTGTTTCTCTTGAGTTGCTTCAAGAAACAACGGCTTAACAACATAGTAATCACCGATCCAGTCGTGAATCTTACACAGTAGGTGTCCTGACCGTTCCTCAAGCCCCAAAGCTAACGAATAAAAGCAGTCATAAAATATGGTCTCCAGCCAAAAAATGATGGACCCCTCCACCGCCCAGGACATAGCCAAAGCCCATCTCAAACGCATCAAAGCCTCGCTCGCGAAGCTCGAATACGACATCTCTACCGAACGCAAAGCCCAAGAACAACGCGAAGCCCACCTCGCAACCTTAAAAACGACTCGGTCCCAGGTCGAACAAACGACCGCAGAGTTGCAGACAGCCGTCTATCGATCCAGACATTCATCTCCAGAACCCGAGCCCAGTTATAAGCCAATCACCCTGTTCCGGCTCCGGCGAAGAGTCAAGCTCTTGAACCGTGATATCGAGGAGAAAGAGTCCGTGGCCGAGGCCGGACGGTCCAGACTAGATGGGTTTTGGCGCGAGCATGGAGGGCTGGTGGAGCGACAGCGGGTCCTTGATGAACTTGTCGAGGCTGTCGAGGGGGATTTGAGGGAGTGGGATGATTGTGATAGTAGCGTGCTGGACTAGGAGCGGGGCTGGGCGGGTGCTGGGAGAGATGGATTGGTTGGGTAAGCGTGGAGAGGGAAGTATGAATAGGGAAGCATAGTATTATACAGGATCCGTTCATTCATGCCTTTTTTCCCACTTCGAATCATCAATGTGGGTTACAACGACCTACTTGAGACCGAAACAGATGAAATCCCAACGATCTCTCAAAACCATGTCGCCAGGAAATTCCCAACTATGATCCCAAGTTACCAAACTGACATCATAGAATAACCGATCAGGCACTCCAATGGAACCAGAGCAGAGGAAAACATCAACACGAGGACCCTCTAAAATATCTGACCAGCCCTCTGAAACACACTTCAACAACAACATAAACATCGTCATCTCAGCAATAAACTCCATGCTCGATCGAATGAGCAGTAAAACACAACCATCAAGCCAAGGTTGAACATCAAGTCCAAGGGTAAATGAAAGACAGACCAGATTCCTCTCAGCCATCTTTTCTTCAAGAAAAATATCTCATCTTCTCTACCGCTACAACTCAACACACATGCAAAGTCGACGTCTTACTGAGAGGGGAGGAGGGGGGGCATGATAAGATATCTTTTATGGGAATCGAGTCGACTTACCTACCCGACCCACCCATCCATGTACCTACCTACCTAAACTATTCCCACGTAGACCTTTACCTCTCCAAAACCCCCCATCTCAACCCTCACATCTATCATATCCACCCAGGCTCAGTAGGTATATATATATCATGGATACACCATACACCAATCATCCTAACCTAACCCAACCCGCAATTCCCACGCTCTCACCATGACAACCCACCGCTCCATCGCAACCCTCCACTCCCTTCCATCGCCACGCCCAAAAAAAGGGGTGGAAAAGAGCACTTCCCTCACTCTGCTTACAGAAACACAACCCCTTCCCTTCCCTTCCCTTCCCTACTTTCCATCCATCACCTCCAAAAACCAGGTCATCAAAAATCCATCCCATCCAAAAAAAAACCCAAGATAAACCATCTCCATCTCCATCTCTACCACCATCAATCCCCCCAAAGAATCCATAAACCACTCATCAAACAGCAGTGGCAACAGTCAGCCCCAGCCCCAACCGCGTCCACGTCCACAGCGAGTGAGATAGGTAGGTAGGTAGGTAGGTAGGTAGGATATGGCGTAGTGAGGGATGGCATTGGAGGACGTCGAGCAAGAAGATAGAATCCATGGGTTCATTCGTTCATCTGCTGACAGGGAGGGTGGGGAGGGATGGATGATTTGAGATGGGAAGAGGATCGAGAGAGCAACACGGAGGAGTACAGTCGGTTGTAGGTAGACACGCGCGTGTGAAGCGACAGGATCGGCCTTCTGTAGACATACCAGATCAACGATTACACCTAGTGACAGCGAACTGGCTTTCAATAGACTGTGAGAAGGGGGTGAAGACCCGTAACATGTCATGAATAACGGCTAATCTCTACACACACACACACATTCGGCTGACGACCATGTGTCCCACCCGGTACTCTCCACCAAATCGACAAGATATCCCCGTTCCTTCCCGGCGTCCACAAATGGCACATATACTCCACAGATTCCAAGAAGAACCCTCACGTCCGGGCTGAGATCCGGAATAGGTACATGTCCGCCATCCTTCATACATCCCAACGCAGTCAACAACAAGGAAATTCAGACATTGTCTCCAGCCGCGGAGATGGTGATCGCAAACCCTCACAAAAGATAGGTTCGAGACGAAGGGAGGAGAGGCGGAGCTCATCCCTGCGTTACAACATTGGGTGTCAATGATGTCTCCAAAGCGAAAAACAACGTGTCGTGGAAGATGGTCCTACTCATCCACCCCTATCAGTATCAACATGCTTGTAACCCCAGGCCCGATGTACCCCATCCCAAATCATTCGTGCTCCAAATTCATACATTAGAAAGAGAACTGTTCCGTGTTTATTCGTATCGTCTGGCGGTGCGTTGATCGTAGCTCATGGCATCGCTCTATTTCGTGAAACCATCGCTCTTTGTCCGCTCCTTGTCTCCGCTGGATTTCTTCCAGAATATCAGCTTGCTGAGCCGATGCGCCTTCTTGACCTTCGGTGTCGTTGACATGATGTGTTGCGACTGAGGACGGGACTCAATCGATAGCTTGCTCTTCTCACCAAAGCTCCCCATCAAGCGCGACAGACTAGCCATGGATGCGCGTTTGGAATTCCGACACTCCTCAACACTGCTCAGCGAGAAGACGGAGGAAGATCGACCTGCGGAGTTGAAGGGGTTACCGCCAGCGAACGGATTTGTTGGTGGAGTAGTCATGGTGGAACGACTGCTAGAAAGCGAAGGAACGTCATCGACCGACATACGGACCGGCCCAGACTCCCCAAAGGAAAATGACTTCGGATCTGTGCTGGAAGATGTTGCGGTGTTCAAACGAGGCGAGTTCAAAGATACTTGGCTCGTGTTGAAGCAGTGGCTTGAGAAGGAAGATCCGCTCAGGGTGTCGGGCGTCATCACCGTAGGTTGTGAGAGTGGAAGAGATAGACTGATTATTGGCTGCGCGTTTTTGTCGTCCTGAGCAATCAGAGGTGGAGTGATTGTAGAATCTGAATCGCGTGTCAAAGACGAAGCTCGGGGCTCTTCATAATCCTCAACTACTTCGATAGGACTAGATTGAGCCGGGCTGCTAGTGCAGAGGGGCGATACCTTCGGCATGGAGAGGCGAAGTGTGCTGCTCCTGGACGGTCTATCAGGCGTGAAGTCGTCTTCATGAGAGTCAATGGTGATGCCCAAAGGAGCCTCGACCAACAGAGTAGGTTCCTCTGCAGAAGACTCGCTACCTTCGGTATTGTTTTCGGCAGTCGTTTCCTTCACGGCCTGCGAGAATTCCCCATCTAGAGCAGGGCTGTTAGCCATTTCGACTGCATCTTCCTCCTCGCCCTCCTCCTCGAACACATCAGGCATCACTGCTGCTGGGGCGGCTTTCGCGTTCCTCAGCTCGAAGGGCACCAACTCAGGTGCACTTTCAGATCGTCGATGGTTTTGTGACGAGAAACCGTTCAGGCTATGCATGGATCGTCGAGCTCTAGGAGGGGCCCGACCGTTCAAACGGCTGTTGGCACCCAGTGCAGGTGTGTTGAAGGGCCCGAGGGCAGCATCGAGATCAATGACAGGACTCATTGGATCAGACTCAGACAAGTCTCTGCTTTTCCATTGCGGTGCAGCCGTGGCGGGCGCATCGGTCACAATCGTGACAGTCTCGTCAATGTCGAAATTAGGCTCGAAAGCCAGCTCATCGGGCACAGGCTGCTGGAAGTGAAAGACTGCGGCGGTTGGGCTGGTGATGGCGGTTTGTTCAGAGTGGCCGGAAGTTGTTGGAAAAGATTCATGCTCACGCGGAGATTTCGTCTTGGGACTACTAAGGGACTTTGGCTTTCGCGAGATGAGGGAGTGTGCCCACGATTTGACTTTCCTTGGTTTGCGATTTGACTTGCCGGACTCTGCAATCGCTGCTCGGTCCAAACCGGTAGAATGATAGCTATCTTGAGCCAACGGTGATACAGGCGGCGACGGAAGCAACGAAGGCTCGGATACGCTGGATCTAAGGGCGTGTGTGCCCTGTCGGCGGCTTTCCCACCAAGCGGCTTTTCTCTTGAATATTTTTGTGGCGACTGTTGAGTCAGGACGAGTTGGCGAGTCAATGGCGGACTTTGGTCGGTTGTCCATTGTACATCGAGACCCGAAAGCCTCCTTTCCGCTAGTCATGACATCCAGAATGTCTCCGGAACTTTGTGGGCGTGGTCTAGCGATCTCGTCTTCGAATGTGGTGTTGAGACATGGTGTTCTCATCCTGGCAGATGGAGGACTTGATGTTCCTGCGCTGATTACGGAAGACATGCTGTTGTCGACTGAGTGCCCGCGAATTGTTGAGAATGAGCCTTCCGTTTCCGATGAGATTGTTGACAGAGGTCGGATGTACTCTACTTTGTCCACAAATTCTACACGCCCCCTTGGCGCGACGCCATAACGCTGTGGTGATGAGTTGACGCTCTGGGACGAGACGGTCGGGCTGGAAGTAGATCGTTCTGCAGGAAGGGAGGGGCGGACGGGACTGCCTGGGAAACATGGCCTCTGATCGGCAACCGATGGCGTAGCTGGAGCACTCTCGCTGCGAAGCTGAGGCACAGCAGGAACGGCGTCTCTTGAATGCACGATCAACTGGAAGTCGTGTTGCGAGAGACCTTTCGATCGTGTATGTTTATGTTTTGAACGACCCCCAGGAGGCCCGAGCCGCGCTGTTGACGAAGAATGCATGCCCTCTGCCTTGGTGGGACTCGTGCTCAACAAGACACCCGTCTTATCGCGTCCATAAAACTCGCTCGGAGCTCTCTTGTGCAGACCCCGCGAAGGCGATGTTGGGCTTGATATATTTGGCGAACGAGGCGGAGTGATTGTTGGTAAGCCGAGATCGGTGGAGGCGGAGGTGGATGGGTGGAAGGAAAAGTTTGGTAGGGCGTTGACTGAGGCTCGCGACTGTTGTCTTCTGCGGTCACCCATTGATTTCCTTGGTATATGCGAAGACTGCGGTCTACCAGATCTGTTCAAGGCGTTCCAGCTGTCCATTGTCGGCGAAGGCTCCGCGGATCGAGCAGGGAACACGAAGTCCGGGTTTGGCGTGAGCTCGACAAGGCCCGTCTCCTGTGTCCCGCGTCTCTGGTATATTGGTGGTGATAACATGTCTAGGGTGGGCCCAAGTGATGGTGAGGATCGGTGGAAGGCCATCATGGTGGAGTGAAGAAACGAAAGTGAGTAAACAAAGCCGAAAGCACTTTTGGTTGCCGTTCTTTTGGAGTGAATGTGATGGCGATGTCGAGAGAGCTCGTCGCGTCCAAAGCAGAGAAATTGGCCGCGTAGGAGGTATTCTGCAGCGAAGTTGAATGCAATGCAGGTGAGAGGCGGAAGGGCAGCTAGAAGATGAGTATGCTGCAGGCTAGATTGCTTTGGCAGAAATGATCAAGACTGGTCGTATGGGCGACAGGAGCGTGGAGAGTGGTGAGGTTGTAGAGGCGCGAGTCGGTGAGTTTCGAGGTACAAATGTAGCTGTGGTGGTTCTCGAGGGCGCGCGACTAAGGATGGTGGTAATGAATGACTCTGTTATGAAGGAATGGACGGCGTGAGACTGGGTGAGCAGTCTGGCGGCCTCTCGACGGGTGGTGAGGGCGAGGGAGAGGGAGAGGTCGAGATATGAGAGGGGGTCTTTGACTTGAGGGGGAGGGAGACGATGGGGAGGGAGAAGGTTTTGGTGGAGGGATGGTGCTGGTGCATTCGCTTCTGCGAGATGGCTCGGACGCTCCGCCGGCTGATAGGAGGCTTGGGCTTCGCGCTACTGCGTAGCCCAATGCAGAAGTCCAAGTGTCCAATTGTGGCTCTCGGCGGCGTCATTTGACTGGCCGGCAGAGGCGGCGAGAATCTCGATTGTCCAAGGATGGGCAGGCCAATGGACCAGTTGCCCATAGCAATTGGGGCCTGGCGGTCCCTGGAATCGTGGTGTCTCACTTCTCACTGAGGTTGCCCTCCCGGACTCGAATTAATCGCCCTAACAACCTGAGCGGCGACCCGTGTGGCCATCTGCTAGCTGCCATTCCTGCCAATCATCTCAAGCCATGACCTTCCCTCCAAGACGTGTTTCAGCATTTGCGGAAGGTGGTGGGAGTGGGATATACACAGTACAGAGGTATAGAGTACTACGGATACAACAAGAATTGACGTGCTGCTTTCAGCAGCTCACCCTCGCCCTCGCCCTCACCCTCAGCCTCACTTCGAGCCTCCCTCTCATCCTCCTCTCAATGCCATTGCATGCCGTTCCCGCCTCGTGCCTGTCCCGACTCGCAGCGCTTCATTGTCGCCAGCAGTAGGTAAGATACACATACAGACCGTAAGTTCGTAACCTACCCATCGTCCTCTGCGAGGGCGGACCGAGTGCCACTGTGACGGTCAGAGCCGCAGCTGCACCATCCCCTTTTGGTTCGTGTGTTGAGGGAGTGAGGCACTGAGAATGTGCTGGCCACCACCTGCCCTCGATCCTTGCACCGATCAAATCTCCTGCGGGCCAGATTGCCTGGAGCCTCATCTCTGCGCCAGCTTCGCAAGAGGCAGGAACAGCAATCAACCTGCTTCAATCTTATTATATTGCCGCCTCCAATCTCGGAACTGCCGTGGCTCAAATGCCCGTGAAATTGGACGTCTGCTGCAGCCTCTGGTCCAATTTGGTTGCCGTGCCTCCATCATCAAGCTGACTCTGATCTGTCTCTTTGCTGCATCCAGATTGGAACCACCTTCCAAGTAAAGGATTGATTGTGGAACCTTCCTTGACCTTTCTCTCGTGAAGACTCGTCCTCGCACGTTGAAGCAATCGAAACACGTTCAGATGGAAACAAAGCCTTCTTGTCTCGAGCAGAGATTCCTTCTGGACGATCCCAACGTGTCTCGACTGGCAGCCGTGGCCCCAGTTCGTTTCCCATGGACACCCGAATTTCTCGCATCCCTCCTGGTCGTGCCTCTTGCTGACATGCAAACGAGGTTCGCGTTGATCCATCCATACCTGTACCGTAGTAAAGTCAGTCATATGTAGACATGGACCGTGAGGTGTCGGCAAAACAGTCGTGCTCCTCTCCACCACGATGATCTCAACCTGAACCCTTGCTAGTCAAGCCGCCATCGGCCATAATGATACATCGTAATGACCCTTCGGGTTCCAGAGTGCACGCATGGAATGACAATCCCTCTGCGTCGATCCTCCATGATTCTTCACCTTTTTCAGCCTCTTCGCTCCGTTGCTTGTCACAACCGCTTCAATCGAAACAGGGCTGTCTCGCATCGACTGAACCCCGAGTCGCTCGGTGCTTTCCAGACGCCGCTCAGGTCGTCGGGAACATTTTGAGGCAGATTTCCAGAAGTCGGTCGTGTTCTAATTCCAAGAATTCTACGGGAGCGCGCCGCTAGGTTCTGAGTCGCAAATTATTGGACCCGTTGCTGCAGGCACCAATTTCTATCGTCGGTGTCGGTCCCTGCGTGCAGCATACATACCTAGCCGCAGAATGCATCGAGTTGCCCACTGCATCATCTCTCATCCTCCCCTAGTACTCTAGATGGAAATATAGAGAGCAACTCATGATCGACCCCACTTTAGATCGTGCCTTCTCAAACAGGGAAATCCAGTTGCCCTCCTTGAAATGCAGGCCGCATGACCTTCATTCAGCACTACTACAACTAGTAGTAACTTGAAGTGGTAGTACTAGTAATGGCTGCTTCGAAGGTTGATCACGTTCTCTTCGAAAACCATCACCATCCTAAGGGCGATGGAAGTGGCTTTCTGCCGCATGACCGTCAAAACGGGCGCAGGGCGCCATTGCCTTGGCCATCGTATACTAACATGTCTGTCGTGATTATCGACGGCGTCGCCATCTGTCATTTTCGAAAAGCAAACATACAATGCCCTCCTCCAATTCCAAGAACCAGAATCGCATGTCGTGGCACGAAACGGTCGAGACAGGCGCTTGGGAACGACAGATCTCTCAGGCTGTTGCACCACCTCGAGATCTACTCTTCCTATTCCGTCGGATCCTCTCCTCGTTAGACGCTGTGTCACTGCTAGGGTTGACCTGCTGGGCGCTTGTTCGGACGTAATCATCTCTACACATCTACTTCCGCTCCTGTCCTCGTCCCCGTCTCGAGGATTTCATATCCTTGCTGGGCCTCTCTCAGCTTCCTCTCAGGCTCTTACAACTTTTTCTTGCCCTCATCTCCGATTCTTTTGTCCTCTCCGCTTGGGAATTGAAGCAGGGTAACTGGAGGCGGGCCGATACAGCTTCAGGTACGAGCAGGGTCATACCTATAAATATTTATGTGCTAGTTGTACTTCTTGGCTCACCACTGTTCAAGACGATTGCTCCAAGCATGGCATTTATACAGTCTGTGGGGACCAACTCATTGTCATCACCGTCAGATCCGACCAAGACCGAGGCGACAATCATGTCGACGAAGTGTTGCGCACGTTTTGCTAATATCCGCAGATCATTCAACATGCGAAGGCTCCAACGAAAATCCAGGACATCAACGGCAGCCCTTGTTTCTAAGATCATGCTCCGGATCTGCGCAAAGGTCAGCAGAATATCACAAGATGGTCCTGCCGAAGCCGAAACCATAATATGGGGAAAGTGTCCCTGACGATGTGATCTGCGCATACAGTACAGGTACCCGCTCACCCGTTCTCAAATCTTAACATCACAACCAGATGTTGATCATTGTTTGATTCACAAATTGGCGCTCTAATCGAGCCGACTTAATCATGATGCGCACTGGTGCCTCCTAAGGCCGCAGAGATTTTACGGCCATAACGTGTATATTAAACACAACCGGCACTCCATCTGCTTTGGACAACCGATAAATGGGCAATTCAGGGAACGCGATGAATGATTACAGTTGCTGTAACAATTGTTGTCAGAAGTCTTTTAACGAATAGTCCTTAACAATCACCATGAATCGCTCGAGCTCTTGCTAATACGGACGAACAGCGGCGTACGCTCGTTAAGATCCAGCAAGCAGCAAGGTCACCATCGTCGACTCCATCAAGACGGTGCCAGTGAGCAAGAAGCCTTCACATGTTGTTCATTCGCTGGGATTTTCGCTGCTCCTCCAATCTCGCTCTTTGTCGATAGAAGACGAGCATGGATGACCATACATGACCGCAAAACAACTCCTCTCACCGATGTCATTGGTCTCCATAGATTACCCCAACTTTCGGCAGGAGATGACCATCAATGCGACCCTTGCATTTTGGAGACCGAAATATCCAACTTGAATTTCAACCATCATTTTTGCACTATGTGAAAATAAGAGACATCTCTCTTCCTCTTGGCGGCTGGGCCACCTTTCTCTTCTTGGACGCTTGGCAAGTTGCTCCCATCTATATCACACAACCCCATAACAGGCAGACGTCCTTCCATCTCTTGCCGGGCCTTCCGGCCACGTTCCTGCCACGTCTTTACACCCCGCCAAACCATACCCCATGACCTTTCCTGCCACTAGGAAGGACGCGTTTATGGTTCATGGCCTCTTACGTACACTCATCTGGCAACGCTGCATGAACCCACGTCCATATCTAACCAGTTTGGGACCATGCTCATTATTGCAGTGTCAACAAGTCTTCGTTGACCTTCTTGTTTTCCGGACCACGATCCTCTCTCTCAACCTTGCCTCGGTTTTCGCGCCTAACTGGAGGACAGCAAGTTCCACCCGTGTTTTGACACTTGTTTTCTCTACTTCTTGTACAACGACGATAGCTGGACGTGGGCTTTCTTTGCTGAGTAATCCAACTCGATAAACCTCTAGATATACGGAGCTGGCGAACTCCCTCAGCACCAAGCTCTCAGTATTTTCGCCATTTCAATCTCACTGACCTTGTCTTCCGTCAAAGTGAACTTCAGAAAGCTCGAGGAGGTGCGTGACGAAGCGGATTTTCAGTCCCGCGTATTCGGCGGCTTTCAGACCTGCCGAAATGACGAGAGCGTTAGCATTTCTTTCTCTGCTCCTCCTCACAGAAAACAACCCCCTCTAAGAACTCTAAGATACACAACTTGATCCTGATTCCGTCTTTGGAACCTCCCATATCCCCCCTTCAATGGTTGGTTCAATCTTCAAAAGCACCTTCCAAACACCAGCATGATTCCTAAAAGCTGCACTTCCTGCAATATAAACGTCCAGATTCCTCATGAGTCCATACCTGTGGGCTGGGAGAATGTGACGATCTCTATACTTGATTCGATCACTTATAAGTAACCTCTTCCTGGTATCGATAATAAAGCCTCAGTTTTACTTTGAAGTCGGCGAGCCTTGCATCGGCATCGATGTGTAGAATAAAGCTTGCTGGTGATTCCTGAACGGGGTTACTAGCGATGTGCTCGATGGTCGTATCTTACCAAGCCCGTTAGAGAGCCGGATTCGAAATTCGGAGTCTGCAGCTTATATGGAGAGATCGGGTCAATTGGGGTAAGGGGGAAGGGTTGTAGTTTTCTACCATAAGTGGTATCCAGTGATTTCTCGTCTTGTCAAAAATCGCGCATTGAACATTGCTGCTGCGTCTCACATCATGGCTGTTAATCCAACTGCAGTGATGGAGTCGCTGCAGGGCGCACCGGTTCTACAGGCCTCGGGAATGAGGGCTGGAATGATCTGCTGATGTTAACCTTAAGTCTAGTTAAACCAAAAAATGTCCAGTGGCGGCGTGCAAGAACACTCCTTCTCTCTTTCTCAATGTTACCGACAAGTCAGGCAGTGAGGGAGGTTATGACGCACGTAGGTGCTGCCGAAAGCCAATGTCGACAGGATTGGTGATGGTCATATCCGAGGGAATGGAGATCTCAACCTGCCGTTCCACTCTTATTTCGTTGATTCTTCGTATTGCAAAGATCGCGGTAGATGTATAGTTTAAGCGTAACACCTCAAAAAAAAAATTGGGAGTAGACAGCCACAGAAATCGAGGGTAAATATATTCCATTTCATGCAGACTTGGAAGACGCCAGGACGCGCATGGCTTATACGCCTCTGTTGGTATGTAGGCAGGTTTTCTTAGGTGGACAGTTATTTTAACGAAGGGTCAAGAATATCTATGCGGTTGAGAGGCGATACGGGCGAGGCTATGAATGCACAAGGTTCGGTGTGGTTCTAAGGCCAAGTATTCTTCTCTAGGTCACACCAATCGCGAAGATTCAATTTTCAAACAAAAGAGAATGGGACAAGAGGGGAATCGTGATGAAACATAGTCAACAAACAGATTACCAAACAAAGATTTGTCGACTCCCACGCATCAAAATCTGGCTCTGATGATGGTGCGTCCAACAGTCTGAGCCAGAACAATATATCCATGCCGAACGTCCCATCAAGGACGGGATCATAGTCTAGAATCCGTCGTCGTGATATACTCTACCTACCTATGAGCTCATCTTCTCTCATGTCAAACAGTGACGCCCGTATGAATCCAGAACAGAAGATTATGCTGGGGTCGACTCAGTAGGCGCATTCATCAGTACGAAGATATAGATGCAGATTCATATACCAGCGTCAAAAACCTTACCACGGATACATCATACCAACCCGGCTACGTTCGTCCAACCACTCCTTTAACATGTCTCTCGACCTTTCGGTACTGCTTACCAAGCGTGGGAGCAGGAGCGATATAACTGCTGTAGACAGGACGTATTAGCGACCGCGGCAGAACATGAAGTGAGGGATATGTAACCAAGAGATCTGATCATGGTGAGGTTGGCGAGGTCCCGAACCGGGGTTTGGTACCTGGTTTCACAAGTGCGGGTGAGGACGGTATGGTAGCCTATGTCACCTGCGGGGTACTCCGCGAAAGGGAGATGCTGGGATAGTGAGCTAAGCTTGACGTATTTAGCCTGGGTTCCTGGCTTTGCTCAGCCAGACCCGAAGCTGTCGTGCATAGGATTGGGGCTGCTCGTGGAGGCCAAGCTGTGGACGAGACTACATTTTAGATATTATGTCTGAACATGCCGGACTACCTGCTAGCACGTCAGGCCGTTGAGAGCCCGTGAACCGCAATATTCTGCGGTAGAGGTGAGCGAATGCATCCGGAACCACTTCTCTCGTTGCTGCACAGCAGGCTCACCAGTTCGCGAGTCTTGCAGGAATATCTAATCTGATATGAATATCTTTGCTCCAATGTCGAATTGAAAGTTTTTGCAGGTAATATCCTTCGAAATCGCAGGGAAATCAACAGCATCTACCTCGTATCTTGAGCTGGAAGCTGTTAGGTTCATAGAAACGCGAATTTTTGGAGACGAAGAGACACGAGATCGCTGTGGCTGCACTCGTACCCTTCTACGTCTTGGAATATCAAGAATGTGCCAAGTTCTCTCCATTGCTGCGCTCGTGTGGCACTGAGAATAATCCTGTATTCTTTGGAAGCTGCCAGGTGTCCACGTGAATTTCCGATGCGCTGCCACCGTGGAAAGCGAATGTGGTTTTGCTGCCCTGACCAAGCATAACTGCTAGTCAGAGAATCGAGAGGTCTTTCGTGTTGAGAGATTTTAAGTGAGGTGAGTTCGTCAGAACGACAAGCCGCGCTTTGTCCAAGTCCTCTCTCTAATAAGTTGCCTCTTGATTCCCATTTGTTCTCCAGCGTACCCTCGTTACAGTCCTTGCAATGTTTCTTGTTGAACTGCTGTGTGTCAAGTTGTCTAGCTGTGATCCTACAATATGATAGAAGTCATGAGCCGTCAAATATAAGATTATTGGATACGATGCTCTTTCGAGACGACTGTTCCTATACGCGCGACTGTCTTGCGAGAAGGTCTCCACAAGGAGTTGCCGGTGGGAAGCGTAGAGGCAGCGAGAATGCTGGATGAATAGGCAAGCCAGCCAGGTCTTCGTCTCGATGTATATATTCGTTGAAAGCCAGTTTCATCACCTTGCCTGTCATGAAAGACCGTTATGATGATGGTTACCGTCGTCAATTTCTCCTACTGAATCGCTCACCCATGAGGTTGGCTCAATACAACGCGAAACGCCGGCTTGAAGCTTCATCGCCCGATCTGTTACCTACAGCATCGCCCCCGTGATGCTTTGGCTCGACAGTGCCGCCTCTGGACGGCGAGAAGCTGCTCACGCGGTCCAAGGACGGTAGGTGAAGAGTCAGTGCGCATGAGCGTGGGAGTGCTTAACAGAATGAACTCTTTATGAACAGCTTCGCGCGGCAGTCGTCATGATGCAGCGAGACCAAGGGGCCAACGGTTGTGCCTGAACGGTGGAGATTGTTGTTCTGTGATGGAAGCGCTATTAATAATTTTCGGACATGATCTATCCGGTAGAACTAGTTTTACTAGCCGTATGTGGTTCGTAAGGGGGCTGAGCGAAGTACCGCTTGGCTATCAAGGACAACCATCTAAGATCTTCGTCACTAGTCCACCATATCAAAGAGACGACAGCAGACTGGCGGCATGCAGACACACCCTCCGACGGGACGAAGGTTCTTGTTAACGACCGAG
This sequence comes from Venturia effusa, assembly GCA_007735645.1. Lineage (NCBI taxonomy): Eukaryota > Fungi > Ascomycota > Dothideomycetes > Venturiales > Venturiaceae > Venturia > Venturia effusa. The sequence goes on from CP042198.1 coordinate 496,706, forward strand.
AGAGAGAGAGAGAGAGAGAGAGAGATATGGAGCTTCTGCTGGTCTAAGGCCCTCTACTCCGCTGTAGCGCACCACTCGATGAAGCACGTCCACGTCTCGTCTCCATCAGCCGTCAGCAAATCCCCATCAGTTGGCATCAAAAGCCGCTTGTCCACAGGATCGAATAAATGCCCTCGAGCGGCGAACTCACTTGGCTGCCGCACGCGGCGAAAACGGCATTCAAAGACCTCAAATATGAAATGTCTACTGACTCCGCGCGAACACTATTTCCAAAGGCTCGGCAAGCCGAGCAGCGGGTAGCTGACCATCCGTTCGTGTAGTTAGAAGCTTAGGGAGCCTCTCATTTCCTGGCGTAGGTCATGGGAGCCTTTTCCACCGGAAGGCACCTTGGCTCTAGGGCCATATTGGGATCTTCTACAGACCGTTCTGGCCAGCTGGTGTCGACCTTACCCGAACCGTCCTGGCACAAGCCAAAATAATGTCGATCCATGCTGCCTTTGCCTACCATTTCGAGCACGAGATTCGGGACTGGTTGAGATGATGCTAGGGTTGTCAGTATCCAAAGCCTCATTGCCAATGTCCTCATGGTCCGCCAAGTTGTAGTCCGCCGCAGCAAAGTATTGGAAATTCATGTAGATCGTTCAGGGATGAAAAGTAGTATGAGCTTGAGATGGGACATAAATTTCGAGCAGCTCGCTCTCGAGTTGAAGTATTCAGTCGCCATACAATAATTCCTCCAGCCTCTCTTACACTTCCAGCTCCACAAAACAAATTTCCCACTCTTTGTCGACTTGTCAATTCCAAATGCATTTCACCGCCTTAACCACCGCACTCCTCGCAACTGGTGCCCTCGCAGCTCCAGGGAAACCAGGCTGGCACAGGTATGACAGTGGGAAAGCAGCCCCACCATCGCCCTTCTTCTTCACTTCGACCTACGCGGTTATCGCCAACCCCAACGAAGTTATCAACACAACTGGCTCGCCAGTCCCAGGTCAACCGGGTGCAATTGGCTACTTCAACTATGGAATCAACAGCGTTCTCGATGTCATCTGCTACGTAAGCCCTCACCTCACCTCATCTTCAATCCTCTGGGTCTAACAATCCTCATCAGAACATCACCTTGAAGGGCGTAACAGGCCCTTACCAATCTCCGGCTTTGACAGCAACACATATCCACCAAGCCAACAAGGGATTCGCAGGTCCACCACGTCTTGCTTTCCCAAACCCGGTCGGCGACGACAATATCCGTCGCAGTGTCGGATGTCTTACTGGTCCCTTCCGCACTGGTATCAATGCTAGTGGTGTTGATACAGGCACTGGGTTCAAGGTTGCTCAGATCGAAGCCAATCCAGCCAATTTCTTCACGGACTCTCATGTTGCGGCTTTCCCTCAAGGCGCGGTCAGGGGACAGCTTGGTTGAATATCAAGGCGGGTTGGTCTATGGTGATTTACAATCATCGAAATTTGGAGCCGAACTTGTTGGAATTGATCCATAACCTTTCGGTGCCCACTGTAATGATGGATAATAGTATATCATTCTCTGTACATATTTTCATTAATGCTTCTGTATCTAATTTTATCTTTTCAAGACAGTTCGATGGTGATAGTCTCTTCACTATAATGGGGAATGTGTGTGCGCATTTATATTGAAGACTAGCTGCCAATCCCACAGTTTCCAGTGCTATGTTAGGACCCTGGCGAGTGAATTCAGCCCCACTAAAGTTGGTAGTACAAATTCTGTCTGCAGAGACAACGAAATTTTGGATCGACGCAGGCTTATGAAGGCAGCAGAAGCATACAGCATCTCTCGTCATCCTCGATACATCCACTTCATGGATCACGAATCCGAGATCAGAATCATCCAGGTGATCCAATACAAACAAGGAGCACTGGACCATACACACCACTTTCAACCAGTTACATTCCGAACAGCCCACGACAACACATTACTGATACCGACAAGAACAGTCATCGTGCTGCTGTTTCCCGTCAGCTCTCTGTCCACTACTTCCTGAACAAGGCTCAATCTGCCCTGCAGCAGGCGGATGGTCTCCTCCTGGTGCTGTTTGAGAGCTCTCAACCGCTGGATCTCCGCATCGAACGAGGCCACCGCGTACGTGCCAAGCGCACCGATCGTCAGTGCAGCAGCACAAAAGGCGAGAGCAACTTGCGACGGTTTGCCGATCCGGCGGCCGTATCGATACCTGGGACGCAGCATAACGTTTGTGCGGACATTCCTCTCATTGACTGGCATTGTTTTGCCATTCAACCTAATCGTTCTGGGCCTTGAGATTTTGGTGATTCGAGATCCCGTGAGAGTTCTTGATTCGGTCCATGATACTCTCGTTCCTGTGGAGTGTGTCCGTGAGGCTGTTCTTTGAGAGTTCAGAGGTCGACCCGAAAGTGACCATGCCATTTCCATCCTTGTCCTGTCGTCTGGGTAGACTGTTCGTCGGAATTCAGAGGAGTGTGTGGGTCTGCTGCGGTTTTCCGATGAAGGCCTGTTTGGAGGACTGGATGAAGCGGTCGGCGAGAGATCAGGCATTTTAGACGGTGGTTGAGTTTGAGAAGATGCTTTCTTTGTTGGATCTGATTCGCTCGTGGGGGTTTTCCGACGTGGTTCACTACCCACGCCCGTAGGCGGATCTGGCATCTTGGATAGTTGCTGAGGTTTGCTTGCTCCGCTCTCCAGTGGTGCAGTATGAGTCGTCTTGAAACCCATCAGTGGCTTGAGGAGTCTGAAGATGATAGGTGGGAAGCGCTGCTATGCTTTCGTTTTCTGCCCGTCCGTGGTTGGGTAATGGTTTGACGGAATTCTGACATTGTGGCATATGTGACCTACTTGGCCAAAGGAAGGGAGAGGCAAGAGAGTTTGCTGCAAACAGAAGTCATCTGGCTCTTGGAAACCTCCGTCCTAGGTTGGCTGCATGGTGTCTGGAATGTATCATTTCAATCCCATTCCCGGCCAAATCGCCTGGATCAGACTCCTTTGTTGGTGCCCATTGCTTAGCGAAGAGACAATGTCATCTTTCATGCATCGCTGACCACTATTTTTAAAGAAACCAGTGAATATCATCAAGTTGAGGAAATCCAGGGTCGGGTGAGACTCGGAGTGCTTAGTAAGATTTGAAATATTCTTGACTATCACATGATCTCGGCATTAGTTGGCCGATACGGAATACCGATCTCCGAATCTCTCTCCGCATCGTGCTCCCTCTCCCTCCTTCATATCCACCATACCTCCTCCATTGATCGTTTTTGTCACCTCATGCACATGTCTGCAACCAAACAACCTTTCTAGATCATAGATTCCGCTAGAGTCGTGGTCCAGCCCATCGATGAAATACGGATGTCTTATATGTATACGCCCTGCAGACGAAGTCCCGAGCAGAGCGCCACATTAGAGGACTCTCATCATAGCAAGACAATCCATATTGGAGTAAATCAATGCGCTGCTGGGATACTATGGCGCTTTTCCAAAGAGCCAGGGTTTCGCCGCAACAAGATGATGACAGCGATCTAGTCATTGACCACCAACAGTCCAGCTGGTGTCTTTGCGGATGTGGTTTGAATTATATGTGCATGCCTCTCTTGCGACCTTGGGATCTCTTATCATCTGCCGCAGAGGCTCCGTGGATGCTAGTTGTGAGAGCTAGACACCGCAAGCCCTCCCATAGGATTTCCATTAGATTCGAAGGTCTACAAACACGCCTCTTGCAACCCCGCTCTGGAAGGCTCCTGTTCATCTTTTTCTGTCGGTCAACCTCGCATGTTCAATTCCATGGCACTGATCAACTGCAATATTAATCGCCGGTCGAGCAGGCTAGGGTGGACACCAAAGCCTGCAGAAATCCTGAGGCTGGAGCTCCATGAGCGCCAGGACTCAGCGACAAGCCTCTGTGGATATTAATTCCACCCCTTGCTGCCTCTAAGCTGTTACCGTTGGGACGAAGAACCAGCGCTGACGAAGTCATAGCTGCAACTCTTGCCTGCCCGTCAGGCTCAGCATGCACATTCAACTCAGCCACCAGCGGATTTAGCTGCTGTGCAAGCTCGTCAGTTAAGGCCGATTTGGTATATTATGCAGGTAATGAATTCTTCACAGCCTGCTATGGTTCGGAAATCATCAACTCATGTGACGCTACTTGCCAGAAGAATACGTTGATCCGCAAGCGATCAGTCTCGAAGCACGATGACGTGGACAGTCCGATGATAGAACGTCCTGATAGAATAAAAGCTCTACTATCGATAAGCTCTCCTGCTACAAGTAGAAACTCACGAAAACCGGCCGCCGCCATCGACGTTGCACGTTCACGCGCTTCAGCAGCAGCATCGATCCAAAAGCCACAAGCAATCTAGACGCCCAGATTGCGGTGGCGGTGCCTGTATTGGAGCCATGCTGCTTGAACCTCTCCTATGAGCTATCTTGGTGCAAGACTCGGGGCCTTTGCCTCTAAAAAGTGGTGCTGTAGGGTCTGCAGGCGTGTGCAACGTTAGTATTGCTTGGTTTGTCCGCTCCTACGTGCATACGATGGCTTATGTGATGATACAGATCGGGATGCTGGGGCTGACCCTGTGCCCACTTCAGCCTTGCCAATCGAGCTTGAATTGCAATAGTGGCTGATGCAGGGACAAAGGTGTTTCGTCGCCAGCGACTGCCACAAACACGACACTGGCATTATCCTCGCCAACCAGTTCGGATGTTCCCACCACTCCGTGGACAGCTGCAATTATCCCTCGTGAGCGCTGGCGCCAACACTTGAGTATCCATGATTGCAATCGCTGGCTTACTCGCTATGACTGGCTTCGCCTTGTTCTTTGTGCCTCGATACAAGCAGAAGAGGCGCAACGGATATGCTCAAGAAATCGGAAGCAGCGAGGCTCATACCTGCATGTCTGCGGAATCTGGTGCTGAAAAGAGAACATCCTAAGATAAAGCAGGACTTGAAAGCTCCTAGCCAGGACTGAAAGCATGACGACTCAAGTCCACGAAATCGAGGGCCAGAGCCTGGAGCTATATGCAAATGCGAGGACCCGTTCGCAGAGAACTTTCCAGTCGGAAAGGGGTGTCTCCGTTAAATTTCTGGACTAAGCCTCAGATTGAGTTTAGTGTGTTTACCCAAATAGAGATGTCACCCCCGTCTTTCAAACATGTCGCTTTGACTTTTGACGTTCCTTTAACTTCACTTTTAAGAGCAGCATGCATTCACACGATTCGGCTACACGCCGACGTCTTCTGTCAACTGGGAGGCGATGGCCTGGGTCTCGAATCTCTTCGCAGGCGTGTTCTCCTGCCGCACAACGGTCCAGTGGCCGCGTGTCTGACCCGTGTTTGCGTGGAGTCTAATACGGGGCACTCATATCTCCAGACTTGACGGCCTGGCCACCGAGGTGGGAGCTGCTATTGTCAAGGTGCTTCGCGTCTCCTGGAGTCGCGGGCCTTGGCCCTAACGAACGTGCCGGAAAAGAACTAAGACTACGCCTCCAGGCCGACCATGGAAATCGAGCAGCGTCATTCTTGCTTACTACTTGTGTCTCGAGATCTCGTTCGCGTACTCAATATTCGGCTTCGAGTGCAGTGCTCGAACATCAGACCAGAAGCCGTGACCTGGACGCGTTGTATTTTGGATACAAAGGCGACCATGCTTACATTTTAGCCAATATTTCGTAGCCCGAGATATTTCGTCTCGATCTCCACTCGTTCATCATATTTATTCCGAAAAATGTATAGTCTTTCAGCACTTACAATTGCAGTATTTGCGACACCAGCTCATCAGCTCTTACTGCTACCCATAATCTATTTGCAGGCGCTCTCTCGGGCTCGACTTATATGAACTTGAATTCGACGACATAGGCTCGTCGTTAGCGATTGTCAAGAACATCACGCTCAACACCACCTCTGGTTCAAAATGGATCCGTATGGACGTACGTTGAATGGCACTCCCCCGATCCCTCGTAGCTCTATCAGGGCTGAGGAAAACAGTCACGAAAGCAGAACATCTCTATCGGCACGACAGGCGCATTCCAAAGCTGAGCTATCACATCTGATATGGATCTTGAATACTCGACTAACGTCTCCACCCTCACCGGCTGCGACCATGCGAACTTTATCATATCGAGCACTGTGGGTCTGTACGCAGTGTCTGGAAGCTCATAGAGCAGCGGTTGCGCCAGCCAGGTCATCGCAGTGGACGAATGAGGAAGGCTCGTGTCTCAACTCGCAAATGTAACATATGCCAGCCCCGCAGGAGTGCGCGGATCGGATCTCAGTCCTGATAACCGATTCTTGTCTTCTGCCGACGATATCGGATATGGAGGAGGTTGGACACACAGCTAGGATGCTGTAAATGGGACGGTGACGCAATTGTAACATGTGAAGGCTGTGAATGGAAGCGATCCAAGACACTTGATTGCGCACCCGAACGGCGGTTGGGTTTACGCGCCCATCAAACCACCGGTCGTGTCCGCCTCCTCCCTCGATGCCACTGCCGTCGAAAATACCGAGCATCTTTTCTTCACTCCAACGACACACAGTGGCGGTTTCGCGAACGCGGTCAAGCCGGCGGGGTCCAGTGAGCAGTTCTTTTCTATTTCGGGAGCAATTCTGTTGAGGCGTGGGAGATTGGTGATAACGGGGAAGTACGGAGGCTGATGCGCATTTGGATGTAGAGAGTTGACCATTCAATGTTAAGTGGTATGATTAATCTTCTGGTGAAGGATATGAGGGTCGGTATCATCGGTACCATGCCACGTTTCTTACGTGCTTCAAACTTTCTCGATGATTAGTGATATCATTCCATCCTGCATTCCTTTGTACACTCGTTCACACGCTTCAAACCCTCAGATGGCTTTTCCTGCAATCAAAAACGTCTGTTCTGAAGTGGCGTCGTCGCATCCGTTTCTCACGGCGGATATGTGATGGTTATGCTTTGAGCACACCCTATGTTCTGAATACACTCTTCGGATCCAGATCTTGTGAGTGTGGCAACCGACAATGCGACAGTCCAGTCTCACCCGGAAGCATACGTCGCAAGCACCATAATGAAAACACCTTGCGTGACTTTAGCATGGATCACAGCCCTAGCCAAACACCACGTCGCCCTTCCATCAACTCGTTTTGTCCTGCTCTCGCTCCTTATCTTCACCATCAACAGCCATCCCGACCCTCCTCACAAAACTAGCCATACTCCAGAAGCTGCCCGAAAAGTCCATATCGTACCAATAATTGATCGCACAGCAGATTCCTTCCTCGTTACAGCTCTGGGAGACCTTGTGATACCACAATGCAGGCAAGTAAAGCATATCTCCTGGTTCCAACGTCACTCTCAGCGGTTTCGACAGATGCGAGAACTGAGTCGCTGTCGAAAGGGGCGAGTCAGGGTCGTATGTTGCGAAGGGAAGGGTGTGAGGTGGTGAGTCGGGTATCGGTGCAAGGTTGAGGTCCAAGTCCAGGTCGATCGGACATGCTGATGAGGTTGAGGGAGTGTAGGTAGCGCTCTTGACCCATTTCTCTCCTACTATCGGTGCTTCGATGGGAGGGAGGAGGACAAAATGTTTCTTCCCGAGGACCTGTACGTAGATGTTTTCGTAGGGGTCTTTGTGTAGTGCTGTCACGCTTTTCGAGTTCCCGAGCCAGAAATTGATTGCTTCGGGGGATTTTTGAAGAGCGATGCGGGCGAATGGTATAGATTCTGGAATCATGGAGGAGGCGAAGAGATGGGAGTATTCATTTCTTAGATTGTCGTTCTGGGTTTGGAGATAGTGCGTATGACCCTTGTAGGAAGAAGAACTCAGTTCTTGGCTTTGGATTTTTGGCAGTACCGTGGAAAAGGGCGCCTGGGTCTCGTATGGTTTTACAAATAACGGACCATTGTCTGTTAGAATCACTGAGTCTGCGTTGCTAGATGTGTTAGAGGTCTTGTTCGCTTCTATGGATACCATAAAGACTACTATGAATGACAAAAGCAGAGCAGTTCTAGACAGGTGCCAAAGACCAGGCTTGACCTTGACACCCTCCGAACATTTTGGCACGACCAAGCATCCGGAAGACAATCTTACCTACCCGAAAGGCGTGACGGCGACCTGAACCATCGCATCGCCAATCTCTGCCCTCAATAACTCAGCGTTCCAATTTTGACAAGCATGCCAATCTTTGGCTCCTTTGCGAATCACAAAAGGTCTGTTCTTGGCGACATATCTCATGAACTCTAGCGGGCTCGGCTCTTCATCCAGTTCATCGATCTGAGATGAGTTGACTTCTTGGTAGGTCGTGATGAGCTCTTCGATGGAGGCAGAGATGGAATTCATGATAGGGAGAGGATGGCAAGAGAGAAATACTCGTCAGATATCCGAGAGTAGACGGTCCGAGTCACTGCACGTCTTGGTGGCCACAGACACGTGATCATAACGGACTTTCCAACTTTGTCGTGAATGCTTTTTGGGAGAAACCTTGGTCCTTTTGTCGTGCTATACATAGTAGACATTTTGGTCATGGAAACATTTGGACGAGAAGGTTTCGTGAAAAAGCCAAGTGCAGTCAAAGACGTCCATTCACGGGTCTCCTCCCCGGAACCCTGGGCCCGGGTTTGTCATGTTAAAACCGGAAACATTCGGATCAAAGAAGTCTGCCTTGACAAGCTCCCTCGTCCAGTCCGCCATGTGCCTCACATGCTTATCACTGCTACACATGTACTATCTTAAGAGAAGAGCATGGTTTGCGCGTGGCCAGGTGTCTCGCGTGACGTCTCACTCTACTTTCCACGACGATGGCTGAGGCTGGATACCGCAGAAAAGTATATTGTGATCGGAGAGACTCCGGAGCCTCTGAAGAGAGGCGATAGTTTTGGATTCCGTGAAATGCGACGGAACGAAGCCAAAGTTGAAGACTCTACTGCAGACAGATGCTTAGGTGGTTTGACATGCTGATAGAAATTGCGAACGTGAAGCTTCGTAGACTCAAGCGCTCACGCGCATACAGCACCGCCGAAAAAGACGTGGACACTTGGCATAAATTTTCAAAGCTTTTCGCTCAGCCGCATACGCGTAGATACTATCCATACATGCGCGTTCTCGGGAACGGTCTGTGCGAAGCGAGGAACATCAAAATATCGATTTTATTTAGGTGACGGTATGTAATATTCTATTGCGGTCTTCTAGCTACAGGGCAGGGGAAATGATTTAGAAAACGCCAAGTGTCCACGTCTTTTTCGGCAGTGCTGTAACTAAGAGATCTCGCCTTCTGGTTTCGTCTGAGACTGTTCTAGTCGCAAGCTATTGTCATGAGAACTATTGCCAACTCAGTATCATCTTCACTTCACGAGCATCCGCAGAATGTTCATTTTTTGATTGATCAGTCGCTACAACCAAAGATCGCCGCATCGCCAGAGAGGGATTTATATACAAGACGACTCCCAGAAACCCCTAGAGTGCTAGATGTTGTGCACACTTTCATTTACCTCTATTCTCGCTCTACTTTGCAAACCTCATCATAATTCATCAACCTTCCTCATCTAACTACGCAATCCAGAACCAGATCTTTTCCAAGAAGTTTCTTGGCTGCGGGTCGTCCCAAATCTCAGCATCGAGAGCGGCTTTCCCGCTCCAGATATCGGCCTCAGCAGGGTTGACGAACTTGGTCCTCTTAAAAAAGCGCCAGAAGGCGTAGAGACCGAAGAAGATTGGAATGCCGATGTAGGCGGTAAGGAAGGCAGTCACGGTGAAGTTGGATTTGCCAGCAGAGGACGTGAAGACTTTCCATCCGTTGAAGACAATGATCATGGCGAAGTAGCCGAGTGCAAAGTATGCAGTGTAAGGTTGCCAGACCGACTTGAAGACAAGAGTATTGCGATCGACGCCTTGGACCTGGAGAGCCTTGTAGAATCTTAGGTACGCGACACATATGGCGCACCAGGTGAAGAGTTGAGCAATGGTCGTGAGGTTCTGGAACCACTCAAAGACGACCGTAGAGCTCTCAGACACCGAGAGATAGGTAAGGAGGGAGATGGAGGCTGTTATCAGGACAGCCCAGTATGGAACACCGCCCTTGGAACATTTGAGGAGGAATTGGGGAGCCTGCTTGTTTTGGGCAATGCCAAAGAGATAACGGGAGCCAGTGTACAAGAAAGCGTTGCCAGAAGAGGAAGCGGATGTTAAGATGACGGCGTTGATGATGGATGGAAGCACTGGAATACCGGCGCGATAGATGGCGATGACCCAGGGAGAGGAAGCAGCACCGGCACCACCAGCGGTAAGACGTTTCTCATTGGACGGGACGAGAACACCGATCGCAAGGGAACCAAGGCAGTAGAAGAAGAGGATACGCCAAAAGACTCTTTTCACTGCCTTGGGGATGTTCTTGCGGGGATTCTCGGCTTCACCGGCGGCGACAGCGACCATTTCGACACCTCCATATGAGAAAGCAGCGTTCACAAGGGTGGAGAAGAGACCCAAAAATCGACCAGCATCGCCCTTGGCGATGACCTCTTTCATAGCACCTGGGTTTTTCCTGCCAAGTTGGTTAGCACTTCTACCTGTTAGGTTTTGCGCGTCGTAATTACCAGTAACGGAATCCCAGACGGTCCTTAGTCGGCCCACCGCCGAGATCGAGAATGAGCGCCATGATGAGGAGACCGACGATGGTGATGATTTTGATGCTGGCAAACACGAACTCGGCTTCTCCGTAAATTGCCACTGCGAAGATATTCAAGCCGATGATGACAACGATGAGGATGGATATCCAGACAGCAGAATTGATCTCGTCGTTCCAGTAGCTTATGACAATAGCTGCCGCCGAAATTTCAGCACAAAGAGTGATAGAAGATTGATACCAGGAGTTCCAGCCAACAGCAAATCCCATAGCCGGGTCAACATAGCGAGAGCAATATTGAGGAATAGCACCAGGGAGTGGGAGCCAAGTTGCCATCTCACCAAGACATTGCATCATGGCGAAGACTGCGATACCAGTGAAAGTGTAGCCTGTTGAGTGGTTAAAAATTACAGTTTCCCGCCGCATGTCTTCATCTGACTCACCGAGAAGGACAGACAGAGGACCGGAGGTCGCAAACGCTTTTCCAATACCCAAGAAGAGACCAGTACCAATGGTACCACCGAGAGCGATAAACTGAATGTGGCGAGACTTCAGCCCTCGGTGGACGTATCCCATCTCCTCAGCGAGCTGAACATTGCCATAGAGATCAGCGGCTTCACCAATTGCATTGTCCTTTGGCAGATCATGGACGTCACCGCTGTGGCTCGATGACTGGTTGGTCTCGACGCCGTAGTCACTCTTCTCAATCCTGTTGTCCGACATGATGATGATGTCAATTCGACGAAGAGGTCACCGTTCGAGACGAGTCCTGTTGGTTATGTTGGCGCAAAAAGGTGTGGGGGTGGAGCAAGCTGTTATAGGGTGCTCTATAACACAATTAAAGTTGACAAGAAAGGGAGGGATCGTGTAACCCAGCACCGGAGGACGACTGGAGCAGGAGAGCGAAGGGTGTTGTACTTTCACCCCTTTATAGGACACTCGACTTCAAAGCACCAGGCTGGGTCGCCATTTGTGAGCGGCGAGCGGTCACTTCAGCTATCTCCATGTCGCACAGACCAACAGGTTAGATCCGAGCTAGGCTACTGGATAATAATACCGCTTGTTAGTTGTAGGTGCAACGAGGCTGCCCTGTCGGTCAACGACAGGGATGCCCTCATTGAGTCTCGATCCACGGCAATGCCGCCGCTACTGTCCATTTGGACAGACGAAACAGTTTTGTGGACTCTCTCGTGTCGATTTCTCCAGGCCGTGTCAGCTTTGCCAGCGTTTTGCGTACTGTTAATTTTGTATCTTGATCATGTCAAGTTGTGTTCCTGGGCGCGTGCGGAACAGGGCCGTCATAAACCAAGTGCTGTTTAACAATCTCTCAGATGGATTACCCGGCCTCTCCATGGCAATGTAGCATGTCCTGCCTGATGGAATCGTCAGACAAAATTTCTGACACACAAAATTTTTAGCAGCGAATCAATTTCCCGAAGCCCGGGTTGCCGACCTGTATATTCTCACGGACTCATGGTTAGGTGCCCTCTTGTCACTTCAATGAGTGTCGGTGGGCAGAAAGCCGGGATTCGTCGTGTTCCACCACAGCAAGAGTAGGAGGTAGCATCTTGCTGGCTTAGCGCCAAACAAATCCCAGAAAGGCAGACTTCGAGAAGGCTTCTAGTGCGCTTCCAAGGACGGAGGGCTGTGGATGAACCCTGCTCAGTCCCCCTCACGTCCGCCCGCACCCGCAAGCATCGTGGCATCAGAGCGCTCAATGCTTCAAAGTCGCGTAGTTCGCGGTTGGCTGCCGCAAATGAAGCGTGGGGTGGTATGATGAGAGCCAAGAGGTTGCGCATGAGCAGACATTGCGGGCTCGCGACCGAGTCTTGCGACCGGGCGAGGAGGACTCTTCGAGAGATGTGTTGAGTAGTTGTATGTTGGAGAAGTTGAATAAGCGTAGTAGAGAGCAGCAGTATTCTACCTAGAAGCTCAACACAAGCCACATCGAAGACTTGGCTTTGTAGGACCGGGGAGGCTGGTCGGCTGCGGGATCTTCCAATGCTTCCCATTGAGCCAACAACGGCGCAAGCAGTGCTCCTAACCCAAAATGATCTGACATTCGGAGCCTTCCAAAATCGTCATAAGAAATGACGTCTGAGACCGCGGTGGCAGTGTATCTCTGTGTTGGACTCGTGTGAGAATCGTATTCACCTGGACCTTGTGCATATCAAAGCACACAGTATGTGCTATGATGTTTTGCAGTGTTGCACCCCGAATATGGTGGAAATGGCGTTCTGATTTTGGGTCTCCGTAAATAACCGAACACTGAGTCATTCGGCCTCGGGCCGGTCAAGAGAATGGAGAAGGTGCAAGGTCAGGTGTAATGATTGTGCAGGTCAAACTGCTCGGAGCGCATACCATTGCGGAACTGTAAATTTTTTGATCGTGTCAACAGCTTTTTGATCTTTCGGTGCACAAAGCGCGCTTCATCATTTCTACTCGTGTGAGGCGCGATTCTTCAGATATCTAAAATATGATACGAGAGTGAAAGCTGGTCGGATTGTTCGAACTGTCATGTTTGGCACGGAACGACCCCGCGATTGCCATTTTGCGGCCATCCCTTACCTTTGTCTCCACAGAGCCACACTCTCCTTCGAGCCTAGAAAGTGGACTGTCCTATACACCAAGAGCCTAGGCGAAGTCGGCGGAGTATCCACTTCAGGAACCGATAGTCGCGGGAATTCATGTATTTCCTGATTGTCGCCGTTTCCTGAAACGCACTTGAACACGACGCGACACGAGGCTCCCTTTTGTTTTCGCCGAACTAGGACGTTCATCGAGCATCAGAATAAATTCGTGATGGAGTACAGTCTCATTGAAGCATCGTCGCTTGCAGCTGCAAGTTGGCCAGGTTCCATGACTGCCCCATCCTCGACAGGGCGCCACGAAAGCTGGTTGACCATTTTGGATGGCAGATCACTCGCGTCGATGTCCATAGTGTGTCTGACAGTCAGATTGTTCACGCTCAAAACAACAATGGTGATGACACCGGACTCAAGTCCGTATGCTAAGGCTATTGCGTTGTTCGATTCCCGTGGTGGAGCTTGGTGCATTCGAGGCAGAAAAGCGGCAGCAGTGACTGGAGCTTGGGCTGATATCGTTTGCGCGCATTCAATCTTACCGTCAGCTATTTTCCAGACTCGGACCGTCTTGTCGCGTCCTGCTGTGGCGAAAATCCTGCCTGCTTCGACTGGTGCCCAGGATGCAGCAAGAATCATACGACTGTGGCCCTTTGGATTGGATTGCATCAGTTTGTAATCGGGAGAATCTCCGCAGGCTCGCTGAAATATCGACCATTGTCGATCTCGACCGACGGAAAGAAGATATTGTCCATCTGCAGAAAAATCCAACGCGGTCACTGTCAAAGAATGGGCCTTCAAAGGAGGCTTAATTTCTCGCCATTCTTGGGTCTCGTACAGACGAATAACAGCATGATCGATTGAGCTGGCGCGACATGATGTGGCAATGAGCTTCCCATCATGACTTGTTGCAACAGTAGAAATCTCATATCCATGTCCATAAAGCTTTTCAGTCTCTGGCCAGAGCATATGTCGAGCCAAGTGGTCTTCATTCGGTGGCCTGTTGATCTTGAGAGTTGATTTATGAATGATAAAAGCTGGATCTGGGACATCTCTCGGATCGCCTGTGAAGGCCGGAATCTCCTCATCATCAACAGCTTCAATAGCCTTGTTTGACAGACCAAGCACGGGAATGTTTGCAGCATCTGGTAAGCGAAGCTCATCGTTCTTCTTGATCCCACATAAATGGAAGAGAATGTCGGCGATTGCTTCGGGTTCATCGAAGACACGCAGTAGCTTCTCGTCAGCGCCAGAAATGAACTGCGTATCAGTGATGGTGTCTACGCAGTTCAAATCATAGCCATGAATTTGAGGTCTGGAGAACTCGTGCCAAGATTGATTTGTGCCGTTAGCCCACTTCGCGTGAAGTCTCGTGGTTTGGTCAGCGCTGGTGGACAGCAGATAAGAACCGTTTCGTGACCAAGTCACTCCCTTCACTTCTTTGATATGTCCGGTTACTGCGAAATCCTGCATCCACTTGTCTTCCGAAGGCTCTTTTCGCCATAACCTCCAGCTGCCAGTTCGTCCTAGGCTAACCACGGCATCTGCTTGTGGCGACCAAAGTCCGGCCCAGAACCCTCCCGTGCTTCCAGTGGCAGACGTCGAGCCCTTCTGTGCGCTGATCTCGCCCAATCTTGCGACACAGACCCAGATACCAGATGTTTCGTCGGCTTCCCAGATAGCAAGTGAGCTATCGGCCGATGCTGAAAGTAATTGCAATTTGTTGTCTCTCCGATACCAGTCTGCTGTATATATCCAGTCTTCGTGGCCCAGAAGTAAAGCCTCAAATGTAACCGAATAAGTCTGCTTATTCGCTTGGAAACGATGAGCTTTGTTAGACAGTGATTTCCCCAGCACTCCCAGAGCCGGATCATTTGCTGCTCGACTAGCGACGGGTAGTTCTTGACCTTGATGTATTCTCCATAGCCGTATATATCGATCTTGACTAGCAGATGCGAGAAGTAGATCTCCCGAGCCAGCTTCGGATTCCTTGGAGATTGCCAATGATCGTATCCACCCTTCGTGACCAGTCAAAGTGGCCACAAGCGAGTAGACGCTCTCTCTCAAGGTGTAGATCTGAATGATAGTTTTAGTGCCCGCAACTGCAAGCAAAATCGAGTTGTGGTCTAGGGCGGCCAATGCGGCAGACAGGGGAAAAAATTTAGGTGTCAATGTGATTGATTGAATTGGCCGAATCGTCAATTCCTGGGACATTGTTAAATTCCCTTTGTCTGACGCACTACTGATCTGCCAATGCTTCACTGTGCCATCTGCAGAGCCCGTGACAAAGCTGTCTGAACCCGGAAGAGTAGCAATGCAGTTCACTGATGACTGATGGTCTTCAAGCTTTGCAATCTCGAAGTATGCGTCCTGATGCTCATCCTTCCTCCAGACGCGTATGGAACTGTCTGCAGATCCACTCAAGATGAGAGCGTGCTTCGTACACGTTGGGTGAAAGAATCTGACGGCATTGACGAGGTCCGTGTGGCCAGAAAGGAGTGCTGTTATACCAACATGGTCGGGTGCCTTTAAAGTTCAGTAGGTCAGGAGTCAGTAACTCACTATCGCTGGAAAAGACTTACCAAGGGATTCCAAATAGCGATGTTGTTGCCGGCGCCGAAGGCGAGTACGCCAGCTGGATTCCTATCCCAATCTGAGGCCTCGGGATGTCTATTTCCGCCAGCGCTGATGTATTCTAGGCTGACTCTCGGCATTTCGACGACGAACGGATTAGATCACATTTTTTTGGAAGATATTAAGAGATTGAAAATGACTCTACGACGTTGGATATTTACACGTCACGTGTTTCTGCTAGCGTGGTTTGCCAAATCGACTCTGGACCTGGGCAGGCCAATTCGAGTTCATCACCAAATCAACTATATCAAATTTCGAAGACCTCTGAAATGAGCGCTTCAGCTAACGCAGAGGAACCAAAAGTGGAGGTTGTCAGCAGGGATGTACAGGCGGTTCCCATAACCGTCGAGTTCACGTATGCAATTTCGCCCTCCATCTTTGCCTCTCAAACCAAGCCTAACAATGAATAGCGGAGGCCTTGAAATGCTCTTCTCCCATAAACGGAAGCACGAAATATCCATTCCGTTGAAAGAGAAGTCTGGAAGCAAACCGACAGTGCAAGATCTTGTCCAATACTTGTGCGACAATTTGATGAAGGATACAAGGAAAGAACTTTTTGTGCTCGATGACTCAGTGTATGTGATTTTGGTCAGAATGAGTGAAATATTAGAACTAATCTAGCTCTAGTCGACCAGGTATTCTGGTCCTGATCAATGATGCGGATTGGGAACTTGAGGGCGAGGCCAGTTATGAGCTTCAAAAAGGCGACAACATCCTGTTCGTCTCCACTCTCCATGGTGGTTAACGCTCAACGGTAAGGTTCAAAGCGATCATTCGCATTCCCTTGTCACTGGAGTCCATGGAGTATTTGCTTGGCCCCGTTGATTGCGTCGGTACCACGCTTTGCGGCAGCTCGCTTTGACAGCATAATTTGAAAGATATTTCATGCTTCAAATAACGCAAGCTGTTGCCATGAACTTTCTCTCACCTCGTAGATATTCACAGCAGATACAAAAAATCTGGCCAGCTTTCATCATGTCCATATTTGGTTCCACACGCGCCCCTGCTTCGGCCATCCAGCTCACATCAGAAGACGTCAAATCTCAAGGGCAGGCACGACGGGATAAGCGTCCACCGCGTCGCCGTCCACGTCATGTTGTCATTCCTGGAGAGTCCGACCCTATCATCGCACATCATATCGCTGAGATGATAGAATTCCTGGCCTCCTACGACGACTTGATCCCAGGCTTCTACCAGAAATACACGCCCACGGTCTATGGCAACGACGATGAGGACAGGCCGATTAGCGTGGTTCAACGACTGTGGATTCTCCGATGTATCGTAGTCGGAGAATACGACTGCCTAACAGTCACCGAAATGCGCTCTTGCTTTCGACAGCACTTCGACGAGCAAGTCTTGGAAGATAAACAAGCGTTGGTACAAAGCTCTCTCCTTGACTTGGTCGATTACTTCAAAATGTTGAGCCGAGAAGCAAAACAGAAGCTGAATACAACTATCGATCTGGAGATTGTTTCGAAACACCATAAAGTATTATGGGGATCGAAATTCGATATTCCGGATCTGTTAGTCGACACCTCAAGATACACATCTCCAACAGAAGAGCCCTCAAAGGATGCCCGGACGAGGGTAAGCTCTTCGACGACGGATGTGCATAGGTCTGGCTTGTTCAATGAATCGAGATTGGCCATTGCACTCGGCTCTCCTGCACTCACAGCAAGACACTCGCCAGGGAGCGGCGAGATACCCAATCTTCCCACACCACCGCCGAGAGTTCATGTGCCTGGTGAAAGAGCTGCCGCAGGACCCATAACAGCTCCACCATCCCCTAGACCAGCCTCTACAAGCAACCTTGCTCGACCCAACCGGGGCTCTTTTCTGGCCGATCTAGGACGTGAGCTTTTCCTAAGAACCCCTCCGTCAACACCCACCTCACAACCTCATCCTCCGACCACTCGACTAGGTCAACCAGCACCATTCTCTCGCCTGTCAGAAAGAACAAGGCGATCTGACTTGCGCAGACGCGATCCTCGATAAGATATTTGGATCGGGTTCCAGCATGATCCCGCCATAAGGGCGAAGATGATCCTATCATGTAGACAAATCTACATACCAAATGACAGAGAATGAGTGATGCATGGCTGTCTACAGCGGGAACGAGCAATCTGTTGTCTCAAACATGTGACATGTTGAACAGATGGGGGATGGCCACATTCTTACACCATATGTGAGAGGTGGTAGAAACATGGTTATCACGGGGATGAAAGCTTCGCGGCGAAGGGACTTGATTGAAATCGCTCAGTATCTAATAAGTATGATAGGGGTATACGCGCGAGCTAGATCAACCAACGTCTTGCTTATTTCCCACACCAGGTGTTTTCCAAACCGTGTAAGTGGCCAGCACAGAGTTTTGCTGTATCCACATAAATCAGAGTCTCATCCAGTACAACCTTCCTCGCCAGAGCGCGATCTAGTTGTCGTCTAACCACCCACTAAACATATCGATGTCCTCTCCTCCGTCTCCCGTGTCCAAATTCTCATCATCATTGAAGCCGATCAAGTCAGCAAAAGAATTATCCGCGTCGCCCATGCCCGCGTCGTCCCCAAAGGCATTATCCTCTCCTGTCTTCAAGGATGCCCAGAAATCATCATCCACACCGCTTTGTTGTCCCTGCTTTTTCTGTTCCTCTTCCGTGAGGTCCACAGTATCCTCCGGCCCATTGGCATCATTCAAGCCACTGTAAGACGCCCCATCCAACGCGCCCGTGTCTTTGAGGGCGCTATCGCCTTGTCCTTCTTGTGAGTCTGCCTCCTTGAGGGTGGAATGATCTGCACCATCCAATCCGCCAATCCCAAGTCCTGCATTACTGGTATCAGCCACATCCGCCTCGGGAATCCCCAGCATTGAGAAGTCCAGGCCTCCATTGTCGTTTTCCATGGCGCTACTCGTCCCTGCTTGTGTATCTGCACCGCTCGATTCGGGTAGAGAAGTGTCTGGCATATTAGCATAGGATTCGAGGCCAGGTAATAACTGGACGTCGTGGGATGGAGAGTGGAAGTCAGTCATGTCTATGCTGTTCACTGTATTCTCGTTTTCGTTGTCGTTGTCGCCTGGATCTCCAAAGAGGTCATCTATATCAAATGTGTTCATCTCGTTCGACGCGTCGTTTTCTTCGAGATTGATGGTTTCAGGTTCAGCGTTGGCCTTGGGCGAGTCGGGCTTGGGTTCGGTGGGAGGAACTGGTGCAGGAGAGGCCTCTTTGGTCGGCGCCTCCTCTGGTTTTGTCTCGGGTAACGAATCCTGTTTTTCTAGTTTTATAGATGCAGTAGGAGTTTGTTCTGGTAGAGTCGATTTGGTGATCTCGGGACTCATGGACAACCCCTGTGCTTTCTTCTCTTTCGCCTCTGCCTCTTTCCTCTTTTCCGCTCTCAATGCTGCAAGATCCCGCCGCATAATTGCCTTAGCCCTGGCTAGGTCATCCTCGAGTTTATCAAGCGCATCGTGAAATCGTGAGTTTGCGTCTGGGAACAGTTTCTGGATGGCGTAGCGTTGGCCGATGTCTCTGCGGCGGTTGGGATCGGAAAGAATACCTCCAAGGAGGGCGAGCTGGTTATCGTTAGCTTTGAAAAGCTGGGCCACAGAATCCATTGTATATGCAGGTGAGGTGTACCAGCCCGTTCATGATCCCCTGGAGTGCTTCCAACGGGGGAGGCGAAGGTCGTTGTTGCGCCATGGTTTATGATTCTCTTTGGCTGTAATTTCTAGATCTCTCTTGCGGCCCCGGGCATGTAGGATATGATGGGTAACCTCGAAAGCAGTTTGCGAGACGGAGCTCGCGACGCAGACTACGTGCTTGAGAGTGTGTCTGGATGGTTGGAAATGGGTCTGGGAATGGCAGGATGCAAGAAGTATCTATCACAGGAGATAGGAAGCTAAGATCTTTCGTTGCAGCGCTGGTGTCGTGGTAACTGTGAGCTGGCGCATTCGTGTTGACAAAGCCGAGACGACAGGGACAGGAACGCGTCCAGGGTGAGGCTCAACCGCGGCCCACTGATTTGTAGAGTGCAACCCACCAAAACGTTACGGCATACCCTGCTGGTCACTTCCCTCTCAGGCTCTCATCATCCCAGCATTATCAACATCAAAGTCCACGAACCCTACATTGGCAAACGAAATTCATTCTCCCCTAATCCTGCGAGGGTCGGACATCATCGTCAGTAGTGAGAGTCTGAATTGTTTACTTCGATTGAGCTCCGCGGCCTTTGTTCACGACTACAAGCCGCACAGCAGGCTCCAGGCTACCTCGTATTGCGAGGTGATATGTCATGAACCTCTTCGAATGCCACAGCTGGCCTCCATAGCCAGTTTCCCGAACCCGTAGCGCCAGCGCTTTCATCGATGGTGTCCTGCATACTTCAGCTGCGATGCGTGCTTTCAGTCTGGGCGGGGGCTGTGTGTGCAACACTGCCTCGCATTGCAAAAGCCTTCATTTAAACGATGCCCAGTTGTTCTCACGTTGATCCTCAGTCCTTCTCGTGCTGGTCGGGATTTGCTCGAAGTAGGCACCTCACGCTAGAGTACTTCACACCTTCTTTTTCCGACGTCAAGACCACGGAGTAGAGATATTTTCGATATGGCCGATCGAAGAGACTGGCTGCATGTCTTTGGTTCTTGCCTTGCGAGCATCTTCTTCGCCTTCGTAGCCTATTGCCACTACGGTTCCGTGGTCAACAGATCAACATGGGATTGCCAACATATTTGGCTTCCCGTACTTTTTCTGCTGTACCCAGAGATCTTCCTCTGTCAAGTATTCTTGAACACGATCCTCGTCTTCCAGCGCTGGAAAGGTATGCGAAGGCTCGGGGTTGCGAGAGATAAGGAGGGCTTTTGGTTCTATGTCACCGGCATCTTGGATTTGCACAGTGGTAGTCGGGAGTTTGAGCAGGTCCGGGTGTGGATAGCAGGAGCTGACCAAGGACGGGGACACGAGCAGAAGTCTGAAGGGATGTTGAGGCTCTCCACTCTCAACTCAAGTCGACTGTCGTACGAAAACAAATACCGGACCGGAGGACATGAGGCCAAAATGCTCTTCTGGCATGTCGCGTTCGCGCTTGTTCTGCTGTATCAAGGACTGTCCGCTTCCATCACCTACATTGTCCGTGTACGCGAGGTGCAATGGGGCACGTTGGACATGGACCACCTCACAGGTATTTACGCAATCTGCGGAACCGTTCTTGAGCTTGCCACACTGGTCATGCTACTACAGCCTTACGACTGGAATGACAACAACCAGGACATTAAGGCCGAGAGGTCGGCGATGCCCGATGTGGACACGTCCAATGCCTGGGTATATGAGGGTTTCTTGGCTCTCACAATCCATGGCCTCCTCTGGGTCGTACTGCGGCTATGGGTGTTCTTCGACTTTGTGCATAAAGCCGAGAGGGCTGCATGGTCGCTCTTCATAGAGAGCTTCTCGAGCACTGGAATCGTAGTCATCGGATTGGTCGTTGTGTTTGACTTGCCAATGATGATTCCTACCATATGGGAAGTCGTATGGAAACCATTAAGAGGCGGTATGGTTTGGCTTGCGCGCAGAACCGGCATCGGGTACTATACCAGTGGCAGACTTTTTCGACTACTGTTGGCAGCCATGTCTTTGCTCGTATCAAGCATGATATGGAAACATGCTGGAGATGAACTTGCCGCCGTGCATGGTGGCAAAACGAAATCCTGGAATGCAGCATGGAAGGAACCAAATCCAAGTGCTGATACCGTCTACGGCGTCTTGCTGAGTCTCTGGTCATGAGCGGCGCGGTGTGCTGTTGGTAGCACGCAAATTGCTGCCGCGTCACAGAAGAAACTATTCATCGATCCTACACGACTCCACCTCGATACCAAGGACCCCGCCAGACTTTTTGGTCGAATGACTCGGATCCACCACACTCACGAGATCATACTGGGGGCGGCGGGGCGGCGATACTGAATTGCAGGCGGGATCACAATGCTGTAAGCTGTATTTGCACTGATGTCACTGTAATCTGAATACCAAGAGATGTGCTATCTACAGGATTTCGAATTTGTACATAGGCGTATTGGCAAAAAATCATGAATAAAGATGCGTTCGATCGATGAATAGAGCTAAGGAGAGCGTGCTTTACTTGTACCTATGGGATCCTTCATGACAAGTATTTTTGGCCCGGAATATCCATCAAGCACAAAACACAGCTTCGTCCAGATGTTTGGAGCAGAAAGCACCGAGCCTATGCACTTTGCTTTCAAACATGTTCGATTTTGTTGCCGACATCAAATCGACCTTTGCACAAGGACGTGAATAAGCGCCTTCAGAAAATTATGCTAGACCTGCGAGCTGAGATAAGGATTCCTTAATGGATGTCGAGCTACGAGGTTATACCCCAGGTAATTGTTGTCTGGGCCGCTAGAGTATAGCTTCCCGATAACGCCCTCATCCGAGCATGTGGCTTGTGAATACCAAATCAATATTGATAAACTCTATTAAGTCTCCAATCGAATTTTCCAAGCATCGGGCTCAACAACTTTTTCGATACTGAAACGGACGACCTTCTAATGAAAGGTGGATAAATCACTCGACTGCTGGAAAGATGAGAACTATACTTGGAAAAAATGATGCGCGGTACGATGCGGTAGAAGCCTATAACAGAGAGAGTACTAGACAATCCTACGATCCCTCTTCGCTGACCAAACATTATGAGGCGACGATACGCATCTTTCTCAGTACTCTATCAAGTGGATACTTAATGGATAGACATTTTTACAAGTTTCTCGTGGACACGGCTATCGGAATCGAAGTCCAAGAAATAATTTTATCTACATGTTTGAACTGTCAACTAGGACCTCGGCTAGCGGATCCTCTGCAAGTCCTTGATGCAAACGACCAAACCCAGGCATTGTCTTTGTCTATTCTCTACACTTTCTCCACCACTCCGGTAGCGAAAAAAAAAGCCAGAGGCAAAAAGTGAAACGTACAAAACATACAGCAGCGGGAATTCGCTGGTGGTCACCCACCCAACTACTACTCCGCCGATATCAAGCTTAAATAGGGATGAGCGAACGGGGATCCTTGTATTCTTGATTCTATGGCCGTATGTGCCTGGTTGTGATTTTGTTGGAATATGTAAGCACCACAAGACCCCGAGACGCCTGCTTTGAAAGTATTGAACAGAGAAGAGAGATGAAAGGAGGGTACATACAACCTTGATAGAGTGGTGAGATACGATGAATCTGCCATAAGATAAATCACTTGCCGGAAGCTGGCCCAGAATATGGCGGGGTATCAATGCCGACAGGCTGGGGGCAGTGTTACCTTTCCTCATCGTGTTGTCCAGTCTGCCTTTATATGATTGCTATGTTTTGTTGACACATGGCAGATGAGTCGTGAGAAAAATTAAATGCGCGTTCAGTTTTCAATCGTTCCATCGACGATCTCCCTCATCGCCCGACTCTTATACAAGTCCAAAAGGCAATACAAATTCCAAAGTGCTGAGTGCTACTGGATGCTGTTGATTCTGCCACTTCCCTAAGATGATTTCTGGTTTTATAGTGGCAGAACGCACTTGATGCAGTAGGTTTTGTTGAGTCTGTCACTCTCACGACGAGTCTCTACAGAGTGGTTTGTATGCACATGCAATGACTGTTTCATGACTTGCGATTGGAGAAAACCGCATGGCAGACAGCAAACTGTTGGCAGTTCTGGAGCCTTCTTTCTCATTGCTGGTGTGAAGACGTAGTTCTGGATCAATGAAATGAGGCGGTGCTAGTCCATCAAAAGGTTGTGCACATTTATCGGATGCAGACGGGCCACTATTCCTCTGGACACCAAAAATTCGCGGAGCGAGGAAGCGCGTCCAAAAGGAACAGCATGTAGCGTCATGAGGAAAATGATGGTCGGTTCAATATATCTCATGAAGGCGCGACATGAATTTGCCAGTATTTTCCAATATCCTTCGACATCTCTTGTTTCCTCTCTTTACTTCTCTCATCATCATCGTACTTTGGATGAGTCACCGCTTCATTCAGGATACCTCTCTTGCCATGATCTTTGAGGTACCCCAAAAAGTCCATCGTTACTTTGACGTATTGGTTTACCCCCTCTCTCACATCGATCGTCGCACCAGTCGTCCAGCTCAAAAGTAGAGGTTCGAGCAGCGGCGCATCCGTGACCGATGGATGAGAAGTGCCAATGCTCGTCACGAACCAGCTTGCTCCTACTCGATTGAGAACGTCTTGAACCAGATCTTTTACCGTATCGAAATGCGGACGACCAAAAAACAGGGAATATTTTTTGGACCAAGAATTGGAGTGAACGACAAGAACTGGCACGTTAATGTCGCTGTTCAAAGGCCCGCTACCCTTTCCGGGATCGAGCGCAATACCGCCAATGGCAATATTTTTCTCCGAAGGTGCGCCTTTCAGTGCTTGTAGGGCTCCGGTGGCACCATAAGAATGACCTCCTATACTGAGTTGGGTGAGGTTGAGTCGCCCTGCCCAGTCTTTGAGATGACTTCCTTCCTTGCGCGAGTTTGACATGAACACCACATCTCCTTGGCCGTCATGTATCTTCTTGAGCACAGCGATAGTTTCCTCGATCTCAGCCTGTCGAAAGCCGAGCTGCTCCACTTTTATTTTGGCTCCGTCCATTGGAGGATCGGATAGCAGCTCGCTTTCCCTGAACATGAGGCGTTTTCTCTCCTTCCGGTCAATAATCTTGATCATAGATCCTGGACAGCTCCCGTCGCGGTGCTCAATTGCAGCAACAATGTGACCCCGGCTAGCCAATTCGCCAAGAAAGTGAGTATAGTCGGTGCGCGAGGATGCCATGCCGTGCGAGAAAACCATGACTGAGAAATGATTCTTCTCCGAGTCGAGCAGAGGCACGTCAACCGCTGCTGGCGATCTGATCCTCCCAGCAATGGCCCACAGTCCCAATGTGAAAAGTGGCCTGCCGATGAAGTTGTTGAAATGGGCGAATTTTGCGTATCCCTCTGCCGTCAGACTGATGGGCTCGGGTATCCAAAGATGCTTTGGTTTCCTCGATGTGGCGCCTGTGTTTGTAGGGTAGTATAGGCGGAAGAGGACGGTTTCAAGCTCGAATGCTGGAGCACCGGTCTCCTCGAAGACTGTCTCTGAAACTTTTCTAGGCTTGTCAAGCGGGACCTCAATATCGATGGCGCCTACATGATATGTGCCAGTATACTTTGGCAAATTGGAGGCGAGGAGTGGTGATGCTCGCATAAAACAATACAGGATGTACAAAATCATGGCAGAGAAGAGGACATATCTCCAGGTTAGTCGAGGCTGTAGAATTGTAGGTATCTGCTTTGGTATCCTCCATGGCGAAGTGGCGCCTGACAACCATCTGGGAGCTTTCGTCTGACCGTCCATGGCGTTCGGTGGTAGAGGCGAATCCGGATCGTCGTCGGCGGTGTTGTTGAAGTTCCCGAGCTCCACGTCGTCCTGGTAGGGAGGATCAGGCGTATCGCGATGCTCCATGATGCGCGCGAGAGATGGGGACGAGAGTTGATGTCGCTCGCCCTAGGTGAGAGATGGGGATTAATTGATGACGTATCCGCCGACAGCCACCACACGCGCTGCGCACGCGTTGCTAGAGCCTCATGAATCAATAGAACAACTACTAGTATTACTTCGCGAGATGGCCGGAACCTTGTTGCGATACAGCCGTTTCATTTCGCGATAGTCTTGGATGGCAGATCATCAGTAGCCGCATTGTGCAGGCATGAAAGTGGGAATCGGGAGCAGAAGATGTAAATCGGTTATCTCATAAATCAGACGCTCTTTTCGCCATGGTGGCTGGGCTTCGCCACAGCCGCGGGAAAATAGCCGCGGCGCTTCGCTACGCTACGCTTTATCCTCTTCAAGGCCCTAACCCCCCTTAACCCTCCTTAACTAATTAGGACGCGGCGTAATTTTTCTACCTATAGTAGAGCGTCTAAGGCGAAAACTCTAGATTTTAGTAAGGCCTCGAAATTTTCTAACTACTAAAAACTACTCGTTCTCGTATAGTATCTCTATTATATTCGTTAGTAAATTAATCGTTAGTATAATTAGTAGATCTAGTATTTATCTTATATATTATTATTAGCTTTATCCCGATATCTTAACTAATATCCTTAATATATATCGTCGCGTAAGTAGTATTTTAGGTAGTACCTAAAAATCGATTTCTACGAAAATCGCCTCTATATAGCTACCTAACTACTACTATATCGCGTATATATAACTATAAAGGTCGCTAAGATAGCCGCTATCTTATCGACCTTTACTATTTATTCCTTCTTAACTACGACTACTATTTATCTAGCGGTAATATAAATTTTTGCGTTAAGGACGCGTTAAGGCGTACTAGCTACCTCTAATATACTCGCCTAGATAAGGCTTCTAACTACCCTTAACTATCCTTAAACCTTCTTATCTAATTAGAGAAGGTCTTCTTATATTACTACTAACCTATCTACCGCTCTAAAAACCTCTCTCCTCCCCTAATAGTACGCGATTGGGTACGCCTATATCCTTACCTCTTAAGCGTCGCTACTATCTCTCTTAACCCTTCTTAAGGTCCCTTAGCTCTTAATATTACCGTTCTAGTACCTTATTACTTCTATATATAATTATCTACCTTTAGTCTTAACCCTTCTTAATCCTTCTTATTACTAAGACTACCGTCCTTACGCCTTATTACTTTTCTAGATACTCTTTATAATTAATTTAAATACCCCGATACTCCTTAGCTCTTAAGACTACTATTCTTTTATTATATCGCCTTCTCTAATACTCGTTTTAACCGTCCTTAACTATTCTTAACTATCCTTAACCGTCCTTAAATACTATTTTCCTACCTATATCTTTAGAAGCTTACCTAATTACTATCCCGCCTATCTCTTATTTAAACTATATAAATAGCCTTAATCTATTCTTAACTACTATCTTTTATATCTATACTCTATCCGCCTTAACCGTATTAAATCCTTCTAAATTAAATCCGAATCTCCTTACTTTTCTCTTTACCCCCAGACGTTCTTAATTCTTCTTAACCCTCCTTAACCTTCCTCGACCCTCCTTAAAAGAAGAAATACCTTCTATACTAAGAATATATTACGCCGGCCGGTCTAGGACGGCTAACTCTCTTCGCGTCTCTTATAGTAGAGTCCGAAGGGTAAAGAGGAATACTATAAGTAGGCTAGAGTTATAAACTAAAGAACTTATAATTAATAACTATCTTATAATCTCTATTACGATTTTAGGAGGTATACCGCTAATCTATAAGGAATTACTTATAAAGTAGATCGATTTAATTTCTCGCCTATCTCTTACCGAATTATCTATAGTCGTTAATACTAGGAGATAGTACTAGAACGTTAAATACTAGATTCCTATTATTAAGGCGTATCTTTATCGTATTCTTAACTCGGATTTAATCTATTTATCTAGTAATATAGAGGCTTCCGTTTAGCCGCTATCTTACGAGGAGTAGTATCTCTATAAGGAATAGGTTAATACTCTCTATTATCTTATCTACTATAGTAAAGACGTTCTCCTTATCGCGAAGACGGGCTAGGGTAAAAGTATTATCTTCTACGCTTTTTCTATCCTAACCGGACTTATTACTATCTAACTCTACTTACTAAATACGCTTAGTAAGGAATAAGTCGATCGGATCTACGAATTTACTAGAATAAGAGTAGTTATAATCTCTTCGAAGAGTAAGATACGCCTAAAGGCTACGATTAATAGTATAATAGATAGAAACTATACTTATATCGTCCTCGGACTAGAGACCGCTATAGATAGAAGGTTTTAAAATACTCTTAAGGCGTAAGCGTTCTAGGAGCTAGTAGGTCTTATTACTATCGATAAGTACTATCTCGTAGAAAGTTAGAAGGACTTCTATCCCGCGTATACGTAGATTAGTTAGCTACGGATAATACTACGGTAGTCGGTCGTATAGTTTAGGTATACTACTACGTTAGACTAGGTTACGTAGAACTTAGTCCTATTATACGCTAGTTTCCGCCTATTAGGTAATACCTAGTACCGTACTAAAATCGTCTAGAAATTTATTAATCGTTCCGATATTAGCCTTTCCGTAATACCTATCCTAAAAGATAATATAGAGGTATACGGTAACTTAATATACCTCCTCTAAGCTTTATACTCTAATAGCTATACTACTCCGATAGAGATACCTAAGACGGTTATCTTTATTAATAGCCGGCTAAAGATAGCTAAGGCGATAGCGGAGCTATAGTATTACTTAATTAAGCTATATCCGTAGTATACGATAGAAGATAGACCCTTTTATATATATAATATTATCTAGTTATATTTGGCCTATATATCTAAATATAATTAGTAAGCCTAGTACGAGGAGTTTAAGAAGGCTAGCCCTAAGTACTCGAAGATACGAATTATTATTACTACTACCTCGCTCGGTATAGGTATAAATATTAAGGATATTAAGAGGATCGTATACTAGGGGTTTCCGATTAGCCTTAATTTATCTAACTTCTAGTAAAGATTAGGTCGTACTAGTCGCTAACGTAATATACGGTCTTAGGGCTATATCTTCCTACTATATTACTATTTCGATAGTTTTAGTCGGTATAAAGAAGGCTCCTCTACGCGGAAAATAACTAAAAGACTTACCGCTAGTAGGGCTACTAAGCGACTAAAACGACTACGTAATTAGATAGCGCGTAGGAGGAAAATAGGTAGAAGTCGCCTCTATATTATATCTACTCTTAGCGAAACGAGTAATTTAGATACTAAGAATAAGGTAGTAATCTAGTTAATAAGTCGTCCTTCTTCTCGTAGTCTGAGAGTAGACTATTCTATAGATCTTAGTAAATCTACTAGTTAGTCCCGATAAGACCTAGAGGACGAGAAACCGTATTTAGTAGCGGAGATATAGGTAAGTAGCTAGTAGTACTATTCTACTACTATTAGTACGGTAGCTAACGGAGACTATCTACTTATAAGCTAAGAAGGAGAGACTTCTTATATAGACGACTACGGTAATCCTATTAAGACCTAGATCTTAGTAGAGGAATAGTAGTATACTAAGGTCCCTATCTAGTAGCTTAAGATAGTTAATAGGGCTTACTATTAAAACGTTTTTCTCTACTATCTTAGTAAATTTAATCTTCCGAGTTTACCTATACCCGCTCCTCGTAAACTCTATTATTCTATATACTCTCCGGTACTAAAACCTTTAGTTACGATTCCGCCTTAGCCTCCCCTATCTATATCTACGCCTAAGTCGGGTACGCGGCCGGCTATTATACTTAGATTTATTAATAAATAGATATATAGTCGAGTAGAGACCGCGTTTAGTACTAAGAACCGTTGGTTCTCTATACTACCTAACCTATAGATAGACGCTAAGTACCGATAGGAGGTAGCTACTCTCTTTAACGCTAATATTTTCGGGTCCTCCCGCTAGCGGGCTAAAGTCCCTAGCTTTAGCGATATAACTTTAGATATATTCTAGGCGAAACTAGTTAGGATCGTAAGTTAGTAGAGATCGGGTACTAAGTTAGCTCCCTTCTTTAAGTTTATAATTAGCCTCCCGTAAAAGGTATCCGATATATACGAAGCCGCTAGGTATATCGATATATACGATAATACTATATTAAATAGTAATAATTCTAGTAATAAAGGTATAGATATTAATATATAGTAGTCGTTCGAAGAGTACTCTCTTTCCTTCGCTCGATACGTCGCGAAAATACGACTTAGATATAATTAGATATACTAACCCCCTATATACCCGACTTCTACTTAGAGGTACTCGTAGTCGTCTTCTACTTATAGTAGTATATATTCGATTACGCCTTTACTATTAAGCCCGGATCTAGTAACGTCGCGGCTCGCGGCTATACTAGAGAAGAGTAATATAAGCGAGAGACTCGTAGAAATCCGTTCTAAAGAATAGAGTTAATAGGCTAGTTATTCCTAGCTAGGCTCTTCTTCCGCGTTAAGTTTACTAATTAGTTATTTTATCCGCGTCTCTAGCCGCTCGCTAGCTAATTATAGTTTAGATCTACTACGAGAGCTACTTATCGAGAGTATTAAGGCGGATACTATAGTCTATCTATTTAGTATATCTCCGTCTAGGAATTCGAGCCCTAGTAAAGCTAGTAGTAGTATATTCGGTACCTAACCTAAGACTACTAATTTAGATAGTAATACTATAATAGTAGACGTCGAGAATAGTAATAATAATAATCTATTACTAGATAGAGAGAGTGAGGAGGAGTCCGTCTTACTCTCTATAATAAGGATATTAAGTCGGAACCGCGAGATTAGGTTACCTACGAAATATTTAAACGGGGGTATATTCGTATCGGTAGCCTCGATACTACGGTTATCCGCTATACTAGGGGCGAACGTATATAGTAGTATCGCTAGTAGAACCGTATATACGCTACGTATATAGAAATCTTCTATATTATCTTCTCCCTCTAATCGGCCGCGTAACGTTCGCGTAGTACTAGACTCTAGTAACGTATTATTACTACTCGTACGCTATTCTACTCGAGAGAGTACGTCCCTACTTATACTCGTACCGACTTCTATTACTTAACGTTCTTCTTTATATAGTATCTATTAGACTAGAAACTTAGGAGCGTCGCGAAGGGTAAGAGATAATAATTTATAATCTTATATATACTTAGTATCTCGCCGTAGGAGGTATAGGAACTTAGGTTAGCTCTAGAAGGATACTAGAAATATAAGCGGATCGCGTTACTATAGTACTATTTAAGGGTAGCGGCTACTTTACTAGCGGTATTAGCTCGGTTACGGCGATAGTAGAGTTTTAGCTTAAGCTTCTCGTATATATCTATATTTATAGCTATAGCTTTAACGGATCGGTCTTTATATTACTTATTATACTATTTAATTACGATAGTTCGCGGTTCGTAGCCCGTAGTAAGACTAGTTCGATTAGCGAGTCGAGTTAAAGAGAACTATATCCGATACGCGGCTTAAGGGGGGTTAATAGTAGCTATTATTACTAAAACGAGTACCTTCTAGTCGATAAACGTTAAGTTATTTAGGAGGGTTAAGAAGGGTTAATAGTAGCTAGTATTACTAAAATAAGTATCTTCTAGTCGATAAACGTCGAGTTATTTAGAAGGGTTAAGGAGGGTTAAGAAAGGTTAATAGTAGCTAGTATTACTAAAATAAGTACCTTCTAGTTAATAAACGTCGAGTTATTTAGGAGAGTTAATAGTAGCTATTATTACTAAAACGAGTACCTTCTAGTCGATAAATATTAAGTTATTTAGGAGGGTTAAGGAGGGTTAAGGAGGGTTAAGGAGGGTTAAGGAGGGTTAAGGAGGGTTAAGGAGGGTTAAGGAGGGTTAAGGAGGGTTAAGGAGGGTTAAGGAGGGTTAAGGAGGGTTAAGGAGGGTTAAGAAGGGTTAATAGTAGCTATTATTACTAAAAGGAGTACCTTCTAATAGATAAATATCGAGTTACTTAGGAGGGTTAAGGAGGGTTAATAGTAGTTACTAGTCTTAGCCTTCTTCTATTATACGAACTCTAAAGTCTTAAGCTTATACTAAACGTTTCTAATCTACTCCTAGTATCTCGGATAGCTAAGGTAATTATCCTTACCTACGTACTACGTAACTTTATCCTAGTAGATTAGGAAGTAGGACTTATAGAATATTTTATTATAGGCTATAAGATAGTCTATAGTATCGGTATTTAAGCGTACCTCGTAGTCTTCCTTATCCTTATTATTAGTATTAGGCTCGATTTTCTTATAATACGTACTATACTCGTTAGTCTTAGAATCGCGAAGGAGTTTAAGTATCTCGAATACCTACTATTATAATATAGCTAGCTCGCCGTTATCTTTAGTAAGGTTAATAGTATTAGTCGAGCTAATACCTATTATTAATTTTTAGTCTATATCTAAAAGTAATTCTTCTCCGTAAATATAGAGAAGACGAAGCCTTAGGATAGTTTTAAGAACGCTAGCTATCTACTTCCCTCGAAGTCTAGCTCTAGCTACGCTAATAGCTTTATTTTTAGCCTACGAGTCGGCTAAGAAAAACTTATACGTAAGATCTTTCTCTTTTATATACTTAAGTTAGACGATTTTATTACTCTAGCTAGGTAGATCGATATAACTCTTCTAACGGCGTAGGGTAATACTATCTACTAGAAGCCGTAATTTCGATAGAATCTCTAGATCGGCCTATTTAAATAGTATAATAATAAATTGGTTAAAAGCGCCTTTTTAAATAAAACGTTAAATACGGAGAAATTCTATTAAAGATCCGAGATCTTTAAGCTGATCTAGTATTAGTATACTACTAACCGCCTAGCGTCGCTAGGTCTCTAGCTCGTATACCGTAATAGCTATAGTAGTCGATAGAGTCCGGATCTAGTAGGCTTCCTCTAGGACGATACGGAAGAGATTAGTACTTTAGGTTAGATATTTACTACCCCCGTACTTAACCCTTATAACCTATTTTATATAATATATTATATATACTACGCGTTTAAGGTATCGAGGAACGGCCGTAGTATTACTTTATTAGCTTAGTATAGTAGTTATTAAGGTAGCTTAGCTTATAGTCTATTTAGACGTTCGAGAGGGCTTACTAAGGTAATAAACCTAGCCGCCTAGGAGAAGAGATAGATTAAAGAAGTATACTCTACTTCCGTAGCGTATTCGAGTCTAGAGGGTACCTTTTTTATTTCCGTATAAGGCGTACTTTTTTTATATATTAATCTATACTACCCTTCGTCGTTTATTACTAAAATAAGTACCTTCTACTCGATAGACGTCGAGCTACTAAGGAGCGTTAAGAAGGGTTAATAGTAGCTAGTATTACTAAAATAAGTACTATCTAGTCTCGAGCTACCGAGGAGCGTTAAGAAGGGTTAATAGTAGTTAGTATTACTAAATCGAATACCTTCTAGTCTCGAGTTACTAAGAAGCGTTAAGGAGAGTTAATAGTAGTTAGTATTACTAAATCGAATACCTTCTAGTCTCGAGTTGCCGAGGAGTATTAAGGAGAGTTAATAGTAGCTAGCTTTACTAAAATAAGTACCTTCTAGTCTCGAGTTACCGAGAAGGGTTAAGGAGGGTTAATAGTAGTTAGTATTACTAAATTAAATACCTTCTAGTCTCGAGTTACCGAGGAGCGTTAAGGAGAGTTAATAGTAGCTAGCTTTACTAAAATAAGTACCTTCTAGTCTCGAGTTACCGAGAAGGGTTAAGGAGAGTTAATAGTAGCTAGCTTTACTAAAACGAGTACCTTCTAGTCTTAAGCTACTAAGGAGGGTTAAGGAGGGTTAATAGTAACTACTATTACTAAAATAACTACCTTAGTATTATATCTTTATTTAATATATTTAGAGGTATTTACGTAGGTCGCGTATCCCTCTATACCGGGCCGTTCGTAAAGTAGAGTAAGTCGTTAACGGGGTAAAGGCTACGTACCTACCTATACGGATTAGTCTTATATTATATATTATTATCTTATCTTTCGCTAGCTATAGGTCCTTTAAGTACGACGCTAGCTATACTAACGAGTATTAGTAGACTATATTTTTCGCTAGTCCCTTTTAGGCCGTCTATATAGTTCTAGTACGTAGTCTTATCGAGTATATTATTATAGCTTCGAACTTCGCTCTCTATAGGTATTTAAAGTACTCCGCTAGCTATATTAATAGGTATTAGTAAAGACGTAATTAGTACGATATCCGTCTTTAAATAGATATACGAGAAAGGGAGAACCGTACTAGGTAGCGAGAGGGCGATAGACTTATTAGACGTAATTAGTATAATATCTATCTTTAAATAGATATACGAGAAAGGGAGGATTCTATTAAGCGGTAGGTAAGCAGTAGACCTATTAGACGCGATTAGTATACTTAGTTAACTCGCTAAAAATAAGGAAGTAGCTATAATAAAAATAAGGAACTAGTAGGAATTATTTATTTATACGCTAGATATAGGTACGTTCTAAGCGTTAAGTAAAGGTATTCCGGTAATTATAGTAGTAATATTTATAGCTACTAGACTAGTAGTAGTATTATTCTTCTAGATAGTCTAAGTCTTAGTAAAGGTAGAAGGGATACTATTACTACGATTAGAGATAGAACGGGTATTATTATAGTTCGTCTAGAGACTATCGATAGGCTAATAATAGGTAGAACTTAGTCGAGTAAGATCGCGAGACTAGCTCTAATAAGTAGCTAAAGTATTAGTACTATAAGCGGTATTACTATAGCTATATAATACGCTCTTACTCTTAATATTTAGCGATAGAATATCTAGAATAAGATAATTTAGAGTAAGGCTCGTAATACGTAACTAAGAGAGTTCTTCTTTACGAGATAGGGCCTAATCTTTCTAGGTAATAGCTTAACTATAGTAAGTACGCTAATATTAGAGCTATACGAGCTTATCGAACGAGCTACGAGAAGGGGCGCGTATAGTATTATCGGGCGAGAGATAGAAGGTAGTAGAGTTAGATATTAGGTTAGAGTTAGGGTTAGTATAGGCCGTATTCCTAGATACGCTACTAGAGGAGCGAAGATTCTATAATATCTAAAGTATCGTATTATTACTACTATAATCGCCTTATCCTAGCTATTCTTATTAATACGCGTAATACCTCGACTCCTCTACTATCCTTCGAATTTATTAACGATTACTAGTATAAATATAGAATCGAGCTACCCGTACTAGAGGCTATAGAAGATTATCCGTCTTATCGCCTAAGTATAGGTAGCTTTTATAGCTATAAGTATACGAAACGATATAAATACCTAGAATTCGCTCGTATAGACGAAAGAAAGCTTAATAAGGCCTAAACTAAAGAATAATTCTAATATAGCGGATACCGTTAGTAACCGACGTTCCTTACGTTAGAGATCGGCTATAATAGTAATAGAGGGTATACTAAAGGATAATTCTAATATAGTAGAAGCTATAAATAACTAACGTTCCTTATAAGAGAGATCGGCCGTAATAGTAATAGAGGGTATACTATAGAACGATTCTAATATAGCGGAAGCTATAGATGACCGAAGAACCTTAAGAGGATTAAGAAGAGACTTAGGAAAATTAGAAGAATTCTTAAGATAATTAAAATAACCTTTACCTCGCTACTCTAGGCTATAGAGTCCTAAACTACTACCCTTCCCTCGAATACGCTACTAGTTACCCTATATATATCTATTTATAAAGGTTTTTTTTTTGGAATAAATAGTAAAGACTAGCCGCTATAGCTACCCGTAAGTAAAATCGTACCCGACTATTTATAATTAGCTATATCGTATTATAGACTAATAAGTAAAGAAGTCGCGTACTTATTCTTATATTTTTAGAGAAAGAGGAAAATATATACTAGTTATATTGTCGTAGCTATTAATAGCTCGGTTTATATAATATATATCGTATAGATAATTAGTTAGAAGCTAGAGAATAAGTTATAGAGACTATAGAAGTACCGTAAGATTGTAGTAGATATATATTCTATAGTAAGCCGAGATACTTACTAGGCGAAAGTAGCCTCGGATTAACTACTAAAGCTAGACTTACTACTATTAGTAGAGAAGCTAGTAGAGTTAGTACTAAAGTTAGTATTAGTAGTTTCTTCTAGAGTAGTAATAGGAGCGCCCTATCTATTAGTATCTACGCTATTAGCGGTAGTATCCCTATTATCCGAGTTATCGCTATTATTATCCTAGACTAATTCTCTATTAAGGGGCTTAAACTTCTAGAGGAATTTAGGGATAACTTAATTATTCTCTATAAGAATCTTAACGATTACTAGGGCTAAGTCCTTAGAACGCTTATTATAGAAGAATATAGCGCGACCTTCGTTACTAATACGGGTAGTATAACTAATATGATAGACGTACTCTTCGATACTACTATATATACTAGAGGGTAAGTTACGAGTAGCTATACTAGTAGTAATAAGGATTAGCGAAGTATCTTAGCGGAACGAAAGAATAGAGTCCTTACGCCCGAGCTAAGTACGGTTAGTATAGATAGAAGTAGAAGGTATATCTTTATTAAATAGAAAGTCGTCGAGGGTATTAGTAGACTTCTTATTATTTATAAATACTATAGTACGGTAGGGAGGGTTCTAGAAGAGTAAGTCCTAGAGGGCGTCGCGCTTTTTACTCTCCTCGGTACTAATAATATACTACTTAAGTTATTATAGTTATTAAAGTCTATCGTAATAGAGAGCGGTCTATTCGGGTAGGCGGTCGAGGGGTAGACAGATAAGAAGGGTTAAGGGAGGTTTAGAAGGTCTAAGTATATTAGATTAAGCTACTAAAGGTCGCTATTTCGAGGAGGGTTAAGGAGGGATAAATAGAGCTATCGATAGCCGCTATTTCGAGAAGAATTAAGGAGGGGGTTAAGTATATTAGATTAAACCGCTAAGGGTCGCTATTTCGAGAAGGGTTAAGGAGGGATAAATAGAGCTATCGATAGCTACTATTTCGAGAAGGGTTAAGAAGGAATAAATAGAGCTATCGATAGCCGCTATTTCGAGAAGAATTAAGAAGGGGTTAAGTATATTAGATTAAACTACTAAGGGTCGCTATTTCGAGAAGGGTTAAGAAGGGATAAATAGAGGTATCGATAGCTACTATTTCGAGAAGAATTAAGAAGGGATAAATAGAGCTATCGATAGCCGCTATTTCGAGAAGAATTAAGGAGGTATAAATAGAGCTATTAATAGCTACTATTTCGAGAAGGGTTAGGGATTTAAGCTTAAGTATATCCTCGGCTATAATATCTTTAAGAGCTTTAAGCTATACCTATACTTTAAAGATAGGGGCGAGGGTACGCGGTCCTAGTCTATAAGAACTATATATATTGTCGAGATTAATCTTAAAGAGCTTCTTATAGAGCTTATTATATTTAGAACTCTACGGGCCCTATAGGTTCGAATTAGTTAGTACCTTATAATCTATCGTAAATACCGGTAGATTATTATCGTATTTTACTAGTATTCTTATAATTAGTAGTACTAACGCGTATCTTACCTTTACTATATATTTTTAAGTTGGTACTATCGTAAGTATTTTCTATATATTATCGCTTTCGGAGTATTATCGTTCGTTATCGTCTATAATTAGTTAAGAAGGGTCGAGAGTCGATAGCTAGCCCTACTATAAGGTAGACTAACCCTAGAAAGGAGATATATATATAGTATCTAATTATTTAATAACCGTATCGCGTTAAGTATACTATTGTTACCTTAACTAGCGTAATTCTAGATCTATTATTAGCCGACGGGGCGTAGGTAATAAAAAAGGACTTTATATCTCTATCTCTCTCTCTCTCTCTCTCTCTTTCTCTCTTAACTACTAACTATTTAGAACGGAACCCGGTATGTCTTTATCTACGAAGCTATTATTTACGCTTTACTTTATATTAATACGATCGTTCTAACTAGATAGAAGGAGCGATAGTAGTCGATAGACTAGAGCGTAAATAGCGCGAAATAGTACTTTATAAAAGGGCTAATACTTACTTTAGATAGATTTATCTTCGCTAACTATTAACTATTAACTACTAACTACTTTAGTATATCTCTCTTATTCCGCTAGAGCCTTTACTACTACCGTACTTAGATATTCGATAGCTACCTTATATTCGACTAGTCGGTATATCTACTTATTACGGAGAACGACCTTATAATAGCTATTTACTAATATCGCTTATATAGTACTACTTCGTACTTTTTTCTACTACTATAAGTTACTTTCTACTCCCCTAGTATTACCTTAACCTAGGACGGCGTACGTAAGTCTCTTTAAATACCCTTAACTATTCTCGATTATCGTATAGTTCACGTATAGGTTATAACTAAATTATAAGTATTCTTAAGTATCCTTAACCGCCCTTAATTACTTCGACTCTTACTTACTTATCTTAGTTAGGTCTAGTACGTAGGATTACTCGGGCGATAAATAGCGTTCGATTATATTAGGTAGTTTACTTACTTCTATAGCGAACGGCTCGTATCTATATCTATATATCCTTAACCGCCCTCGACCGCCCTTAACTACTCTAGTAATTATTTATCTCGATCGGAATCGACTTCGTCTTTATATTAGTTTTAGTTAGTCGGGTTAGTATTAATATATATATTAGATACCTTATTCGTCTTATATACTCCGTAGATATAGTACTATTAGTAAGTCCGTTAATATAAGTAGGCTAACGCCGCGATAGGTTAATAGCCCTCTTAAGAATATCCGAGTATTTAGAGATAGAGGTAGACTAAGGTATATACTCTAGGGTAGTTAAGCTTACTTCCTACTATTTTATTATATCTAGTAAATTAATTATAGACTAACGGACTTTAGCTAGCGACTTACCCGTAAGCGTACC
This sequence comes from Venturia effusa, assembly GCA_007735645.1. NCBI lineage: Eukaryota > Fungi > Ascomycota > Dothideomycetes > Venturiales > Venturiaceae > Venturia > Venturia effusa. The sequence goes on from CP042198.1 coordinate 534,910, forward strand.
TACGTACGTACTAATTGCTAACGCGCTCTTTATACTACTACTACCTAAGCTAATTTCTAAGCTATAAATATAGCGGGTATTACTACTTCTCTTATAGCTACGCCCTCTACTACCGTCGTCCCCGCGCCTATTATCCCTACGCCTATTATTACTACGCCTATTATTACTACGCCTATTATCCCTTCTATAGCCGACGTCCCTAGGGTCCCTAAGGGGTCGGGGGATCCCCCGACCCCTCGGGGGTAGGGGGGGTCGGGAGGGGTATTCGGGTCGGGTATAGGGGTCCCTAGGACCCCCCGCCCCGACCCTAAACCCGCTAGAACCCGACCCGATTAATTAGGGCGGGTTCTTAGCTAAAAAACGTAACTTCTTCGTATAGTTTTATTAATTACGGACGACCTATAGGTATTTTATATTATATAACCTTATAGACTTATAGAATAGGTATTTCTCTATAATTCTAGCTATTTAGATCTTAATAATACCTAGGTTAAGTATTAAAATATATAACTTAAAAAACCCGACTTCCCCCCGATTAGCGGGTCGGGGGGAAAAGCTCCCCCTAACCTAAAAACCCGCCCCCCCCCTATTTCTACCCCCCCCGCGGCGGGTCGGGGGGGTACCCCTTAAACCCGACCCAACCCGACCCCTTAGGGACCCTAGACGTCCCTCCTATAGCTAATATCCCTCCTATAGCTACCGATCAAGTCGAGAATAAAGGAATATAAGGGTATATTAATATTATCCGTAATCGAGCCTCTTATCTACTTTATCTACTAGCTAGACTCGAGATAAAATAGATCTAACTAAGAAGAAATAGAAATAATAAGTCTTTATTCGTTAGGTAAGAGGTATATACGACTTACTTATCTTAATTTAAAATATATTATACTAATATCCCTAGTTACCCGTCGACTCTAATACCGAGACTAATAGAATAGGCGCGATCGGCGACGGTCCGGCTACGTACGATAATAAGTCGGATAAAGATAAGGACGGTAGTAGTATCCTTCTTAGCGACGCTCCGGACGATAAGATAGATCGTAATAAAGATATAATTAGCGATACTCTAGCTAACGAGATAGATTATAACGGGGACCTATTTAACGAGATAGGCGGTAATAAAGAGATAGAACCTATACTACTATCGCTATAACGTAGCTTAATATTCCCCTAGCGCCAGGAGTATCGCCCTCCTTCCGTAGTAGATAAAGATATTAACGCTAATATCGAGATTATAGAAGACGATACTATACTATAAGTTAAGCTTCTCTTTTTTCGTTAAAGGTTTAAGTATACGAACTAATATTATTCGAAGTACGTTAGGAAACCTACCGCCCTAGCGCTAGCTTCCTAATACCGCCTAGCGGCTACTACTAGTACTACTACCTCTACCCTAATAGGCCGTAGTCGCTACTATACTAGTAAATCTTATCGCGCCGTAAGTAGGTACTATACTACCTTCTATCGGTCCTCTCGTTACCGTACCGCTACTAGCTACCCCTATCGTTACTACGATAGGTAATCTAACGTCTAGTAGTTAAGTACTAGTAGTTAGTTAGCTAGTTATATATAGCTATTATTACCTATTCTAAGTATACGTAGTTAATATTTATATAGGACGGAAGTAGATATCTATAAGTACCCTATACGGGTAGGAATACCGCTAGCGTCTAATACACGTAAGGTACTCTAGATCGTAGCCCGTTTAAAGCTAAGGCTAAGGGTTACTAGTAGTTAGAGAATATTCTACCTCGTAGTATTACTAGTACGGCGTAGAATTATATTAAGTAGATTTAAGAGACTACCGTAGCCAAAGAGTTTTTTAGCGATAATCGTTATACTAGGTATATAGCTAATAGCTACCGGTACTTTAAGTATAATAATACCGCTTAGCGGTTTATCGTAACTCCTAGTAGTATATATACTCGCTATAGGGTAAAGTATAATAGAATAGGAGAGTACGCGAAATATATTAGTACTAGAGGTAGGAAAGGCCCCTTAACCTCGCGAGTTTCGAAGAGCGAGATATACGCGAATATACCGTAGAGGTCTATTTTTCCTAAACTACTACCGCTACTAGGAGAAGTAGCCGGAGGCTTTAGTATTATAGCTTAATTATATAGTATAGATATATATCTCGCCCGCTTCTCTTTCTTTTTATATCGTCGTATATATTAAGTATTATTATTCTTCGCTAGGCTTACTACGTTATAGCGCGAGTCTCCCGATACCTAAGTAGTATATAGACCGTATAGCTTATAGTCCTACGAAATACCTTCTCTTCTAAACTTAATATTTAATTTCGTAGTCTATTCGATCTAGATCCCTTCCGTATTAGAAAGATAAGTTTACGGTATCTATACGTATAAAAACTAACTATACTCTTTAGACTAATCTACCGATATACTAGTTTCGTACTAGTATAACGGATACCTAGGGATTAGAAGAGGAATAGATAAAAATTAGGTTATATTCCCCGTTATAGCTCGAGATGTCGCGGCGGTTAATTATAGATAGAATAGATAATATGTTTCGAAGGTATACTAGATTACGACGAGCGACCTACTCCTAATAAGGGTACCTAATTAGATAAGGGGGCTTAAGGGGCGATTGCTATATAAGGATAGTATAGTACTACGAGTATAACTACCGTAATAACGAATATAATCTATTAACGAGCCGAACTTATATATAATACCCGATTCTCGAATCTAATAGCTAAACTATTTTACGTATTTCTCTCCCTACCTACGGAGTTTATCGACTATATTAGGGCCCTTATTCTCCCTCGAGATCTTCTTAACCTTCGTCTATACGGGTAGGAGTTTATATATAAAACCTTACGTATATTTATATATACTTTCGTCTATAATATAACCTTATACTTCGGCTTCTACTCTCGCCCGTTCTTTTAAGATTATACGGCTAAGCTCGACGGTTTATTAGTATAGCTATATTTCGTAAAGTAGGTTAAAATCCTACGGTTATAGTATCTTAACTACTAGGTAGATACTTTACTATACCTACCCTCGTATCTCCGCCTCCTCGAAAATATTAAAACGGTCTATATTAGTATCGTTACGATATAGTATTTATTATACGAATTATGCCTCGGGACGATATTAAATATATACTTTCCATAACTCGAGAGACTAATTTTTAATAATATTAGAGGTATAAAGGTATACTACCTATTAAGTATACTACGCCTATATACTAAGAGCCTAAAAGAGCTAGATCTATATATTAGTATATATAATATAGACGAATATAGTAAATAGGTAAATATTTTAGAAGAGATAAAGGTACTAGGAGAGGGCTATAAGATCCGTATTATCGAACTATAGGTTTTCTATTCGTTTATAAATAGTAGCGGAGAGACGTATATCGCCTTTAATCTACCTACCTCCTACTCTAATACGAATATCCTAGTAAGGTATTATAGGCGTTAGAGCCTACTAGTCGAAGAAATAGACGGATACGATACTAGTAAGTTATTAAGGGTATATAGTCTCCGGTATAAGTAGGTAATTTATTGTCTCCGCCCCGGCTTTATATAGGAGGTATTAACCTATATATAGTAATTCTATCGGACGATGCGAATACTAATAGAGTAGTAGGATTTTATTAAGCGGAGTAGTAAGAATATACTCGATAGAAGCTTCGGGGCAGTCGTAGCGGAGTAGAGTATCTTATATAACCTTAATTATAATTAGGATTCGGACGATACTAAAGTAGATATAGATAAAATAGATATCTATTTAGCTATAAACCTAAATAAACTTATGTCTACTTATATATAATTTATATTAGATTTCGGTTTACCGGTAATAATATATAGTATATAATATTAAGGAGGGTCGAGGAGGGCTAAGGAGGGTTAAGGAGGGTTAAGGAGGGTAGATATTCTAGTAAAATTATAGCTACGATAATCTACGTACGTCCTACTTAAATACTCGCCCTCCCCCTTTCGATAATCTTTAGTAGAATAACTAGAAAACGAGTAGTTATAAGGGGCTATAGTTCTCCGTCGCTTAATTTAATCGTTCGGTAATTTTACGTAGTAGAGCTTCCAAGTTATACGTATATATAGGTAGTATAGAGGATTACTCGAAGTTTAAGACGTAAACTAAATCTAATAACGAGAATTATTACTAATACTAATTGTAGCGTCTTTATCTCGATCCTAATAAGATGATTTAGACTAATAATAAGAGGAATTACTATTACTATAAACCTACCTATTAAGACGGAATCTACTAACTACTACTACTAAAATAGACGGTAAGTATCTTCTAAATATTGCGAGCTCGTAGTAATAGAATATTTCTTTATTTATACGTCCCTAAGCTACTATAAGTCAAACTTAAATCCTAAATTACGTAATTAATAACTTCGAGGTATATAGTATATATTAGAAGGAAAATCGTTCTTAATACTACGTTAATAGGAGATTAAAGATCTTAATAACCAATTATTAGGTTAATAGTCTATTAACGGATAGTTATAAAGGTACGAAACCCCGCTAACGTAATTACTTAGATTAACTACGAAACCTCTACCGTCGTACGCTTAAAATCCGTACCGAAACTATGTATATTAGTAGCCTTAATCGTAGTCGATAGTAGCTATAAAAGCTACTAATATATTATCTAAAAGTAATTGGTATATATAAGATTAATAGAAAAGGGAGCTTAGTAGTTAGTAGTCGATAAATTAAGTCTATTTTATAAGAGCCTTTACTAATCTCTTTCTTAGTATAGTATTTAACTTCTCTTTACGCGCTAACTTCTTACGTAAAGCCTTTACTACCTTAATACGCCAGCGACGCTTAATAGCTAAAGTCTTCTCTAAAGCCTTAATACGAGTAGCTAACTTCTACTTTAGTATAGGCGATTTTACTACTATACCCCTAGTAGCCCCCAGCCCTCTCTATATACGAATATACTTATTAGTAATAGTTTTGTAACAACGTAAATTTAGGCGGTAACGAGAGTACCGAGTCCCTAATCTCTTACCAAAAGTATAAGCCTATTTAGAAAAAATCTTATAGGTAAACGGTACTCTCTCTATCTTCCCGTTAATCTCTATCTCTTTACCTCTCTCGTATCTAGTATATCTATTAGGACTAAGCTACTTTACGCCTAGATTAGTCTCCTTAATCTATATAGTATAGGAGATTTAACGCCGGCGAGCCGCGCTTAGACCTTACTAGATAGACTCTTAGATATCGTAGAATACCCGCCCTCTATAACGATCTTATAACTCTAGAAATAGAGCTACGCGGAAGTAGGTATCGAAATCTAGATCGCCGTTAGGGAGAATAGGTATCCGTCTAATAGTAATATTACTAGAGCTACTATATATTTTAGGTAGTTAGCCCGGGGTATCTACTTCTTAAGCTACTTTATCTACTCCTTAAGCTACTTTATCTACTTCTTAAGCTACTTTATCTACTTCTTAAGCTATAATATCTACTTCTTAAGCTGTAATATCTACTTCTTAAGCTAGAGGAGAAAGAGAAGGAGGAGGGCCGAACTAAGGTAGAGGGTAGTAGTAAGGAACCTTATAAGAGCGGGCGACTTTATCTTCGCTATTACTTAGGACGGAGTAGATATCGCGGCGCGTAGTAAGCTTTTATTTAGGTCTATTTTACGGTTAGTATAGCTCCTCGATACTTACTTAAGGTAAGAGAAAGTAAAGGTTAAAGGTAAGAAGCTAAAGTTATAATACTAAAAATATCGTAACTTTATCTTTATCTAGCTTTATAAGGCTCTCCCTTACTCTACGTACTAGTAGCGTAAGAAAGAATACCTAGAAGCTATTCTATAATATAATATAATATAATAATATAGATAGAAGGAATTAGCTACTTACGCTATAGTTATATTAGTATAGCCTAGAGTTATAAGGTTAGTAGTTTAAAAGTAAATATATCTCGAAAAGTACGGTAGCTTAATTAGGTCCGGCGCCGACTTAGTTTAGTTATAGTACTATTCTACTATAAGTAGTTAAAACTAGTAGGTAAGTAAGTCGTTTTAAATAGCTATCTCTATAATCTAGATACGTTACTACTCTCGCGCGTAGTAAGAATCCGTATTACGCGCGAGTCTAGTAGTATAGTCTCTATCTTAATATAGTTATTAAATTAGGCGCGAGGATAGTAGTAGTAGTACTCCTATTAACCCTACTTAGCCCTAGCCTTAGCCTCGTTAATTATCTATAACTAATCCCGAGCGTAGTATAATAACTATAGTACGCGCGATATCGTTAACCGAGCTATTATTATTATTATTATCCTATTTTACTATATAGTAGCCTCTCGCGCGTAGTATAGTTTTTATACTATATATAAGGATAGCTATAGTACTCTCGACCCTACTTAGCCCTAGCCTTATTAATTATCTATAACTAATCTAGCGTATAGTATAGAGACTATTCTATACGCGAGATAATTAAGCTACTAAACCTATATATTTTTAAAGTCTCGCGCGTAATATAATTATTGTACTACGCGCGGGAATAGTTATAATACTTATAACTTAATCTTAATTCTATCTTACTAAGTATAGTTATAGTAACTAATCTCGCGCGTAGGGTAGTTTCTATACTACCTACGAGACTTTAAATAGAGCTACTATTATTCTATTTTACTAAATATTAGCCTCTCGCGCGCTAGCCTCGATCTAGGCTACTATTATCCTATTATACTATATAGTACCCCCTTACGCGTAGTAATGTTCTCGTACTACGCGCGAAATATTCGGGGCTTATCGGGCTTATATTAACGGAGAAGCTAAGAAAGATTAAATATATTTTAAATATATATAGCTCGTCGGGCTAAAAGGAGGGGGGTTTAAGGGAGGTTAAGAAGGGTTAAAGATAGTTTAAATATATATAGCTCGTCGGGCTAAAAGAAGGGGGGTTTAAGGGGGGTTAAGAAGAGTTAAAGATAGTTTAAATATATAGAGCTTGTCGGGCTAAAAGAAGAGAGGTTTAAGGAGGTTAAGAGGGGTTAAGAAGGGTTAAAGATAGTTTAAATATATAGAGCTCGTCGGGCTAAAACGAGAGGGGTTTAAGGGGGGCTAAGGGAGGTTAAGAAGGGTTAAAGATAGTTTAAATATATAGAGCTCGTCGGGCTAAACTAGGAGAGGGGGGTTAAGGAGAGTTAAGGACGGTTAGTCGTAAGCTAACGGCTTATAACTAAACTATTATTTAGTCGACGTATTAATTCTACTAACGGTAAAAGAGTCTATACGTCCGTAAGTCTACTACTTACGATTTAACTCTACGACGCCCTCTAAATATAACCGGCTTTATATAGTATATCGAGAATTAGGATACGCTACTTAAAACTATAATTAAAGAGATAAACCGTTACTTAGACGAAGTTAGCGATAGCCGTAAGTATAATAATATACCCTCTACTTAATATATTTTCTTATTATCTCTAATAGTAACTACGAGCCTCTACGGACCCCCTAGCCCTTATTACTATAGGATTTATCGAACCCTTATACTTCGCCCCTATATATATACGTTACCTAGATACCGCTAGATCTAGAAAATAACGTAGTAGCTATATAGTACGATTAATAGCTAACTTCGGGAAATACGATACGTAACGTAAACTAAGAAGCTCGATCGTCTCTATACAATCTTAAGTACAATAAAGAGATCCGCCCCTCGAATCTCCGACTACCTACGCGAAAGTATACCTAGTATTTAAGCGTAGTACTTTCTAACTAGAACTATACTAGTAAGATAGATAAGCGGCGTTATAACTATATATAGTAGATAGAAGAAGTAGAAGGCGAGATAAAGAAACTTAAGGGATAGGCGCGCTATCTCGAGTATAGAAATACTAATAATAATTATAGAGTATATATTAGGCCTAGTAATCGAGGGCCCCGATACTCGAGGTATTAATTTAATAGGAGTAAATATTTCTTCGGTACGTAGGATACGCTACCCCTACTATCTACTAGAAAGACTATTAACTAAAAAGAGATTATTAGACTTAAGGCTATTATAAGCTAGAAGGACGACGAGATTAGTAGGCTATAGAGGGAGATCTAGAGTCTATAAGATATACGTAGTATACTAGAAGAAGAGAGAGGTATTAAGTAAATATATATATATTTATATATATATATATATATATATATATAGCTAAATTAAGAAAGGAATATCTTAGACCTCGTAAAGTCCGTTTATACCCTAGAGCTAGATACCTAGCCGTACTATTAAATATAAGAAGTAATCGGAGAGCTATAAGAAGTATAAGAAACTACTAAAAATTTAGAGTATACCGGGTCCAGGAATAGTAAAATTAGAAAAGAAGAAAGAAAGCCTAGAAAGCTATATACTACTAAGTATAAAACTATCGAAAACCTAAAGCCGACTGGGTCTAGAAATATTAAAACTAGAAAGAAGAAAGAATATATAGTAAGCTATATAATACTATATATAAATTAAACCGGTAAGTAAAGTATATATTACGGACTATTTTCTACCGGGGTCTAAATTAGGTTCTACTAGATAAACTACCGATTAAGTATAGCCTTACCTATAAACGACGGGCGAAGTAGACTATATCGACCTTATTATATTAATACTATATCTTACGTTACTCGCCTAATAACTATTGAATGCTCTCGAGCTCTCTAGTTATATAAGCTATAAAGCGGAACGTACTAGTTCAATCGCTTATAACGTAGATATACCTCGCTAGTATAGTACGGGTTATAGCGGGATTAAGAGGCCGATCGAGTAGAAATCGATAGCTATTCTTAATTAGGAGGTAGGTAGCCTAGATCTAGGTATAGGGATTAGTACTAGCGGTAGAAGTCGGAACTATAAGTATAGTATAGTTTATTCTATAGAGATCTTAACGAAGAGTAGATAAGGCTTAGTTTAGCTAGGTAGGCTCGCGGATCTATTAGATATCGAATCTAGGTATTCTATTAGTAACCTAGTTACGCGCTTAGTCTATAGTAGATATAGTAATACTCTAAGGCGCGAAAAAGCTAATAGCGACTATTTATAGTAGGGATATAATAGAAGTCTAATAACTATTTATTAATCTAAATATACGCGGATTAGTAGTCGAGTTAAATAGTATATACCTACTAGCTAGCCGGGCTAGTTAAGAGAAGCGACCTAGGATTATAGCCTCTCTACCTACGAACTAGGCGTAGTATAGGATATAAAGAAGAGAGACGATATCGAAGAACTCGTCTACCTAGAGACTAAGGGCCTATCTTATTTCTATAAGAGATATCGTATATAGTATATCGATCTTATAGAGCGTAAAGGTAATATTAGCTATTCCGAGCGTATACTAACGTACGAGTATAATTATTTCTTAAGTACTATCTATACTATATAGCCGCCCGGAAGTACGGGGACGGGCTAGCTCGAGTAGTTAACTATCTATATATTCTATATTAAGAATAGATATAGTACTATTACTACTAATAGTTAGGCCTATCTCGTCGAGAAGCGTAATACTCTATATATAGCTTAGCGGGTAGCCGGTACGGAAGAAGGGGGCTTACGCGGAGTATATCTAAGCCTCCTATAAGGGTAGGGACGCTATAACGGAAATAGTACTATTTATATTAGTAGTAGATTACTTAGTTCGTAATAGGGCTACGTATAGAAGAAGAGGCTAGTTTAAATAGTAACTAGAAATATCTCCGAGGGTAACGAGTTAACCGGTTTTCAATTTATTGGTCTAAAGACGGATACTTTACTAGCCTTAGAAGATAGAAGAGGCTAAGGGGAGAGGTAGATAGAAGAAGCTAAGGGTAAAGTAGATAGTTAAGAAAACCGAGTATAGCCGGTATTAATGTTCGAGAGATAGAGTTAAGGTAGGAGGAAGGCTATATATTTATATATACCGCCTTAGACTTAATAGATAGGTATCTATATTCCGATTAAACGGTTAAGTAGGTTTAGCCTTATCTAACCGATCTTATATTACTATTAGGCTTAAACGGCTAATATTATTACGAGTTTAGGTTATAATATATTTATAAGTAGGCGTTGATTATACTACTATATATTAACGGGGCTATATACCTGTTCCTAATACGGAAATATTAAGGATTTCGAACTTACTTACCCTTTAAGTAAGGCTTAAGATAGTAATAGAAGCCGTACCGATAGCGAGACTACTATTATAGGGAGAGGACCCTCTAAAATAGGTAAATATATAACTATAGTAATAGTACTAAGCTAGGAGCCCTCTTTAGTATAAGTATAGTACTAGCTATCCTATTCTTATATACGTAAGCCGTAAAGGGTCTCCTATCTCTATACTATATACTATAGCGATGTATTGCAAGCACGGCCTACTAGGTATTAGTAGTTTAGAAATATATACGAAAATAAGGATACTATTAAAGGGACGTATATTAACTTACTATATACTATATTTATATATATAAGAACGAATAGCGCTATATAGAACTTTCTTTCGATCGTCGAGATTAGCTTCTCCCGGACCTAGCGTAGTTAACCGGTTTATTAATCTCCTTCGTATTACCTCCTATTAATCTTAGTAGTATAACCGGCTACTTTCGTCTAGTATACCCGGTTTATTTACCGACTAAGTTCTTATATAGATCTTATTGTTTGGGACGCTTCGCTTATCTATAGACTAGGTTATAGATCTTCTTTATATTACCTCCTATTAGCCTTATCTAGATAACTAGCTAGTTATCGTTTATCGTATCTAGTTTATTTACTAACTAGGTTCTTATATAGATCTTATGTTCGTAGCTACGCTAACTAGGTATCCTTTAGTTACGCGTCTAATCTAGCCTCGAAGGCTTTAAGGCTCTAAGTAAGAATTATATTCTATTATATTATACCCGGCTTATCTACTAACTAGGTTCTTATATAGATCTTATATTCGCTACTACGCTAACTAGGTATCCTTCGGTTACGCGTCTAACATAGCCTCGTAGGCTTTAAGACTCTAAGTAAGGATTATATTCTATTATATTATACCTAGCTTATCCGCTAACTAGGTTCTTATATAGATCTTATATTCGCTACTACGCTAATAACTAGGTATCCCTCGGTTACGCGTCTAACTTAGCCTCGAAGGCTTTAAGGCTCTAAGAAAGTTACTAACTAGGTTCTTATATAGGTCTTATATTCGCTACTACGCTACTAGCTAGGTATCCTTCGGTTCCCCCGTCTAATTTAGCCTCGAAGGCTTTAAGGCTCCGAGTAAGGATTATATTCTATTACTCGACTAATTAAATATAACTTTTAAGGTTCGTAGTTATCTTTATTACGTCTACTAATCTCTAGTTATACTTCTTAAGTAGATTATCTTTATCCTAAGACTATTCTCCCGTCTAATTTAGCCTTAATAGCTTTAAGACTCTAAGTAAGGATTGTATCCTATTACTTAACTAACTAAATATAACTTTTGAGATTTATAGTCGTCTTCGTTACGTCTACTAATCTCTAGTTATACTCTTTAAGCGGATTATCTTTACCCTAAGACCGCTCTTTAGATTATTAAAGAAGTTATTCGGGATAGTCGACTATTCTCTAGTTATACTTCTTAAGTAGATTATCTTTGCCCTAAGACCGCTCTTTAGATTATTAAAGAAGTTATTCGAGATAGTTAACTATTCTCTAGTTATACTTCTTAAGTAGATTATCTTTACCCTACGACCGCTCTTTAGATTATTAAAGAAGTTATTTAAGATAGTCGACTATTCTCTAGTTATACTTCTTAAGTAGATTATCTTTACCTAAGACCGCTCTTTAGATTATTAAAGAAGTTGTTCGAGATAGTTAACTATTCTTAATAGTACGCCGTTAATTAGCGCTTAGTATACGGGAGTAGGCGATTATATAGATACGAAGGGGTTTCTAATACTAGTATTAGGTACGGTAAAGTCGAATAATATACTATAGGGTATAGTAAAAGGGAAAGACTTAGAGGCTATTTTTAATAGTAGATAAATTATTATAGGTAAGTAGATATATAACCCGGTCCGCTAATTATAAGTAAGAGAGGAACTATAATATCTATAATAACTTTTACCGTTAGACCGTCTTTCTAAGTACGGCTACTCTTTATTAAGAGTATAGAGACCCTATAACTTTTACCGAGTATACTCTACCTAAGGTAGTCGAGTTAGCTACTATAGTAGAGTAAGCGTAGATAATAGGGGAGAGTAGTTTTCTACTTCCGTCTTAGAATTCTATACTAGATTATAAGATTAAGGCAAGGCAGATCGGATAAATATAATTTATATAATAGAGAAGATAAGGTAGGACAATAATAGCTATAAATTAATATATTACTATACTAGTTAGTAGGTAATTATCTAATATCTATACGCGCCGCGTCTCGTCCTTATATAGAATAAGAGAACTAGGTTATACCGGCCCGTAAATAGCCGTCCCTACTATATCCTCTCCCCCTCCTACTATAGCGTCGTCCTATAACGCTATATAAAGAAAGTAGGTAATTAAAACCTAGGCTATTAAAGAAATCCTACTAGCTATAAATATACTAAATAAATTAAGTAGAATTAGAAAAATAAAATAGACGCCTTACCGACTACTTAGTCTACCTCCTCTCCGAGCTCCTTACTATCCTCCTTATTACTATCCTTCCCGCTATTATTACTATATCGGCCTCCCTATATTACTTCCGTCTTAACCTACTCTTCGTCGTCTATAACGTCTCTAAGTACTACGTTAAGATCCTTATTTTTCTCTTTAGTTATATAGTAGATCTTAGACTTAATAATAGGGTCTTTCTAAAAGTAATATACGAAGAAGCTCTTATCCCCGAAGACGCGGATCTCCTTATTAATAAAATTAGCGAACTTCTTACCGATACGCCGAACGGCCTCTTTTATATCCTTCTTAAAGTAGGTCTTATACTCCTTAGTATCTATCTCGATAACCTCTTAGACCGCCTTAACGACGTCGTAGTTAGTCTACTTTATTCGACTAATAAGCGCTTAGCTAATTAGGTTATTAAGGTAAAGAGAGATATAAGTCGGGAACGAGTACGGTAGTTTACCGTAATTAATAGAGTATCCGGATAGCGATATTAGACTAGTAAATAGATCGCGATATACCTTTACGAGTTACTTCTATATATCTCCTTCCAGGATCTCTATTATAGTATAGTCTTTCTCGATTCCGTAGTACTAGGGTAATAGAGTTAGACGAGTCCTATCGGCCTTACTATATAAACCGTAGAAGTTTAAGGGATAGGTAATACGTATAGTATAATCGGGCGTAATCTACTTAGTAAAGTTAGTCTTAAACTTCTTAATATCGTTCTTAGTCTAGTACTACTTCTTAATCTTCGTAATATAGCTACTACTAATTAAAGTTCCTCGCGCCTTATTATTATTAATCTACGCCTATAGGTTCTTATCCTTATATATCTTAGGTATAAACTAGGTATAGTTCTTCGTAGTCTCTCCGAATATTATTAGACTACCTTAAATCTAGTTCTTACCTTCCCTAGTCGTAAGTACATCCTTAATATTAATATCGACGTAGTAGAAGTTAATATTATCGCTAACCTAGATCGTCTTAGTATAGTACGGGTACGAGATAAGCTAAAACCGACGATTAGGACGAAGAGTAATATAGCGTAACTAGTACTCGATCGACTATCGTATTACCTACTAGATAACCCTATAATATATAGTACGGTTCTAACTAAGATTATACTTCCCGTTAACCTCTCTTAGATACTAGAGGTAGTATACTAACTTAATACGTAAGAGCTCTTTAACCGTCTAGTTCTTATCTACTTTCTTAAACTCCTTAGGAATATACTTTATATATTTAACCTTATCGATAGGGTTCTCTAATACCTACTATTTAGTATCCTACTCCTTAAACGTACCTTTATAGAGGATACTATCCTTTTCTTCCTATTCTACTAGTTTCTCGTCCGTCTATATATCTTTACGTAGCTTCTCCTACTCCCCCTCGTCGAGGAAAGTCTTATTAAATAGGTACTATTTAGCCGGCTTATACGCGAAGACCCTAAGGTAGTTAGACTAAACGTATAGTTAGTTTAATACTCGAAACTAGGTATAATACTCTCTACTAACTATAAACTTAGTAGGGTTAAGGTATTCTAAAAAGGCCTTAAGTCGGGTCGTAAGTATCTCCGTCGTCCTAGTACGAATTGATAAGCTAGCTAGCCTATAGAAATAGCGAAAGTAATTATTATAAGTAGTTTCCCTTAGCGGATAGACTATCTTTATAAATAACTAGAACTTAGGAGGGTTCTCGTATATTCCGTATTCTTCTACCTCCTTCTTCGTATCCGGACCGACTCGAGCAGGGAGTTTTAGCTTCTTAGACGCCTTATAGTTAGAGAGAAGAACTTTCTTAGCTTCTACGCTATAGCTATATTAAAGGCCTTCCGGAGGAACTACCTTCTTAGTCTTTATCTCCTTAGACTTCTATAAGGCCTTAGGAGCTAACCCCTTATTAGCTACCTCTACGTCCTCCTCCTTCTTATCTTCGTTATCTATATTACCTTTATTAGGTACTCCTATCTACGGTAGCGCTTCCCCCTCCTTAGGTAGTAGTCCGAATTCCTCGAGAAGAGATAGCTTATTCTCTTTCTCTATTTACTTAGAGAGCTTAGTACTAGTTATACCTAACGGTCCTTCCTTAATAGTCTTAGTTAGAGGTTAATATATAAGGAATTCGTCCGTATCTTTCTAACTAGGAGGCTTCGTTCGCTTCTAGTACCGCTTATATATATTAAGAGTAATTAGTAGAAGATACCGAAGGTAAAGAATAAAGCCCTAGGGGGACTAGTCGAGAGAGTCCGTTCTATAAGTCTTATTAAGGACCTCGTTAATAGCCTCCTCGATCTTACCGGAAATTATCTTTACTAGATCTTTAACGTCTAATATCTATATCTTATTCGTCTTTCTACTTCTATTACGCTATAGACGTATATAGATAGCTCGAGTAAGGAACTCGAGGGCTAGACAGAGAGGATAGGAAAGTATATATTTAAAATATTTCCTTAACGCCTAGAGGGTTCCCCTAGAGACCTAGTATTACGTAGTTAAGGGAATACTTCCGTCGTTCCCGTTTAGGTTTAGAGGTAACTAGTAATTATTAATTAGGTCTACTATAAAACCGCCCGTCTAACTTAGTCGGGTACCCTCTATCTTCTCGTAGCCGTACGTTATAGGGTCTATATCGGAAATACTCTTATAGGTACTTAGAACCTACTTCTAAGTCTTCTCAGTCCTCGCTACTTAACTCGTACTAAGATCTAGTTCTTCTAATCTTAACGCTTTCTCCTTCGTCTTAGTACTATTAGAGAGATACTTCTACTCCTCTCTATTAGAGTTCTAGACGTAATAAACCGCGAGCCTTAAATAGAGCTCTAATCGAGCCGCCTCTCTCTCTACTAAAGATAGAATAGCTCGTAGTTCTTTAACTCGTTAAGCGAGGAATAGTTTAGCTAGTTTAGTACCCTAATCCTCTTTAGTCTAGGTAACTACTCTAGAGGCTCTAACTCCCTATAGTTACGTAATAAAGCCTAGACTATTATTATCCTTAGGTAGTAGTATAAGAGCGCTATTATCGGCGCTCGTAGTATCCCCGTCGTTTAGTTTAGATATATTCTTAGTAGAGCTAGCCTTCCTTAAGCCCGACTAAAGGGTTCGACTTATCTTAGTCGAAAGTAGGAGTATTAGTAAAAGTCTAAGTATAAGAGTATAAGTATAATTATTCTAGAGCTAAGTACCGATTATCGTATCCGAAACTTTTATTAAGGGAATAGAAGGCTCGGGGAGAGAGAGATAGAGACGGCTTATATAGGCCTCTCTTAGTATTTATTTACGATATTATACGTCTTTAGTATTTCTATTACTAATTCTATTTTCTATTCTAGTTAAGTTCCCCCGTAGAATCTAAATCCCCCGTAAAACCTTATTCTTCTTTTTTAGTATTAAAAGAAGCTCTATATAAAAGAATAAAAGAAAAAGATACGTAATAAAGAGAATAAATAAAGAGACGTAAAAGAAATATAGAAAGTATCTTTAATCCTAATATTAGTCGAGACGTATACGATAGAAAGACTCCTAGTTCTAGTTATCTAAGAGTATAGCTACGAGATTCGATTAGGCGTCGAAAGATATATTAAAGCGCCTATTTTTCTATTCTTTTAAGGACGATATATATAGGAGTATTTACTCGTAGGTATAGCGGTACGTCTATCTTTATTCCTAGACGAGATTAATATCCGGGGTAGCCCCGGATATTATCTAAGTCCGTTTTACGAAAATTTTTCCGCTAGGAATCTAGTATATAGAACTTTTTAAACTCCCGTCCCCTCTAATATTTTATAATATAGATACCCTCGCGCGGTATTCTCCCCCTAATATATAGTAGAGATAGAGACGCTCTAGGAGTAATAGGATTATTAGTAGATACGCGGGCGGCTAAATACCGGGCGGTACGCGATAAAACTCTAGTAGAATACCTCCCTTATAAGGAAACCTTCTAACTTTCGTATTCTACTCTTCTTTTCTTTCTTTATCTACTAGAATCGGAGTTTATCTACGAATACGGCTCTAGCTATCTAGTTCCTAATAAATAGAGGCGTCGCGTAAGAAACCTTAAGAGATTTATAACGTATCTCTACGTAGTTAGTTACGCTCTTCCTTTCGAATCCTCCTTAATTCCTATATAGTACGACCTAGACCGACGGAGAGGACCGCTATATCGCTTATAATTATTACTACTATCTACTCCGATAACCTATTCCCCGAGCTCTATCTCTATAATACGCTCGAACCGGCTAACCTATTATAAAAAACCTTAGGAGTTTAAATATATTCTTCCTTACGTATAAGTATCGCTTTCCTTCCGGGTATTTTAATTATTCTATCCCCTATCGCGAAAACTAACGCGTAGTCCTCCTTATCTTTATCTACGTATATAATACTATACTAGAGGAAAATAGAAAATAATAGTATATCGTCGTTAAGTCTTATCTTCGTAGACCTAGAAGAAAGAATATACGTACTAGCCTATTCCTAGTAAGATATAGGCCGTACGGTAGAACTCTAGGAGTATACCGGCGAAACTTCGATAGTATAGTTCTCTTATAAGAATATCTTCTATTATCTATATCCTACTTTCTCTTTTCTTCTTTATCCGCGTATCTTTAGTAAAGGTATATATATAGGATACCGTCTACTTAGACTTAAGAAGTAGAGGATACGCGGCGCGTAAGGGCCCTTAGGAGTTTTAGAATATCTTTTCTTTAGATTTAAACGTCCTCTCCTTTCCGAACATTCCTTAAATCCCGTACGGTATAGTAGAAGAAGGTCGAACGGTAGAACCCTAGGAGTATACCGGTAGAACTTTAGTAGTACGGCTCCCTTATAAGAATATCTTTCGCTATTTATATTCTACTTTCCTTTTCTTTCTTTATCCGAATACTTTAATCGTAGAGAGATAAAGAGATACTATCACGCCGTTTTAGTTAGGAGATTTAGAGAATATATCTTTATAAGTAAGCTCGATTATTATTTTAAATACGCGTCTAACCTAGTTATAGGGAAAGAGTTCCTATTTAATAGAGTAGAACTAGAGGGAGTTACTTAACTAGAACGTAGGTATTCCGAATAATAGTATATCTTTTATCTTAGCTTATTATAAGAACTCTTTTTCTTATTAAGGTCGAGTCTAATCGGGTACCTAATAACTAGCTTATCTTTCGGCCGGCGCTTAATAGTTCGTTTCTTTAGCGTATAACGATTATATTCTCTAGCTACTATACTAGCTATCTTTATAATAGTTAGAAGAACGAATACGCTATAAAGGATATAGAGTATCTATTAATCTAGGTTATCGTCGATAATTTTATAATTATTAGAGTTAAATCCTTTAGGCTATATAATCTTAATAAATAGCTCTCCTATAGATATCTCGTCGGAAGGGTAATCTAAAAACTACTTATACTTATTACGGTTAAATTCTTAAGGGTTTATAACTTCGATAAGTAGTCCTTCCTACTCGTAGTCTAGTTTATAATCCGTACTAGGGAGTAGGCCTTCCTATTTATAATCTAGTTTACCTAGAGTAGTTACTCTAGTCCTCTCCCCCGCCTTAAAGTCTAAGTACCGATTAGACTTAAGAGAGTCGTCCCTTTAAACGAAGACGCGTATACGATCTATACGGACTAATTTAAATACGACTATTCCGTCTAACTCTAATAACTTATAGCTTCTAATAGGTCTTTCCGTATAGGAGTTAATAATAACCCTCGATATAATATATAGACCGAGCTAAATAAACTCTAGTTTATTTCCGAAATTCCGTATAATCTTCGTATTATATAGGAGAACTTTCGACCTAATATATAGTCGTTCTCGTCGTCGTTAGGACTCGTAAGTCTCTTCCTAGTACTTATTAGCCTTATACCTTATTCTTTCCTATCTTACTACTACCTCGCGAAGATCCTCGTTACGTAAGTCGATCTAACGTATTTATATAGTAAGAAGATCCTCTATTATCGAGATAGAGTCCTAGTTCAGCGTCTACTACGTAGCTATCTTTAACTTAATTAGAAGAATATACTCCTCGCCGAGTATTATCTTAGCTAGAGTTATTCTAGTTATCCTCTTAGTAGTCGTCTACTCTACCTATAGCGTAGTAGGTAATAGACGGACCTAAGACTTATTATTACCGTTCGTCGACTTTTAGAGGGCTATAATAAGTAGCCTATAGACTCTCTTAATACCCCTCTAACTCTATAAGTTATACGGAGATATCTATATTTTCCGAGTCTAGTATAAGTATAGAAGGGCTAACGTAAATCGCCTATTCTTACTTCCTCTATCTATACCTATCTCTAGAGGTACCCCCCAGCGATAGATAATATATTCGAAAATAAAGTTCGTAATCTACTTTACGTTCGGAGAGCTATAGAGTACCTTCGCCTCTAACTAGCTACTTAATTCCTCTCGTATATATATAATATACTTAAAACTATCTCTCTTAGGTATTCCCGTATAGTTAATAGCCTACCGGACTCTAAGAATTTTATTACGAATAACTATTATATTAAGGCCCTCGTTAACGTAATTCTAATTACTTTTCTAGTAAACTTCGTACTCCCGGACCTACTTAGATATATCGATATAATAACTAACCTAGTAGTATCTCTATCGAACGAGTACTATAGTCGATTCTCGTCCCTTATAACTATATTTATTATAGAGTCTTTAAATAATACGGAAGTACTCTTTTTTATCGTCGATAACGCGGCGGTAGAGAGAGCCTCTTTTTTCTTATTAGAATAGTTATCTATATAATACTAGGTAGTCGAAAGCCCTTCGTTAGATACTCCCGTATTCTTTCGCGTTTTAATACTCTTTAGGTCGACGGAGTATTATTAGGTAATCCGCGATTATTCTATATTTAGTAGAGTAGTTACCCTTAAGACCCTACTATATATACCTCCTAATAGAGAATATATCTAATCCCTAATCTAAATCCTATTCCGTCGGAGAGGCGTTATTATACTCCGAGAAGGATAATAGAGAAAAGATATAAGGCCTAGAATACGTAATAGCTCCGAGATCTAACGCGATAAAGTTATTAATATCGAAATCTAGGACGAGAGGGACGTTCTTAGAATCCGTATCCTTATATTAATATAAGAGACTATTAGTAACTATATTTATCTTTCCCTCGATATAACGGACTTTAAAATTCTATATCGTAATCTAGGTAAGCTAGCGAGTTATAAGAGCGCCGGTAATATCCGAGGCGATATAGTTTAACTAGTAAATAAGCGTCTTCGTATTAGTCTCGACGATAAAGCTAGCTCTCTAAAGGTATATTTTAAACTTCTTAAGAGCGTTAAGTAAGGTATAGTATTCTAGTTTAATAGTATTATATTTCCGCTTAGCGACTAACTAGATACCGCTCGTATATTGGTATAGATACTATTTCTTATTATATATCTATACTAACTCCGCTCCCTAACCTTTATTAGAGGAGTCTACTATAAGAATTATCTATCCCGCTTTCTCGTTATATCTTATAGGTTTAAGAGTAGAGGGATTCGTTAATACCTTCTATAGTAGTTATATTACTCGTTTCTACGGCTCTTCCTAACGGAACTTAGTATTCTTCTTAAAGAGGACGAATATAGGCTACGTAATTAGAGCGAAATTAGGAATCTAGATTCGGTAATAAACGTATATACCGATAAATACTCTTACCGACCTTAGTATACAAGGCTTATTCTATTCTAGAATAGCGGTAATCTTAGACTCGTTAGGATAACGTCCGTTTCTATTATACTAGTAACCGACGATATAGAGGCCTTCTATATATATATCGAACTTCTTTCTAGATACTATTACTCCTACGCGTTTAACGTCGGCTAGGAGTATATTAAGACCTCTAATATATTTAAGAATATTCTTACGGATCCTAGGTAGTTTACTTATTTATACTCCGTAGTTCTTCGTTAGCTTATTAAGAATATCGTTAATATAAACGTAACTTATATATATCTAATACCGGATAATCGCCTTAGTTACTCGATAGAATTACGCGACTAAGTTCGTAGCTCCCTATAGTAGCGTCGTTATTCTATATAGTCTAAAAGAGTATTAGAAAGAGGTTAGATCCTAGCTCTCTTTAGTAAGTTTAAGCTAGTTATATCTAGAGAATAAGTCCGCGAGTAAGACGTATAGATACCCTATAAAGAAGTCTACGAATTTATTAGCGGAAGGGGGGATATTTATATCCCGTATTGTTATAGTATTAATATTAGTCGTACTATTAATTAGTCTATAACCTTTATCTTTCTTCGAGACGAGGAACTACGGGTTTCTATATAGCGTATAGCTAGGTTCTAGGCGTCCCGTATCGATTCGTTTCTAAAATATCTTCCGTACTTCGTCTATAAGAGCCTTTAGAATATTAAACGACTTAGCCTACTATAGAATATACTTAATAGTACGTATACGCTACGAAGAAGCAACCTTAGACTATATTCTACCGTACTCTAAGAAGTCCTACGCGAGAGAACCCTCCCTATAGTAGAGTATTTTCTTAACGAGTATAACTTTCTTAGGGCTTAAGTCTAGATTAATACGTATCTCTTAAAACCTCTCCTCTATAAGTCGAGTACCTTACGCGAATAGTATATATCTCTTCTTAAGATATATATCGAGTAGGGAGTCCGCTTCTAGGCTCTTCTACTTAGCTATCGCGACCTACCTCTAGTCGACGCGGCCGCCGGAAGTACTTCTATCTTAGAGAGCGATATTCTAAGACTATACCTTATCCGCTTTTCTCTTATAGAGTATATTAGCGCTATTCCGAACGCTAGAGTCGTCGATCTAGCGAGATATAGGTATATACCTAACGATATTAATATCTAGGGTAGCCCTAGATATTATCTAAATCTATTTTATCCGGCGATTTCGTCGCGAGTCCGTTTTATTACCGAATAGAAATCTAACCCTCTATATCCTAAAATTATCTACTATATAGCGCCTATTCTATAAGAACTTCTCTCGAGCCTTCTTCTTTCTTATTTCGATCTAGAAGGTCGTAAGATTATAGTAAGTCGTCGTTAGCTACTCGCGATTATCGACTTCTAAGGCGGCGTCTTCTATACTCTAAATATTAAAAAATAAACTAGCTAACCTCGCTCCTCCGGTAGAAAGTATATCTAGACTAATTACTATAGATAAGTCTCTAGGCCTTATAAATCCGTACTCTTATTTCCTAAGTTATTATCTAAGCTATCGTCCTTACCGTCCTTATTTTTATTCTTCTTATCTTTATTCTTTTCTACTATTAGAGTCGCCTCTATCTCTAAGGACGCCTCCCTTAAGGCCTTCGCGATTACCGTATAGTCGATCTCTACTACGGTAGCCTACTAAGTTACCGTCTTATCTCTAGGAATAGAAGTCGCGATATAGTTAACTAAGCCGTCTAGATAGTTAAGAACTTAAAGAGAGGATCTCGCGGCGAATAGCTAACTAAGTATAATAGGCTAGGCGTATTTCTAAAGGACTATAAAGAGAACGTTATTATAAGAGAAACCTACGTTAGCGAGGCGGATCTATACGATTATCTATCTAATAATAGATATACTTCTTCTATCTACGATATAAAGACTTTAGAGTACCTACTACTATTCTAGCCCTCTAAAACTATTAATTCTAAGTCTAATACGTTAAGCGTAATTCTCGTCGATTATATTTACTTCTATACTAGTATCGATTAGACTATTTATAGATATATTTCGAAAATATACGTATATATATAGGGACTTAGTAGATATACGTCGTTTACCGTTAGCTCGGTTAATAATATCGACTATCTACGTAGTAATTAAATTAATACTAATAGATATATCGGTAAGGGATCTTAGGTATTTTACGTCTCTAGAAGCTAGACTATTAAGTAATACTATATTCGTTACGGGTTATTAAGCTATTCTTTTTACGGCTCGTTTAAGCCGCCTCTCTTCCTTCCGTCGTTAAGTAGCTTTAAACTTAGGCGCGACCCTTTCGACTATATCTAGAGAGAGACTCTAAAATATAAACTTCGAGAAGTAAGAAATATAGATAAGGGCCTTATTTAGAGTAAGCTAAATCCCGCTAGGAGACTATATTATCTTCTAGATTAGTCTTAGCTCGTTAGACGACTTATCCTATACGGCGAGGTACTACTTATATATCGGCCGCCTCCCCTATTTCTTCTTCTATACGACTACGGGTTCTTTATTACGTAGGGTAGAATCTTCGTCTATTATTTTATTATTATCCTTATTCTAAGGGCTTCTCTTAATAGCCTAGTCTATTAAGTCTCGAAACTACCTAGGAATAGTATACTTTACTTTCGTAGACTTCTTCGAGGACGGCTTTTAAACTCTATTATTCGACTTTCTAGGCGTCTTTTTCTACGAGGACCGGGTACTAGTAGTAGATACTCCTAGACTTCTGATACTAATAAAATTAGGAGGGTAAGAAGGTATCTTAATCTCCTTATCGGACTTAAGGAGATAGGAAATACTAATAGAGTTTACTTTTACTAACGAGGGCCTAAGTCCTTTCTTTACTATATTAAGGATCTATAGTAGCTAATACTATTTCTAGCTTAGACGAAGTCCTTAGATTCTATTTCCTAGGTTATTAATAGTTCCCTAGAAAAGACCTCTCTATCCCTCTTAACGATTATAGAAACATACTCCCTAGGCGTATAGATCCTTTATATAACTATCTACGTAGACTAGTATATAGTAAGGGTCGTTATATCCGAGGTATATTCGTAGCTTCTATAAAGCCTAATTGTTTCTATTTCCGACATTATTATTACGATAGGAACTACTAGAGTTATTTACGTAATTAGTATTGCGAGGAGCGGGCTAGCTATTATAACGGGGCTACTAGATAGGTTCCTAGACGTACTATATCTAAGACTAGTATTAAGGCTACTACTAGACCTAGAGTTAGTATTTACTTAGGAAGTTCTTATTAATATATATGGTAAGGAGCGTAAACTATATTATATCTTTCTATATAATCGCGAAAACTAGGTTATAAGTTCGGCTAATAGTCGTATATAGAATCTCTCTACTTATATTATTAATACGGAGTTTACTAATAGCCTTAATAAGATTAGGATTTAACTTAGGAGGACCGGTAGCTTTCTTACGTCGGGTACCCTCGAAGTACTTATTACGAGTAACGACTAACTTATTAGCGATACGGCCGACTTCCTTATCCTCTTTCTTATTAATACGGAAGGTTTTAAGTTTCTTAGTAGTATAAATAACCTTCTCTACTATCTTAATAACTACGTTAATATTCTCGTATAGGTCGTCCTTATCTTCTTCGTTAAGGTTAATTACACGGTTAACCTTAGTTAGAATTATATTAGAAAGACTACTAAGGAAGATACGTACTTCGTCTATAGCCGTACTAGTCTTATACTAACGGATACCTAGCTAGTAGGTCTTAAACTCCTTAATAAAGCTACTCGTATTTAGAATACTACTCTCGCTCTAAATAGCGAGCTTAGTTAGGTAGGTTAAGGTTTCCTTCTTTCGTCGTTCGTCCTAGGCGTAGTACTCCTTATAGAATACTTTCTTAAGGGCTATCTAGTTCTTTTTAGACTAGCCTTTTAGATACTCGATATCGTTCTATAGGGTCTAACTATAGTTTATTAGAAGGCTATAGTACTTATACTCGTCCTTAGTAATATCGAAAAAGCTAAAATACTTCTCTAAGTTTAAGATAAAGTTAGATACGTTCTTCGTAGTAAACGCCTTATAAGTAGGGAGGAGGAGGTTCCTAGGGTTATAGCGAATAGGACGTTTCTTAGATATACTATACTCTTCGGTAGCAGTCTACTAACGAGTTAAAGTATTACTAGGAGCCGTATTAGGAGCTTAGGAAGCTATATTCGTTATAAGGTTTAAGAAGTCCTTAATAGTAAATAGGGTTATCCCGTTCCCGCTACGAGTAGTACCACTAGGAAGATAGATTACTCCGGAAGTACTTATCTTAGGAGGGGTAGTAGTATTAGAACCAGAGTCCTCTAGGGCCTCCTAGTTATAGGTTAAGCTATCGGTACTTAGAATAGGAGGAGGTAGGCTTCTTAGATCCTAAATAGTAGGGTTAGTAGATATACTAGATATAGTTAGAATACTATTATAGTAATATCTTAGAGAAACAATTTCGTAGAAGTATTAAGATAGATAATACTAAAATATACGTAGGATCGTTTATATTAGTATTAGGAACTTAAGGACGGTACTTATAATAGTAGACTATAATAGTACGGATAGAGTAATACCCGAAGTTAGTACTAGCGAGCCTATCGTTATCGCCGTATAAGTCTTCGCTCCTTAACTAGATTAGAGGAAAAATATATATAGTTACTTAAGTAGATATTCTTCCGAAATACGTACCGCGTCGTCTATATACCGTTTAAGGAGATTACCTCGGAATAGGCTTATCCTTAACTAGATATATCGCTATAGCCTCTTTAATCTTCGAGGCCTTAAGGATAATTATCGAGTTATTATTAGTTACGCTATAGTTAGTAGGATAATAAGAGAGAGAAAATTCTATATAGCGATACCGCTATATATAGTCTTTAGCCTCGGTATCGTCGTCGTCGTTAGTATCGTCGTTAGTATCGTCGTTAGTATATCGAAAACTCGAGGTAGATCGAGATATAAAAGTTCGCTATCGTAAGAGCTCGTAGGTATACGCGAATAACTAGGTAAACTAACTCCTTCCTATAATATAGATAACTAATATAAAGAACCTATTATTCTTTTAACTTACCTACTTCTCTACCAAAAATATAGTAGAGTAAGCGTAGATAATAGGGGAGAGTAGTTTTCTACTTCCGTCTTAGAATTCTATACTAGATTATAAGATTAAGGTAAGGTAGATCGGATAAATATAATTTATATAATAGAGAAGATAAGGTAGGACAATAATAGCTATAAATTAATATATTACTATACTAGTTAGTAGGTAATTATCTAATATCTATAGGCGCCGCGTCTCGTCCTTATATAGAATAAGAGAACTTAGTTATACTAGCCCGTAAATAGCCGTCCCTACTATACTACTAGTAGGGGAGGTATATCTATTAGATTCTAGTAAGAGTAACGACGACGAGGAATATTATAAGGCTATAGCGGACTACGTTAGCGGTATCGATAGATACCTACGTTACGGCTAGGAAGTAGAGAAAAGTAGATACTATACTATAAACGCTCGAAAGTACGCTAAATAATATATTCGATACGGAAAACCTAATTAGTAGCCGAAACTTACTTAAACTTAAACTAAAGTAAATATAAGACGACGAGGATATTAGGCGAGTTGATTTATAGATAGACTAGTAGATAAAAGTAAATAATATAGTTAGTTCCCGGATCTTACTAGAACCTATATATATAGTTAGCTAGAGCTAAGTAGTATATACCGTATTTTATACTCTCGAAAGTATACTAAATAATATAGTTAGTTCCGGGACTTACTAGAACTTAAGTATATAGGTAGCTAGGGCCGAGCGAAAATAGTAGAACGGGTAATATAAGCTACTCTTATTATTCTCTATTTAGTAGCTAGAACTTACTAGTTTTTATAGGTATAGCTAGTTAGGGCCGAGCGAACCTAGTAAAATAGATAATATAGATTACTCTTATTATTACCTAGTAGTTCCTTATACCGATCTTACGAGATTTATCTATTAACGAAAACTTTACGAAGCTACTATTATATATAATAAAGCCTAGCTACAGAAATCTAAATTACTATCCCTATTACCTACTAGTAGTATAAAGCGAAAACTATAGCGTTACCGAAAATATACCGCGTACTAAGTCGAGAAAGAGAAATAAGGGAAAAGAGTAAGAAGAATAGCGCCCGCCTTAAGGTTAACGTAAGCTCTTATATATCTATATAGTAACTAGCGTCTAGCTCTAAGAGTTTCTTATAGATCTATAGATTAATATAGCGAGTAACCTAGTTATTAGCGTAGTCGCCTCTATAGCTAAATAGACCGTAACTACCGTATCTTAAGGACTAGCCCTAGTAGAGAAGTATAAAGAAGGCGAGGAAGGTAAAGTAGAATAATAAAGTCTTAGTCTATTCGGACGACCTAGTTTTATAGACGGAGTACGGGCCGTTAATATTAACTATAATAGATTATAGGAGGAGGGAAGGCTCGTTCTCGATTAGAGCTATAGTCTAGACGCCTATACTAGCTATTATTAGAGGAGATAGTTCGGTCGTAACTAGGTCCCTAGTTTAGACGCCTATACTAGCTATTATAGAAGGAGATAGCTTAGTCTTAGGTAGAGCTATAGTTTAGACGCCTATACTAGCTATTATAGAAGGAGTCGGATTATCCGCGACTAGAACCTTAGTTTATATAAGTTATTCTTATAGCCGCTATATATCGTTTTAAAGCTCTTAGTTTATAATCTCGAGAGACTAGACTATACCGTTTAACTTATTACTATAACTCTAGAGCTACTTATTCGTAATCTCGAGGAATCTAATCGTACTACTTAGTTTATTCTTATTACTCTAGAGCTACTTCTTTATAGTCTTAAGTAACTTAACTATACCGTTTAGCTTATCGCTATAACCCTAAAGCTACTTATTTATAATCTTAAGGGACTTAACTATATCGCTTTAATTATCGCGGGACTAGTAAAGACTCTCGTTATTACCCTAGAGCTACTTTTTTTCTATCTTTATATCCTTAACTGTATTACTTAATCTATTATAGGATAGAGAGAGCTTCTTATTATACTAGGTTAGCTCGCGGATCTTCTTCTCGAGTTTTACTATATCGGCTTAACTAGGTTTTAATAAGATTACTTTCTATATTTACTACTACGCTAATAGGTAGGTATCCTTCGGTTACGCGTCTAATTTAGCCTCGAAGGCTTTAAGGCTCTAGTAGGTAGCCTTAACCCTTCTTAACTCTTCTTATCGCGAGGACTCTACTATACCTTAATAATCGCGGGATAACTCTATCTATTAACTCTTCTTAATCTCCCTTAACTTAAGGACTCGCGAGTACTCTACTATACCTCGATAATCGCGGAATAACTCTACCTATTAACCCTTCTTAACCCCTCTTAACTCGAGGACTCGCGAGAACTCTACTATACTTTAATAATTACGGAATAACTCTACCTATTAACTCTTCTTAACTCCCCTTAACTTAAGAACTCGCGAGGACTCTACTATACCTCGACGATCGCGGAATAACTCTATCTATTAACCCTACTTAACCCTCCTTATCTCGAAGACTCTACTATACCTTAACGATCGCGGATACGCTATAACTCTACCTATTAACCCTTCTTAAACCTCCTTATCGCGAGGACTTAACTATACTTCGACGATCGCGGATACGCTATAACTCTACCTATTAACCCTCCTTAAATATCCTTATTACGAGAACTTAACTATACCTCGACGATCGTAGACGCGCTATATCTCTATCTATTAACCCTTCTTAAATCTTCTTATCGCGAGGACTTAACTATACCTTAATAATTACGAACGTACTATATCTCTATCTATTAACCCTTCTTAAACCTTCTTATCGCGAGGACTTAACTATATCTTAACGATCGCGGACGTACTATATCTCTACCTATTAACTCTTCTTAAACCTCCTTATCGCGAGGACTCCCTATACCTTAACGATCGTAAATATACTATAACTCTATACGTTAACCCCCCTTAATCTAAGTTACTAGTAACTTATACGATAAGTATATAGTAAGTAATAAAGTTTAGAACTATAAGACTATTAAGTCTAAATTAGATCTATCCTAGATCTTCGATAGTAATAAGCTAGTCTAGTAAGTCTAGCCTTCTCCCCCTTATCTCTCTTAATCTTACTTACCGCTTTTTAGGTCCTTAACGAAGCTTTTCTTAGATTAGACTATTTACGTAGATCGTACTATAGAGCGCGGCGGTAAACTATTAGATAAGCGGAAGTTTTAGATAATTATTCGTTAGTAAGACTAATTAGTAGCCCGATATACTAGAATCTATATCCTTTCTAGACTACTTACGTCGTAAGTAGCTATTCTATAAATTTACTTAGATTAAGAAGTTATTATTCGCTCGCGGCTAGACTTATACTCTACTAGGTAAAGGTATCGAAGCCTTTAAAAGTATCTCGGCTTCTATATATATAGTCTATACTATATCTAGCCCTATACTTAGTATTAACGTCGACGTTATAAATAGTACTTTCTTTATAACTATATCTATCCTCTAGATAGCTCGCGAACTCTACCGCGTACGTAATAACTAGGAGCTCTTCTAGATACTTAAGAATACTAAGGTAACTTAGTATAGTTCGCTAATATACCGCTTCCTTAACGCCTTAAAGTATACTACTATACTTAAGAAGTATAAAAATTAGTAGGCTAAAACTAGAAATTAAGTATAGTAGAATATAAGTACGTAGGTCCAACTTAGGGACCTAAGTAAAAATAGAATAAGACTAAAGAACTAGTCTAAATAGAAAATTAATAGAAAAGACTTTTCTCCTACTCGTAGGTACTAAACCCGAAGCGTATATCGTATCTTAGTTCTTAGAAAGTATATAGAGTATCTAGACGTACTTTATATTATATATCGCCGTACGGCTCTCGCTCTTCGTAGCTTTAATATAGTCGAACTCGCGATTAGAAACCTCTATTAATAGAGCGGTTCTAAGCTATCTAGTAAAATCGAAGAGGCTACGAAAAATACCGGTATCGGTATAGCGGGTAACTATATTAAGGGGAATAGTTAGAGGCGTTCTATAGTAATTCTAAATAAAGTAATTAAGGGCCTCGATCTACTTATAGGTACTATTACTAGTTAGATCGCGGATAGTTATCGATTCGTACTTATAGCCGTAAGGTACTTTCTATAGATCTACTATTATAGTAGAGAGGCGACTAAGATCGCGAATACTATTAGTACTAAAACTATATACGGTAGCGGCGACGACTTAGGTATAATCCTTAATACTATCGAATATAGATTTAGGTATAATATACTTAACTAAGAACTACTAAAGCGGAGTAAGCGACTACTAAAGCTAATTAGACGGAGTAGTAAAGGTAGGCTCCTAGGTACGACCGATAGAGCTAATATAGGTCGAAGTAGGATTTAAAGTAAAGACGAGCCGACCTCTACC
The DNA here is from genome assembly GCA_007735645.1 of Venturia effusa. Taxonomy (NCBI): domain Eukaryota; kingdom Fungi; phylum Ascomycota; class Dothideomycetes; order Venturiales; family Venturiaceae; genus Venturia; species Venturia effusa. Next base: position 564,691 of record CP042198.1, read on the forward strand.
TAGCCGAACTACCTTACTAAGGTAGTTTAATAACTATATCTTACGACTAGCGAAATATAGTAGGACGTAATAATAGTAGATAATATCCTAGTATTCGTTTGTATCTAATCCGAGATATTTACGAAGGACTAAGAGAGGTATATTTAAGAGGTCTAGAATATTAATCTATTCGAACTTTATCTCGTCTTTATCTAAGCGTAAGATAGTATAGGCGAGTATATTCCTAGTATTATCGATATCTATAACTTTACTAGTAGTACGCTATCTCGCGACCTCGACTAACTAACTAACGCTATATCTAACGTTAAGAATAGAGAGGCTACTAGTACTACTAGTAGTAAGACTAGCTCGATATAAGATATCCTTAGCCTCTATACCGCTACGGAAGTTTTTAAAACGCTAGTATAGGGTATTCTAATTATAAGTACTAGTAAGTTTAGGGCCGGTCTAATTAACTAAAGTTACTACTACTATTAATAAGAGTCGCGAGAGAGAGAGAGGGGTGTTCTTACTAGTTAATAAGGTATAGTAGAAGATTAGTACCGAATATCGGGATAGAGAGAAAGTATAAGAATTTACCGATAAGAGAGGCTAAGTAGAGAAGGAACTTTAAGAGAAGGGTAAAGAAGTAGGATAACCTTCGACCGCCTTAGAATATTATTAGTAGGTAAATAGATTAGTAACGGATAGTTAATAGATAGAAGGTAAGTATTAAATAATTAAAAATCTAGAGGAAGTAAAGGGAAAGTATAGGTAAAGTATAGTAATATTCGAGGGAATAGAGTTAAGGAAGAACGAGAGGCTTCTACTCTTTTATCTCGACGGTACCTTAATACTACTAGAGGTTCTTCTAGTATTCTTGATATATTATACTTAGCTAACGACGATACTAGGTAATATCTCGTTATAATCGTATAATATCTAGCTTCCTTTAGTAGGTCTATCGGTACCGTCGATACGTTAACCCTAGATAATAACCGTATTAGGCCTTACCTTATTACGAACTTAATAGATCTAGTTATAGATAAGGCTTCGAACGGTTTCTATATATCATACCTTTCAAACTAGCTATTATAGGCGGCCTCTTACGGTTAATTAGCTCTACTAGATAAGGTAATATTAAGTAACGGGCCGACTATAAGATCTCGTTATAATATCGACTAAACTAGGTATAGGTACGGCTTTTAACGGGTTTAATAGGTTATACCTACTAAAATAGCTATTCTAGGTAACCTCTTACGGCTAATCGCGTCTATAGCGTAATATAACTACGGTATAACGGGCCGATATAGCGTTTAGTAGTTAAGTATAGGATATATATATATATCGACCTTCCTAACGCCTAAACTATATTTTCTAAACCCTTAGGTTCTACTATTATCTTATAATTACTAGCTTCTAGTAAGATTTACTTTAATCTATAGTATTTATTACTAATACTTAAACGGATAGTAATAGTAACTCCTCCGCTATAATAACTTACTATAAAGCTACGGAACTTACTAGGTAATTCTTACTTATATATTTCCTTATACCCTTATACTTTATACGATCTCGCTAATACTCTTCCTCCCTACCTTAGTAGTTCTTAGCTATATATATCCTTTACTAAGACCGCTATACGTATTATATTATTAAGTAAGTAGACTAGGTATAGATATAGATAGTAACTAATACAAAAAGGAAACCTACCCTTCTCTACTATAGACTCGCCCTTCTTACGTTTACCCGCTAGCTACTTAGTTCTCGCCTCGAAGTATAGAAAGAATAGTATACTAAGTTACCCGCGGAATCGACTACGTATACTATAACGGTAATATTAGAAACGTAATATTCTATCTAGAAGTCCTAACTAATAGTAATATTTCTTACTAGAAGCTCTTCGGACCTAACGATTCGTACGCGTACGACTATAGTATAGTAACCGTTAGTATATAGAGCGAAGATATACGCGTATATATCTAGCCTAGGTACTTAGTCCTAAACGGACTAATCCCTACGGCTATAATAGCTAATACTACTAACCCTAACAACGATACTCTACTAATACGAGGCTACTACCGTATAGTCGTAGCTTAGTTAACCTAGCCTAGAGCCAACGTTTAGAACGCTATATTTTACGTACTCTACTTATACGGTAATACTATTAATAGAAGCGCCCGGAGAATATATAAGTATATAGTATATTATAATACCGTCTAGTAACTATAGCTACGCGTTATTAACTTAGAGTATATAGCTTTCGAAGATAGGTTCTTAAATAAGAAGCTAGACGGTATAGTAGACTATAATACGCCTAAAGTAGCCTTAAAAGCTAAGATTATCCGATTCCTCTATAGAGCTATTAGATTTAATTAAACGAGGTATATATATTACTAAATATTATACCTATATTCGTATTACTAATATAGTATAGATTAGTCCCTCGTCTAGCCAATTTAAAGGCCGATTTAGACGTAGTTCTACGGTAATAAGTATAAGTATCTTAGCCTACGATCTCTAGCTTAGTAACTAACCTATCTTACGGGTAGAGCTAGTAGCGGAATAGGTTTATTTAAAAGAATATAATAATACGGCTTACTTTTTACTTAGAGTACCTCTTTTAATATTTTTATTTAGTAGGTTTCTATTCCTTTATACTTTATATATCTAGCTAGAATTTAGTAAATAATAAGGTATAGATAGCTAGTATACTTAGAGGTAATTATAGGGATTTAAGGATAGCTAAACTAAATCTAATTTATATATAAATTAGGCTTAGTCTACGATGTAAAACCTTATTTAATTAGGTATTTATTAAGATCTAACTAAATCTAATTAATAGCGATCTAGATAGGTATCTAGGGTAAGGTCTATTATACTACGGCGAAAGGGCGCTAGAGATAGGTACGTAGTCTAACCTATAATTAACCGAACCCTAGATCCTTATAAGAATAGCTAATAAGTTTATAAGGTAATTAAATAACGACCGCGGTCCCTACGGACGTAACTCTATAACTATCTTTAGCGGAGGTTATTCTAGAGTAGTACCGGCTCGTATCCCGATAGAGAAAAGGGGCGGATTTTCGACGTATTACCGCTAGACGAATACGAAGAGTTTTACGGAGAGTTAGGAAGAGTTCGGTCGACCGTATAGGTTATATAGAGCTACTAATAGCGCCTATACTAAGGAGGGTTAAGGAGAGTTAAGGAGGGTTAAGTAGACTAAATAGGTCGAATAGGGCTATTAAGGGCCGCTATATTAAGGAGAGTTAAGGGGGGTTAGGAAGAGTTAAGGAGTGAAGAAGAGTAGAAGTATATACCTTAGGGATATCTAGAATAGCTATATTAGCGCTAAAATAGCCTACCTCCTTATTTTCTATACCGTAACCTAGATTAGATACTCGAGTAAATACCGTATATTTAAGCTATATCTTAAAGGCGAGACGCCTAAGCGTAATAAACTTATCCCTACTACTCTAGTAGTAAAGACGGTAGAGGATAGTATCGAGAAGGTAGATACTAGTATAATAGACGGTCTAAGAGAGGATTTATAGTAAGTTATAATTTTTTAGTATAGGAAACTCTAACTTTTAGTTTTTAATTTTATCGAGCTAAACTAACTCGCTATCTCTATTTATAATAGATCTATAGAGAGTATACGTAAAGAACTAAGCTAGACTTTAGAAGTAAGAACTAGAAAAATACGCTAGTAAAGTAGGGATCTTAAAAGCTACTTTTTTACTAAACTAACCGAGTATAGTAAAGCTCTTAAGAACTAAAGTATATTACTATACTTAAAGAAAGAAAGTTAGCTAGGAAAATATCTAGAAAAGTATTTAATCCCCGTTTCTATCTTCTTCTTTATCTTTAAAATCTAAATCCATTAGATAACCCTTATACTTATTACTAGACAAGAAGTAATACTACTTAGTATCTATATTACGATTAGAAAGTAGTCGTTTAGATATATACCCGGTATATATATAATTAGTATACGCTCTACGCTAAAGTATATATACGTTCCGCTAAATCCTATCGGCGCCTCTCGTCTTAGAGTATACTTAGTAATACTTAGTAAAAGGAGCTATCGTAGATACTATACGACTACTCTACGACCGCCGGGTATACTAGTATTAACGGTATAGTCTTAGTAGACGGATAGTATCTTTAGAGTAATAACTAAATAAAGCTTTAACGTAGTATATATAGAATATAGTAGTACGACTATCGAACTTAGTAATACCTCTTACTAGTTAAATTAGCTCTCTACGAGAGCCGTTATCTACGAAATCTAGGCTTTAGGCGGGATAGGAGTCTAAGTCCCTAGGATCCTATATATTAAAATTACCTATAATATTAAGTAGGTACGGCGGTAATAAATAAGAACGATCGCGGTACCTAGCTATAGTATAGACTAGCTTCTAGAGGATTTTAAGATTACTAACACCCTTAGGCGCCCTACTAAACTCGACTAGGAGACGGTATAGGTTATTAGTAGTCCGAACTAAGTCCTAACTACTTAGGAGGGATATAGTCTAGTAACGCTAGCTATAGCTTACGCCGTAAAGGATTATATATAAGGAGGGCGTTAGGGTAATACGAGAAGGAGGAGTTCGAGGCTAAGGTAGAGTTATCCGACGGGTATTAGTAAAGAAGCCTAGAGGAGAAGTACTATAGCCTATATAAGTACGGCGCGTACTAGTAACCTTAATTAACTAGATAGGTATATTACGGCCGCGGTTACGACTACTATCCTAGCCTAGACTAGTATTACGACGGCTAGACTATCTAGACTTAAGACGCGTATAAGCTTCTTAGCTAGCTCTACTTACCGAGAGCGGCGTATCGCTATCTTCGCTTAACGAAACTCGATAAGGACGTCTAGTATACTTAACCGTAGCCTAAGATTACTATATAGCCTCCGCGATAACGGCGCTTCTAGGCCTTATAGTCTACGTTAGTAGCTAGCGTAAAGACTCCCTTAATAAATAGTAGGAAGAGAGTAGGGAAGGGATATATTTATAGCGTAGAAAAGATAATCTATTACTAATACCGCCCTATTTATCTTCGTCCTCGTTATTAGTAGGTACGCTAAAATCGGATAGCGGAGACGATATAGCGCGAGAACTATAAGAAGGTATACTAGAGCTATAAGAAAGTAAGCTAAAGTCTAGCTTAGTTAAGTCTATATAAGAGGTAATATAGAAAGCGCGGTTTAATCTTAAGGGACCCGCTAAAGAAGACTAGCGTTCTTTATACTATAATTAGAACTTATTTAGACGGCGTTAGGTAGCTTAACGTCGTTCGGTCTCTTTACGCTCCTATTCTCTAAGCTCTTACTAATAGCTACTATTACTTAACGTAACTTTATAAGAGTTACGAGTACTACCTCTAGCTTTACGAGAGCTACGGCTACTTTATATAAGTTAACGACGACGGGGAGGAATTACGACTACGGAGGACTAGCGGCGGGTTAGATAAGATATACTACGGACTATTACCGTATCCGAATTACTATCTTTAACTATATAGGACCCTTCTCTAGGCCTAGTATTTAAGAAAGAGAGACTATTACCTCTAAGAGGCTCTTAGAATTAACGGCGGGTACGACGACTACTACTACCTACTAGATTACTATAGGACTAGGCCTTTAAAGGATTAGTAAAGGATTAACTAGACTTAATACTTAAGGGTACTAACTTACGTTAGATATCTTAATAAAGCTTTAAGGGTGGTTAAATAAAGCTTAGGAGGGGATTTCTTTAGAGGGAGATACTAGTTAGTAGTAGATAGTATTGGTTAATAGTAATAAAGATTAGTATAAAGTAAGAGTCTAGTAGGTAGAAGCTAGGAGAGGATATAGTTATTACTTAGAGGAAGGTTTTAAAGCTTAGAGACGAGGTTCTTAAATATCTTCTAGGACCTTAACTATAAAGTATACTTCCGTAGGTAACCCGGTAATACGTTCTAGTAGTAGTAACCTTCTACCTATACTATATAGTTACCGCTATATATTATTTATATATTAAGGCTATAGGGCCTACTATTTAAGTATATTATAAGCTAGAAATACGCGCTACTATTTACGAATAGGTAGTAACTTAATAGAATACTTATTAAATAGACGGATTAGGAAGTAATAGGTACTATAATAAGGATCTACTATTACCGTCTTATAACTTAGTACCGCGGGTAACCCTAGTATACGGGAGGCTACTCTTTATTTATATAGCTATTAAAGAAATTAAAGAGTACTAACGCGTAGACTAGAGTAGGATTTAGGCCGCTATAATATTTATTAGATACGACCTAGGTAAGGACTTCGACTAGAACGGGTAGAATTTCGGATTTAGATAACCCTATTAATAGGATAACGGGGTAGATTACGGTATATTTATTATCTTAGATACTAGGGCGTAATTCGAGGCTTTACTCTAAGTATTTAGGTACGGGAGGGTTAAAGAGCGCTAAGGAGGGCTAACGAGTATTAAGTAGGCTAGATAGAGCTACTAGTAGCCGCTATCTTAAGAAGAGTCGATACGAGTTTATAAATTAAGAGGATTAAGAGGGTTAAGAAGGGTTAAGAAGGGTTAAGGATAATTAAGTAGGCTAGATAGAGCTACTAGTAGCTACTATCTTAAGAAGAGTTAAGAGAACTAAGAGAGTCGAGAAAGATTAAGGAGGGTTAAGGAGGGTTAAGTAGGCTAGGTAGAGCTACTAGTAGCTACTATCTTAAGAAGAGTTAAGAGGACTAAGAGAGTTAAGAAAGATTAAGAAGGGTTAAGTAGGCTAGATAGAGCTACTAGTAGCTACTATCTTAAGAAGGGTTAGGAGGGTTTAGTAAATCGAGAAGGCTAAGGAGGGTTAAGGAGAGCTAAGGAGGGCTAAAGATACTAGATAGTACTACTAGTAGCTACTATCTTAAGGAGAGTTAAGATAGTTAAGAGAATTAGGAGAGTTAAGGAGGTTAAGGGAGTTAGAATAGATAGATAAAGACTATAGATTATAGTAAACTCCCTAGTACCGCTAGCCGGGGAGTTGATAGATAAGTATTATAATACTACGGAATTAGAGCGATTACTTATAACTAGAGTATAGATACTAGTACGTATCCGCGATTCTAATAGCGATATAGCTAACCTAGGTAAGGTTAAGAGAATCTACGAGCGTATCCTTATCGTTAACGGGATAGTTATTAAGAGATACCTAACTACGACTTATATTCTTAACTAGATCGCTAATATCTATAAAAGTAGTCGTAATACTATCCTTCTTAATTACGGTATTATTAAACGCCTTTAACTTAGTAGTAAGTATTCTAACGCTATTCTACTAGATATCGGGCGAATTAAATACGATAGAGAAATCTTATATAACCTTCTAGATCCGAGGCTCCGTATAACTATCCTTAAGTAACGCTATAGCGAGGCTAAATATATCGAGCTAGGCGTCGAAAACCGTATACTTTCTAGATATATATTCTCTAAACTAACTCTCTATCTTAGACCGTAATACCGCTATCTAGGCGTTAGTAAGATATATTCTTTAGAAGATAATATCGACGTCGAAGATAGAGTTTTTATATAACTTTATCGAAATAGTAATATCGTAATTTAGGTACTCTAGGCTTAGGTTAATAGGTTTAAAGTAACCTAGTAGGCCGTACTAATTAATAAGGCTAGAGGCGAGGATAGACCGTTAAAGCTCTAGTAAGTTAATATTAGAGAGTAACTAGCGATAGTATATTATCTCCCTAGAGTAATTCTACTAACTATATCTAAGAAAGTAGATAATTAGCGGATTAACTATACGCCGGAGTATACTAATATTACTATACTTAATAGTATTATCGACTACTATAAATAGCTTAACCTTCTATATTATATAATATATTATTCTAAACTCTTTATCGATAAAGTCGCTATCTTATACTAGTATTTCTTTCTATAACTTAAAGATAAAGGCCGCTCTACGTACGTCCTCTACTAGATTAAGGAATTAGGATAGAAGAAGCTTAGAGATAGCGTCGTCTACCTAGGAAGATCTCTCGAAATAAGTAGATTTAATAAATTTCCGCTTACGTATTATAGAATAGAATAGTATAGCGATACGGCTAGTAAAACCGTCGATCGCTAATAGCTTTAGAAGGTAATACTTAACGTTATTACGGCTATATAGTATTCGCTACTACCTCTACGCGTCTACGGTAAAGATATAGTACGCTTCTTTACTAGGATTCTCGGCGGAAAAATACGTCCGGACGATAGAGTTTAATAGATTTATCTAGATATAGAACTAGGTAGGGATACTAAGTATCTAGCGGTAACGATCGAATACTTTACCCGCGCGACGCTATTCGGCTTATATAGAATAGATATACTAAATATTTAATTAATTCCTATAGATTAAGTATAATCGCGTTTCGAATTTAGACCTAGGTTATTTAAGTTACGCCTAGAATATATTCTCGTATACTTCTATAGAACCTATCTTAGTTAGCGCCCGCTAGTATCTCTATATATATACGGACCCTTAATAGTACCCTCGTTCTTAAAAATAGCTCTAAACTAATAATACTTAGTTTTACGAATCGGAAGAATATCGATACGTAGTATAGTAGGTCTAAGGGGGCCCTCTAGAACCTCTATATCTATACGGCGATTATCTTACCGTAGAAAAATCGACGAGACGGTATTAGAGTAAAGGCGACGAATTATATTCGATATTAGTACTATAGAGTATTATATCCTAATATTATTATCGCTTCCTATACCGCGCGTACCTAGGATATCGTAGATAAAGAGAGGCTTTATAGGAGTATATATACTCTATTATAGTCTACCCTACGATAGGTCCTTACTTAAAATAAGAATAGTAGTCGTTATAGCGCGTATACCGGCTATATATCTAATAGACTCGTCTCTTACTATATTCTTCTAAGTAAAATTATCGTATACGAAAGTATACTATATATTACTACCGAGCTACTTAAGTTATTCCTATAAGTAGTTAGGTATATATTAATTATAAGAATAGGTTTACGTAATATAATACCTAGAAGGGATAGATTAGATTTAGACGTTAGCCCTTCTTAGCGCTCCTCTAACGAGCGTAGACTAAGAGTTAGATTAAGTTCGAATAGACTACTAGCCCTTCTTAACCCTTCTAAACCCTCCTTAAATAAGCGCTACCTAAGAGCTAGTTTAAGTTTAGAGTAATTATTAACTATTTTTAACTCTTCTTAGCCCTCCTTAAACGAGTATTAGATAAGGGATAAGTTATTTTAGAGCGATTATTAACTATTCTTAATCCTTCTTAACCCTTCTTAAACGAGCGCTAAATAAAAGCTAGAAATCGCTTATTAAGTATCCTTAAGCCTTCTTAACCCTTCTTAAACGAGTACTAAATAAAAGCTAGATAGAGCTTAGAGCGACTATTAACCGTCCTTAACCCTTCTTAGATAAGAAAGAAGAGGGGAACCTACGGCGTAACGTATAGAGATACTCTTAATAAGGGAATTTAGTATTAAATAGGTAGGGATTAACCTAAGTTTATAGATAGTACTTAATACTCTCCTCTTTATTCTAGTTCTAAGTATATAGGTACTAAGCGCGAAGTAGAACTAGTTTAACTACTTATAACGACGTAAATAGTACGTAATAGTTATAATAGTAAATATAGCGGATTATATTAACTTACGAAGGCTATCTCTAGGTTCGTACTCCTTCTAAGCCGCGTAGTTTAGTAATATCTACTAGAGTAACCTAAACTACTATAGTATATACTCTTTAACCGACTTATCGAGCCCGTTAAGGCGTAGAGTTTTAACGAACTCGTTAGTAGATTTAGAGACGTTATACCGGCTAAAGAAGAGGTAGTTACTAATAAGCGTATTAAATTCTCGCTAAGTAGTATTAATAAGCTTTAGTATAATAATACTATATATACTAACGTTATAGGTTATAAGGCGAGTAGTAATATTCGATAAGGTCTACTATTATTTTTCTATATTACTATATAATAGGATTAGTAGGGTACCTTTATAGATAGTAAAGACCTAGATAAAGCTAGGGAGTATTAATTTTACGTCTCTAATAGTATTAAGAATAGATATAAGTTTTTATTTAGTTAATAAGCGGCTATTTCGAATAGTAGGAGGGGGAAGGGAGGAGAAGAGGATATAAGGGCAATCGCGCTAGTAGAAATAGTCGGGTATAGAAGTAGTTTTATTAGGGTTAAAAGGGGATATAATAGGGAATAATAGCGGGCTCGTAGTAGAATTTATAGTAGTTAAAAAAATAGAGGGAGTAATTACGGTACGAATACGCGTAGTTTAAAGTAAATATAATACCGTTTAGATAGTAAATTATAGTAGTAAAGTTAGTAGTTAGGTATTACTATAGAAATTTTTAGGCCTTACTAAAATCTCGACTTTTTATCTTAGACTCTCTAGAGATTTAGGACGTAGTACGCGGTAATTAGTTAAGAAGTATTAAGGCTAGTTAATATAGGGTACGGCGGTAGGGTAGCTGGTATAAGCGGTGTAACCGCGGCGCCACCAAACCAACCAGAGGGTCTGATTTATGAGATAATAAATCGGACTCGAAGTGACTGGATCCGGCCAATCTTCACGTGACCTTTGAGCAACACCTCCAGCTGAAGCAATCATCGCTTGGAATGCTGCTCCAAGAGCCGCAGCTCCAATGTCTTATAGTCGTGGGAAACACCAGTACAGAGTGTTCTCGGACATTTTTGTGTTGACGCGGAACAAGTCATTCCGCGATACGAGTACGAGTTTCCTCCAAGGAGAATATCCAATTGCTCCGAAGCCGTGACTTTCACTCCAAACCACACTACATCTACAGCATGGAGCAAGCGGCTTTGAAGAGCTGGGGTATGGACAGCGCCGTCCTCAGACACGATCGATTGGACTAACAAACTTCCAAGAGCTCTCCAACGACGTCAAACTCCTCGACCCCACTCGCGATGCCCTCTACAATTACTCGGCCCAATCTCAGAAAGAACAGAACGATGCAAAACCATGGAAGAAGGACCCGCACCACTTCAAACACGTGAGGATCTCTGCTGTCGCTATGTTGAAGATGGTCATGCACGCCCGCAGTGGAGGAAACCTTGAAGTCATGGGCTTGATGCAAGGTTCCATTCACGGCGACACATTCGTCGTCTCGGACGCCTTCCGGTTACCAGTCGAGGGCACAGAGACAAGAGTCAATGCACAGGACGATGCAATGGAGTACATGGTCAAGTTCACAACAATGGCGCGCGAGCACAATCAGGCAGACAACGTTGTGGGATGGTACCACTCACATCCAGGCTATGGATGCTGGCTTAGTGGCATCGATGTCAACACGCAAGCCTCTCAGCAGATGTTTCAAGATCCTTTCTTGGCTGTTGTCATTGACCCAGATCGCACCGTTTCCGCTGGCAAGGTTGAAATAGGCGCGTTCAGGACATTCCCAGAGGGCTACAAACCGGACGCGGCAACTGATTCGGAGGGGTTTCAGACGATTCCGATGGACAAGGCGGCAGAATTCGGCGCTCATGCAGAACGATACTATCCTCTAGAAGTCTCCCACTACAAGTCCTCACTCGACAGTGCGGTGCTTGCTGCGCTGTGGAACAAATATTGGATCAGCACACTTTCCTCTTCACCCTTGCTTACCAATCGCGACTTTGGCACGCGCCAGATCAATGATTTGGCCTTCAAGATCTATGACGCGAAGGTTTCTCAAAGCCAGAAGGGAGGACAAGGCGCACCTTTCCATCTCGTACACAAGGGCCTAGCGAAGGACGAAAAGCTGGAAAAGATCATCAAGTCGAGCAACAAGATTGAAGTCGAGGAGCGAGTCGGCATCACTGCGGCAAACATCAAGGAGAAAGTCTTCCGTGTTCAGACTCCTGCTATACCCACTGTCCCACCATCGTAGAGTACTTGGACGTCGACAGCATTGGCGGTATGATATCTTGATTAGCGAAGGCGATATGCATGCATTGCGCGGCGTAAAGGGACAATAATTTCGGGCTTATGACTGAGGCTAGATACAGGTATGGCTGGGCTCATGGCGTTGTTAAAGTCCCGCGTCGAGAGGTTAGGAGCGATGACCTTCAAAACAATGAAAACCCTCTTATGATTGATACCTTCCCGTCTACAGAAATTTACCCAACAGCAAAAGTCACAAGCAGATTGTCTTATCTTTTCATCACGAACGATCAGAAGGTAGGAATCCACTCCATACTCTTCTGGATCTTGCTAAGATATCAGGACAAAAGCACTGGAAATCTGTTCAAGTCTTCCATGATCCGGGTCTTGGATCACCACTCATTTGCAGAGTTTCGATCATTAATCACGCGCTGCTCGCTGTAAATCATTCTCGCTACAAGGCTTCCCAGAGCCCTGCTTTATACACAGTTCAGGACTCCTGCGCGTGAAAACTCTCTATCATTTCAGTGGCCTTCCGAGACGTGCCATTAACAACGCCAACCAAGTACTCGGTGGCAAGAGCAAAAGGGACAACAAGGCGAGTGATAATGAGCGCTATTGCGCGAGTATCCGGCCTGTGGCCTAATGAGAAGCCAAGTGTAACGTGTACCTTGCGATGAGCTCGTCCAACAGGTCGAGATTTCTTCAAAGATACGTTCGACTTTTTGCAAAGAGTTTCTTTAGCAAAGACGAATGACAAATTTCTTGCCTTTAGAAAGCGTCTTACAGAGAGTAAGTATGTAATGTTGGCTACGATCCTTCGATTTCGCGACCGTTGCTGCAAATCTCCTGCTTGAAAACGGCCGTGAATAATGAAGACTAACTTTAAGCAATAGTAAAGATGAAGAGAACCAGATGGCAGTGTTCTTTCATTGGGTCTGACGGTTGGGGTCGAAGCTAGACCGTTAGTATCGTTGAAATTAGGGTGCCAGAAGGTTGAAGCAAAACTTTGCGAAATGCACTCTTCAAAATCTGGTCGGTCAAAGCGACAGAATTAGCAGTCTACAACATGAGTATTTCCCGACTCTCGGTTTTATTTTCAGCTCAAAATCATCTTGCTGCACAACTAATCGACCAGAAACCCCCCCATTTCGACTTCGCCAACTCGGACAAGCTCCTCCGGAATGGAATCATCTCAACTTGACGAGCTGCCTCCGCCTAGCAGCCTACAAGCAACCAATTCACCTATTCAATCGATAATACGTAAACTATTAGCTCCTTGGTTTGCGATGCACGATATTAAACAGCATCCACAACAATATCTGATCCTCCTCTTCCGCCACTTGGCGGCTGTCTGTACCAAGAAAATACTAAAGGGAGCCGAGGACATTAAGCATAAACTCCGCTCTTCCTTGGCAGGATCCGTAACACTTAAGGAGCCACACCGCACGTTCACAGACCTTCCACTCGAGATACGGCAAGTAGTCTTGGAAAAGACCATCACACCATTTCAACGCCCCGAAGCGCCTCTCGGATATATCCTTGACCCTTCCGTCCAAGCATCGTTCGGCGCCCAGCGTGAGCTGTTTAAATCCGAGCTGCGCAAACTACGTAAATTGCCCTCCTACGCGACTGGTGGATCTAAATGGCTTCAGGTTGTCGAAACCCTATGGAGGAAGGAATGGGAAACATGTATGCACGAGATGATCGAGACCGACAAAAAATATTGGAAAGGAAAGTCGGCACATCTAGGCGACACCCCCGGTAATACGCTCGTAATAATCGAGGACATTTTCGACGCCGCGAAAGAGTCCTTCGACCGCTGTTTCCAGGATTTACTCGGGGTCATGGTATTATTGCACCTCGCCGAACCCACCGCGCTCTGGAGAGAACAGGACGAAAATAATTGCGCGTATATAGCCATGGGATCTGTCCTACATATCTTGAGGAAAGAGAAGATCCGACGCGTCACTGGGGAGACCCGAGCAGCTGATGCGAGTACTATTAATGCGGTTATTGGTAAGCAGTATGAGATGGAGCAAAAACACGTCCAGATACGGGAAATGGAGGAGAGAGTGGCCGTGGCGGGGTTGGGGCGGACGATTGGTCTTCGGGGGGTCTTGAGTTGGGAATTCCATGTTGGAGAGGACCTTTCGCCGGGTGGTGAGATCTGGTAGAGCTTGCTAGGGTTGTTGTACCACTTATGGGAACTGATTGTCCGGCTGAGTATCTTGCAGGTGTTGTTAGTGCAGCCTTGTGTTGGGTCAGGTCATTCTCCGCAATAAATCCTGCGAATGATTCTAGCGACGATCTGCGGAGAAGAACTGATAGACTTCAACATCTCTTTTAGATAGAGAGCGTCTGTTGGCTAAATAAGAGTAATGGCAAATATCAAAGTTTCAGAAATACCTGCTCCGCAGACGACTACATAATACCTGATGCTGAGTCCCATCACGGAAGGTCTTTCATGTTTTCGGTCATATTACTCAAGCGCCTTGTGATTTAAGACTCTAGAAAGCAGCCTCTGTTTTACTTTTGTAAGAGTAAGGGTCATAAAAAATGAATAGAGAGAAAGATCGAAATAGTCTTGCCCCAGTCGTGCACGTGAATATAGAGTAGCGTAGTCGTAGTATGAATAAGTACTGCGTAAGTAGGACCTAGAAAAAATCAAAAATTGTGATCAAAATTTTGGTTTTCTCGCGGTCCTGACTCCTACTTCCTATTTAGCGAAAGGCTCGGGCCTACTAAACCTTTCCGTCGTCGATTCGTGCCTCCTGCAACAACACCGGTCTAAAAATTCTGGCCATTCGTGGCTAGACATATCACAGACATCTATGTCACCATCCTTCCATCAAGCTCGCCTATCGACCTCCTCGATGCCATCTCTGGGATATGGTTCCCAGAACAGGCCCCCTCTTTATCTGGCAGAAAAGCTGCGTTCTCAGTCTGCTGTTGGGCGGACTGCGAAGTCACGCTTGGCCTCGTCTTTTCTCTCCAGACCAATATGCCGAGGCAAGAGAGGAGAGCTATCCCGAGTCCAGCTCCAACGGCGCCACCAATTATCGTTGATTTATCTTTCGCAGGTGCAGGACAAGTGATCGCGACTGACGTATCGGTCGTCAACGAGGACGGATATATTGACAGCGTTGCGGATGTCGGCGAGTGAGGAGAACTAAGTGAACGGGTTGTTGATGGTAGTAATATCACACCGACATTTGTTGAGAATGCATTGTCGCAGCAGGATGGGGCGTCGATCGCGCGGCAGCACCAGGTTCCGCCTGTCCCTTCGGCATAGCAAGGCTGAACAACATTTTCCTTGAATTCTATCACCACGTCAGTACTGCAGCATCGCCTCAGACTTCATAGGCAGATGTCACTATAGTCACGTACTATCACAGAATTTGGGACAAGAGGGACTCGCCCAACTCTTGTCGGTACAACCGTCTTGGAATAGAACTCCGGGTGGCTGATTTTGTCCCAGACAGAGCCCAGCGGTCGTGCAAAAATCTGCTGGGCCTCCATCTTTTGGGGAGAGGAGACAACAGGCGCTGTTTTGGGCGCTGGAGTCGCAGGGGGAATATGCTGTCCCGTCTAGAAGAAAAACCATCACGCGAGTAGCACGCTGCTGACACGAATGAGAATAGGCATTGAACGAGGATGAAGAGAAACATGGGGACCGAGTTGTTGAACGTGAATGAGGAGAGAAGATGAGAAAAATTGAAAGAGAGATGAAAGATTCAAGGTCTAGGTGTAGAAGAGCTTAACCAAAGCGCTGAAGCGCGAATCCTGCCTAATGTGTACAGCCTCAAGCTTCGCGGATATTGAGAGAAGGCGGTCGAGGCATTAGTGTTATCCAATGCATCAAACATCAGGCTAGGTTTTGGGCGTCGCTGCCGCGCTACTTGTTGATTGTCGTATTGCTCCAGTCCGCACCTCAGCCAATTCTCAGATAACACATCACTATCTGCACAAAGGAAATATAAGTCCCAGGAGTTGATTGGTGGAGGTGGAAACGGGCGGATTTGGGGTATCAGTAGGATTGAGATGCGGCTGAGAAGGGCGCTGGAGCCTGATAACAGTCATGTAACTAAACTGTACCAATTCTACGATGGATCGGGCAATGGTCTACATTAGCTGCGTGTAACTTGATTAGATCCTATCTCAATCCGGTGTCGATTACGGGGATTCCGTAGCCACAATGCATTGAATTCGCATGGACTGTCACGTGGAATCGATCTGGTATAGTTTGGATACATTACTGGCTGATAATGGAAGTAGCACGCCAGCTACTATAAAACAAGCGTTTGTATTGGGATATAACTTGACTAGTAGCTGTAGTCCTACTCTGTTATTGACCTAGACGCGCCTCAGAGGCATAAGGATTTCAGAGAAGCAGGTCTGAGACGACATACAGACTTGCATATACCGATCATTTACAAACGTAGATGAGAGCTTTTTGTGAACTCGCTTTCGTATAGAGAAAGCTTAGAATTGCACTCCTGTCGGCGCAAAAGTTGATATGAGACCGGACGCCGCAGCCTTCTTTTGGTCTCGGGAAGGAGGCTTTGGGTAGGCTTAGGAAGATGGCGGATCGCAGCTGTGATGCTGTTACAAGTGCTCGCCGACAATTCTCGAGGAAGGAATGAAAGCAAGAATGTGCCCACTCTTCCATCGTCGGTCCACGTCGATGATAAGTCCAATGAAGACTGGCATGCTGTCACATTGAAATCGATTCCCATTCATAAGCACAAGCAATTCATCTTTGAATTGAATGAGAACAGCAGAGTCTCTGCGTAATTGAAGCTTTAGGAGCCATGTCAGAACCCTGATACATTATCAGCACCTTTAGAGAAGAAGAACCGCCAGCTTGAAAAAAGAACATAGAACATTGCAGCTACTCGACTTCACCCGATTACCATAGTCAGGAGTCTAACACCAACGATCAGCCAGGTTCTTGTCGTTGCGGTCAAGGCCGCGAGCGAAGACATTCCAGTTGTCCTTGTTCGAGTAGGTATGGCCATGGACCCGCTCAACATCACCGCCAAAGAAATGGCACTTCCAGTAGATGCAATCGGCTGCATCTCCCGCCTCGACCCACGGAGTTAAGATAGAGTGGTCATTCTACGAATGTTAACGATACCACCCGAAAAAGAGGTGAGGGGTTAACTTACTTCGTTGCAGGTGAAGATTGCGGTGTCGTAAGAGCAGCTGATGCGACCGCAGGCATGGGGTCCAGCACGCATGTATGATTTGCCAGACAGACCGTGCAGGTAACGTACACCTGCGCCGAGAGCATCCCACCGACCTCCTATAGGGTCCTCGTTGCAGCGAACGTCCATCTTCCACTGGTCCCATTGACAAAGATACTCGCGTTTCGCAGGCGCCAATGGATCAGCCTGCTGAGCGGCGACGTGGTCGTCGAACTTCTTGATCCATCCAGGATAAGTCTCGTTCATCTGCATCATGGCATGCTGTATAGTGCCGTTGTAAGTCTCGGTCGTGTTAGAGTTGCCAGGATCGACCGGGAGGTCCCAGGAGGGCGTGAAGATTGGGCGATCTGGGAACATAGCCTGGTCGGCGACCTCCTTGGCAGCAATGATTGCGGCGTGGTTCATGGCAGCGAAGGTCTGAGGACCTTCTTTTAGCAAGAAGAATCTTTCTTTTGGACTTCGAGCACTTACCTGCACGACGAGGGTGGCTGCAACCAGGATCACGGTAAGAAGTGGGCCGCGCATGTTGTCTTTGTCGTAGATGAGGATGATTGAGAAAAAGTTGCTAACTGTGGGGATTGCAAGAAGTGATTGTGAGCAGAAATGGTGGAAGATGTTAGGAGGTGAGGAAGTAAGAAGCCGGAAAGCGAGGTATAAGTGCTCTTTCAGTAAGCTCTGTGTTATATGATGGTGCTGTTATGCCACAATCTTATGTTTCAAGACATGAGTGTTAATTGAATTAGACACCTAATGACCCGTGGTGTTGTATCTTCGAAGGCTATCTAGAGGAGCAACCACTAGATGACCTCGACACTCAGCACCTAACAGTATTGGAGATCCGTGTATATAAGAACATTAAGTATGTGACACTATTATCAGAACGTTATCAGTCGAAGGTCCCGGTCTTGATCGCCTGTCAATGAGGCTCGATACCATGAACTCAGAAATATTCGAACCTAGATGTGAAGTATTCTCCGAGGTAGTCTATCGTGTGTAAAGCATGCGAGCTGCGAGATTTTTGTTCTACAGGCAAAGATTTTTCCTGTCGAACATGGGTTTGATGGCTCTATGCAATACCAGCAGAAGCTTCGTGGTCGTCTTGTTTTCAAACTGCGTCCCAGTCGAAGGCCCGCAACCTTCTTTGGTTATCCTGACATGAATAGCGAGCAAGTCCATCTTGATATCGCAAATGGTCTGTCAATGACTTGAAAGTCGTCCGTTGTCTTGCTCTTCTGTGGCTTTGTCCAAATCAGGTTCGCAGCTTCATTAGCGGGCTCAATTTCGATTTGGCCAGAGTGCAACAACTCAGCTAAGCTATTGTTGATGCAATATCGATCATCGCATTATATCGGATCTCACACAAGGTGACGTCAACTCCAAAAAACTCTAAAGCAAGCAAGGCTTTACCCAACAGTCATCGAGAAGGACCAGCGGTTCATGCCATGGGAGGTGAGGGAGACGAAGAGAGCAGTGTTACCGGAGATCCGTCATATTGCAATTCGAGGCTCATTGTCTTGTGCGTCTCTTCCCCGAGGGTGATTTGAAAGACCGAATTCGCCCATCCATCTTTAGTTTTGCGGCTCAAGGAGAAGCAAGGTGAGCCGGGAGGCTCAGAGCAAGAGTGAGCGACTAGAGTACCAGATGGTATTAAATCCCTCGGGTTCAGCTCCCTCGATGTTGACTAGGTAGCTGATAGACTGGACGAAGAGGCAAAGAGATCTTCGGGGCGATGTCCTTCGAAACGCGTGCCAAGATCCGAACTCAGATGTTCACGATACGCTACGCTCTTCTGAGCCTAGCGTTGATGCGCAGGAATTTTCCGTCTCTTGCCGACACTCTTCAGCAACATGGCAGAGAACTTTCGAAGTAATTTTTATTATAGCAGAATGACAAACTCGGTCGACATCTAGCTTTCGAGTCATATTAGGCGCCATGAAGTCAAAATTTGGCTTCATGGACCTCCCAATGCGGTAATTTGAGCAACCTAGACGATGCGACAATGGTCAGTGTCACATCGAGAAGCGGGTCGGCCAAGCCTTGCTATACCAGTGAAGGTGTGGAAACAGGCTCAGAAGGCCTCATTCCGAGCAACTAATCTGCGAAATATCTCGAAATGACCGTCGATAAGACACATGCAACGCATTCGGCAATAGTGACACAACGAATCATTTCCACCGAACAGCTGACACGCCTTGACTGTTACTGCCATTCGATTTCCAACTCACATACTTACGGAAAAGCAAGATATACCAGATTATGGCGTATGAGATCGAGTCATTGCTATCTAGATTAGCATCGGACGAGCTCATTAACCAATTGAAAGTGACTCGACGCATAGGGCGCCGACAACAGACGAAACAGGCAGGCATAAAAGTCTCATCGAGAGGAGAAGATTCGATAGGAAGAGCATCTCCTCGCCGGTTCATCGGAAGTCGAAGAACCTTATGGTGACGATCCAAAGACGAAAAGTCGATTTACCAGGTTCTTGAATACATTACCACACCGTTATACTTTCGTCATCGGTCCAGCGCCAGTTCTCCACCCTACTTTCATCTGGGTTTCGCAACCCAGATCTGTAGAATTCTTGACTAAGTCTTCATCGAGAATAACTTCACCAGGAGGGTAGAGGACGATCACGGTGCTGCCGCCATAATAGAAGCCACCTGAGCAATTTTAGTCTCAAGGAAAGGCTCGATTTGAAAGACGCATATGGTAGAATGTCTGATCGATCTCATACGTACCTAAGCATTGCCCTCGCTCTACTTCTGCGCCAGGCTGATTCAAGCCTTCGTTATACTTGATGGAACCAACCAACATTGCACCGACGGCAATAACAGCAGTCGGAGCGTTTGTTTCTGTACGTTCCAGTACCATCACGCTGCGTTTGTTCTCGCAGAAAACGTCAAGTGTTCCTGGCTCCCTAATTGCCTGCGGATTCACGGTGTAATATGCACCAGGGATCTCTTTGACACTAACAACAGTACCATCGACGGGCGAATGCCACCGATGATAGTCTTGAGGTGCCAACCTGGCAATAACAATGGATCCGCCATCAAATTTTGCAGCTAATTCTTTATCCCCCAACAGTCTTTCTAGAGTGAACCCGAACCCTTTGATCCAATATTTCGTTGCCATATCCACAGTAGGATAAGCTGTAAGTCTGCAATCGGCAGGGCTCGATGTCACGAGCTTGTTCTCGGGCTCTGCAATTGGTCTCGCTCCGTCTTTGAGACTTCTTCCAAAGAACTCATTGAAGCATGAATAGTCCTCGATATTTTCCTTTGCTAATTCCGAAAGAGACTCTTCCAACTCGAAGCACTGGATAAAAGGCAAAATGTGCGCTTTGGATTCGGGAGCATCGTACTCTTTTCACATCTTCACGCTCTGTGCTTCAAGTAACTCCAAAGTTCGTTGCCAGTGCAAGGCTTTCTCTTGTGCAGTTCCATAGTACAACAAGTGCATTCCCAGCCTGACGTAGAAAGACATCTCTTCGAAATGCTTCTCTCCTGTGCTGCGATCGATGACATAGTTGCCCATATTCCATGTTGCCTCCACGCTTTCGAGATATGACTGAGGGAAGAATCGTTGGAGCCAGCCATGTGCCTCTGTATGTGCGGATCTGAGATGAAGGGAGCGAAGAGGGGAGACCGAGTGATCCTGCGAAACGGCGGTCGTGGTCTCGTCGAGGGCTTTAGCTGTAGCGAAGAAGTGCTCCTGGGAGAGGGACGTTTGATCTGGCATATTGCGTGCGGTTGAGAGCTCTAAACGCCCTGCTGAGTTATGAGCTATAAGATGTTATATGGCTGAATCTGAAATTAGATAACCACCAGATATACAAGCAACAGGTGACAGAAGATAAGGAGAGGTCGGTGATGGTCGATGCACTCTGTTGTCAGTTCCGAGTCAATAATCAGGCTAAGTGAGCGTAGGCAATGCCTTGGAAATGGAGGTGATGTTTTGACGTAAGAGCGGTGATCTAGGACCGATTAGAGTTAAGATTCAGCTTGGCTCTTTTAAGCTTAAATCTAGCTTTCCGTGTCGCGACATATGTGACGTGGTCAACGAGGAAGCACCATCTCCAAGTGGACCAGAAATCGTTAGAAATACGCCAAATAGAAGGGCAGCTTTCGTCAATTTGACGTTTGGCCTACGTTCTGCGTTTGTGGTTCCGTCCAGGATCAAGCACGTGATGATCCTCGTTCCAACCTCCGTCCGAGTCGCGCTCCGCAAGTCTCATTAACAAATGCATAAGAACAACGACAACAATAGTCTGCGCATCTGCTTTATCTGTCTCACGGAATTGGTCCTGTCACTTCTCTCACCCGTGGCCGTGGGCACCCGTGGTCGTGGAGACTACGTAGGGATGCAAAGTCCAGTTCTCGACGCGTCCATCTGTTCAACTACTACACGCGTTGACATTTCTCCCGTTATAGTGGTTACACGATCTCATTAACCTCTAGCCTTCGGATTTCACGATTCCTTGCTTACATTTCAAGCTCTATGAAGTCCAGCTTGATCCTCGTTAACTGTCAATGATGTTTAGAAACGTCACAACCAGAATTATCGGTACCGATCTTGACCATCGATGGGATAGTGATTTAGCATCCTATCGAGAGACATGCGATGGATGAAGTCGCATCAAATTCAAAGCAACAGTCCGAGGGTGCATTACAAGTCGGTGGAGATTCGCAAGAGTGGGAGCCTCGATTGCCAACATGCACTACAATCGTACCTGGGAGTATGTGCACAATCAGAAGAGCGTCTTTCCAGTGCCCAAATCTGGCAGCGAGCTTCGCTGATTTCATTGGCTGTTCTGATGGCAGTGTTGATTGTTCAACCAGATCTGTTGTCATATTTCCTTAGTCCATATGGAGGCGGCAGCATAGCCCACTTTCCTTTCATCGCCACCAACCTCGAAAGTCTTCACCATGTAGCCAAAGCAGGAGACTCAACAAGAGTCCTGTTGTCCCGAAGGTAAAGATTAGAATTCGCTGATTGATGTCCCTTCTCATCTCGCCCAGGATCGGACTCCAAAGTCGTTGAAAATCATCTGTGTCATTCAACCGCGGAAACGTCTCTTGTGGCACTTCTTGGCTTAGGAACCCACACAGAGGTCCCCATCCCATCATAACGTCATACTCAATAAAGTCTCTTCCATCTTCTGCACATGTCAGTCGAACAGATTCGTAGTGCTGTACGAATCTTTGTTTTCCCGTCTCTGGAAAATCGAGGCCATGGCCATATTTCGCTTGCAACCCAGTGAACTCAAACATCGCATTTTTGGGCAAGAACCATTGGAACAATATCCCGTACGGACTCCAGGTGGGTTTGTACCAATCGCGATTCATCGGCCAGAGGTTAACGAGATGACTTTGGTACCATTTGTCAATATCTCTGGATTGTAGGATGACCTTGGCGTCAGGATATGCGAGGAGCAGATCTTTCCAGAAAAATACGGAAGGCGAGTCCGTGATGACTTCGTAATTGGCGTAGACCTGATCGAACTCTTTGCGGGTTATTGTGTCGCCGAATTTGTGCTTGTCTCTGAAGGCGCGGACCCAAAAGTCGCAGTGCGATGGTTCTTCCATTGAGGGGACTCGGTAGTGATAGATGCCTTTGTAGCCGAGTGTTGTGAATGCGGAGCGAAGTGACATTGTACCTGTTCTTGAGAGGCCAAGACATAAGATTTTGACTTCTTTGGTCTCCTTTGCAGAAGTTTCGGCTTTCCTCGACTCCATACTGTTATGTTGTTTTGGTATCCTATTGATATGCCCTAGGCAGAGATGGCCTGCAAAGGTAGGTAGGGCTCTCTGCGGCTGAGAATGCGTACTTGAGTATACTCCGCAATGCAGGTTTACGATCTGATGTGATCCGGTGGAGGATGAGACGACGTTGCCTGCTCATCGCTATCTACAGATCGAGCTAGTCGGCATGTTAGGAGGTGATAGTGCTGACAATGCGGCCGATTTGCCTGGAAAGTCACTCCCAAACTCGTCTCGTATCACTGCAATCATGATTTCCGTGGATGTCAGCATTGGGATCCAATCCGAAAATGGAGGGCATTGAGAAGAAGCCGACGAATTTTTACATTGATAAGTGGTCGAAAGCTAGCCCGATATGATGACCTCGGCTGCCCCTTTCTCCAAGTCTCCGTGTCTCTACTAATGAGGCTCCCTTAGACAAGCACGTCACTATCGCAGATCCAGCTGCTGGCTCTTTCGATTGATAAATTCCAATCTCAGTGTGGCGCAGATCCTACTTGCAAGTCTGTGTTCATCGTCTCTATTTGGCATCCTTGGAGCAGCTGCAATTCTCACCATATACGATGCTCATCTATTCTTAGTGCTGCCATGTTCGCGTTAAGCCATGAAACCTATATGAAAAATAGTTTTCTGTATCAGAATCTCCTCTACTGGAACCGTGCTTTCAAGATCAGGATATCAAAGGTATGGCCATAAGAGGATTCGCAAAGAGTGTTCTATAAAATGTTAGGCTCTTGATCCAAGACTGCACACTTTTACCTATCTCTGTACCTAATCCTCAATTCACCGCAAGGTTACCCGGAACAGATCTGAGGATCCCAGTCTAACAGAGACCCTTTTATAACACCGGAGCATTGTATTTACGCATCGACTTCAAAGACTTACCAACAAGAATGTCAAAGATCTCATCCACAACTCACGCCATCCTCATCTTCTAAATCTTTGCTTCACAACAAGCTGTATTTGGTCCTAAATCATGTCAGCGCACTCGATCGTTGGCTGCGTTTACTTGGAGGATGATAGAAAACAGTAAGTTTGGTGCGAAAGACTCAAGGAAGTGAAGAGTCTGACATCGCACTATAGGGACTGGACCAAAACCATTGAGGTCATTGTCGGTAGGAACTCAACAAACATCTCAAGCGAGGCCACCGAATCGCCCCATGCAGCACCAAAGATCGATGAAGAGGCTGCGCACGCCGAAACATTGAAGGCGGGTGCTTCAGATTCGGGCATCGACCAGAAGACCGACAATGGTAATAAGGTCGATGAGAAGGAAAGTCACGACGAAGAAATGGGTATTGCCAAACACGTACCAGAAAATAGGAAAGGCTCGGATGAAGATGATCCAATGGAAGAGGGAGACGATTTCGATCAGGAACACGATGAAAGTGAGGAGGGGACCTTGGACGGAAGCTATATCGAGGGGGAACAGGATAGAGACGAGGAAGAGAAGCCAGACGGAGCCGGTCCACCAATCCAAGCATGGCCAGAATTCGACAGTGGACCAAAGCGATTCGTGATTCACGAGACGATCGTCCGGCAACAGTCACCCTTCTTCGAGAAAGCACTCTCCTGCGAATGCTACAAAGAATGTCAGGAGAGAGTCGTTAAACTCCCAAATCACATTCCTGCAGCCTTTGAAGTATACATTAATTGGGCAAACGGCCATCGTGTGCACCTTCCTAGCCGCCTCCACGGCGAGGAAGGAGACAGGATTAGCTGGCTGCTCATACACGCATACATCCTTGGAGACTACCTGCAGGACGTCGATTTCAAAGATGCAGTCATTGATGCCTTGATCCACTTCTGTCTTACTGCAAATTGGATCCCTTACGGAACGCTTCAATTCATCTGGGAAAATACAGCTCCAGATGCTAGACTTCGACATGTGATCACAGCAATCATGGTCGACAATGGTTTCGCTACCACCGTCTACGACAAGTGCTTCTACTTCCAGGATGCCGACTTCTTCCGAGCCATAATGGCGCGTATGTAAAAGCTCATGTATCGCAGACTTGGTCATGAAATTCGCCTTGAGATCAATCCGCTTGAACCCAGGCGATTGACCACCTGCGGCTACCACGAGCATGAGCAAGGAGATTGCTACAAGGTCAAGTACGGGCTCAAAGCTCCGACCACACGACCGGCAGACATCCAGGCTGTGATTGATGGCATGTGAGGATAGAGAGACCATTTGAACGGAGTGGAAATTATTGTGGTTCGTGTCTGCTTTTCTTCTATTGATCTCAATCTTTCGGTAGCTTCAAAAAGTGTCCTTTTCTCTTCCGATATGATAGTATTTCTAGGCTTTCAGCCTTGAAAAGAAGGAGTTGCAATGAGGCTAGGTTATAGCTGGACAGGATGTTCAAAATTTCAAAACTGGAGAAAGGTCGTTCTCTATTTGCCAAGGCAACTCTATTGAAGTGTTATACAAATGTGTTCATATGAAGTGTTGAAGGAAGTTTCATGACGGCCATACCTTATTTAAAGCCACGGCGTCTTCTCGCCCTTTTTGCAGACAGAAACAACAAAGACAGCGAGCAACAATACTCTACAGTCTCCCCATGATGACATCTCATTGTTCATGGTCGCCTGCACCTTCACTGGTCTGGGAGGAAGACGCCAAACAGTAAGCTAGCTCATTGCCATACTGGTCGTTACTAAGCACAAACAACAGCGACTGGACAAAAACCATCACCGTGGTTGTCGGTGGTACCGCACTCGAAAGCCCCAGTCAGATTGGCCATAATCGCGCCAACGCCATCGTCAAATCCTACGTGGTACATGAAACGATCATCCGGGCTGAATCTCCATTCTTCGAAGCAGCGCTAAGCAAAGAATGGAAGGAATCGCAAGAGCGCGTCGTCAAACTTCCAGAACAGTATCCTGAGGCCTTCGATATTTATGTGCGGTGGATTTACTCTGGGAAGCTCCTCATCAGCAGAATTGACCTGACTGAGATTTCCGACTTTGTCATCCTGACGAGCAACCTTAGTCGAGCATATATTCTTGGAGATGTGCTACAAGACACGGACTTCAAGGATGCAATTATCGACAGCTACTTCGACATTAAAAAGTCAGCAAAGTGGATTCCTACAAGCGGAGTGAAGTTCATCTTCGACAACACGTCAAAGAAATCATCGTTGCGTCGAATGCTGGTGGATTGGGTGGTGACGAACTTAAACCTGGCACAACTATGTGACGAAAGGCACGCAACGTATACCAC
The DNA here is from genome assembly GCA_007735645.1 of Venturia effusa. Classification (NCBI taxonomy): domain Eukaryota; kingdom Fungi; phylum Ascomycota; class Dothideomycetes; order Venturiales; family Venturiaceae; genus Venturia; species Venturia effusa. The sequence continues at coordinate 590,812 of CP042198.1, forward strand.
GGTTGAATTTTACCAAAGCGTCATGCTGCGGGTGAAAGACAAAGAGAACGGCAATTTCGACGGGGTCGATGAGGAAGTTGAAAGCGGTGACAATCACGAGCAAGGTCTCCAATCATCGGGCGCCAAGACCGTCGATGTCATCGGTTCGATGAACATCGGACTTCATTATATAGATTTTACTAGGATAACGGTTTTAAAACGGATTATTTATCCGGACGAATAGTTTTATCGCCGATAACGGCGATAACGGGAGACGGGGATAACCTTCCGAAATTAATAGCTTTAAGTAGTTTATTGCTAATATAAACGGGGCGAAAGCCGTGTTAGTAATATATAGTTTAGGGGGGGTATATATATAAGAATATAGTAGATCTAGACCTATAGTATTAAGTTTAGTAATATTATATTAGCTTTTTACAGCCTCCGATTAGCTACTTTAGCCGTAAATTAGGGTCCTAGTCTAAGCGTTATAAGGAACTTTAAACTATCGTCGTAATCCGTAGCTTACTATTATACCTCTAACTAGCCGTATTACTACTATTACTTAATTTTATATTATTATACTTTACCTAACTTTAGACTATACTAATTAGAGTTATTTACGTATATTAGATTAGCCGTAGTAGTACTATAGTAGTAGTAATATATAAGATAAAGAGCTTAGAAACCGTAGCTAGATATACTAAATTCCTTAACATTATATCCCTATAGTAACCTCTTTATTTACCCTTAATAACTACTACTTAAAGAGTATAATATATAATAATACGCTCTTATATAGATTCTTATTAGTACGATTAAAGTACTATTAAAATTTCAACAGAATCGGCTAGAGATTAGTAGAGTTATAAGGGTTTATATAAGTATATATAATAGAAAGACTATAAGTATATAACTATAAACTATATTCGTTAAATTTTAATCTTTTAAACTATTAACCTTACTTACTTATTTTAACTACTATATTTACTATTTCTCTTATTATTATACGTTATAATTTTAAAGACTTTGCTTAAAGCCGTTAGATTAATACCTTTTTTCGCCGTTCTCCCTCTAAAAGAACCTCTAAGTTACCCGCTAAGTTTAAGGAATCTACTACTTAGGAGTAGCTTTAAGAAGCCGACGTACTTACTAACTTATTACCTAATAAAAGTCCTCGCTACTTAGGGGTTATTTAGCCCGGTAGGGCTACTATAGACCCTATAATTACTAGTCCTAGTATAGGATCCTCTCGTACTACTATAGCTACTATAAAAGCTAAAAAAATAAAGCTATTTATTAATAACCCTCGTACTATAAATACCGCTAAGGCTACTTAAGCCTCCCTAGCCTAGAATCTAGAATCTTCTAATATATTAGGATCTTATTTATAGTCCGATTCTAAGCTAGACGTACCTTAGATTCTAGATCTCGAGCTAGATATTAAGTATATTAATCTTATAAATATTATATAAACCGATACTAATAACTCGGATAGTACGGATAGCTCGGATTTCGAGCCTATAGAGTAGCCCTCGGATACTAAAGCCGAGCCGATAGATACTTATCTAGTACCTAGCCTCTACCCTCTACTACTTTATAGCTACTATAGTATAGTTTACTAGGAGGATTACCCTTAATCCTATCTATTACGTACTATAAACCGTCTAGCCCCTACTATTAGATCTAGTAATCGTACTAAAGGTATACTACGTCGCCGAGAAACTAAATTTGCGCGTTATCTTCGTAAGTTTAGTAATAGTATACCTTATAGCTTCGAGTATCGGGGCCCTAATCCTAATATTCGTACCTAAAGTAGCCTAATTTAGAAGTATAGTATACTTATCTATAAGATTAAGACTCGTACTAAGATATAGATATACTTATATTACTATAAGTATACTAAAACCCGTCCCGGTACTAATATTACTATTTTTCGTATAACTAGCTATTACTATATTCGAGAATATCTTTTAAAATACTATAATATCGACCGCGATAGCCGTATCTAAAGCCTAAGGATATTAAGAATAAAGAAGAAGTAGCGTAAGGACTAAAAGATAGCCCGTATACTTAGCTAAAGGCTAATTATAAAGGATAAATTTAAGGCTATAATAATAGATCTTAAAGTAAGTATATAAACGCTTATATTTTAGCCCTAAGGCTACTTCGAGGGTTATACTAAACTATTAAGGTTACTAAAAGGCTTACTAGTAGCTAGATTACGAGCCTTAAACTACGTAAATTATTACGTAGGCTTTATCCTTAAGTAGATAACTATTTTACTACTTTACTAACTACCGTATAAACCTAGATTTACGCCGAGTTTAAAGCTTAAATTAATATAAGTCTTCCCCTAATAATATTATTAAACCCTCCCCTCTAGTACCTCCGGGTTCTATAAGTAGCGCCGCTTATCCCTATTTTATACTATATTAACGTCCGTACGCTACCTACGAACGAGTCTAGCCCGCCGCTATATAGGTTAGGTAAGGGAAGTAGTAGTTAGTTAGTTAGCTAACCTAGCTACGACTTTAATTCTCCTAGCGAGTACGATTTTTAGCTTACTAAGACTCTCGTATAGATACTTATTTACCCTAAAATATAACTTTTAGAGATTACCGTAGCTAATTTATCCTACTATTATAGAAAATTAAGGAGAGTATACGGACTATAAGATCTAGTATAAATATCTCGTTCGACTATACTAGCCGTAATAACTACTATATTCTTATAGTTATCGCTTATTATACGAACTTAAGTAGTTAGCTTTATATAGTTTCTCTCGCTACTAGGCCTATTACTAGTAAAAAGAGTAAATAAACTACCTCTACCCTACGAGATATATTCTCCCGATTCGGTATATTATTAAACCTTAGCCTCTTTATAGCTAACGGGGAGCGAGTTAACGATATTATATTACGTATTATCGCTAACTAACTTAGCTTTACGGCCGAAGAAAAACGGATCTCGTACTATAGCTATCGTATTACTAATATAGCGAAAGTAGGGCTTAAAGGTATCGGTATAAAATAACTTATAAATATTATTACTTTAGCTTCTAAAGGTACTATTAATACCGTAACTATCGGTAAATACGGTATCTAGGTTAAGACTATCGCTTTTATAGTCAATATTACTAAATCTCCTAAAGCTAAAGTCGAATATATAGCTATATTACGCTAATATAACGACCTAGCGCACGATAAAAGCCTCGAAGATAATAATATTATATAACTTAGTTTTACCGAAAAACTGGTTCTTTTTAGTAGTATTAGATAGAACTATATTTATAACTATTTATATCGTATCCGTAAGTATATTAATATAGTTTCTCTATAGTAAATCCGGAAGGATATACTAGATTATCTCCGCTTTACTCGTAAGGATTAGGACTATATTAAAGCCCTTATTAAGTTATATAACTCTCTTATAAAGATAATAAAGATAACCGAGGGTAACTTATCCGATAGTACGTATAGCGCTCTTTAGGAGACTTATACTACAACCGAGTTTTTACTATAGGAATTTAACCGTTTAGAAGCTAAATTTAAGCCTAAATTACGGTTTAAAGGTATTATTAACTCTATAGTTATATGCCGCGAGAAGCTTAAGGAATATAAGAATAATCTAGATACTAATATAGCCTACTTTAGGTCGGTTATTCTGTATCCGGGGTTAAAGACGAAGTTTTTTAATAGGGTTTATATATTACCGTCTTAAGTAAGGTAGTTATCTAGCCGGAAACGGTAGTTTAATACCTACTAGCTACGCTATCGTAGCTATAAGGTAGCTAGGCTTCTATAGATCTATAGCGATATCGTCGAGCCTATTCTATCTTCGCCCTTAAGGGCGAACTTATCGCTAGTTATATTACCTCTAAAACCCTTATCTTTTAAGCGATTCCTTTATTCTTTATCGCTATATAGCGATTGTAATATAAGTAGCCCTACTACTTAAGATATATACCTTAATAAGCTATTACGCTATCTCGCTATACTAGTTAAGCTAAATTATAATCTATTAGTATAGTAGAATACTTATTAGACCGATTTCCCTATACTCTTAAAGATAGCTTATAACTACTTATCTTACCCTATAATAAGTAGTAAAGCCGAGCGTATATTTAGCCGTATAAATCTACTTATCGCTAATAACTATAGACTACTAGGCCCTAACTCCGTAGAAAGCGAAGTATTATTATATAAATAGTAGTTATATAGCTATATTCGCATTAATAAATATAACCTATTATAGGTTTTAAGTTAAATAACTTTAAGTAAGTAAGCGTAAATTACTTCCTAAATATAACGCTAAGTCTCTTAGGGTACCCTTACTTTATATCCTTATTACTAACCCTATACTTACTTAATTAATAAGCCGTCTATACGGATCGAATCGCTATTACTAGTTCTATTTTTCTTATATATTACTAGTTTATTTCTCTATTATTGTTGTAGTTAAGTATAGTAGTAGAATATTATTAGCTTAAAATTATAAGTACGGTACTAGAAGTTATCTTTATTCCTTATAAGCTAGGGTCTAAAGTCTATACTTATATTATTACTTTCTTCTAACCTTATTCTCTCTACTAATCTTTAATAGATCTTTATAATTTTTTTTATAATCTCTTTGTAGTAGCTTATTATATATTATTACTCTTTCTTATATACCTTACTTATATCGATATAGTAATATTATAGCAGGTTTATAAATCTACTATAGTATGTCTACTTTTCAGCCTAGCGCATCGTAATTAAGTTTAATAACTTTTTTAATACTACCTTAATTTATAAGTCGTTTGTACGAGTGAAACTAGCGCGATTAAGCGTATAAAATATAAAATATATTATCTTAATTAGGCTAGTATAGGAGATATCTATATAGGGGTATAGTTAGCCGTAATACCAAAATTTAGATAATATGGCCTATGCGCGACGTTAAGAATATTGAAATCCTACTATAAATCTAACTATTAACGGCGATATTAGCCACTGACTATACCAAGACTAGGTTTTACGTAATCTAAGTATATAGCGTAGTACCTTAGCTACTTACCACCTCCGTAAACTTAATACTATTATTATAGTTATCTCGATATCATTATAATAACTATAATTAGCTTTATTTATCTAATAAATAAAGTTAAGTATTATACGTCATCGGAAGTTCAAAAGCTTCATCGGCCGATGATTGGAGACCTTGATCACGAGACTGGGAGCTTTGAAGGCGGCTCAACCAAAAAGAGAAAGCTCAACTCATCCGCCGAGGCCGGGAAGTCTGTCTGGAAATCTCCTTCAACCACTAGCACCTGCAGATACCACGAACATGGCAAAGACCGACCTTGCTACAAAGTCAGATTCGGCATCGGACGACCCAGCGAAGCAGCTTGAACAGAGTGACTCGATCCAACTTCCATTCAGGACAGCAGTCAACGACATCCCCAATTAAGCGTTGAAGCGGAGAGTGAAGGTAGTTGGTTGAGAGCAACACAAACTACATGATCGGCATGAGCTCTAGTTTTAAGGCTTTCTAGCAATATCTAAAACTCGACCATCAGCAATGCACGGATCATCACTGAGCACGGAGGCTGAGGTACGGGACCGAGACTTGTCCTCGCAATCATGGGAGTGAAGTAGTAAAATCAATGGATCAAATTTGCAACTATGATAAGCTCTGAGAAGATTGTGAGGCATGGCCAGAAAGGAGATTGGGTTGAGAAGCAGATTTTAGCATTGAACAAATGGTAATGGAAAGACCTAGATTGTTGAAATCTCAGGACGATTCCTGAAACCAAGTCGGTGCCTTGAACCATTCGTTGATCTCTTCTGAATCCTAAATAAAAGGCCTGACCGACGTTAATTGTGACCTGTAAGTCTCCAAAAGATTGTGAACAAATTTTCCCTGAATGAGTGGCAAGCAAAGAAATCAAGTTGACCAAGTCACACACAATTTTGTAACTATGCGAAATTTATTATTGACTGTACTTCTCAATATATACCAGACACCTCCTTCTCATAAATGAGACCATGATTCTCCAATAGAATTTTGAAAGAAGCATGCAATCCGCCCACGTTCCAATAGATCCAAGATATCAACATCGCGGGCTTTCAGATTCCGCTCTGATTACACAAACAACCAATTGACTGAATTCTCAATTCCAAGCGTACCGAATATGAGCCGAGTATGAAAGACGCAGGAACATTTAAATTATAGTCTCCTTAATAGCATCTTCCACCTTGGTCAGATCCCAATTCATAGATGCTTACTTCCATACCTCGAATCGATTCACTCTTGCTGCTTATGCTCACGAAGCAGGCACGGGGTCGTTCTGAACACCCACGAATGCCTTATACTTCTATTGCTGGAATGAAATCTCTGGCGTTCTGGTCTCTTCTCCCCGTGGTGCGCCAGAGCAACTCAAAATAATGGCAGCTCTATCAAGTGGAATATCGATTGGGCTGAAGCTATTTGAGAAGGTCGTCCTATGAAAAGGGGAATGCCTTGATCATACCAATCTGGAACCGGGTCTCGTGACCGTGATGCCAGATTTAAAGATAAAAGAACGTTCATGATAGATGGTGATTGCGCTCGTGACCACTCTCATAATTTTGTAATACGCACTTGCTTAGCGCGGAATCCGTGGCGTTCTTATTCCTCTCCCATCTATCAACACAACCCAAACAACCACCTCTTTCATTGTCAACGCCACAAGAAAGCGGCCAAGTCAACCATGACCTCGCCTTTCTCGAACAAAGCCCTAGAGGCGTAAGTTATATCTCTTTGAGAATGCCAACTCTTGCTAAATTCCTACGTCTAGCGACTGGTCCAAAATTGTCACCGTCGAGGTTGGTGGGATGCAGCCAGAATTCGGCAGCCAAACGGTAGCCATTGATTACACTGCTACCCGAACATTCTTTGTGTACGAAGACCTCTTCCGCGCTCAATCACCATTCTTCGAAGCTGCTCTGGGACGCGATTTCATCGAAGCGAAGGACCGAGTCGTCAAGCTACCGGAGCATACTCCCGACGCCTTCGACGTTTACCTGCGTTGGGCGAACTCTTACCAGATTTTCGTTCCTGGTATGGAAGGGCGCTCATGTCATAGCGACGACGAGAAGAACACGCAGCATGAGATTATGATCTTCAGTTTATTCTGTCGTGCCTATGTACTCGGAGACGTTCTTCAAGATTCCGATTTCAAGGATGCCCTCATAGATGCCTTTATCGAGGAGGTCGCTCTGCGTGAAGGTTGGCCAACCAAGGAAGCAAGATACGTTTACGAGAATACCATGAGAGATGCTCCAATGCGGCATGTGTTGGCTGCCATGGCAGCGACAGGATGTCTGGGGGAATTCGACCAAGAGATCCGTGGTGATGATTTCTGTAATGAAAGCGCCCGAGAGTTTGGCAACATTGACTTCTTCTGCGACGTTCTGAAGATCGCAGATCAGATGTTGAGCAAAACGACAGGGACCATAGCGTGGCACGAGGAGACGTGCAGATTCCACGAGCATAAATCGGGGCCATGCTACAGTATTAGAGCCGGAATCGAGATCGACGAGTGAACGGTGGAAGCGGACGGTCTTCGGAAGACACTCTTCGGGACGAAGAATTTGAACAGCGACAAAACATTGGTGGTACTTTGCGCGGTTGACTTGAGGGGCAGGGATCCTACTCTGCGGACGAGGGAGAAATTCACCGAGGGACGGTCGACGGCGTGGAGCAGTAGCTGTGAGCATCACACGATGTCTCGTAAGCAGGTCTGATATGCCTTCCGTTTAGTGTCGAGAGATCATCTTCCTCAGGCATTCCGCACCCTCAATATCGTCAAAGTCTAGCCAGTAGACAACCATTCCATCTCTTGAGGCGACTCTTTCTTTCCCTGCGTATCTCTGCTTACTGTGCTTATATGTCGCCCAATTCTAGTCTTGCCAACACCATTCATCTGAAAAATTTTCATCCCCCACAATGCTCACACCCCTCTAGCCGCCTCTCCCAGCCCCTGCACACCGCTAAGATCCACTTCCACATCTCCATCTCCCTCTATCACATCCTCGTCCAGCTCTTCCATACACTCAACCACCAACCTCAGACTCTCCCAAAACCCATTGACACTGACCCTCAACATGCGATTCGTGGTCGCACTATAGCTTACGACCAGTATACTCATGTTCTCACCGGGTTCGTATGCAGAGGGCGAGGAGAGGGTGAAAGAGCGGCGGACGAGGGGGGAGAGTTCTTTGTCGACTTCAAGGGCGCGGAGGGCGATTGTCGCGAGGCGAGAGAGGAGAAAGGGAATTGAGAGGGTCCTACCACGGCGAAGGGGATTAGTAGACTATTCACCACGGAAGGGGGCATAGGGAAGAGGTACAATTCACAAGGGAATCCATCATGTTTAGCCATCATGAGTTGTGGTTGTGATGGCGTGGTCAGGGGTGGTGGGGGTTTCGCGGTGGAGGTGGTTCTAAATGTGGCTGACGGGAGCTCTGATCCGTCCGGGCCCTGCCCCGCGCGCCCGCGATCTCGATTTGGCAATCCGCTGCGGGAAAACGCATGAGAAGAACGTGGCTATGACGTTGTTACTATATGAGATGCGGTGGGGGCATAATCGTCCTTTCAGAAACACAAATGGACCACCCTTCCGTAGTCCTCAAACCTCCCTTCCTTTCTCTATAACAGCTGTATGCCCTCATCGCATCTCATCTCGCATCATCAGAAAGTACAATTCAATTCACTCGCTCTTCCTCAGCCTCCTCAATCACATCGACAACAGTCTCAGCCTCGACCTGAGTAAAGCTTTCCAACGCACCACAACATGGCTTCCTCCACCTCTTCCGAGTTCCTAACCTTCATGCGTCACGTCGTCGTCCGCTCACGAACTCCAATTCCACCTCGCAATTCCATTACCCCGCGCTACCGTCCGTTCTCCACCTCTCCCTCTTCGAAACTAGGAGAAACGGATAAACAGCACGCGACGACGAAGAAGGATAAACTGGATGTACAGAGTGAGCAAGTCGGCAAGGCGCAAGCGTAAGTTCCAATCACACCAATCCCGATTATCTTGAGCTTTGTCTTTGAATGATGGGCAATGAGTGGTTTTGGAGTTTCGCTAATCAGGTCGTGATTGGTATAGTGCACGATCGAGTGGTGGCGCAGACACAACGACATCTCAATCTGACTCCACGGGATCAGCCAAGAAGGCGAAGCAGGAACATCCCGAGGCGGCGGATAATGCGGGCATTGGGATGCAGGATGAGCGTGGGGCTAAGGGAGCGCATAAAGGATAGAGCACACGGTTCTACGAGAGTAATGATGGGGTATGGATGAGTTTATCATTGTACCAATGGCATCCACAAATGCATAAAATGGTGTCCGGATTTGTACAGATATAATCGATGGCTGTAACAATATCTTGTTGTATATTACAAATCCTTGCACTGGTATGCGACTCGATTTTCAATTCATTGTTGTCTGGAATGTGGATTAAGTATAGCGAATGTCAATGAGCAAAGCGTCTATGTTTCGTTTTGCTCCCACACCAAATTAGTTTGCATTAAGTCCTAAACTCGACCAATGCGCACTGGTCTACTTGTTGCTGATACCACCTGGTTTTCTTAACGCCTCAATCAGTTCAGGCCCTTTGGGACTGATCAATTCTTCAATCGCCAGATCCGGGTCGCCCTTCTTCATGGCTCGTTGGTAGCTGTCCAATTTCGCTATTCGCTGCAAATACGCCGTGATGTTGGGATAATTAGTCTCGTCTAGGTGATAGAACTTCCTCACAGTCGCAAAAGAGAAGACAGCCATGATATCGGCCACGGTAAGCTCGTCGCCTGCAAGGTAAGTCGCCTCACCGAGTCGCTTGTTGGCGTAAGCGAAGACTTGGTCGACTTTTCCTTCGTAGCGTTGACGGGTTGGGTTGTCTTCAGCAACGCCGGAAGAGCGGAGAGCCATGACACGGCTCAAAGCTGGTTGTAGTGTTCCATTGATGAAGTGGTACCTGATAATATCAGACAAATTATCGGTCGGTAGCCGCATTGTGGTCTGTTACGTACCAGTAGAGATAATCTGGGTAGTTCTTCGCTCCAGGTCCGACTGTCAATTTGCCTCCTCCGTAAATATTGACGATGTACTCCACACAAGCTTCAGATTCGGCGATCGTGCTATCGCCATCTGTGATCACGGGAGCAGCACCGATGGGATGGAGAGCCGAGTATTCCGGTGGTGCAAGGACGGGGGCTCGTTTGTAAAGCTTGAGATCGTATTGAATTTTGAGGGCCTCGCAGAGCCAAACTACGCGCTCGGACTGGGAAATACCAAGGTGGTGAACTGTGAGAACCATGGTTGACCGTCTGAGCTATGGGCTGAATATGGAGTGCGAAGAGGGTTTGATATTGCATATTGATCGAGTACGAGAGTATTAGAAACAGAGTGATTGGGGGATAACGATAGGCATCGGATAGTTAGAGGCTGTTCCAAATAGCACTTCACCGTTCGAACGCTGTTTGCCTGCGATGTATTCTGGTAGATCGCATTGCGTCAGACAGGTACAGAAGCCTTCTGATTGGATGGTGGACGTCTGTCATGGTGAAGCCCTAAAGACGTCCGAAAGCTATGCAGTGGGTCCAGACTCGGTTCTTTTCTATGCTTACGAGATTATATGCCAAGACTTTCTGCTGGTAAGCTGTTTGAGCTCGTGATATTGGAAAAAGGGCATTCTATCAGAGAATCATTGAAGCGTGGAATGATGACAAGACCTCGGAAAGGACTTGGATGGCGTCGGTAGTGGTTGAAGAACGTAACCATCGGCAGTTGTGTTTCCTCCTAGCCGTGTCACATGATAAGCTTCAATGGTCGTGGTCTGGAGGTCGCCAGTATTCAGCCTGCTTTGTCTTCTGGGTCAGAATATTCAATCAGAAGTTCTAAGGAAGAAGAGCACATTGTAGTCCAGAGTATTTTGAGTATTGTTGTTTTTGGGCGCACTTATTCTCCTATTCGGGGTAATTCCTGCGCGAGCCTTCGGGTCGCTCCCGTCAACGTCAAACTCTCTCCAGCCTGAACCACGATATGGTCCCGGAATATCTTCACGGAGGATGACGGACGACCAATATTGGCCGATGTCTACAGCCGGACGGAGCCCTTGCGCTCTGCTTGACAATCCGAATGATTTCCGAAAGAGAACTGGACAAATGGATGGAGGTGGAGCTCATGCTGGTACCCCACCTATGCTGGCACTGGCCTGGTAGCTTGAACAGCTAAAGCCGGGTGAAATGATTACTACTATTAGTACTAGTACTCGATTTCTTCCCTCTTCGCCTGACCACCCTCGATATATCTCTCCCTCTTGACCGCTGTCAAACATCAATAGTCCCCATTCAGTAACTCTTTACCACAAAAACATCACCATGTCAGCATCGACAGTTGGAAAGGTTCATGGCATTACCCCTCTATACGTCACGGTAAACTGACTCTTCAACACCAGACAATCACCTGCAAGGTTCGTACCCTGATAGTGTAGCACCGTGATGGACACATCCAATTGACTTTCAACAAAGGCCGCCGTCGCCTGGGAAGCAGGCAAGGACCTAACCATCGAAGACATCGAGGTCGCGCCACCGAAAGCCCACGAGGTCCGCATCGAAATCTACTACACTGGGGTCTGCCATACGGGTGAGATTGAAAGGCTTAGCTAGAGAAGCCGACTTCTTCACTAATACATCGATAGACGCCTACACACTTAGCGGGAAAGACCCGGAAGGTGCCTTCCCAATTGTCCTCGGTCATGAGGGGGCTGGAATTGTCGAGTCCGTTGGCGAGGGCGTCACCACAGTCAAGCCAGGCGACCACGTCGTAGCTCTATACACACCCGAATGTGGAGAATGCAAATTCTGCGTCAGCGGGAAGACCAATCTATGCGGAAAGATTCGAGCAACACAGGGAAAGGGCGTCATGCCCGATGGTACAAGCAGATTCAAGTGCAAAGGAAAGGACTTGCTACACTTTATGGGAACCAGCACGTTCTCCCAGTACACCGTCGTTGCCGACATTAGTGTGGTCGCTATCACGCCAGATGCTGCTATGGACAAGACCTGCTTACTCGGATGCGGAATCACTACTGGTTACGGTGCGGCAGTCATCACGGCAGGTAACGGACAAGGCGTGGGCAAGGGCTCCAATGTTGCTGTCTTCGGTGCCGGATGTGTCGGCCTGTCAGTTATCCAGGGTGCCGCAAAGCAGGGCGCAGGCAAGATCATCGTTGTTGATGTGAACAAATCGAAGGAGGAGTGGGCGAAGAAGTTCGGCGCGACAGATTTCGTCAACCCAACATTATTACCGCAAGGACAAAGCATTCAGGAGAAACTTGTTGAGATGACTGATGGAGGATGTGACCACACTTTCGACTGCACTGGAAATGTTCACGTCATGCGATCTGCTTTGGAGGCGTGCCACAAAGGATGGGGAGAGTCCATTGTCATTGGCGTTGCCGCTGCTGGACAGGAGATTTCAACGCGACGTAAGTTTCCATAATATGCCGGTCATGGCCAGCAATCATTAATAACATATAACAGCATTCCAACTCGTTACCGGTCGCGTGTGGAAAGGCTGTGCCTTTGGCGGCGTCAAGGGACGATCTCAACTCCCAGGTCTCGTCGCCGACTACCAGCAAGGCAAACTCAAGGTCGACGAATTCATCACCCATCGCCAAGCTTTGACCGGCATCAACCAAGCCTTCCAAGACATGAAGGCAGGCGACTGTATCCGCTGCGTCGTGGATATGCGCAAGCAATGACTGCCTCGAAGATCCAGTTCGATGTCCAAAATTTGAAAGAGACACGAAGCGATGCTAGTAGGCGGAGGACACGCGTTATGTATCACGATGAGTAAGCGTATGTACAAAAATCTACGGCATATAGAATAGCCGTTGTATGAAATTTTTGTGACAGGCAAGCGAGGAGAAATTGTTCCTCGTTGTTGGCTGTGAATTCATGCACCCCCCTCTCTTTGATGACACGACGCGTCTTCCTTTTCATGTACCCCTCGTCCATCATCTGCTTATGCATCCTTTCCCCTCCTTCCGGCTTATGACTTTCGCTCCTCTTTACATCACTTGGGCGATGGGTGGGACACATTCTCATTCCTTTCTGACTACGCGTGTCTAGGAATTATCTAACGAAACCTTCCCGTTTCTTCGTTAGGTACCCCTGGCTCCACAATTCCTTTCTTTTCCTCCTTCTGACTTTCTCTTCGTCTAATCTGCAGCCGATAGTCACCAATCCCAGTAGCGTTGGACGGCACTGCCGAGGACTTTGTCTTTCTCGTCATGTCGCTTTGAGATCGGGACCAATCAGGATCAAATTCGCTCCTGGTGCCTCAGTATTGATATGATACGATAACAAGGTCCAAGCAGTATTCGAGGGAAGCTGCCATGACATCTTGTGCCGTTCTCTGTCCCTCGCTTTTTGAGGAGTTTCATCACGACTGCACGCCTATCTTGGTTTTTGAGGGAAACAGTTATTGCTGATAGCAGGCGGGATATCATAGGCATCGAGAATGGGACGGTAATGGGTCAGGCTTCGTTGGGTGCGAGATGAAGTTGGAGAGGGACGAGTAGGTGCGGATAGCAGGGCTGTTCATCGTCTATGTTGGAGCGTGGTCAGAAGAAAGCTGGACCGGTACGTTGAGCAAGGCTATTCACCGTCGATGTTGGAGGGTGGTCTATTCCAAGTGAATTCTCCGAGTGCTTGGTTGGACATCGAATATTCGCTCACGAGGGATTGATGGGATCGTTGGAGACATGACCAACATGTAAAACATTCTTTCTTGGGCAGGACACTGTGTCTGGCTGTGAGAATTATCTATGAACGGTCAAGAGATTCATTAATTAAAAGGCAAAAGATGAACTCGTTTTGAAATAGCGCATCATCATCACCCGTCCGGAGCCAAAATGACATTGGGCTACAGCTTGAGAGGACTATGAGAAGTGACCTTGGTCAAAGACTCGGATAAGAGCTCCACTGTCGCTAGTATTGTATTATTGAGAGTTTCCATCTCCTTTGGACTTTACTTCTGGTTTCAAGTGTCTATTACCTCGCTGACACCGGGCATTGCCACAATACTCGTGGGCACCAGAGTCGGCAAATATATCATGTTCATTCGCGTGTATGTTTGGTCCGAAGAAGAACCTGTAATCAGTCAGCTCTTCTTTGTTCCCAAGATGACTGCGCGATAAACTACCTATGATTTGATTCACGCTGATAGGCGCCGCCTTTTGGGTGTCGCTTGAGGTTTCCACTCGACACCAGTGGTCCTGTATTTGACTTTGTAGCATTCTTCGTCGGGGCCATGGCAATGATAGAGGCATGTGTCGGTGAAGAAAGGTGCCTTAGACCGGCGCGTAGTGTCCATGTTCTTCGTCTCATCCATTTTCACGACTAGATCAGCGAATGCTTCCGCTGGGAAATTCACGTCTAGTAGATCACAGCTGGTTTTCTTCCAGTCGAGGCCTTTCGCGTACACGAGCAGATCGATGACAAGCCGTCGGAGCGGAGATTCTGCGGGTGTATTCTTGTAGATGAAGTCGGTCCCATTGGCGTAGTAGGCCTTTGATCGAACGGCTAGATCTATGAGAACGTCGATGACCGTGTCTTTGAAGTCGATATCTTCCAGGTAATCACCAAGCAAATAAGCGCGGCAAAGGGCCATATTGAAATCCCTAAATGGCTGACCTGTTTTGTCGGGGATATGAGACATAGCGATCCGCTTCTGGTACAACCACCCGAGGTATATTCTGAAAACATCCGGCGTATGCTCTGGGAGGTGGACGACACGTTCTTGAGCCTCTTTCCAGTCACGACTCAGGGCGGCTTCGAAGAATGGGCATTGGAGACGGATGTTGATTTCATGGACGATAAAGTCCTGCTGCTTGTCGGGCTCTGATGGATCGCCAAATCGTACAGTGATGAACTTCTGCCAGTCCCTAGAAAGTGTAAGTCCTGGTCCGTCTCGCATTTCGCAAGTGGCTTAACGCGATCTTTGATACGTACAAGTGAGCTTCTTGGGCATCAACTCTAAAGGATGAGCGTGCCTCTGTCATGATGGCAGCTTGAACAGTGTTTGAAGTTGAAAGTGAGTCGGGAAGCGCGTGCCGCTTTGCGACGTGAAACTTGAAGGTTATTCGCGAGGAAAATACCCGATCATTGTCCAGGCTTTGTGTTGAGCATTTGTGTTGACTGGAAGGTTCGGTGCTGCTCTTGGCTCTCGTGGTTTCCTCAGGATTAGTTCCCCCACAATCCAATTAGTTCCCTCACGATTAGTTCCCTCACGATCATGTCAGAGCTTTGCCAAACTCCTCTTCACAGCCTTTGCATTCGCTTGGAATCAGGGAATTATTTTCTCTCTCACGAGAATGTGATACTGTACGACAGTAAGCCTCAATTCGATACCTAGATTGATCTGCTCGTAAGTGTCATTGAGAAGACGCACAAGATCAAGGAGAAGTATGCCAAGCTATCTAAGCATTTCTGCATCCGCTCTCGCGCCGCCTAAATCATCGCAGCGCTTCTCGGGTCCTCCCTCAGGACTCTCACCCTGTGGCCAGCAGTTCCATTCCGCCTTTTCATTGCTGCATCTCTTTGTGGCAAGTCAAAATTGCCAGATCACGCAGCATACTTGCTCTCCTGTTCGACGGATTTGGACGACCTAGCTCAAGCTACGGAGTTTCCGCCTAGGTTTCTTCAACTCGTCCTCTCTTGGACTTAGTGTTTTAATTAAGCAATCCAACCTCGTCCTTGTCTCTCCCAATGCCGAGCGGGAGGCGTCGTGCTTGTGATATGGCCGCGCCAATTCCAATTAGGTAAAATCGTCAAGGTGGCCTGTCCAATTTGGAGAGAAAACGACGTAAAAAGCGAGAGATTCTAGGCCAGGCAGATGAAGAACATGGCAAAAACGATAGTACATGCCAGCGAGACCACATCTTCTCCCGAATTCTCGTGACTTTTCAATTCGGGAAGAATGTACTCCTTTGATCATCGTTGGACATGGTCAATGCTTAGTTAGCGAAGAATACTGCGCCGGTGGATGTCTTGAGTAGCTGAGAAACATCGTCAGCCGATGACGCATTGAAGTGCAATGATGTTTAGATGAAGAGACAGACTCTGGCCCAATATGATCTTCTCAGTACCGAACAGCCTTAAAGTAAGTGAGAGTCGCAAATGCCAGGTTTGAAGGACTGCTCTCGTCAAATCCGCAATTGGCACCTCTTTCCAATGAGTGCACATGATCAGATATGCAGGAAACAGAAGAAAAGGCCAAGCTTCGAGTACTGGAAAGTAATTCAGATGAAATGCCGGAGGGTCAACGCGCTCTGATGACAACGAGGACGAAGCGTCGTGCGTCGAAAGTTGACATGGGGGCTATAGCGAATTACAAGAGCAGCGTATACCGCAAGATATGATGAAGCATTGCATCGAGGTTGATGGAGAGGAGGACAAGATGATGGATGCGTGCTCAGCAGACGGGAGGTTCGGGATGAGATTGAAGCTAACCGCATTGAGACCTTAGCGGGGTCCTGCACTTTCGTAACTTCCTATTAACTGTGTGTTTTGTCAAGAACTCCACATTAGATATCGTAACTATATATTAACTACTAATCGAAATTAATTTATCTTAATATCGAGGCGATCTCCGTTTTAAGTATATACTAGATAACTAGCCGACGCTAGGGCTAGAGTTATACTAAAAGAGTAGTTATTAAAGTATATTAATCTTTATCGGTAATTAGTTATAATAAAATAACGCTAGATTTAAGATAGCTAGGAATCGAGTTTTAAATATGCGATTCGACTTAGCTTTATATTAACTAGCTATTATAAATATAACTCCCCGTTAACGGGTAATTAGGATCTCTAGTAGTTAAGCTAGAAGGATAGCTAAATATATAAGACCTTCTAGGGGTAGTTATAATAGAAGCGTAATTATAGTAAATAGTCTAGCGAGAGTAACGAATAGATAGCTATATATATATTCTAATTATCTATTGCTGGTAATTGCTATCTTAATTAAATTTACTATTTATAGCCTTTTTCGAGGACTAAGTATTAAATATAATCGATCTCTAGATATAACTCCCTATTAACGGAGTTAATACTATACGAAGCTTTAGTTATAATAATAATTATTATTATTCTTAACGTACTAGTATAGTTGATAGGATTACTAATTATAGTTATTACTATTATTATTTCTAGAGCTCGATAGACACGTAGAACTTAAACTACTACTTCTAGAGCCCGATAGATATAAAGAATAGGCTAGTATTAGTATATAGAAGAATACGAGACTTATACCTTCGACGGCTTTATATCTCTTACGTCGTTATACTAATAATAATTATTACTAATATATAAGTAGAATTAATTTATAGGTTATAGCGGCCGTAGGTATTTATCTACGGCTCGTTAGATTCTAATTAAGACCGAGAAAACTTAAGGTTAAACCTTTCCTTAAGAAAACTAGAGACGAGCAAAGCTACTATAATATATTTAAGATTATCGGTATTACTGTAGGTCGAGGATTTCCTAAAGATCCTTAAAGATATAGGAATCTTATTACGGTATACTAGGGTAATCCTCGCCCCTACTTATCTATAGATTAACCTTTACGCCCTTAACCTCTAGCTTCTAAATATTTACGCCTTTAATCGGAGTATTTAGACTAATAATATAACCCCTCTCCCTTATATAGCCCTACTATTTTCGTCTCTCGTTCCTACTTAAGCCCGAGGACTAGCTAGCTTTTTAGAATATAAGTAAGGTCGATCTAGAAACTCTTCCGATAGTAGGAGGTCTTCTATCGACCTAATATTTAGGTCGTATACTTATTATCCTACCTAGTCCTTAGCCTAGGACGTGGAATTTAGGTTCCTAATCTTTTATACGAAGTATTATAGTATAAGACGTACGTAATAATAATAATAATAATCTATATTCTTATCTTTTATTCCGGACCTTAAGTATAAGTAGTAATAACGATAGGAATTATTAGTACGACTCTAGATCTCCCTAATTACTACCTAAGGAGCTCTAGCTAGCTAACGAACTCAACGTAGGTTTAAAATCTTCTAGAATACTATATATCTTACTATTCTAAAATTAGAGTAACGGGACTACCTCCTAACATCGACTAGATCCGTAATAGTATTATTAAAGAAAGAGGTTTAGTAAGCGTAGGTAGTACTTTATACCTAAACTTTCTAGGTTTAAATCCTAATCCCGATACCAACCTAAATCAACCTCCCGCTACTATAATACCGCTTCTTTCCGTCCTTTATAAACCGACTTAACGAGCCGATTATCCTAGACGAAGAGTAATCGTTTAGCTTCTATAGCTAAGAGCTTAACTATATATTTATACCGTCGATTATTTACCTATCGAGATCTGTAGGAGATTAACGAAGACTTTCCTCTAGCCGTAAGATAGAGAGATAAGTTCTAAACTCCTAGGTTAGCTGAGAAGTTATAAGTCGTACTAGAAGATTACTAAGTATAATTCGATTATAATTAAGATAGTAGATTATTATAAACTATATTTATTATTAATTCTAGATATAGAAGCCCGTAAATTAACTCTATAGGTAGCCTCTATCTTATAACTATATTAGGTATTAAAAAAAAACTAAAAGTAAAGTAGCCTCCTAGCTAGATCCCGTATTACTACTCTAGATAAAAATATACTATAGTATTTATACTAGACTGTCTACCTAGATAGATAAAGATAAAGAAAGGAAGAAGAGAAACCCGAAAAGAGATCTTAGAACGTAAATATATTTACCTTTAAGTCTCCCTACTATATATAGAGTTTCTAGAAGGCTTAAGACTCGATAGTTAAGCGTAACTTCTTCTAAGGGTTAATAGGCTTAAACTCGTCTATAATAGAAGTAACTCTATCCTCGTCTAAAGTATTAGCCTCGTCCTTAATTTCTTCTAATTTCTTAGTAGTTAAGATAGCGAAATTAGACTCCTTAATCTTACTAAGCTTAGCCGGGAGTATAGCTATTAATTTATTAATCGAAGGCTTTAACTATAGATACTTCTTTCCTTAGGTATACTTAGGTAGACTTAGGAACTCCGTACGATATATTTTCGCGTATACTACGGCGGATATATATACGTTTTAACTATTAATTAGTAAAGACTAAAAGAAAGGTAGATAACTTTTACTTACTCTAGATATAAACCTTTCCCTTATTAGTATAACGCTTAAAGGAGATTAACTTCTTAATCTAATTTAAGATAAGACGACTAGTAGTTATATTATATTTACTACCGAATAGCTCCCTTAATTACTAGAGATCTTTAATACCCTTAAGTAAGGTATTCTTTTTTATAGTAGTATCTACTACTTTCTATCTAAGCTATTAGTACTAGAAAGATATAGAGTACAGGGCTTAAGTTTACTAAAGCTTTAATAATTAATAACCTCTTCTAGTTATTATAATTATTACGGGACTTAACGGTTATCTTAGTAGCTAATTCGGTAGCCTTTAGATATTCTTAGTCGAGATATTGCTTAACGATAGCCTCGGTAGTCTTAGTATTATTCTATATTATTAAGTACTAGATCCGGGCGTAGGCTTCGGCCTCTTTAAATATAACTACGACGTCCTTAGTAGGTTTAAAGCGCTTTCTCTTTTTACTCGTCTTCTTAGTAGGCGGCGGAGTAAGGGTACTACTATTCTAGAGACTTAGTATTAGCTAAAGTCTATAGTAGGTAAAGGTCGAGATAATAGGGTAAAGGTTAAGAGTTTTAGGTAAGAGAAGGAGATTTTTAGGCGAGAGAAGGATAAAATAGACTTAATACTTACTAAAGCTAGGGGAGTTTCTAGGTTATTACCGCCGTTAGAGGCCGGACTCTGACGCTAGAGGGTCTGTTAGCTATTATTTAATTCGGTAGATATCGTAACGGTAGTAAAGATAAGAGATAATTATATATAGAAAGCTATATAATAGAGCTCGGATAGATAGTTAAAGGAGTTAGGTAGTTAATTATTAAAAAGATAGAGGAGTAGGCGGTTACGAAAACCTATTACTTACGTTAGTTTAGGGTCTAGTAGAAGTAGTAGGCGCGTTATACCTACTATACTTACTACGCTATTATCTTTTACTCTACTAAGTATTCTCTCTTACTTCTATATAATAAATTCATTTATTCTCGGTCGCGGATAATATAAATTATAAAGAACCTTACGTTTTCCGCTCTCTAAAATTATACGAATTAAGGGCTCGGCGCGGCGAAACTCTCGGAGATAATATAAATAAAACCGCTCTTACTACTAAAATACCCTACTACGTATCTAAAAATATTCTTATTATACCTTAATTATTCGGAATAACCTCCTCGCTTCTCTTAGTAATTTCTAATTTAAGACCTATACTTAGTAAAGTCGTAACTCCTACGCCGAGTAAACGAATATCGAATTCGCGGTCTTAGAACTTAAGCGTAAGAGCTAGAGAAACTTTTAGAGTAAAAGCTTATATATAGTATAATTACTTATAAACGCGCTATCTAGTATCTCCCCCTTACTCCTAGCTTTAAATTCTAAGGCCGAATTTTTTTTTAACCGGATTTTAAGCTTAAGTCCTAAATTTAAAAATTACGGCTCTTAGGCAGGCCTAGAATCTATTTTTAAGGTATTCCTAGATCTTCCTAAGCCTTTCTATATCTTCCTAAGCCTTCCTAAACCTCTCCTAGATCGTATATAGATTGCTCGTATCGGGCTTCCTTCTCTATTTACGGACTTTATCTCTTAATTTTTTTAAGGTATAAGTTATGATTTTTAGATAGTATAGATATCGTCGTTAGTTTTACTTATAAAATTCTATCCCGGTTTACTCGCTATATCTATTATAATTCTTTTATTACTAACTTCTATTTTCTAGACCCTAAAATAGTACGTTATTAGACGTCTTTACGTAATAAATATAACTAGTTAGAGTTAAGCGAAGATAGCTCTAAAGAGTCTAATATTCGACCTCTATCCCCGAAGCGTACGCGTCTTTAAAAAGATAGTAATATTATAGAGATCCCGCCGTATAGCAATAATATTCTTAAGAATAATAATAGCGTATTAGGTAATCTTATACTACTTAGTATTAGAGAGGAGGCTATACTAGAAATAGAAGTTAATAATACTATTAATATCTTAGATATAGTATTTTACGATGCGGCTAACTAGGAACCTAAGTCTCTAGAGACTATAGTTAAAGAAGAGCCGGATTTTCTTGTAGAAGAATAGGAACTATTAAGTATAATTAACGCTAATTTCTAGGCTCTAAGAGAAATCGGAGACGATTAAGATTATAGAGAGTTTAGAGGATTTAAGGAGTTTAAGTAGGACTTAGAATTTAACGAGACTATCGACTAGGAGGATAATTTCGAAGAGCTTAGATTTATAGGTAGTAATAAGGTCCCGTCGATTAACCCTTTACTTATTAATCCTTTCCTAGAGTAAGTACTACCTATATCCCTAACTATACCTATATACGAGACTAGAGGCGCTAAAGAATAGGATATACCTCCTAATATAGATTCTTCTATATAGTTGATAGTACTAGCTCTAGTAGCTAAGACTTACTCCTAGTCCCGAGAATATTAGAAAAGTCTTTACTCTATCTTTAATATAATAGATAGTCTTAATATAGTTAAGGCTCGCTTACTAAAAGATATCGATACTCTTAAATCTACTCTTATAAAGAGTATACCTCGCCTCTAAGCGTACAAAAAGGAACTTAAGTTAGATAGAAGTAAAATCTAAAATCGAAAGAGTAACGTCGAGAATTTCCGTTAGCTTAATAGTAGTAGATTCGCCCGTAGTATTCTCTCTACTCCTTCGATAGGAGACTAGCTTTATACTAGTATAGCTAAGCTTATAGATAAGCCGTCCGAGTTCTATTATTTAATTATATAGGGTAGTTCTATTCGAACGACGTCTAGGGAGTTTCTATACTACCCTCTAAAAATTAGTTAGGTTCTCGGAGATCTAATCTAGCTATCTTATTTTATTATTTATTAAGATATAAATAGGTCCTATCTTAGCCGGGTTTATTAGTATAGAGTTAATCGAAGGGTAATATTAGTAAGGTTAAACGAGAAGCTTATCTACGTTAAGCCTATTATTTTATAGGATAACCTAATAGCGAACGAGAAGTAGTAATTCTCGGATTATAATATCGACGAGGTCTTTTAGATAGAAGACGAAGACGTATTAGTATACGAGGGAGATATTACGCGGCGCTTTTAAAACATCTAGGTATTATATAAATAGAGGGATAAGAAGGGCGGTAGATCTTCTAAAATACTAAGCTATTATCTCTTACTTATAGTAGAAAGTCTATAAAAGCTAGGGTATACTATACTTCGTCGTATTCTTAACTATAAAATATAACTAGTCGTAAGTCGATCTCTCGATCTTTCCGACCCTATTAAGGCTAAGCTCGAGATCTACGAGTTTAGAGAGAGCTTTCTTATAAAGAATTTTCGATCTAGTATAAGCTTAATCCCGATTATAATATTTATTAATAAGTTTAGGATTTATAGGATAATATATCGAGTAGTATACGGTCTATATATAGAACTCTTAGGGATATCGAGGGTCTAAAGAGAGAGGCGAGTTAATTAGTTTATACTAGCTATTACTCCCTTTATATATAATTTTAGGGATACGCTAGTATTAATATCGTCGACTACTAAGCTAGACCGTAGTATAGTAATTCAAATTGGCTCGTAATAGAGATTTATCTATATACCTATTATCGCGTTTCGAGGTAATCTTATTAGTTAGAATAAGGTATCTAGAATACGGGGTATAAGCGCTACTAGAAACTATAGGTTCTATTACGCTAGTAGACCTAAAGAAAGGGGTAATTTAAATTTTAACCTCGTTAATAAGACTAGATACTATTATTAGATAGTCCGAGTATAGAAACTTATTCCTAAGATTAATAGAAAGGGTAACTAAGAAAAATTCGTAAAGTAATTAGGTATATATCTCGAGGTACTAGCTATAAGACTTTTTAGCCTAGCTACCGATAGATACCTTAACTACCCACTCGACTTTATCTATTCTAAGTATAAGAGAATTACGTCTATCTAGATAGCGTTCCTAAGCTCTTATATTCTAACGGCTAACGCGTAAGTATCTTTTACTTATATATTAGTAGAATTTACGCGACCTCTAGGCTAGGGCCTAATTCAGAATCCCTTTACGTATTTAAAGAGTTTTTAGATTAATAAGCTAGCTCGATATTTAATTATCGTACCCGTAATCTTACGCGTTTTCCTTAGTAGCGATATAATAAAGATAGAATTTAAAGAGGCCTTCTAGAAAGAATTCCTATCTAGATATATTATACCAGATAAAATTATACGATACTACGCCTAGCTTACGTAATATAATTCGATCCTAATATCGGAATCGTTAATCTCTAACGGAATCTTATAACTAGACTCTACGATAAGAACTAGTCGTCTTATATACTAACGTCTAGTCCGCGCCGTACTTAGAGTCTCTAAGGCTCGAGCTAGAGTACGTAAGCCGAAGGGTAAGAAGAAACCCAAAGCCGCTCGTCCTCGGACTATTATAGATAATACGATATTATTAATTTTAGCTATACTAGGAGATGACGAAGAGGACTAGACGGAAGAGGACGAAGATAATATTATATATAAGCTAGAATCCTCTCTCTTCCTCCCTAATTTCTATATAGGTTTATATTATAAGTAGACTACTTATAGATTTATAATACCTTAGAATATAACTACGTCGCTCGGCGAGTTTAAATATAAGTAAGTACTATCCTAGTCGCTAGAGCCTTAACTCCTAGGGCTATTCTTAAGCTCCTCTTCTCGTTAGCTTACTTAACTTACTAGTATAATTCTTATAAACCTTCTATAGACTCTTAAAGGGCTGGGCGCCATCGATAAATTTTATTTATATTAAAGAGTAGCTATTTAATAAAGAGCTTTTTTACTAGAGTATCCGCTTCGCTCTTCTTAGGGTATAGTCTAAGACGTACCCTAGACTTGCGGTATAATTATAGAGGATTAAAGAAGAGTCTCGCTCCCTTTTTAAAACTCTACTTTCGAAATACGAGCTCGGTTTCGAGGACTCGTAAGCCCCTAAGTCTCTACTATCTACTAAGACTAGAATTTACGTCGCGATTACCTATAAGCTAGATCTATTAATAGTTCGAGAACGCTAGTACCTACGCCTAATCCCTTATATATCTCTAGAATTTCGAGAACTTCTCTAGTAAGCCTATAGTAAGGAATACGGGCGGCCATTTATCTTAATTACCGGTAGCTTAGTATTAAAATAGGTTTTTAAGAGTTCGTTTATAGACCCGTAAGTTTACTTTATACTTTACCTAAAATTTATAGTCTCTTAGTTATAATTAGGACTAATAGCCCCGTAAGACTATAGAATCTAGATCTACCTTCCGTATCGGCTAGTTCGTACGCATCTTAGGTCGCGCCTTTCTATATACCCGTATTAATAGTATTTTTATATATACTGCGGTAGGTAAGGAGCGTAGGGTTTTCTTTTATATTACTCTAGTACTAGCTAGTATAGGAGTAGTAGATTATGTTCTAGGCTTAGCTATATATACTTTTAGAGGCGTATCTAATATTATAGAAGTTAATATAATTAGAGGCGAGAAGTTATAGATAATACCTACTAATATTATATCTTACGGTACGGCTGGCTAGCCGGTAGGCGTATACCGTACGGTCGGGCAGGTTATCTACTATAACTAGGAGATAAGATTTATTTAATATTATTATACTAGTAAACTAGAGTCTCTACTATTGGTAGTTAAAATTAATCCTAAAGCTCGATTAAGGCTTAATTTCTGCTCTCGTAAGGATTTCTAAATATAACGCCTACCTTATATAAGTTAGTAGTTACGGTTTACCGGTCGTAACCTAGCTTTATCGGTCGCTATCTACTATTTTAATAACTTTACTATCTTCTTTACTTTATTAGGTTCGCCTTAATTATTTCGATTTAGGTCTATCGTATTATAGCTTAACTCTATTACCCTCGTATAAATTACGGTCGTAAAGACCTCGCCGCTATACTAACTCGTTAAATTATAGTTAAAGAAACCTCTCTACTAACCTTACCTCCCGTACTAAGCGACCCGTCTTCTCCGTAGTATTTCGAGACTCTTCCTTACTATTTCTATAATATATAAACCCGTTAGTAGGGTCGTAATATAATCTAGATATCTTAGAAATAAGGACTTTATAGTATTAGAACTCTAACGTAAGACACCTAAGTAATATTACGATAGTAGTAGAATATAATATAAACGCCTTATCTAGGACTTACCGCTCTTCCCCGTACCAGATTTATTAATTTATATAGGTAAACGCAAAATCCTATACCCCCCCTTAGGATTTCTAGTTTTACTAATAAACTCGTAATTTTTTTATATCCTTTAAATTATTACGGCCGGGTAAGCGTAGAACTAACCTAAATATCTTTCCTAGGTCTTCCTAAGCTTTTTTAATATTCCTAAGCCTCTCCTACGTTACTTACTAATATCTTACGGCGTCGTTCTAGCTATAAATTATATTTAGTATAGTAGAATCGAAAATCCTATATACCCCCCTAGGATTTTAATCTAGCGGGAATTTATTAGCGATTTCCCTATTATTTTCCCGGTACCTCGGTTCGTAGCTTTTAGGTCTATCGGATAGTATTATTAGAAGCGCTTATACTTACTATCTAGTTTATTTCTTTATTAGGCTAGCTGTATTTCTTTACGTTAAATTATAGCCTTATAAGTCTAGAATCCTACCTCCGCTTACTTAAGATATTGCTAATAATTTCTCTATATAGATATAATCGTAAATAAACGGAATCTATCTACCTCGCTCGATTAATACTTATAAGTTACTAGAACTACTTCCTTTTCTTTCGTAAAAGCTTACGAACTATTAGTCTCCGCTATAGTTCTATCTATCTATCTATCTATCTATCTATCTATCGAGCCCTCTACGCGACCGCCCTTTATAAAGTTCTTTTTTACTAAACCTTACGTCGAATACTCGAACTTTATAGCTTATAGTAATAGAACTTAGGCGAATTAGTTAGAGGTTCTAGGGCTTAGGTAGAATAGAAATAGGAATAGGAATAGGAATATAATTATATTATATTTAAACTAGTTCGTAATTGGTAAATAAGTAATAGTTAAGTAGTAATTAGAAATCCTTTCTAAGCTATAGTCGGGTCTTATCGTATAATCGTAATCGTTCTCGAGTTACTACTATTACCCTATTTCCCTATAAAGTACCTATTTCTGTGAACGGCCTATTAAAAGAAATAGTCCGTTAACGAACTATTAAAATTAGAAATTACGGCTAGATTTAGAAGCGCCTGTTAAGGTCTAACTATACGATAGTAGTAAGGGGGTATTACTATCTTAAATATCGATCTAGCTAGAGCGACGATTTAAATATAGCTTCCTATTAAGATTTTAGCTCGCTATAAAGATATTTAGGCTAGATTACCTCTTAATCGTCGCTTATAAAAAACTAACTATCTTAGAGATTGGGCTATTTAAGATAACTATAACTTTATATTAATAGCTAATCTCTTTACGAACGGTTATCGTAGTAGTAACGATATTTTAAACTTAACCCCTAATTATAATTATAACTACTAGCTAACCACGATTCCGCTTAATAGCGATAGCCTACTATTTTACTACGAGTAGTAAGTATAGATAATACCAGGAACGGACGCCGTCGGGTTTTATATTATAGTTACATTTAAACTCCCTATTAATGTCCTATTAACCGACAGTTACAAAAGCACGGGATCCCGCTTAGGGAGTCGCGTCCCATCTCCATCGTGCCATTGGGTAAGGTACCCCCAGCTTGGCATACTTTCAAGATAGAGAGACGAGATGGCAGCAACATAGACAGATGAAGCCAGGATTAAGATATGTACATTGAAATCAAGTTCAGCATCTAGACTATTCTAAGTCTTGACAGCAACATACAGAATAGCGATGCCCATGACATCAGAGTAACTACCCTTGTTACTCTTCATACCGGCAAACTTCTGGAAATCATAGTTTGCGTCAATGTAAACGCTATCGCCCTTTTTCATAGGACCCAGCGCAGAGCAAGTGCTCATCTGCTTGATGTGTTTCTCGCCGGATTTGTGTGGGCCATCACGGCGAACCATATCTTTCATACCAGCCATGCCTTCCATACCTTTAGCTGGTGCTGGGTTCGCTGACGCTGGGTTCGCCGATGCCGGATTTGCTGGTGCTGGGCTCGCTGATGCTGGGCTCGCTGGTGCTGGGCTCGCTGGTGCTGGGCTCGCTGGTGCTGGTGATGGCGCTGCACCCATGTCACCCATTCCGCCTTCGTATTCAGCCTTTGAGTTGCACATGACTTGATCATTTAGATAGATGTTGACGTTGGTTCCGCCATCGTGGAGATGTCTAGAATAAGTTAATATTCGATCTTTGAGTCAAGAAGTCAAGAAGCCAAAACTAAACTCACCCTCCGACACCAAGCATTTGCCCATCGTATGCGCTAGTCCACTTCTTGGAGGCAAGCTTAAATTGCATCTTTCCTGCTGGTGGACGAACAGAAGAAGCACCGCAATTGGTGACATCAAGCCAAAGAGCCTTGGCACTCAAAAAGTCGGCTGGTTTGGGCCCCTCAATGTACTCATACTCAATGGTGATCCACACATCAAGAGGAGTGTCGATCATGTTCATCAGCTCGAGTTCGGCCGAAAAACTATCAGACTTGGTGATCTGGAAAACAGATTTGACCTTATTTTCGATGACATCGCCAAAAGCAGTTGGCGTTTTTTCATTGCCAGAACTGAAAAACCGCTCGATCGGCATTCCACAAATAGCGTCTTTGCGACCGGCACCCGAAGCGACCATGACGATGTGGTGCAGCCATCCGCCGTTCGTGGGCTCGGCTAACGATCCGTTGGCGTATTCCAGACCAGCCTGCATGGTAATAATACCACACTCATCAGTGCAAGGCTTCTTCATTCCCATTGTCACAGTGTTGATTGTTCCTTGCTCTCCCGTCAACATGGAACTGAGAGTGGTGGCCGAAACTTTAGGGAGCGAGTATTTTCCATATCTGATTTTAACACGCTTGGTGTTGGGAGCGAACTCGCCATTGAACAAGGGCTTCAAGACCTGGACCTCTGGAGCCATGCCGCCAGGCACAAGCTTGTCTAGTACCGTATTAGTGCTTGCATCCTCTACAGAAAAATAATGCTTTACTTACGGCCTTCCTGCTCACGACTCAAGCCCTTGTGGTAGTCGAATTTTGGCGTGTCCTTCGGGGCTGGGGCCGCCAATGCGCCGAGCGTAAGCGCCTGAAAAATAACGAATGTTGTCGACCTCATGGCGAATCGGGAGTTGTGATGTATCTACAGGCACATCAGACGTGTGGTCGTGAAGCGGCCTGTAGCATATATTTGTGCACAGAAACTGATCTGCATACAGAGGCCGTATGTTTCGAGATCGACAACTGGTTTTGTTTATAACGAATCGCAGAGTACATGGTAAGGAACGTGCCACAAATCTCGACTTACAATAAATTAAATGTGCTTAGTCGTCGACTAACAAATGGGTTAAACGGCCTTCTCCAGGTACGGCCGAAGAACAGGATCGCGAACGGAAACTGGCTGCTGTAAATACTCTGCTGAAGCGAGGTGGCACTGGAAAGATTTGTACCATCTTCCTGTCAATTGGGACGCAAACCCAGGTACGCAAATAACTGCCAAATCTGTCTGATTCATCGACCCAAGCACGCCAAGGCAGCGCGTGCAGCTTTCAAGATTCAGCGAATAGGTTCCAACGTAATTGGTATTAGTGCAGCGGACCCAAAGAACGATTATTGTCGCGAGAGCAGGGTTGGAGCATGATGAGATCGATGCACAGCGGAGCCGCGGATGCACAGTAGATCTGGGGAGTGGAATCTCAGCCTTCCAAAAGTTCTGCTGTGGATAGACGCGTTTCGAGAGGAGTCCTTGCGCCTCTCGCAGAGAAGAACCTCATCAGGCATGCCAGCGTGGCGTTGTGGCTTTTGAGCGTGGCGATTCAGCTTGTATATACGAAGCGTGTGAAACCTGGGTGTTCAAGCAGGTCGATCGTGCGAGAGTCACTCAGGTACAATGCGTGCCTTTTTGGTCTAGATGGTTGCGGGACATTTCAAATTAGCTCAACCTATGACGCCAATGGGAGAATTGATGGAAAGACATCGCGGTCTGTTGTTGTTGCTGTTGATGGTATAAGATGCAGGCTCAACTGGCTCATTGCTGGACTTGGCCGACGGCATGCTCAATTGGCAAACGCAATGATTCACCTGATGCTGTCACATCACACGGACAAAGGCAATGGGATAGCTTCGTTCTCAATGAACGAGTGTTGTTGACGACGGAGCGGGTAGAGGAGGTTGGATTGGCGGCAGCGGCCCACCAGTCACGCCAATGAAAGAGTGAGATAGCCGCGCGCATGTATTGGAGCAGGAAACGGAAGATGGCGACATATATGGCCGGCAGATGATTTTGATTATGGTCCTCTTTCGGGTTGTAGTTGCAGTGAATCAACGGTACGTCGTACTGTATTGAGATGTGCTCGAAGGCAGAAGCATGGCCTCAGTCAATTCGGATGATGCAAATATGGTCATCGGGGCGCGGGAATAGGATTTACACAGATGATGAATCATATGTCTTTCGCTCCAACACTTTTCAAGAATACCTTACATTCGTGTCCTTCTTTCGTCTTATTCGTGATGGTTTATCAACAATCTACGCACTTTCGTCGTTGCCCAGATTGCCATATTGACCCTTGTCTGTGACACCACCAACCCTCGATCCCATACTACCTTCGCTGACTAGGCCCTTAGCGTTTCTCTTCTCGAATTCCAACTCAGCCAACCTCGAAGGGTTCCTGCCAGATTCGACATCTGCATAACTGGCATTCGAAGCTCCCTGATCAAACCCTCCCTCAGTCAAATTCTTGCCCTTGGGCATCTCTCCTTTCCTCACATCTATTGACTGCGCGCTTGGCGCCGTCCCAACAGTATGAGCTGATCCCGTTCCTCCCACAGTGTTATATTGCCCCTTCGTCTCGTTCAAACTCTTGCTCGCACTGAGGGAAGCAGACTCTCCCCATTCCTCTGTTGCCAGGCGGGCTTCAGCGTCTGGTGCTGGACCTAGTGTTGTAGCGCCGGATATATCTGTGTTTGCAGCTGTCGAGCCGACTGCCTTTTGCCCCGATATGCTGGCATGGCCATCTGCGAATTGGCCGCCTGATCTGAGGGAGTCGGCTGCGAGGGAGTCGGAAATGATTTCGCCAGTTGATTCTTCGATTGCACTGGGGGCTGGCTCGTTGGTCTGTTAATTCCGGGTCAGTGGGTGTCCAAGAAGGGCGTGAGGTGAATATTTACCTTTCTTGGAGCGTAAGACATGTTGAAGAGATGTTCGTTAGTGAGTCTTGTATTTGGTGTATGATCGAGCTTGTATAAGGAAATTTCAAGAAGAGTTTGGTTTGGATGAGCAGATACTATGGTACAAAATTTCTCATGCCCGAATATATGGTATCAAACGGTGGAGAAACTGACGTATGGATTATTCTTTCTGGATGGAGATAGGTGACATCACCAGACATGATATCCCTACCTCACCTTTGCACATGCCATTGTTTTTTACTATGTGCGTCAACACATAAGAGGCAATGGAGGTTTCCATTATCCACAAGAAAACCTGTTGGTGATGCTCAGGCTGTGAATGCAGCGGAGAGAAGAGGCCGCGAAGGTTGGTGATGATCGTATCTAAAAATAACCGTACGGTAATTACAACCCACTCCTGAGGATCCTCACGAGCAACACCACAACTGTCACCACAACTGTCACCACAACTGCAACCACAACTGCAACCACAACCTTGTCCAGATCAAATCACAACTGTAGCATGCGCAGGCATGAGACGGCAAGGTTACTCTTTCCCATGCGCAAATACCCAGGTCTACATTGAATCCCAGACAATGATCCACGATGAGGCCCAACAACACCGCCACACTCGAGCTGAAAGAGTCCTTCGATAAGAACATGCCCAAGTATGCCATTCTATCGCACACTTGAGAAGAAGGAAAGGTCTCTTTAAAGATCTTCACGCCGGGTTGGGCCTCGGAAGAACAGGATACAAGAAGATCGAGCTATGCTGCGCTCATAGGCTGAAAGATGCATGGTGGTGGGCATGGGTGGACGCGTAAGCGACTGCAGCGAGCGAGCAGAGTCTGACTGATGGCTGACACCAAAAGATGTTGCATACAAAAAACTTCGAGTGTCGAGCTTTCTGAGGCCATCAACAGTATGTTCCGCTGGTACAAGAGCTCCGGAATCTGCTATGTTTACCTGTTGGAGGTGTATCACGATCATGATGTCGAAGAAAGATACTTCGAGTTTTTAAAGAGTCGGCGGCATCGTCGAGAATGGACTTTGCAAAAGCTACTAGCTCCCGCGCATGTCACCTTCTTCTCGTCTAATTGGCAGTATCTTGAGACGGAGGCGGACTTAGACTCCCTACCACCAAGACCTGAATTCTGTTCAGTTTTGCCACTGGCATTCCCTATATCTAGCGACACCTCTGGAGTCGTACAGTATTAGACAGCGGATGTCTTTGGCTTCAGACTGGGAGACCACGAGGCTAGAAGATATAGCTTACTGCCTGGTGAGAATATTCGATACCACTATGCCACTATTGTACGGCGAAGGTGAACAGGTTTTTCAAAAGCTACAAGATTTGCTCGTTCTTTTTTTCGTTTTCCTTGCTAACAAGTCTGGTACACGATAGAAATTTCCGGCAAGTTCTCTTGCATGCTCCTTGCTCAACGTCAGGACCGCTACCGAGTCCAACCTTCGAGACATGATGCTCAAGCAAGGCGCTCGCTTGAATTGTCGCTTTCAGTGTGGACAGTTCATGAACTTTGTGCAGTTGCTCTTTTGTCATGCAGTACAGAAGTCCACTCCGGCTTTTCTTGAAAATAAGAGATACGTCGCTCGAAGGGTGGATGAAATGGCTTTTCGCTCCACGACACTTATTCTAGGATCGACTTGCGAGCACGTCGGTGATCGGGAGGAGTCGTGTGCCCTAATGACATAGGACATGACACGCGGTTCCAAAATTCTGTAACACCAACTCTATCGCGGGGTCTGTCTGATAGAATGTCGCGATAACATCGTCATGCTGATTGTCGAAAAGGCGGCTGAGGCTTGTCTACACCGATTGCCTCCAGAAAGCCGAATCGATTTGATCTATGCAATTCTTTGCACAGATTCTAGGTGAAACAAAGCGTGGTATTTCCCAGCTTCACTAGACATTACAGATCTATGATCTCAATACCTACGTAGGCCGGCAGCACGTAGGCTCGGTATGCGAGTTCCTTTTGAAGGTACGGAGATAGGCCCTGGTGATGATAGATGGAGAAGATGAGGCTGAAAGCCACCCGAAGTCCGGATTTGGCGCGAAGCGTCAATTGTCGACTGCAAGCACTTCCGACCGGGTCTGAAGCAGACGAGAGCGTAGATAGATGAAATGTTAATCAACCATTGGCAAATATACTGGGCTCGGACATGGTTGCCCTCAGCCTCTGCCGAAACTTTGTGTTTTGGGCCAAGCGCCCTAATGGAGGCAGGCTTAGCCAATCATCACCGCGTACACCTCGCTCCACCAGGACTGTGACCTTCACTCGTTTCAAACGTGATAGGTGTGCAGCCAGTCAACTGCACACCATCCGGCCAACATGGCCACCGATCCGAAACACTCCTCCCAGCAGGCGGCAAATGGACTGTCGTTTGCTGTCCGCAATTGATGGCCTGTCGCGCGAAATGACTGGTCCAGTTTGTTTCTGTTCGTCCACGGCTGTTCGCTTCCTTTTCCTGATGCTGTAATCCTGGGTAGCATCTGTATGCCATTCGCGTCGCAGAAGACCATCTTTGTCTCTTCTCGCTCCGAGTCCTCTTCCTCTCGTTGAGCTGCGCTCTCGGCTTCACCCACTACTTATCAACAGGCTGGCCCTTTTTTGTTACAACGCTTGCTAACTGCCCTTTCATCATCTCTACTCACACTTTCGCTCCTAGGTCTGCTTGCTGGTCTCGGGATTTGAGAAGCTACTCACCTGCTGGAATCCTCTAAAGCTGACGGCATTGGGCGGAAACTTGAAACAGCTGCTCCATCGAGGCCCAAGTTCAGCCAAACGCATAAGAAACGGGTTGGAAGACCTCCGGGAGACTTACTGCCGTTGAACTTCTGGAAGTCGAGTGACGTTGAGGATTGGATCCCAATCTCGTTCAGTTCCTGCGCTACCAATCGCTAAATCGAGGACTTCGTACCGCTGTCAAGAGCAACCACGCCTTAACACTAGACGAGAACGATTAGACTACCGTAAGCCAAGCGTGTCCGGACAATACACAAAGACAGGACAGTTGCTTTGTAGCAGTGGAAGGACTGGGACTTGTAAGCACATTGTTCGAACATGCTTCCTACACCCTGTGTCTCACAGCCAACTCGCAGGAATTACTGACTTTCAATATACCCCCAGCCAGACTCACTCGATCCTCAGTCTCTCTGCGCACACGCATAACCCGATCTCGCGACGTGCTTCAGCACACAAAGCGTTTGCTCTGTCCTACAACCATAATCACAACGCCATGCGGATCTCACGAACACCACCGAGGACTGTAGTCGGACTACTATCACTCTCCGCTCAAGCATCTGCTGTCGCTCTCTCCGATTTCACACCGAAGGCGACGAACCTACCACCACAGTGTAATGCCATCTACTCTGCTGCGATACCAGGATGCACCTTCGACGACTTCCAGAAAGCGATGTGTTCGCAGGCTTGTCTGGCAGGATTGGTACAGGTCAACGCGCAAGTGGCCAACAATTGCCAGGCAGCGGATGTGGAAGAAACGAGCATTATTGGACTGTTCAAGCTGGGCAAAGCTATCCAGTTGCTGTGTAACGTAGCCGTCGTGACGACTACGACAGGCTTAAGACCCGGCACAACCATTCCCATGATGCCGATGCCGATGCCAACAACACAATCTATACAAAGCCCGACTCCGGCTACGTCGCTTCTCTCGACGGCGAAGCCTACAACGAGCGCATCCAGTCCAAATAACACCGGCTCCGCAACACCTTCTCCCTCGGCGAAAGAGAGCACGACGTTATCAACAACTCCAGCAGTGCCGACACCCTTAACATCTTCAATCAACAGTGCCCCGCCGCCTCCCACTGCAGCAGCGACATCGCAAGCAAAATCAACATCTGCGAGCAAGACGAGTACGTCGCCTGCTGAGTTAGAGTCAATAAGATCAGGCAACACCAACAGCGGAGGCGGCAGTCCGTTCGACAACATCAATAACTCGGGCGCAGTGAGTCTGATAAATCTTGCGCAGATTGCTTGTGGTCTGTCTACTGCGCTTCTGCTTGGAGGATACCTTGCTCTGGTGTGAAGGTTTCCTCCACTACTATTGCAACAAAAGAATCGCAATCGCAAATCGAGTCGAATCGCGCAATCGCATCATTCTGTCCAGAATGCCCCCTTCCCCCTCTTGTAAATACACTCATTACGAATATTTCCTTGTCATTACCATCACGCATCTGGACGATACTTACGATCACGGGGTTTGACATGGATGTCCCTTCAGCAGTTGGCGTTTCTGGTACCCCACTATTCCCTTTTTGGTCCAACGAAGTTTGGGATAACCTTGGAATCATGAGCGTGATTTGCGAGTCTGAATTTTATTGTCGTGTAAGGCATGAGTGGGATATACCATCACGGCGGTTGATTTGGGTTTCTAGCATGGAAGAGCAAGGACGGAAATAGAGCTGCAGTATGAACTTGAGCTCGTCTGAATAAATATTAATGTCAAGTTGCTTCCCTTGCCCCTCAGTCCTGGGCGATATGGTGGATTTGGTTGGTGGGAGGTGATTGTAACTTACAATTCTGCTTTGCTTGGCAGAGAGATGGGTAAATCGAGCTCAGTACCAAGGTTCCATCGTAGGCTGCGAACCGGCCAACCGTTGCGGCGGTGCAGTATCAAAGCGACCCCGAATATCTCTCACTTATGTCTCTTGTGCCTCTTCCAACTTGACTTCTCTAATGACACTTTTCCAGGACAATCTAAAATCCAGCGACGATAAACTGAAATTATAGCGCCTAGGAACCGTACTTCAGCATTTCACGAGTAAATTTCGACAGCCTCTCCAGAAGCGTTTAGCGAACAAACTTGAAAGAAACAGCGGAATCTCAGTGATGGCTTTTCCCCAACCAATGACAGATTCATACGCACCGCCAGCTGCGTCCATCGAGTCATTACACAGCGTCGAGATCAACGTATTATCGACAGACTCGATGAAGACTACTGAGGCCGAAAAGAAGACTACATCGATAGATAGCTTAGTAGCGGCTGCTGCGACTACAAGCATGCCCCAGCCACACAGAGTTTCCAAATTTACAGAGGACTTAGAGGGGAAGACAATACCTTACCTGGAGCGCAGGGATTCGGCGGTTTCGAAGACAACTCCTATTCTTAGCGCAGTTAATAAGTCGACACCTGCGGAACAGAATTTAAAGAGGGCTGAGACGAAGTCATCGTCGCGCCTAACGCCCGGAGCTATCAATTCGTGGTATAGAACGAAGCTGTGGGTCAAGGGCGCGCCCGAGAGACTCCGCAAGCTCGTGTATGGGAAGAAGATGAAAGATAAAAGATGGAGGGATAGTGCGCCTGGAGTCTTGGAGGTTCCACTTGAGGATGAACACGAGGAAGGAGAAGCATCGGACTACAATTCGCATACCGAGCGACAAGAAAGGAGGGGAGGCTCTCTGGAAATCACTGCTGAGAGGATGCAGGGGAGATATGACGATGCCAGAAGCTTCTCGGAAATTTTCCGATTCAGAGTCCCCGCTACATTGAGTACTTCTGCAATGTTTCCGATAACGAATCCGGAGCTGGGTCATACGGTAAGTAAGGAGTATAAGTCCAAGAGAACGACTTGCTAAGCAACACAAGGGACTTTCCAATCCGTTTTCGGACTCAAACGAGACCTTCACCTCGATTCGATCAGACTCCGACGATCAAGTCGAGGACTCTGAAGAAAATCATGCCTTTTTCCCTACTCGCTCTTCTTCAGACCTGTCTATCAAGTCTTCTGAGGAAAGCTGGGGGGATATGACGATCAGGGAGCAATCTATTGCGCACGGGGATGTCTCTTCTACTCCAGTTGTGGTTTTCAATGAGACAGACCCCTTGGCTCACTCAGCCGTCTTCGAAGAAGCAGACGGCTCAGTAGAGAGCCAAGTTTTTCTCCCTGCATCGCGCTCGTCTCCAAAGATGTCTGATGAATCTTCTCGGGGTAGATTGAGGTGGATGACACCAGAGCAGGGGCCGAGCAGAAGAGATAGTGGCGTATGGAAGCGCGTTCGAGACGCAACTCCTCCTGCACTTGATGGGAGGTCTAAGCTCTGGCCGAAGGAGAATCAGGGGCGCGGAACGCTGAAAAGAGGAGGGTCGTGGAAAGCCAAGTGGAGGGGTTTCTGAGACGCTCATACATCTGTCATGAGCAGTGAGGCTGGCGTAATCTGATAATCGAGGCCTGGAAGTGATATCGTCTAGGTTCTGGCAATTTCTCTCACAAAATAGTCGGCGGTTTTTTCAGTATCGATGTCAATTTGAGTCTGATCTGGGAGCAGTGAACTTTTAATGTTTGGGGTTTGGACGCGATGTTGAACGGATGGCACTACTTCTACTTAATATCTTACTCATGGACGAACGCAATTGCTGTGTCATGCGCCTCTTCGCTGGTGTGACATCACCTCTTGTAACCCCGTACGATTAAAATAAGGGCTGTGTTCTCAACGCCAACCACGGACGTTCTTCAGACCTCGAGACGTTGCTGCCTACCTACCACGATGTCTTGTGAATGAGTCAGCCAGGCTGGAAAAAGTGACTTGGAATCGCTGGATCATTGATTGGGATACAGCCTCGTGACACAGCCTAGCCTAGCGCTATCCGGCCGCTATGGCAATCTCGTGAGGTGCAGACATCGAAATGACTGAACAACAATCACATTGTAAGGTCCCATGCTACTTGCCTGACATTCCCGTCTCGCAAATGGCCATATAGGCCAGGCCAATCCCCCCTCGATTTCTCGATTTTTGCTTTCTTAACCTAATTATCGATCCCATAGCCCATCCGCCTCCTGCAGATTTCCACTCCTGAGTTAATCTGCATTTGCGATTATGCTCGAATCCAGCTTTCACGATCCGCTTTCTGCGCAGATCAACGCCAAAACGCGGTATGTCGTCCGAGGGAGAGACATGCGAGCTTGGGATCTCGCCTCTTTCTTCCCAGTGGAGGTAACCCGCTTTTCCTGCACCATCACGGCTAACAACCTGGAAGCTCTCACCATACTATTTTGAATCGCCTTATTACATCCCGTCTTCCTCTCTGCCTCCCTCCGAACACTTCCGGTCCTGAAATCTACGCGGCGGGCATATCGCAATTTGCGCACATCTTTCTTGCGTTTGAGGAAGTATGGGATGAACTCATCGGTGCAGACGGGAACAATAAAGGTCTCGAGGAGACGTGGGAAGCGCTTGACGAGCAATATCCAAATGGATCGGCGGCAGATCTTCTTTCTTTCTTGCGGACTTTGAGACCTCAGGGACTTGCTCGGACACAGCGGCTACACGCGGATCAGGCATATTTCCAGGGCATGGAGCGCGCAAATGAGGTCCTTCGCGGATTGATGAAGAGCAAAGCTGTTGAGGAATTTACCGCGCACATCCGCTCCGAGGTGCACGCGAATCCGCATTTACTCATCGCATACGCGTGGACACTTTACATGGCAATTTTCTCTGGAGGCCGCTGGATCCGCGCGCAGCTTCATGGGGCTGGGAAGGACT
The DNA here is from genome assembly GCA_007735645.1 of Venturia effusa. Taxonomy (NCBI): domain Eukaryota; kingdom Fungi; phylum Ascomycota; class Dothideomycetes; order Venturiales; family Venturiaceae; genus Venturia; species Venturia effusa. The sequence continues at coordinate 628,818 of CP042198.1, forward strand.
TCTGGATGGCTTCGTCCACCGCGCCAGCAGACACGCGTCACGTTGTTGACGAGAAGCTCACACTTGAAAACTTGAGGGAGGTCGAGGACCTGGGTCTGAGCCTCTGGTTTTTTGACGGCGAACAGGATGGCGAAGATATCAAAGTAGAATTCAAGAGAAGGCTAAACGACGTCGAACCCATCCTTACGCCTGCTCAACGAGACGACATCATGTTGGAGTCGCAGGACATTTTTGATCGATTCAAGGCCATGGTGGATGATCTCGATGCTGCTTTCCAGGCAACATGTTTTGATCGTGCTCCAGTCGCAACACCAGCGACTGCGCAGGTCAAGGCCTATAAGAAGAATGCTACAGAATACTTCTTTGATGTGCCTGGTTATGCTGGCCTGGCTTTGGTCATCAGTGGTGTCAGCTGCTACGCTATGTATCACGCTGGAACTTGGTCTTGAGTCGTCTTGCAGAGGCTCTTTGCCTTCAGGCTCCTTCGCGTTCCCTTACTCGCATAATTTGGTCGTTCCTTGGCTTTGGAGTTCTGAATTTGGCATTTCGATATGATACCCTGATAGATTTGGCGATCGCAATGAGAACATGAATTCTTCCCCCACACATCTGTCCGATAGCGGGTGCATCCGTTGACTGACGAGGACTTTTCTAGCGCTATGAAGTTCGTTGGGCATTAATTTACTCGTCGCTTCCGAGCCTGAACGAGTCTTCTGGTAGCTCATATACATACACTATTAGAGATATCTATAATACATGGCCGTACATTTCCATGAAACAGAATCACCAACGAGAAGCAGGCAGCAGTTAAAAGCTGTCCCATTATTAGGGACCGTTGTGCGCTGGCGTTCTTTCAAGGCACCAGGAATACTTTTAGGTGCTCAACCACCAGCCAGAATATCTGGTTTCTGCCAATGATTCAAGAGAGCTCGATGTTCTGCTTCTGCTAGGCTCTACCTACTCTCTCAACGGACTTGATTTCATGGTCAAAGCTTGGCAAAGAATCAGGTCTTGTACTGTCAACGCTTAAATGAATTCAGATCATCGACCACCAGGCACATACGGCCATAGAATCAAGAGACTTCGAAACCCCGCTTTCCTAGATAAGCTTGATATCGACAAATTAATAGTTGGGCGGGTGACCACCAGCGAATCCTTGCTGCTGTATGTTGCTGTATGTTGCTTTCTTTTTTTTCTTTTCTGAGGCGGTAAGAAGTGTTTGTGCTTTTTTGGCGTGTTGAAGGCATGGTAGAAGGTATGGGCAGAAAACCCGACCAAGTTGAGGATTAAGAGAGGACCGCTGTGCCTTCTCCAGGACTCTGTTTCTCTGACAGACCCTACGGTGAATTTAGAATTGACTGAAGAATAGGTTTCCACCTGAATTTTGACTTTAGACCTTGTACTTGCAGACGACTGATGGGCCTGATACGGTAGCCTCCCTATAAAAGACTAGCTACGCGTCTGATAGTCCGATAATACGGTGGGTAAGAGTGGCTTCAGGGTTTAACTCCCTGGTCGACGTGGGTTGCGGCACCTCTCCCAGTGTGGTGGACAGCTTAACTGGCTTCTCAGGCGGGTATATTCGGTAGATAGACTACGGAAGGGTAAAGAGGACGTGGGATCGGTCTAGAAGTTACAGATAAACGTGAGGACGTGGGGATGCTGAAAGGGTAATTCAGCTACATCTTTATAACATAGTATGCAAGCTAGTTAGACCTACGCCCCGAAATGGCCATAGGCCATCAATCAAACAAATTCATGCCGAAGGCATGGTAGATGGAAAGCTGGCAGAAATGGGCAGGGAAGGATATTTGTTTTCAGAATCCGCCAAATATAAGAGAACCGCGTGAAACTACTTGTTGAATTTGCGTGTGGTATAGTTAGGTATGTTTATACCGCGCGGATATCTCGGACCGACATTGCGTTGAGATGAGTATGAAGATTACCAATCATCACGCGATATTGCCTAGGTAAGGTGAAAACCTGGCCTCGCACCATCCTCTTTACAATCGAATCTATCCACCTCCACATCTTTCGTACCGCTAACAACAATTCCATCGCATCCTCTCTGCATCACGCGCGAATTTCAATTATCCGCCATTATCAACAAATCCCTCGGCGCTGTATTCGGCCCTCGCTCCTATTCTGGCACCGCGTGCCATATTTTCGACCAGGCAACGCGTCACGTCGGCTTGAATACCGAATATCTCACTGCGACGTCTGACTGATGGTCAGGTGCGACGGTCTATCCCCAGTTCCTACATCATGTTATCACTGTAATCACACACCAAACATGCACCCTATTGCCTATTAATAGTACATCGACTCTTATCGCCATGGGTTAAGGGAGCTACAAGACCTTCATTGACTGACGTCGCTACGAGGCTGGACATTGCTCCAATCACTCATGGCAGGACGAATCTAAGCGCTTCGTCTTGAGACGTTAGAAAGCGACTCAAAGTCCAGCTTCCGTGAGAGACAAGGCATCGCACCAGAGGATTGAGCCGCGCACGTCATTGTACTTGTTCTGAAGATGGACGTGCTTCGATGAACATCTCCACCACCAACCCGCTAAAAACCCCATCTTCCGGACTTTCCGTCGAAAGATCCTGTTCGGCGGGAGGCAAGAAGTTCAAGCTGCGAGGTGATAGCGAGGATTCGGCCCTGCGGACCTATATCACGGCCGCTCTGTCTTTTTGTTGCGTAAGGACCGAATACTAAGATACGGAGGTTGTGTTTGACAGGTATAAGATCCAAGTAGCCATGTCTGTTTTGGTCGTTGAAAACTTCATTCTTTCCATTCACCGTCCATCTCACCATGAAGCTCATTCAGACTGCTAGCTTCGCCCTTGCAGCGACCTCAGTAGCCGCCTCATATTTACCGAAGAGGAATGCCACGGTTTCGGAAAAGAAATATGCTATCCTGGATAATGACTGGACGACGGCGGGATTCATCCCCATGTTGATCACTTTGAACAGCGACATTGAGATTTTGGCTCTTACTTCTTGTATGTTACATCTCTTCTCTCGACCAACAGCGTGGCGGGCAAATCGACAACGTTGGTCATGCAAATCCTGTCGTCATGCGAAATTTGATATCGGTTCTGCCGAGCTTCTGGCAGATCTCAGAGCGAAAGATTTGTCAAAAAGTGGTTATCGTTATCTCGATCTAAGAATTGCTATCAGACTGCCGAAGCCCATACCATTCCCAGAAATTGAAGATAAAGTAATAACCTCGCTCTTCAACCAATTGGCTGATTCTTCATAGCAACGTCGGACTCATGGCAAAAGCAATGCGCCTATCACGCTCTTGCAACCTTGGAGATTGGAAATCTATCCTGCATCCCAGTATACGAAGGCTCAACCTACCCTCTGATCAACACGTATGAGCGGTTCCAAGCCTGGGAAATGGTCCATGGTGTCCTACCATGGCAAGGAGTCTTTGCCCAGTACAATGCCACAGCGGAATCTCTCGGCTCCAACCCGACAGCTGATTCCGCGAACGCAAACCGTATTTCCGCGTCCGCATTCCCCGAAGGCTATCCCAACACCACGACCGTTGCCAACAAGAGCGCCGCCGCGTTCATGGTCGAACAAGTCCGCAAATACCCAGGCCAAGTCAGCATATACGCTGCCGGCGCATTGACGAACATCGCCCTCGCGGTCCGCCTGGATGACGAATTCGCATCTCTCGCAAAAGAACTTATCATCATGGGCGGCTACGTCGACACCAACCTCCTCCAAGCAACCGGCACTGTAAATCAAGCCGACATCAATTCCGATATCAACCTAATCGTTGACCCCGAAGCTGCCAAAATCGCTCTCACAGCGCCGTTCCCCTCCATCACCATCGCCGGCAACGTCGCCAACCAAGTGCTCTCCACGCAATCCTTCCTCGACGAAATCTACCAAGTCCAAAATCCCTATACCAAACTCATTTACGAGCATTACGGCACCATATTCCCATTCTGGGATGAGACGGCGGCGGCGATCATGGTCGAGCCGGGATTGGCGACGAATACGTCGGTCGTCTACTTGGATGTCGATACGGCGTATGGGAGTCCGAGTTATGGCAATGTTCATGTGTATCAGAAGGCCTTGATGCCGCCGAATGTGAGAGAGGTGAATTATGTCCACGAGATTGACGCGGCGAGGTTCAAGGAGATGTTGAAGGAGGCTGTTCAATATCCCAAAAGCTGTTGATGCACTCGGAGCTATTGGTTTTGATTGACAGCAGTAATTGGCTGGAGAGAGAGTTGATCATCCAATCTTGACAGCCGGAACCTCGACATATCAAGATTCTACCGCTGCCAAAGGCGCTGGCATGCTCTCACTTGACGATTCTCCATAAGTTATTTAGGCTTGATGTGTAATTTTCCGACCGGGGTGATCTATTTAATGGACGGTACGGGCCGTCGCTAATAGGCTTTCGACGGGTTTGCGGCCGATCGGTTGTACAGGGTCAAGAGCGTACTGATGGAAAAAGATTAATCATAATACATGCTTGTCTTTGCCTCGGTTTGGCATTCACAATTGGTAACTGTTCACACATGATGCGTACAGATGGAGTCAATATGAGTGACTTGGATGCGCATATTAATTTTCGTCGTCCCGCCAATGGCATCAAATTTGTCGTCATGATCGCAGAGAATCAACCTATTTCATATCCATTCGCCATACATAGTATTGGCCTCGGTTTGCCTGTGTGGTCGTTAAAGGGTATTAAGCAAGGTATCGCAACACAAGGCTGCGCTTTCGATAAATTCGTTGGCTAGGGTCAATTGGTAAGCGCCCTAGTTTCGAGCGAATCTAACATACTCTAAGCTACCTATTTGCAGTTCCTGCGGCCGGATGAGTAAATCAAGACTCTTGCCTCACGCTCGACTTTCGCCAACCTTCCATCACACTAGTCGTCCTTCTTGCCGAAAAGAGCCTTCCTCGTGTCGTAAGTATACTTGAGATCCATATGCCAATAGTTGGGAGCTGTGGGCTTGTTGACCAACCAAGCCTCATCCAAGACTTTCACCACCTCATCAGGCAGAGGTCCCTTGTCGAGATCTTTCAAGTTACCTTCCAGTTGTTGCAATGAGGAAACGCCAATGATGATGCCATCGTTACCATCCTTGATATTCAATGCTGAATGATGAACGCACCATCTCAAAGCCGTCTCGATCAAGGTGAGGTTGTGCTTCTCCACAACAGGCTGTATCAAGCGGAGAGCGTCAAAGGTCGCATCCTTGAAATAGCGTGTGCGGTACATGCTACCCATACGTCCGACTGAATCGCTGAATCGTCCTTCTGTTGGAATCTCGTCGAGTTTGAATTTGCCGCTGAAGAGACCACCTGCAATGGGATTGTAGATGACGATGTCAAGGCCGTAGCGTCTACAGGCGACGAAGAGTTCAGACTCGATTCCCCGAGTAATGGCATTGTACATTCCTAGGACCGGTGTCAGCTCGGTTGGCTTTCACGTGGCCACTTTTATGAGGCCGGCCAGCAACCGTGGTACTCGCTTACCCTGATAAATCGTAGGCCTCACCCAGCCATTTGCCTTGCAGGTCATCACAACCTCAGCAACCTCGAACGCAGCAAAGTTCGAGAGACCTAATTGCACAAACTTCCCTTCCTGGTGCAATTTATTCACTTCCCTCAAGGTATCCTCGAAAGGTACGCTTCGATCGGCAGCATGCAAATAGTAAATATCGACACATTCCGTCCCCAGCTCTTTCAGACTCGTCTCGCATGCTTCTCTAATCTTCTCCGGCGAGTGCTGACCAGGTTGCTGTGGGTAATGCTTAGTTGCTATTGAGAGCCCGCGATCCTGGTATTTGGCGTCGCGAGTGAAGGACTCTTGTTTTCCGCCGACATAGAGGCGCGCAGTGTCTATCTCGGTGTATCCTTTCGACTGAAAATGATCGAGGACTTTGGCATACTCGGTTGGATCTGTCACACGTGCTCCTGCATTTGTGTCTGGGCCAAAGGTCATGAGCCCGAGAATGATTCTCTTGGTTGGACGGGTGGTTAGGAGAGGCATGACTGGTTTGATTGAGAAGAGGTTGTCTGCGTGATAATTTGAGTTGGACGTTTGTTCATGCTATGATGAGAGGCCCATGTTATATGCTACGGGTACGGAGTAAATGTAAGGAGATAACGGATTGCGACATGCCGCTTTCGCTCCTGCATGCATAGGTATGAGGAGATAGCATTAAATCCGAGGCACACTCTGCGTCAACTCATTCATCCTCATGGACTCATGGTGAACAGCGGAGCAAGAGAAAAATCGTAAAGAGGTGATGAACAGGTGTGGAGAAGAGTACTGCTTGTATGCAGTGGCAACTATACCGCCAGCTATGTTCAGCATCATTTACATGCATCTTTCACTCCTCCACCAGGGCAGGACTCGGTCTCGGAATAGGAGTCTAGCACAAGCCCAAGACAAACAGACTACTAGCAGTATCTATATCCACTCAGCGTGATCCCTACAACCACGCGCGCTATACTCACCCGGAATCATCCTCGTGCAAGCCTTCCCGCGTGAATGTACGACAATCATAGAGCTCCACTTGTTCCGAAAACGAAGAGATTGCCCACCTCCTCGATCCTTCCACACGACCACTTCTCGGACAGCTCCTCGGTTTCCGAGAGAATAAACACCCCAGACATCCTCTCCCAACCGCAATCACGGCAGCCCTCACGCCTCTCCAGTCCCTTTGTACTGCCCGTCAGCGGTGGACAGTCTGTCCCCATCGAGGGTGGAGAGAACACCGGGGACGACGTCTGGGAGGACTGGGATAATCAGGACAACGAGGCAGAAGAGGAAGAGGAGCATCTGGATATGCCTTCAGACTTGCGGCCGAGTCTTGATGGGCAGGATACGGGAAGGAGCCATCACCAGCCTTTGTTGGGTTCGAGAGTGGGACAACCGGGTGCCTACGATTCACCTCCGCGGCCGACGACAAGCAGAAAATCGACGTTTCATGAGAGAGATCCTGTTGCTGAGGCCAAATACGCGACCAAGAAGAGATATTCCTATGCTGCATTTTTCTTGGTCTTGAGCTTGATCTCGTTTGCTGTGCAGACCGAGACGGCGGTTTACATTCAGAGTCAATTACATTGGGAGAAAGCATACTGTATGCTGTACGTTCACTGATCGATTTAGAGTTGCCAAAACTTGATCCTAACACACCCACCAGATATTTTACCCACGGCTCCTGGACCCTCCTCTGGCCTTTCCAACTCCTCATCCTCCGTCTACAAAACTGGTCAACTCCTTGGCCCATATTCTGGCAGAGACATGTCGAACTGGTCACTCAGACCGCGCGGATGGTCCAACACCGGACATTGCATCCCTCTCCAAGGCAGTCTCAGGAATCACCATGGCCGTACATGCTCCGCACCATCGTCTTCATCACCCTATCACTTACAGTCGCCGGCAGTAGTTGGTACATTGCTGTCAATATGACTACAGCCTCCGATCTCACCGCTATCTACAATTGTAGCGCATTCTTCGCCTACGCTTTCTCTGTCCCTTTGCTCGGAGAAAAACTGAGAGCAAGCAAAGTGGTCTCGGTGGCCGTTGCAATAGTGGGAGTATTGATCGTCGCATACGGTGGCTCGTCGCATACGCCAAAACACGGCTCCAAATCCGGTGGTGGAGCAGGCGGTCCCGGCCACGACAAGTCCGACAAGAATGGCGAACATCCCTATCAATTTATTGGCAATGTCATCATAGGAATCGGGTCCGTGATGTATGGTTTCTACGAAGTGCTTTACAAGAAGGCTGCTTGCCCGCCGGAAGACTGCTCGCCGGGACGTGGAATGATCTTTGCCAACACGGTCGGATCAATGATTGGATTGTTTACGCTGTCTGTGCTCTGGATCCCTCTACCGATCCTACATTTTACAGGAATTGAAATCTTCGAGTTTCCGGAAGGAAAGGCAGCTTGGTTGATGTTCATTTCCGTCCTCGCGAACGTTACCTTCTCAGGCAGTTTCCTGGTGTTAATATCACTCACGAGTCCAGTACTCAGTTCCGTGGCGGCGTTGCTAACTATTTTCATCGTGGCGATTATCGATCAACTACTTCCGCCTCCGCTGAATGCACCATTGAGTGGTGCAGCAATCGTGGGTGGTACGCTGATCATTGGCGCCTTCATCATGTTGAGCTGGGCTACTTATAAAGAGATGGAAGAGGAACGCAGGAGAGCGAGTCTCGATGCAGTGGAAGAGAGCGACATTGACGATTGACCTCTGTCCTGACGATGATTCGCGTCCGTTTTGTCGTTGGTTTGCGGTCATGGAAGCGGCGTTCTGTATATACTACCTACTCGGCAGTGCTGCGCTTGATTTACACGCATCAATACCCTGGATCCGTAGGTAGTTGTGGTTTTTGACTAGAGCATAGAAAGGCGTTTTGGTTTAGGGAGTAAAAATGTGAAGGTTTCTTGTGTACAATGAGTGCTGACGCTTTCTCGTTCGTAGATTCGACCACGATAATTTTTCCGTTTGAAATGCTAGGGTTGCCTTGGCAGCGAACCATGGCGTCGAAAGTTCAGATCTAGGCCCCTGCAATCAGATTTCAGCCTGATGTTGAGATGTGGTACCGTCTGGCGCTTTCCATGCACGACTCCTGCGAAGCACTTCAGGAACGTCTTGTTTCACGTAACGCTAGAGGCAGGGAATTCAGTCAAGGAGAAAGTCAAATGCGCACAACGACCGGGATTCATGCTCCGATTTACCTTAGCCATCCATAACGAAGTATTTTTCCAGGTACCAAATAGCGCCGAATACAATTCTTGGGATCTAGACTGTTGTCTTGACGCATTTGATGGTAGAGATGAATTTCGTCAAGCAATATATTACGACACCAAGGACACGATCAAGGTCTTGCTCCAATTACAGACAATTGTCTCCGCCTGGGGCGAATACTGTGAGTTGCTGATGACCGAGGATGTTCTGCCACGGCTCTACAAATACCCATGTTCATACTGGGCGAGGAAGCTTGGCCGAAAACTCTGGTTTCCTTAGCCGCGTCGGAGCTTGTTTCCCGAGTGAGATTTCAACGGTGCCAAAGAAGGGTGAGGAGATGGGTAAGCGCTTTGAGCATGCGCCGTCTCGGTAAGCTCATAGGTATATTCTACTCAAGGCGAAGGTCCGACCGCAGCAAGTGCGAATATCAGGGTCAGCTAAATCCGACCTGCTTAAGGACAGTCCAGCGTTGCAGTGCCTGACGAACATAATCCACATACAGCGTTGTGAGCAAGACGACGCCTTTGGTTCTCTACTCTTCGAATAGCTTTCCAAACACAACTACGATGTCTCAATTCCAATCGACCTTGATTAAATCTCGGTAGAGTTCGCCAAAGTTGGTCTGCAATGTTATCAAGTACGCATGATTGTGTATTGCGAAAATCCAGTGCGGGAGAATTCATAATTGGCCACGGCTGCGGTGGGGCGATGGGACAACAATTTCCTGCTTGATGGATGTTTGGAAGAGGGCGGTTCTCACAGCAGAGTACGGGAGGCTTTTGCGTGTTTTTAGTAGGTATGTGAATCAGTTCCGATCAGCTTAAACTATTTTTTGTCACGTGAGCACGTGAGGTTTGCTGCTGCAGTGCCTCGGATTATCTCATAAATCAGACTAGGTGTTTAGTTAGGTCACGTTCATGATATCAACACTGGTGGACTCTAGGCTCCCTCTCAATCTCATGGGTTCGTCCTTCGCTGCAACTCCATCTTCATTCAACATAACGAAGTCGAGCAGCAACTCGAGGTATGTCAGTCGGGACCAGTCTTTAATACATTCACCGACTATTCGAAGCAAGAGTGAGGACAAGATGGCTGGCACTGCAGACGAAATGTGCTTCTCTGGTATGGGACCATCTCGCAGTGATGATGAAGATGATGAAGATGAAGGAGGTGAAGAGGGAGAAGAGGGAGAAGAAGAAGAAGAAGATGATGATGATGATGGCAAGAGCGGTGAGTGTTTTGTTCTCCTTGGTGATGTTCTCTTCTTTCCCCAAAGACCTTCTGCTAACTGCCGCGCTTTAGAAATATCCACGGCCGTGCCTCTGGCGCCCAGCACATTTCCTCAATTCACCAAATTACCTCTTGAGCTGCGCATCAGCATCTACAGGCATCATCTACATCCAAGCTCCTTATGTGCTATATATGGAGGACCTGAGCTCTCGCGAACAGAAGGACCGCAGCCATTTTGCGGTCCAAATTCGGGTGCCACCCCTTTGAGTATCCTCGGCAATAGAAAGACGGATCCTGAGACTATCAAGATGATGAACGAGCCCGGCATGGTCAGACATATTCTCTACATCGACCAGGAGAATATCAGTCATCTTCAGCATTGGCTTGCCCCCTCTCCAATCACCTCATTCTGGGACATCACACTCTGTGTCAAACCCTACAAAACTGACCTCCTGGATCTCGTGCAATCGATCCACAGATTCATACCACTGTTTACCTCAGCAAGAAACTTTGAGCTCTACTTCGAGACAGAGGACCGCATGTCCAGCAGCGATTTGCATCTTGACCACAAGCCTTTCAAACAAGCAGTGCGCTATGGCTTCAAGGATACGCTGAAAGCATTGCCCCGTATACAGTCCTTCGACATCTCATATGGCCTGTCGTACGACTATCATCCTAGTTTCAATCATGCCTGGCTGAAAAGAGATGACGGGCGGTGGATATTGGTTAAGAGCAAAGAGAACGATGCCACTCAGCATGCACGGTACAAGGATATTGAGATGAGAGCCTTCGTCGATGAAGAGAGCTTGAGATGGTACCAAGAGAGACAGCGCCAGGTCGATGAAGATGTCAAGAGCAAGCAGAAGGTATCCAGAGAGGTGCAGGGATTACTGAATGCGTTTGAAAAGCCACCAGGACATTCGCGCAGCCAGTAGCAGGCCGGAGCGGATGTCATCCTTGCGATAGACAAGTTTCTTGACGCAATCAAATAGCATCAGAATACACGCGCGGCCCTAGTTTGCGAGCCAATGTAGCAGGACTTCGATGTTATACCGTGTCGAGAACTCGTCATTGGGAAAGATCCTGGAAGGTGGCTGCTTCTCCGTTACCATAGTAGAGAGACCAAAGGAAAAGGCTCTGGAATGATGATTTTGATGGATATCTGTTATAGGGCATGCTTTGGCCGTACTTATATGACTTTGGTAAGTTATCTCGTGTTCTATGAAGCCGAGTTTGACAATCAGTCAGATTGGGGGTCAATGGGGAGGTACTGCAGCTTTTCATAATCAATACCTGTCGATCTTAGACTCGATAATCAATCCATCAAATCATTACTATTTTTCAGTATGCTCAATATTGTGGCTAATGGTCTCGAATTCCATAGCCGTGATACCTTCGGTCAGGATTCTTCGTCCCCTGCAACTTCCAGGCCGGACCACATCCAGCACTGACGGGTCACGGCCTGGCCATGATTCAAGTCACATAACAGCGCTGACTCATCAGGTCAAGTCAACACTCCCGTCGTTATCAAACCGTGTCTATAAAACCGTTCCAAATACAACACCATCGGCTTCGACTCAATTCACCATCATCGAATATCACAGCGATGGCGATGGCAAGCTCCTTCGAAGTACCACCTCTTGGCGAGGATATGAAGAATGGTAATCACTCGTCAAATCAAGCATACTGCTGTTCAAGACCAGCCGCTAACCTTGATGCACCAGAGAGCATCGCGATCGAAAACCCCTCAAATACCAAGCTCGTTTCTCAACACACCTCACCTACAACCTTCACTCTTTTCACAAAGCTGCCAACAGAGCTTCAAACCAACTTCATTCGGCAACATGTCTATTCCGATCCTCCTCTCATAAAGTACGAGAGGCTCCGCCTGTCGAAAGCCAAAGGCCCTCAACCATTCTGCGGACCCAACTCAACGAATCTAGCCATCTATAAGATCAAACAGCTATCCGAGCACCTATCTCAGTTGATGAATGAGCCCGCTGTTCCCACACACGTGTTCGAAATCACACCAGAGAACATGATCAACCTCGCGAGTTGGCAATTCCCGTACGACACCCCAGTCATCAGGTTTCAAAAGATTGCCTTCAACATCGACCTCGCACCGCTTAGAATGCCCATTTTAGATCAGCTAAAGTTCAGCCAAAACTTTTTGGCTCGCTTCACCTCAGCGGTCAAAATTGAGATTTACGTCGCGGAGCGAGTGAATAATCAAGCAGCTAGTCCCTATGGGCTAGCTTTCGCTCATATTCTGCTTAAAGGGCGTTGTGGGCTGACATATGAAACCATTCGAGCCGCTGGTTACGACTTCAAGAGAGCTGCGAGAATCATCACCACTCTGCAATCAATTCATATCTACCATGGTCTGTCCGCCGAAATATTTCCTGATCGATGTCAAGGCTGGGACAAGAATTTGAACGGCATGTGGACGCTTGCGCCGCTCCCGGAGAAGCCAGTTGCCAAGTTCAAGGATCGTGAATGGGAGAAGTTCTGGAGACGAGAAGAAGAGAAGACTGGCTGAATTGGAACGCGCAGAGAAGCGGAAGCGGAAGCAGCTTGAAGATACGAGGCTGACCTGATAACGAAGCACAGGGGAGAAATTATGCACAGAAACGAATCGATCTTGACCAAATAGCAATGTCTTGGAGTGCAGCAATTTCGTCAAACAGAAGTATGAGAATCATTCCCCACGAAAGATCACGGCTGGATACACATAACATGGAAGATGGGATGCACAAAACATGGAAGATGACAGGTTAGACTGACAGCAAAAATTGAAGAGTATTGGCTGCTGCTGTCATGGCTCTGGATACAGCGGACCAGCTGGATGAAATTATTATTCGAGTCGTGGGATCGGGAATTGCATGTGATTATATCATCATTGCACACCAGTCATTCCTCACCATCAACGATGGAGTATACAAAATACTGAATATGGCTCAACCCTCGATAATTCGAAGAGCAGCGACAATAATGAAAAAAACGCTTCTCTTTCGATGCCATGTCCGGGAGATCGAAGCCTCACTTGTTGAACAACCTACGAGCACTCCCATCTCCAAATAAATTGACCGTGGCTTTCGGTATCTAAAAAATCCACTACACCATACAAGTACGACACCTATGGAAGCTACCATGATCCATTCATCATACAAAACATGGAAGACATAGCTTTTACCCCAAGCAAATAATCACAAGCACATCGAACCTCCCAAGCCCCCCAAATGACGCAACCTCGGTCATAAGTATCAAAGATCAAATCTTCAGCTACCATTTCAAAAACCACCAGCCCCAACACGAATCGAAAATCCCCTCTCTCCTACTATGAACCAATAAAAAGAGTTTCCACGTATTTCCCAAATCGTGCGGGTTGATAGAGAGCCACAGCCTCAAAAAAAGTCCCCTCGAACTACACATCACTCCAAACGACTCTTCATCACATCTCATTCACCATACGCAGCATCACACAATCTCACCAAAAACATGCGAATACACTCACCGCCTTCCCCCCTTCACTCCCAATCTCAGAGTCCAAACCACACATAAACACACTGACCCAAGCTGAACGAACCAAGTCTGTGCCAAAACCCTCTACCATGCTCGACTAACCTCCCCTTCTCTGACTCTGTTCTTCGAAAACTTACGGATATCGCAGAATCTCACGATTTTCTTCGGAGCGGAATGTCACGTGAGATATTTACCTTTTTCACGAAGATGACAATAGAAACACGTTCCTTTGCTGCACACTCTTCGATACGGATGAATCGAGACTGGGCCATGAAGAAGAAACTATGATTACGTCCCGAGTCTAGTTAGTGACAGAGCACATGAGCAGTGCATTGATGTGCTCGATCTTTCAGCGAATCCGGCAAGCGTTAAAAGTATGCAGAACAGGGAAATTGGGAGAGCAAAAGCGTCAGATAGAGAATGATGCCTGTTTCAAAGATCCCACTGCAGTATCTGTACAAGCATGCAGAACTCCCCGATTTTCCGCGGAAAATCATAATAATCTTGAACCAATGTGCCCCAATGCAACCGGGAAATAGATACTAGCAGCCGGAAAACAATTCGCTCTGATGTGTACTGCAGATAAACAAGTCAGTGTAGCAATCGGCCGTGGAGTCGTGTTTCGAGCGGAAAAAGAAAGCGCAGGAAGAGTACAAAGGTAGGTGAGACTACTCTTCATTTGGAAACTGCCTGAAAAAAAAGTGATGCTTCGCCCCAGAGTAGCATCCATCCAGTGTTCGAACACTACAGCTTCCCAAGCTTCCTCCTCTCGTTTCGTGTTCGCTTCATCAGCTTCTTGTACTTGTGCTTCTTCATCTTCAACTTTCTTTGTCTTTTCACACTTAACAGGCTCATCTCAGGTTTTTTCATCGGAGCCCGTTGTTGATTTCTCTCATCGCGGTATTCCTGCCACACTCTTTCACGTTCGCCCATCCGGTGGAGAAAAGGTTGTTTCTGTGGACTCGATGGCGCAAGTGCAATCGGCTCGGCAACAGCATTCGCGTACATGATCTTTCCGTCGAGATTTGTGTACTCAGTAATCGTGATGGTAGTGCTCCAGGATCGCCCTTTTTGAGGAGCCGTCAGAGCCCGTTTCGATCGCGCCTTCGAAGAGGCGGCGGCGGCAAGCTCGTTCAAGGGCTGTGGTGGAGGCGGTGGCCTATATGGCTTGAACTGTGTCATAAAATGTTGCATGGCGCCTCCCCTTGGGCCGCTGATTTTCCTGTTTGCGTCCTGTGCCATTTCTGCTTCCTGATCGATCACTTGCCATGTGATGATTCTATCCTCGTCCGTTTCAACGACGGCACTGTCAAGATTTTCAGCGAATCCGCCCAGGGTGGAAATAACCTTGGCGAATTTCTCGCGATTGTTCAGAGTTCGCGGCTCGAAAATGCTATTAAATTGGGCCTCGGTGGTCTCGGGAGGAATGGCCGTCGTTACGGAAATGGGTCGGTGGAGAGAGAAGAAAGATGATAGGTTGACATCTGCGAGTCTGTTAGTCCAGGCTACACCGTACTCGGCGGCCCAATATCGTACCTTGTGGGTGCAAATGCTGTGTTGAAGGAACGCTCGGTAAATGGGGATATTGCTTTGAGAATGGCTGGTTCTGAGTATCAGCGGGAGCCGTGGCGTCCTTGCTCTTCTTCCTGGCTGTACGTCCACTCGAAGTCGTTCGCTGCGTCGGGGCGACTACTTTGGATCCATCAGGAGGTATTGAAGTCTTCGAAGAAGAATGTCGTCGTTGGTGGCCTGGTTGGCGCTGGCGGGTGCACTCGGTGAGCGGTCTGATAGCAGTTATTGAAGCCGAAGGAGCGGCGCGAGCTGTGATTGCCGACGCTGGCACTGTGCGTACAGCCCGGCCAAGAGAGCAAGAGAACATATCCACAATGGGACAGTATGGGGAGGACGCTGTCAGACAAAGGGTGGTCTGGTTGACAGCAGTCAGAAGCCGGTGATGGTGTTAACAAGCGTTGTCGGAAAGAGGCGCATCACTTCAAGTCAGGTTCCGCCGCCTCTTGGCATGAATCACGTGTAGCTAGCGGCTTCGTTAACCAAAGTGGTCCGGGTCACTGAATTGAGCCCGATGTGTCTTATGTTATTCGAATTTGGGAAAATACTATTATGCTGTCTTCAAATCTAATCTTCTTTGTGCTTGATTAGCCGTGTTGAAACTTCTACGCGAAAGGTTACTCGTAATTCAAAGCCTACTAGTAAGTCGGTACAAGTTTCACTGGTCTAATGGGCAATTCCGGGATTACCTGGACATGTTCGAATTCGAACGATTCAGACCTTATCAGAGAACTGAGTCGAAAACAAGAGAGGCTGTTTGATCATAGTCACGTGTGGTCTTTCACAGTGTCATGGTACTAGTAGGGAGGCATAATATGACAGCGGCAGGATCTTTGCAGACATTCCCACTCTTAGTTCTTTCATGTTGGCGAGCCTGTCGGTGATCTAAAATGGCTGTCTACCCTTGAGTGCTGCCAGATCCAGTGTAGCTAAATGGGCAGTCTCACAGATGCCACTATTCGTCAGATGCATTCGTATCCTGACTCAGAACCCGTGTCTCCCCACTCTACACCATTATTTTTCCTCTTCCGTAGTTTCCAAGGGCCTCAACTTGAGTTCCGCCAATGCTGCTGAGCCACCAGTCCCTGTTGGACCCTCAGCCTCGGCTTTGCGTTTTTTCTTGAGATGGCCTTGCGACTTTCCATAGGGCGGTAATGCTGAAGGCTCCTTGCAATTACCAGGTGCATAGAACTCGCCATTCCTCGCCGTCCACCCAGCCAGCTTCAGCTCCTCCCATTCTTTGGAAACCTTGAGCAGTACCAGCTCTCCGGTTGCAGTACAATCTTCCAGACTATCATGACCTGAGGCTCCTGCGGTTTGAATGGTCAAATTTAGAAATTGCTTCGACAGGTTCCGAAGTGCGTGTCTTATAGGCAATCCTGCTGGATGTGGGTATAGACAAGAGGTGTCGACGATGTTGTGGTGAATGATGCGCATCACATTGGTATCATTGCTGAGGGCATGGCCTATCAGGACAGTCTCAGGATTGATGAAGGAGAACAGAAGGTATCTTGCTGCAGCTGGGCTTCGGACTATCGTCATTGGCTCAGGTTTCGTCGATGTGCTGGATTCTTTCTTGCTGGGCGGCCGTGGCACAGTTTCGTACTCTGGGTCATATTCCATCGCGTGGAGAAATTGATCCGAGGTAACACCAGAGAATCGGGTGTTGAGATCTAGAATGTGGCCAATTGGTCGAACGAGAACGTCAATCAGAGGATCCCCTTGTGGCCATGTCGTGGCAGACAAACGTATCACCTCAAGTCCGTATGTTGTGTAGGCCATTTCACAATCGAAGCTGACTGCCAAGTCTGGGTCCGCTTTTGGATTAGGCGGAGTCTCTTCGAATTGCAACACTGCTGCTAGACGTCTGGGGGAAGATGTTTTGAAGACGTGTGTCTCTCCAGCAGTACATCCCGGACTGCCTGCGGTGGCATTACAACAACTATAGCGTGCTTCTCTCGTTGTGCCGGCTTGAAAGTCGGTCTTTTCTCGTTTTGGATAGACAGGCTTACCCCAATGGTGTATGCACCTTCCGTTGGAGGTCAGCGCGCCATCTTCGCGTCTATCGGGGAAGACTTGAAAGCGCGTTCCGCAGCGGTCGCAAGGCTCGAAACCCATCGAGAGAGCGGCCGTCTTCTTTTCTTCTTCAATCTCTGCGTCTGTTGGTAGAGAAACGACGTATTCCGCTTGCTTGAGCTGACGCTCAGATAGAACGAATCTCTCAAGCATAATCAATTCTTGCTTGGACGTCAAACCAGTCTGGACGGGTGCATATGGCTTGGGGTCTGCTGGTTTGGGAGCAGCAGTTTTCTCAATTTCTTTCTTGACAGCCTCCAAGCGAAGATCTATCCATTCCGAAACTTTCATCTTTTGGTATCTGACGATTTTCTGCTTCATCAAATTGGTATATATGGCAGGTTGCTCGACAGCTGTTTTTTCTTCCTCATCGAGCGCAACGCGAATAAGCTCTTTATCGCTCAAATGCAAAGGGGACGACTTTTTGTCAGTGGATGCGATGACTTCCTTGTTCAGACGGACCATTGCTTCGTGGAGTTTGATAAGAATTGCAAAGCGAATTTTGAAATTGGCTGGGGCCTTTGCTAGATTGCGAGGAGTAAGCGGTTCATCTACCTCGACTTTTGGTTTTGCAGCGATGGTCGATACTGTTGAATTGCCATTCGCCGTGGGTTTCCGGGCCTGAGAGGTGCGTGAAGGAGGTGAGACTGGTCTCACAGTACTAGGCAGTGCAATTCGTCTGCTTTC
Organism: Venturia effusa; assembly: GCA_007735645.1. Classification (NCBI taxonomy): domain Eukaryota; kingdom Fungi; phylum Ascomycota; class Dothideomycetes; order Venturiales; family Venturiaceae; genus Venturia; species Venturia effusa. The sequence goes on from CP042198.1 coordinate 646,650, forward strand.
TTCATGATGGCTATTAGAATCTGCGAGTCCGGCAGCCAGAGCTCCAACAAACGGCTGTCTAACAGGTTGTGCAGTTTGTTCTGCCTCATTCGCAGATGGGACGCATTTTTCGCCATTGTCTAGTTTCACTCGCTTGAGATCTCCTGATGCTCGTCCGATATCGTACTCTGAACCGCGCGAAACTGACGCGCTTTGTTCGCCATTCTGACCATCTGCTCTCAGCTGAACAGAGTGATGGAAGATGCAGTTGGGTAGCTTGCACTTCTCGGAGCCAATGGGGCAGGAAACGCTCTTGAAGAGGCCGGAGGTTTGAAACATGACGACGCGATGTTCCTCGGTATACCTTCAAGCCTGAAGTCCGGTACTCATTCCGCGACTGAATTGAGTTTTGCACGTGTCAGACCGAGTGGACCGTCAGCGGAAGGGAAGTAGAACAGGGCAGATTCTTTACGAGGCCGAAGTCCGGAGGCAGGGCCTTATCTGTTCTTCAAAATCGAAGAGGAAGAGGATGAAGTGACGCTGGTGAGGGCGATGAAGGGTTCAGTTGTTGATGAAAGAGAATGTTGTTATGAGGCGACTGCTCAGGCCATACGGCCAAAAACACTGCAGCTCTGGTGTTGGGAACTTGGGATGCTTCATTCACCTTCACTTAGTAGTGTTTCGTCAGTGCGAGCTCATCTCAACATATCAGTGTATCTTAACAAAGTGTCATCACGAGCCAGAGAAAGGCTGAGAACAAGGCCGAAAGTGTATGTCTGGGGTGTCGCTGTGTGCTCGGCTTCAGATCAAAGCCAACAATGCAATGCCGTCACCTGTCCTGGAGCATCCGCCCCTGCCCCTGTCCCTGTGTACTAATTCAACCGAATAGACATAGATTGCTCTTCTGCTCAGACTTTGCAGGTGAGACCAAATATACAAACACATGTATAGAGCTCCAGCACAGTCCGTCGAGATACTGTCATCTCCCACTCAATGCGCCAGCATCACATCTATTTGCTTCACTGTCAGCTGCGGCACGCTCTGCCATCATCAGATTGATAGCGATTATTTCCGATAGGCTGCACGAGACTGATAGACAATATTTACGGAGAACAATAGAAATCCCGAGTTCGCTCTACCCTTGGGCCGTCCTTGATGCTGCCCTTCTCTTTCTCCAGCTTCGATCCAACGGCCTTGTCAGAATCGCAGCAAGGCATGGAGGACCATGCCGAACCCTCGTCGGCCGACCATCTATGCGTCTTCGTCCATGGGTGAGTGGCGCCTTTGCCTTTTGTCCAGCAGGGAGTTCAAGATGCCCATGCGAGCTCTTCAGCCTCTTCCCATCTCCTCATCCTGATGTACGCACCTACGCCCTCCTGGAAGATCGATTGCGTTCTGGCAGGACAGATGTCGGCGTTACAACGTCGACATTACCGAACCCTCATTTGTGGAATTCCCACGACTACTGCACAATGCAAATTGCCTGCACAGAAGCGAGCAACCTCATCCGAGAAGGAGCTTAATTACTGCATACATGAAAAGAAGATCTGGGCTAATGCAGACCCTCCAGATTGTGGGGAAACCCTAACCATCTAGCCTACCTCTCCTCGGCACTGCGCGAAAAGCACGCTCAGGACAGAATCCATATCCTGGCTGCGAAGAGGAACGCCGGTTCTTTCACTTACGATGGCATCGAGTTGGGAGGAGAACGAGTCACACAAGAGATTGAGGATAAGCTAGAAGAGTTGGCACGTAACGGCACAACGATCAAGAAGCTCAGCGTCGTCGGATATTCCTTAGGTGGTCTGGTTGCACGATATGCTATTGGCCTTCTTTATCACAAAGGATGGTTTGACAAGTTGGAGCCCGTCAACTTCACCACATTTGCCTCGCCTCATCTCGGAGTGCGCACTCCTCTCCTAGGACTTCACAATCATATCTGGAATGTCGTGGGAGCAAGAACACTGTCCACCTCGGGGCGGCAGCTGTTCACAATCGATCGATTCCGTGAGACTGGAAGACCTCTGCTGTCGGTCATTGCAGATCCAGACGGCATTTTCATCAAGGCTCTTGCGAAGTTCCGGAACCGTAGTCTCTACGCAAATATCATCAACGACAGAAGCACCGCCTATTACACATCGGGCATCTCACGGACCGATCCGTTCGAAAATCTGAACAAGGTCAAGGTGAATTATCTGAAAGGCTTCGAGCCAGTGATAATCGATCCTAGCAATCCCGTGACACACAAAGATGATCAGACACTGCCAGCATTTCACAAAAGAGTAGCTGGCGGGACAGTCACGGTGCTGAGCAAAGTGCCAAGTGCTTTCTTCTTTCTTGTGTTCATTCCGATTGGTACAGTCGTCTTCCTGATGAACTCGGTCATCCAATCGATCCGCAGTCGACAGCGCATTCGTTTGCATCAGTCCGGCAAAGCAGGTATCCCCATCGAAGAATACCGCATCCCTTTGATATCTGAAATGGTACAAGATGTGCGACAAACAGCCGAAGACATTTATGGAAACGTCAATCAGTCTCAAAGTCAAGAATATCTCCCTACTGGCAGCGAAGAAATGGCATCGCCGTCCAATCCCACGAACAAGAAACACAAGCCGCGAACATCTGACACTTCAATGGGTAAAGAGAAGCCACTCATATCCATTGATGAAGAGGAGGTAGAAGAGACTGATGTGGATGATGAGGTGCCGGCCCGGAAAACGGACGATCAAACCTTTCCTACATTGGCGCTAACGCCCATCCAATTCGCCATGATTCAAGCGCTGGACGATGTTGGGTTCAAGAAATACCCAGTGTGGATACACAATGCTCGCCACAGTCACGCCGCCATCATCAAACGCATGAATAAGAAGAGCTTCGACGAGGGCCGGATTGTGGCAAATCATTGGTTGAGCGAATTTGAGATTTGAAAGACGCATGGCTTGGACAAGTGCATCAATTTTTAGTAGTGCATTGTGGTGTGGGAGGCCGTACTCTTTTTAGCGTAATACCCAGAAGGTCATTTCTGTATCTGTCTTTTCTGGGATTGGTGCTTTGTGTATCGTTTGATCATACTTTGAACGTCAATCTTGCCAGAAGGTATAGGAGATCTTGCATTTAGATGTCCAAACCTGTTGGGCCTAGCTCCTGCTCCAGGATCCAGATGGATATTATTATTGATCCTGTTTCTTTTAGTGGAGACCCTAACTCTGGGATTGGGAAATGTCGATTTCTCTGTGGACTGACTTAGTAGGATCGTAACTCTAGAGTTACTGGAGACGAATATTTAGCTGAATTCTTGTTTGGGTATAGCAGCGGAAATGAATTATAGTAGGAGTATGTTGCAAAAAAACCGAATGAAGAGGAATTTGTTAGTGGGCCCGAGCTTTTCGCTAAGTCCTACTGAGGCAGTATCTGTATTACGCCTACGGTACTCTCTATCCGCGTGCACGACTTGGTGAAAATTATTTTGATTTTCCACGCAATTTAGTTTTTTTTTATAATATTAGGGTTCCTAAGGGGTTAGGGGTTCCCCTAACCCGTCGGGATTTGAGAAAGAGGAGGGAAAGAGAGGAAGAGAGAGGGTTTTAGATTAGAGGGGATCTTTTCTAGTAGAAAGTCCTCTAATCTATCTCTAATAGAGCCTACCCTAATTAACTAGGTTAAGTTCTTAGCTAAAAAACGGAATCTTTTTTTTATTATTACTCTTCTTTAGGTTATAAAAGATTAAGCTATATCTAATATAAATCTATATTTATATAGGTTATAGTTATATAATTATAAAATACTTAAAAAGTAAAAGTTACGTAGTTAGAGTCACGTAATAATAGGATATCTAGTCTTTCTCTCTACGTCTCTTAACTATTATTTAACTACCTTACTATTACTAATAGTATCTACTTAATTTACTACTAGATACTTAGTAAACTAGAGTTAAAGATATTATATCTATAAGAGAAAATATTACTAGTAATATCTATCTCTTTAACTCTTTAATACTACTATTCTCTACTTTATAGTAAACTATTAATTTAAAGATAATATATCTAAATCTTACTATTTTTACTAATATATCTAGTACTAACTTATTTTCTAGATAAATACCTTCTTCTACCGCCTTACTTACGGTAGTAGAGTTACGCTATTATCTAAAAAGATTCTAGCTATAATAATAAAATCTTTAGCTATATAATATATTAATAGTTTTAAAGAAGAACTCTCTATAAACTAGAATATATTAATTAAGCTAGAGTAAGAGGAGAAGTCTAGATTAAAGATAGAGCGCCTAGTTTATAGATATTATTTATCTATTAGATCTCTACGCGATAAGGTACTAGGTAGATTTTAATACTATATAGAAGATAGATAAGCTTATACAATAGATAGAAACTATTTATAGACTATTTCAACTTTTTTTAAGTAGTTAAGAGAAATTAGAGTTAATAGAGTAGAACTAGGTATATACTAATTATATTATAGATAATTACTTAGACTATATAGTACTTAGAAATAAGGTAACTTAGAGTATAGTATACTAGTCCCTTAATAAAGTACTACTAATATAAGTCTATTAGTAAATTAAAGAAACTCGATTTAATAAGAAAGTAATAGTAATAATACTAGTTAATAAGTCTAGTTAATAGCTAGTTCGCTTCTAGTAATATACTAAATATATAATTTTTTATTTTAGTATACGTAGGTTTTTAAGTATTATTTCTATTATATAATATCTTTATAGTAATCTTTAATTAAAACGTAGCTTTTTCTTATAGTATTACTTATTAGTTATAAATAATTTATAAGTATATAATAAGAAATAATCTTATAGACTTATAGAATAGATAATTCTCTTTAACTTTAGCTACTTAGATACTTAAAATATCTAGTTTAAATATTTAAAGATTTAACGTTAATACTCTAATTATAATAGCTTATCTATTACTACTAGAGTTACTATAAGTATATAGATACTTTTATAATTATAAAGAATCTATACTATATATCTTTACTCAATTCTTAGCTTTAATTTAGTAAGTTTTTATATACAAGAGGATTATAAGTCTAAAATCCAAATAATGGATAATCTTGATTTTGTTAGTAGGCCCGAGCTTTCTCGCCCTGATTTCCAGGCTCCGTAGTCAACCGTTCTTCTCTTGCAACAGAAGCAGACATCCAGCGGAAGTAATCTAAGGAAATGCCCGATTCCTTTTCAGATACTCGTACAAAGACCACGCTGCAAGTGTCTTCGCGTCTCTGCCGCCCACCTCCAGAAGTTTCTCATAGTCCAGCAACCTTATAGTAATCTTCTCCTGCTCTGTTCTCTCGCCTCCCAGTTTTCCTCTCAGATTTTCAATTTGGAGTCGGTCCATTTCTTTCTCCCAGAGAAAGATCGCGATGCACTCATCGCATCCACCAGGACTCGGGTACATCGCGTTTGCAAGATTCTCCATGACTTCATGGCTCTGTACTGCGAGCTTCGTCATGTCAATCAACTCATCCTCTTTTATCTCAAGTCCGACCTCCTCCTTTATCTCCTTAGCCGCTACTCCAGCAAACTTTCCACTGGCATCATCGATCATACCTGCAGGAATCTCCATGAAAACCAGGCTGCCAGCCGGAATCCGAGGCTGCTCCGTCATAATCACCCATCTCTCATCGCGAGAATCTGAAGGACGAACGATCATCAGGACGGCAACACTACCGCCTCGCAGAAACACCACGCCTGGCAGAGTCTCTGCCTTCTTCTCAACCTTTCCTGGTTCTTGCTCGCTGTATATTGGTTCGTTCCTTATATCAGCTTTGAGCTTCACGAAACCAAGCTTCGAACCAATTGGTCCGAACCAGTCGACAGACTGGATCTTGATCCCGCAGAGTTTGTAAGGATTCGCATGGAAAGAGTGGTCTGATCGTTTCTGCAGGTCGAGTGAGGCTTTGAGTGTTTGCAGCCATTTTTGAAAGGCGGGAAAGTTCATGAGCTGATCTTGTGTCAGGTCCTGGCCTGTCATCTCGACAACAACATTTCGTTCTGCTGGAAAGCCTGGGAGGTCGAATGTGACTCTTTTCACAGTCACAGTCTCCTCCTTGAGATTGCTCGGGTTTTGAGAAGAATCAGACATTCTCGCGGATGTTGGATCTGTTGGCAGACGCTCAAGAATAACAGGAAACAACCGACAGCTTTGGACAGAAAGTGATATGATTGCTTTGAGAACTGGGGACCGTTTGTTATTTGTATAAAGACAGCGTATAAAGACAGCCTCGTTGATCTGTGATTCAGTTCAGTGGAGGACCCCGACCGTGTCACTTCGGGGCGCAGTCCGGGAAGCCGTCTCATACCAATGATTCAATTCGATCTCGTCCTCGCTTACAAAAGCGGGGACGGCAAAAGCCTGCGCGTTAAAGAGATTACCCGGGTCATCCAATTTTCCAATCATTCTGCTGGACTCGACCAAAAGAGTGCATAAGCTTGCATGGTGATGACATGAATTGATGAGCTTATCAGCGGCACCTATCTGAATGGTGTGTGGTCGGTAATCTGGAAACAACTGAAGACGCTGGCTCGTGGGGGGCAAGTATAGCGGGCCTATCCAAGAGGTTCTCGATCCTTACAAGAATCAACAACTTTGGGTCATAATCTCGCATTGAGTACAGGATAAACATCTTTAAAAGTAAGATATAATTTCCTAAGGTATAACAGTGGTAATTATTCACATGTCTTATTTCTTCTCTCGTTGGGAGGATCTCCATCTTTCGTAGGTTGTGTTTTGGTGAGGAAAACTGCTCATACGGGCCCGCTATACTTGTCACCCGCAAGGCTCACTGAAAACAGAGTTCAAAGAACACAATGATATGCACCGCATGTTATGGCATGCTTCGCGGACAAGTCGGACGACAGTGGAGAGGCACGTTCGACCTTTTCTTTGATATCCACGCGTCCCGGCGGGAACTGGAGCGTTCAGCCGAGCTAGGTTGTAGCATATGTCGTACTATCGAGGACAACGTCAAGAATCTGGAGCCTGAGGATGGAGCGGATCCATCTGAATACTTGAGCTTGAAGACCAGGGAACGCTTCGTCTGCGCGTTTCTTTCGGAGATACACGAGCGGCAGGGTTTATATCGTCTGGACTTCAAACTAGGGAACCAGAAACGACTGGGCACATTCCTTTTAAAGCAGACAAGTAAGTAAATGATGATTCATTATCATGCTCATGTTGACATCAAATTAGGGAGCGAATCACGTTCACGCTTATACACGCCGATTTCCAAGGTCACTTCCTCCGACGAAGTCCTCGAGCTCGCGAGATTTTGGCTCAGGAAATGTATCAGCCATGAGCATGAAGGTTGCCCTGACGACGATTACCATAGGAAATCCACCTATTATCCCACTCGACTGATCGACCTCTGGGCGCAGTCGTCTGATAATGATCCAGCATTGAAAGGCAACGAAACTGAGGAAAATTTGCGAGGGACATCTTACAGTGATCAAAAGACAACGTCTTATGGCAAAGGAAGCGGGACAGGTGCAGCTGAGGATGCGAACGGACACGCGAAGACAGCGCCGAACGAGAACGGGAAGAGAAAAGAGAAGGACCCTTGGGACATAAAGAACCCCCTCGAGTATGTGCGCTTAATCACACCACACTCCTTGTTGCACAACCTCGGAAGCGTCAACGCGTCCGAAACTGGCTCCAGGATCACAGGCAGCACTCAGAACGGTTTGGCCTTTGGCACGACCGCTTCCGCCCCAGCAAAAGCGGATTTCCCAAAGCCAGGTGCACTGCAGCCTGCACCCTCTCTCGGAAACTATGTGACACTCAGCCATTGCTGGGGCGGCACAACATTCACGCGCCTCGGAGTTGAGAACCTGGAGCGATTCAAGGAAAGGATTCCATTGAATGAACTTCCACGAACATTCCAAGAAGCTATGCATTTTGTTCGTCGGCTGAATCCTGGAATTCGATATATCTGGATCGACTCACTTTGCATTATTCAGGACGATCCTGATGACTGGACTCGCGAATCCGCCAAAATGTATGATGTGTACAGAAATTCTTACTGCAACATTTCTGCAACCGCTGCGCGCAATAGTCAAGAAGGACTCTATTTCCGTCGCGATCCACGTTCCTTATGGGGCGATGAAGTGAACCTAAACACAGATGGGATACCTAAATCACGCACCCAAGAAATCCATGACTATGACCAGGGGCTAGGCCATCAGCCGGTGATTCGACGCTGCGATGTCCTTGACTTGTCGTTTTGGGAGCGTGAGGTTGATAAAGCGCCCGTCAATACTCGCGCATGGGTTCTCCAAGAACGTCTACTGCCTCCGAGAGTCCTCCATTTCTGCAAAAATCAAATTGCTTGGGAATGCCGTCATCTAGACGCTGCAGAGCGCTTTCCGCACGGTGTGCCCGACATGGTGTCCGATGTTGAGAATGCCGAGTACAAACCCAGGATCAAGAGTCTTATACCAAGTCCTTATGGCCGTTGCCCGATCTCGGCGATTCCCGACGAAGCTTCGCGCGTAGCACATGAGAACTGGAAACTCATTGTGGAGAGATACACCAATACTGGGCTGACGAAGCCGGAGGACAAGCTGATCGCACTTGCGGGTATCGCAGAGATGATGGACGGTCAGATCAAGGGGCGATACGTTGCCGGCCTGTGGGAGAAATACCTGGCTAGCCAACTGTTATGGCGTGTGGAACCAGTGTGGAAGAACAAAATGTTCTCTTTCCCCTCTTCTCGACCCGCAAAATATAGAGCCCCAAGCTTTTCATGGGCCGCCATTGATGCGCCTCAAGGAGTGAAATGCGCTCCTACCACGAAAGAGAGTGACATGCACATTCGTGTGGTGGGCTTCGAGGTTATGAACCGGGATAATATTCGCTTTGGTCAGGTCATAAAACAGGGCACTTACCTGGAGTTATCTGGAATACTAAAGAGAATCCAGTTCTCCAGCAGAGAGAAAGGTCGGGGTGTGTTCAAGAGAGTGGACGAGAGAGGCAAAACCACTCGATTTGTGTGGACCGGTTTCGTCCCTCAAAACGACCCCTTGGATTACAAACAGAGACCCGAGGAGAAAGCGAGGTCTAGAAAAGACGAGGCCAAGACTTTCTCTCAAGAAAATCCCACGAAGATGGCAGGTGCCGAGAAAGTTGAAAATCATACTTTGGAGAAGGATGTGGAACGTCTCCAGGAACAGATCAGAGCTCTCCAAGAGCAGATTCAGAAGAAAGAAAAACAGTCCCAGTCCGACAACAAGTTGAGATACAGACCGAAAGTCGGGAGAGCTGACGACCTCTGGGAACACGACGCTGTGTATCTGGACAGTCGGGACGATGATCTGGAGGCCATCGAGGATCCAAGGAACCAGGTTTACTGCATGCCTGCCCACACTGACTCGCAAAATTTTCTGACATGTCTCTTGTTGCTTCAGAAAGAGCACGATGTGCTGAGAGAGACACGTCGATTCCGTCGAGTTGGTATCACTGTTATTTCTCCGTATGAAGGCGGGCGGGAGGCGATACTTCCAAAGGACCATGTCAAGAAAAGGGAAGAGAGTCCGACAATTTTCATTGTTTGATGGGTTGGGGGATATTTGAATCCCGTTTTGTTGACTTCGGCTACCAAGGATTTCACTGATGGTCTCAAACCTCGTGATCTTGTAACTCAGCTTCAGTCTTGACGGAATCGTCGCTTGCCGTAAGTTGAAGTCACGCTTGTCAAATTCAAACTCGCAGCTTTGTTATCGGGTCTACTTGGTGATGGTCTACCTTTGTTTTGCTGCGGGTCAGCAAGCTGGGACACAATCTCCAGCGTTGCTTGTGTATAATGGCTTGGTACACGCGGTGCACCATGGGATTAATGCTAATAAGGAGATGTGACATGTTGCGTTGCCTTCTGATAATTAAGCCCTCTGGATAAGCGATGATGTCAAAGAAGTCAAATGTCGCCACAGATGAATGCTCTTATGTATTATTAGGCTGAGATGGACGAGAATTGTGTTGGAGAGGCATAGTACGTACCTTTTGGCGAGCCAAGTCTGCTCAAATATTTATTTATACTTGCGATGAACAAATACCTGTTCGCATCATCCATGGACGATTCATCGTTTGGCGCAAAAGATATTTTGACAGTATGCCTCTAGTTCGCCCGTAAACTAAGAACATCCGTCACTGGAAATCTCCTCCATGCAGCGTGAAGAATCGCAAACGTTCCAGCGACCTCAAACCATCAGCACATCTGTATTCTAACCATGCATTCCCCCAAAATCCACAACACAAAGCTTCGACCACACCCAATCCCTAATGCACAACAGCCCAGACCTCAACCTCATACAACAACCCCGGCACAGCCAACGCCGCCACCCCAAGCACCGTATCCGGCGGCCTATGACCCCCACCCTCCCTATCCATAAACTCCATCCACAACTCGCCCCATCCTCTCTCCACAATCGGCACCTTGTTCAGTTCCGCATCGCCCGATTCCTGAACGATGTAATGCCTTACATGTATTATATCACGGGGCGTTGCGCCGACGGCTCGGAGACAGTTGAGCACGTTTTGGTAGGCTTGTTTGTACTGTTCGGTGTGGATGGGGGAGGGTTTGCCGGTGGAGGGGAGTATGCCGGTTTGGCCGGCGAGGGTTATGAGGCGGGTGGTTGGGAGGAGGGGCGTTGTGGAGACTTGGTTGTAGGTTGGAGGGGGGGCTGCGACGGTGGAGGGGTTGAAGGTTTGTGGTTTGTTGGAGGAGGGAGAGGTCATTGTTGTCTAGTATGGAATTGGGGGGTTTGGAGGGGTTTTGGTAGGAGTCTGTAGCTTTTTGATGAGTCAGTTCTGGACTCTGATCGTGCTAATTACAGGTTATGACCCTTATGGGATTGGATAGGTTTATGTTGTAGTTGAAGTGGAATTCGTAAGGTACAGAGATAGGACGATGATAGAGTTGTAATCTTACGGAAAAGGGCCGAATGAGGAAATATGCATGGGAATTGGAACCTCTCAATGCCCAACATGTCCAGTGGACGCTTACAAGCAGTATTTCTAGAACTCGTCGAGGTGAGCACATCCGATATTGATGGACGTGCCGTTCAGCTCAATTGATTGACGAATGTATAGTCTATCCAGAGTCACCCAGCGATACCATCATCCATCACTTGCATGTTGCCAGCCAGCCTGCTTCTCAGTCGCCGGTGTCAGGATCGTCGATCAATCTCGGGGAGACTCATCTTGGTGAATAGTCTCAACGACAATTTCTCTCTTCGCAGCAGCAACGATAATCGCAGCCTCCGCCTTCGAAGTCATCCCGCCCAACTTCTTCACTTTCGCTAGTGCCTCCGCTCCAACGCGTGCTTGAAATTTTATGCGAAACCAAGCAGCCAAGTCTTCTCCAAAACCGAAAACATCGCCGCCTGGCTTGACGTTGACGGTATCCTTATGCCACTTCCTCAGCGTCAAGACCACATGCTTGAGCTGGGGACACTTGCAAACCTCTCCCAGAGAATATTGGGTTCTGAAACTAGTGATAGTGTGGCAGGTGCCGGCTGTTCTCTGATTACCTTCCATTCTGGTAATTTGAAGCGTAATACAGGCCTTTCGGAGATTCGGACATAGCTTCATCAACTCAACGTCATGGTTGGTATTGTGGCGCATTGATAGGCAGGAGGAGTAGAAGCTCGGGAATCCCAAATTTCGCACATAGCCGAAGAGATTGTACCTGTGGCAAAATCTCCTAAAGTGACAAGTGGCTGTGCGAGTAGGAAGGATGATTGTGTGCATCTTGAGCCAGATTTGCAGCACTTGCATGCGGATTGTCTTGGACGTTTGAGAGATGGGAGCTTGGAACGGCTGATGTGGCTCTAACAGGAACTCGTCTGAATCGGCACAGCATCCGCTGAGATCTCTAATCGCGTACATCAGGATTTTATCTAGGATTTCTTGGGCGATGGTTGTGAAGGGGCAGCTGCCATCGCTTGGAGGAGTGCACATTATCATCTCGATCACCGCACGTTTGTTTTCCGCGACCTTTCCAAGACGGACACGTCTTTTCTCCTCTGCCTCTTTCTTCTAGGAGAATGTCAGCGTGGTAACGCCAAAGCAGGATTAGATTTACCTTTTCAATGTTTTCTGGTAAAAGCGGACATCCATTCCGAAAATGATTGCCCTGTCCACAAACAATGCACTTCTCGCGTGCCAACCGCCACTTACGATTGGTTTTGCGATCTTGAGAAGTCATGTCTCTGAAAGCTTTGCCGACTAAACTAGGCGCTGAAGTCCCTGCTTTAGCAATGAGCCGCCCAGGCTGAATAGTAGTCCGTGTCTCTTTGTGGTCCTCAACGTCAAGCTTCACGGCTGGCCTGTCTCCCCACCCACGAGGCTTGCGGATCACCAGTTCCCATTCGTTATCTTTCATGGTGCTGATGGTGCTTTGTGCTGGTAAGCTTTGCAATGAAGCACCGAACACTAGTACTAGACGAGAGTGTTCAACGATCTGAAGCACGACAAATACTCCCAGAAGTCATCACAAACACTTGCCCAACCACGAACTTTGGTTGGACATATCAAACAATAGGAGACAAGCAGTCTACGGAGGCACATTCTGTTGTGATCAAACAGTAGCATCCACATTCTCCAGGAAGTGACTGCGTTGCCTGATGGATGGTTTGTCGTGCGTACTACCTCTGATGATGATGAAGTGCACTGCCTATCCTCTTCCTTAAAATATAACCTCTTAGTAATGGTAACAACCAATACGCCAAAACGCTCCATAACTCTTGCAATTCAATCTAAGAGCCATGACCTTCAACTGTATGACGTCTATGAAAAAGTAGAAACCGGCCTTATTGAGACACCGAAGCGCCCAGTGAATAAGAGAGGTTCGCCACCTGGTGTCTTGCGCTCTGAAAATCGAATGTCAGGCTTCAAATTTTATGGTAAGAAGCTGATGAAGGATTCAGACAAGTGTTGGTGAGTCCCGGTTTCGGATGCCATGTCTTGCCTTGTTATAACGTGTGGTCTCGACGAACCGTGGCATGCTGTACAGATCTGGGGATGTCATCGCGAAGCAGAACTTGATGTGAAGCTGAAACAGAGCCGGCAAGTATGGTAAATGATGTGAGGCAGGCCAGCTCTTCATTGATGGTGACAACGAGCTCGCTGTGAGTATTGGGATTTTCGATGACTTACTGCTTGATCGCTAGCTCGCTGAGTCTACTTGCCAAATCTTCCGGTAATCATGCGAAGACCCTCGACACATCTCAGTCATCATTCATATTCCGCTTTCGTGAATTCATCACGCCTCCAATTTCGGACTATACTTCTCGCACGCCCTCTCAAACTCCGTCCTCTTCTCCGCAAAGTCGACTAACAGCTGATGATTCGGTTTGACCTTCTGCAAATCTGCCTTCGTGTCCGTAATGTCCTTGCCCAATATCGTGTTCAAGACAACCAGATTCGCGAGCAGATCCGGGTTCTTCGGTTCCAGTTCGATGGCTTGTTGAAACGCCGCTTCTGCTTCCGGCAACCGTCCGAGATGTAATTCTGCCACTGCCTGTCCGACGAGCGATTGAACGGATTGTGTTGCTGCCGCTTGAGCCAATTCTTCAAAGACGTAGTATGCTGCTTGATATTTCTCACCGCCCTATCACCCATATTAGTATGATTGCTTGGATGGAGAGATTTCGAACATATGCAATACCTCTCTCATCCCGACCCACGACTCCACGATATTGACCAACAAGCTATCCTGTGCCCATTTCCGTGCATTCACAGCCTCTTTCGCCGCAAGATCCGTCCGGTTCTGTTGGAGATGTATCTGTACAATAAGTGCCACCCTATTGCCCCAGTCAGCAACATACCTCCTCCACAGCCAACATGAAGTGGCTTGACTTCACAAAACATACGCATCCAAACTACCCTGGTGCTTAGCCAAAAGCGCCAGCGCCTCCTCAATTAGCCCCGCGTCAGCAAGCACACTACCACACAGCAACTGCACAGTCAGATTGTCTCCCTCCTTCTTTGCCAACTCCTGTGCCTTGGCTACGGCCTTCGAGTCCTCTCCTGGCGCTTTCTGGTACTCGGCTGCTATCCGTACCGCCTGAATATCTGGGAGGTTGCCCTTGAGTTCCGAGAGGATTGCATCATATTCGCTAAGAGCGAGACGCGCACGGAGTTTGAGGATTGAGGCAGGGAGGTCGTTGGAGCTGGAGAAGGAGGAGGTATCGAAGTTGGCGACTTTGGCGAATTGGCCTTGGTGAAAGGCGGAATGGATGTTTACAAGCTCTGTCTGAGGTCAGAGGGGACTTTGAGAGAAGGTGACAGAAGAGTTACCTCCTTCCGCTGAGTAAGGATCCATCTTAGGTTGTTGTTAGAAGTTTGAGGAGCTCAATTGAATTTGGGTTTATATCTCTCTCGCGACAGGATTGAAAAGTTTGGGAAGGGAAGTCAGCCACAGATTACAAGTGAGAATAGAGTCGGAGATCAGGGTCGATTGCGTGGTCTTCAAAATCAGAGATGAAGTAAACGTTGTTGATGTAGATATCAGGTAAGGTTATGTGGCATTCCCGGTTCCAAGTCACGTGCGAATTGAAGGAGCGTCCAGTTTGAAGTCGTCGATTCAGGAATCAGGTTCGACCTTTATAAGGTATCCTACCAATGGCTTGGATTACTTGTTGGTCGCATGGTTTACGATAGTTTGGCTGATGTTGATGCACAAGTCTTTGATTCGACGGTAGGAGAGCCTCTCAAACAACGTCTTATTAATGGGTATTCGACTTCAGACTTCTATACATAATGTTCGAGGCGCTGCAACGCTACATGAATGCGCAAACTTGAGTAAATGTTACAAAACCTCTTGATTGCCTGCCACTTCAATAACGGTTCGCACCCGAGGCCTCGCCAATATTTTCCTGCATCATCGATTGCATTCTGTCAGGCGCATTTGGTCTCTCCTTCCGGATTCCACGCGCACCTGGGGTCAACGCTAATGCATCGGCTGTCACCAGATCCTCGTTCGCAGGTGGCTCCCATTTCGAGCTCTTGCGTGGATCAACGTGTAGTATGTACATCGTGTCAATCTCTTCCAAACTTCTGCCTTGTGTTTCGCAGACAAAGAAGTAGACAACGACCGCACCGGTGAAGTTGCAGGCAGCGAACACATAGCCGTAGCGATAGTCGATAGCACCAGTGATGTAGGGCGTGAAGAATGAGATCAAGAAGTTCCAAGTCCAGTTCGACGATGTTGCAATGGCCATGGCCGTCGCTCGGTAGCGAGATGGGTACAGTTCTCCAATGATGGCCCAAATGATTGGTCTAAAACAATGTCAGCTGTGATTTCGCAAAGCACTGAAGATAAACTCACGCCCAGGTAACCGCATATACAGCGATAAACAGACAGGCAAACACGATCATCGCGGTACCAGCACTAGGTGTATTGGTCGGCGTGATCGGATCAAGACTGAAATGTCCTACGCTGGCGAATACCATAAAGCACATAAACATCCATAGACCACCAAAGATCAGTGCTCTCCGGCGTCCAAAATGTTCGACGACGTAAAGACCTCCGAAGGTGCATCCAAAATTGACACCTCCCAAGATCATAGACGTCACGTAGGAATTGCTGAGGCCGGTCGCCTGGAACACTGTTGTCCCATAGTAAAAGAAGAAATTGGCGCCGGTAAGTTGTTGGAGTGCTTGCAGAGCTACACCGAGAAGAACTCGGTAAAGCATGCGAGGACCAGTGAAGACCTCGGTCCACTTGTGCTTTCCACCGCCTGCATTCTCCGTCTCCAACTTTTCTCGGATCTCTCGAAGCTCGCGGTGAACCTCTCGGTGATTCTCGGGGACACTGTAACTCAATGCAAGAGTCGTCTTCGCTTCAGCAATACGACCGTGACGATAGTCCCAGCGAGGCGATTCTCGTAGAGTCATGATTCCAGCAGACATGATTACAGGCCAGATAAAACCAATGCCAATCACGAGTTTCCAGCTCCTGGAAGATGTGTCTTTTTCCGTGCCGAAATTGATGCAGTAGGCGACAAAGATACCGAGCGTAATGAATAATTGGTAACACGACACCAAGGCTCCACGGACCTGTTTGGGCGCAGTCTCTGATTGATACATCGGCGTTAAGACACTGAGACCTCCAACTCCCAGCCCAGCGACCCAGCGACCAAGAGCGAGTTGATACCACTTCGAGTCGGTAGTAATCTGAACAATGAGACCGACACAGAAGATGATATTCCAGAACACGATGCTGTACCTTCTGCCAACTTTATCGGCCACGGGCGCAGCTGCTAGAGCGCCGATTAGAGTACCAATCGAAAGTAAACCCACGATCGTTCCGGATCTGCCGTTGCTGAAAGCTGGCTCACCGTCTTTGGTCGTGTCTGCAAATGTGTTGAGGAAATTTGGCATTTCAAGAAATCCTGCTCAGATTGTCAGAGCAAATTTTACTCCAAGTAGAAGAAAAGCCCACCGGATATTTGACCGGTATCATATCCAAAGATCATACCACCTGTGCGTCTGCGTTAGGAACAGTATTCAGTCAAAGCAGATTTAAAGAACAATACCTATTGACACGATCATCCCCATGAGCAAAACGCGAGGGGTGAAAATGCGGATGGGAGTATTGTCCAAAGCTTCGCCGGCGTCCTTCTCCAGATCGGCATGTTCTTCGGCATTTGGAGGAGTAATGATCCCGTCCGCATCGGCCGCCTTCTCATTGTGATGGCCCTTGCCACCAAACTTCTGTATAATCCCCATGGCGATGGATATTGTGCGCAAACAAGAAGGTGTAGAGAGTCGATACTGGGGACTCCAAAGGTAAGGGCGTCTCCAACTATTTAATGGGACCGCAATTCGACCCCATGGAGTCAGGTAGTATCCCGTGCTTGGTCAGCGGCAGAGGAAAATACCACTGTACCTGGTGGCAGGCGACGCATGACGACGATGCATCGTGGGTAGGAGCAAGACCTGCCAGAGATCCGACTAGGAATCGAGGATGGATCCAACCGAAAGCGGTAACAATGCCGATGGAGCCTTGCATGAGCTCCAATATGCTTTCTTGAATTCAAGACATACTGAATAGATTCCCGTCGTGGACTCGCAATGGGTCGAGGCGGACTCGAATGGTAGGATACCAACTCGGTAGTGAGCCGTGCCTCATCGAGCTTTGAGATAGGTTACGGCCGTCTGGACGCTGCTTCGATTATTTCCGAGTTGGTCTTTGATGGTGATAGGATGGAGATACAGGTGGGAACATGAGCTCACCTTTCGTCATTGTTGACAATGCATCTGTGCATAATGGCTCGTGCACTTCCAACACCTTGAGCGGCTGAAAATTTCTTCCCCATTCTCCAGACTGGACCACGACCACGAATTAGGAATCACAGACCACAATGCCTCTACCATACATCTCATACGCTCTGTCAGCATCACAGCCGGAATTCCGAGCTCGCCTTAGAAGTCTCTTACCGGAGATCTCGAAGAACGCGAAATGTGCGAAGTCTCTATCCGAGCCGGATCATGCCACTAAGATCTCCTCGGTGATCTCTTGCTCAAGATTCCATTTCCAGAAAAAGTCTTCGAAGGAGACTCTCCACAGAGGTCCGCTGCGACCCGAGGATCCGCCATGAGCTGGGATGATGGCTGATGTCTACCCGTCAATTCGCTGTGGCTGTGGTGGTGAGCCCTACTGCTGACTCAGTCACAGATGAGATACCTAGGCGCCTTCGCGTTATTGCAGTGGCTTCACCAGTTCAGTTTCGCTCGAGGTACGATGTTCTTATCATCCGTGATTGGAGGCATGTATCGATAAACGTCGGGCAGTTTTGCGAGATGATCTCGCCGGGAGATTGTACTTATCGAACTTAAATTAGTGGAGTTCAAGTTTACAGAAGCAACCGTGATTTCTAGAGTTTCAGGGAAGACTGCAAATATGACGCCACTGCAGTTTTTGTACTCCCGCTAGACTTGTTCCAGTTACCATTGGTTTGCTACTGTTCTTCGGCGTGACTCAACATTGCAGCTTCTAAACATATTCTAGCTCAAGGAAGTAGCGTAGAGCAACCGCACTCTTATAATATTTCAAACAGCACATCTCGACACCGCTTTCCATTGACATCCGCAATATCATTCGGACATGCTGACATAACAACCACACAATCCACTTCAGCGCGGAGAACGACGTATGATCCAGGAACACTCGTCGGCCGGTGAAGCTCAATGCCCTTTTCGCCGGCCCAGTCGACCGTCACGTTCATGAACAAATTGAAAGGATCAGGAACCTCACCATGCTCAAGGTTGATGCCGACAGAAGCTGCAGCTTCTCGGCACTTTTCAGCACAAGAGCGGTGGAAAACGCCCAGATGAGCATATCGCTGCGGGTTGCAGGCCGGGAAAAGAGTGTCGTGAGTCCCGCCTGAGGTGTCTTCAAGAAGAGTGAGAATTGGAAGACACAGATTTGTGACGAGAGTGTCATCGATGGTCGGGCAGAGCTTCCGTAGAGCGGATCGTGTCTGCGACATGCTCATGTATGCGGACGTGTTGTCGTTCCTGATAGGAGATGCGGCGAATGCCCACGTATCAACAACTTGATTTCCGTGGGTATTGTGGATCTTGACACGCTGGCCGGTTTTGAGTGATACCGCAGTGCCATGTTGCGCGGGAATCGTCTGCTGACCAGAATGTTCCATGGCTGACAGTTTATATTTGCATTGGTCAATAGTCGTAGGAGTTAATACGATGATGGAGGACTCGGACACTCTGTATATTACATCACGTATTTTAATCGATGATGACAATTGAAGTTCTTCGCTCCATCGCACCTCTCTTGAAGTCGTCTTTATTCGAACCACGACTAGATCTTTGAACTGCTCTCTCCCAAAAGCCGAAATACTCGTTCGAAGGCCCGGACACCTGGCTCTACCAAGCACGAAAAGACCCCTTACGGAGTACCGTTCGCGGAGCCCGAAGCAGGGTCCCAACTCCCAACCACGTTTCCGGGCTGCGGCCGTTGATATCGCCACAGGGCACTTGCCCTACGGCTGAACGCCTCATCCAGAGTGGATCAGCGTCAGCTAGTTTCCGTAGACTTCCCGACGAATATCATGCGCCGAACCAGAAGGTGTAGATCAATGACGTAGGAACGAGTGGAGTTTCCAGCACATCCCGTCGGTTTGTTGACCGCCGCTTCCAAGTTCAGACTATTGTATGTGAAGTTATTGTAGATGAATTTTTCTTGGACAATGCGTGGTCGAGTTTTTGATCGGGAATTAGGTCAGCTAAGGAGCACATGATTCCCGTTCCGATGGATATAAGATAGTACCGGGCATATCACCATGCCGCAGAACGACGCATTCTATTTCGCCTCCTCCCTCCTTGACCTATCCTTGTAAAGCTAATCTCCCTTCTTCAGCGGTTGTTCTTCAGTCTCCGGCGTGCTCTTAGGAAATCTCTCCACACACAACATTCCGGGCAAAAATTCTCGGTTCAGAGAGGTCCGCATCTACCGACATCATCGGGGAACAATCACCCGGTAGCAATTTCCCCAACAACAAACAGGGTTCGTGTTGGCCTTTGAATGGGCCTCACATCGATCCACGTCTTCGCGACATAGCCGTAGGTTCTCCGTTTCCCCATAGCCGTACATAGTAAGATTACATTTTGCAAAGCGCACCCCGCAGATCCACAAACCATTTTCCAAATTTCGAGATCATCAGAAATTTCGAGAAGCGTGGCGGTTTTGGCATGTGCAATCACTAACACGTAAGGGTCGGAATCTACGCCGACGTGTGATTCGCTGGCCGGAGTTCGCCTGTTTTAATTTTGCCCTGCTTTCCGTACGATCGACCTCCGTGCATTGCAATGGCTGTGGCGCGTATGTCCGGTTGGTCGTGTTTGGTTCACGAGATTTTGTTTGGAGGCAGGATAGACCACGCTCAAAAATTAGACCGAAGAAAACAAGACCACCGGACACCTACCTAGAAAATGGATAGACTCGACCGGCGTGATCGGCAGAATGACTTCGTACAGTACCTAGTGTGATGGCACAGCGAGTGTTCCATCTCACGGTACAACACTCTCACCCCAACAATAGCAATGTCGTCCAAGGTTGCGACTTGAACAACAAAAAAACCAAAACAAATGGAGAACTTTTCCCATCCATAATGACAGTCGTATCACAATACGACAATAAAAAAACGTGGCCAAGCGCAAGTAGTTGTACTATGTAGCACTAGTCCAAAATATCTCACCCACACATCCCGCCGATGGCGACATGGGACCGAGATCGATAATGATTCTGAGCCGCGAGGGTGGATTGTGGGGAAACCACACCGGTTTCCGACATGGACATGGACATGGTATGTAGAATAGGAAATTCCGGCGCCGCACCTCAAGATAAGAAAAAATCGAATGTGGATTTTGGATGTTGCGGCGCATGTCAAACGACAGATCCCCGCTCTCGTCCTGAGGTCCGTTTGCGGGGGCGCAAATGAATTCCAGGACAACAACGACAATGACAACAATAAAACACGAATAGTCGGGGGATTTACGTCTACAATGATGAGAACGGAGACAAATTCCAGCATGCGGATTATCTTTTTGCGCACTGTTTGGCATTGGACGACGCCGGACCCACTTCATGACCATCCATTTTGCCAGTGTCAGAAACTAGATGGGTGACGACGATCCCTTCTCACCGCCTCTCGATGAATCGGGGGAGTGCTTTCCTTTCACTCACTGCCGATGATGGTGTTCAGACATATAGCTGTAGATTGGCGCGTGTGGATGGATGTCAGTAGTCAAGGATTTGGGCATCGGCGTGAACTTTGAACAAGGTGATGATGATGATGGTGATTGCTCTGATTACGCTTACAAGTGGTTGAAGGATCGGGTGAAGGCGAAGGCTTACTAAATGCAATCGATCTGGAAGGTGAGATGCGACGATGTGTTTCCGCACAATGGATGTAAATTGGCTGTGATGTTATTGCAGTGTTGAGTAATGGCAGTGGCCGGGAGTAGGGAAGGATGGCTGACGACGTCATAACATCACGCATACGTGCGCACAAGAGATGAGAATCGATATTTCCATTTCAGACAGAGTGGACTATGCTACCTACAACGATGAAGAAATGCTGAACCCGAGACAAAAAAGGGGAGGCGGGTATGAGTGTTGAAAAATCTTCAACGAAAAAAAAATCCATCCAAATGCTTCGTAACCACGACCAGCCCTTGGTGAAGTGGTTTGATGAAAAATGTTTGAGCGAAAGCAAATACCGGGTCGTCGCTGCTTCACACAGTAAAGCTTGTAGCAATTTTTGCGTGATCGTACCATGAGTAGGTTCCCAGCCAGCCGTGCAATGCATACCTAAAAAAAATAACGCCTGCCATGTGACGACTTTGTGGAAGCGGTCTTTGTCCTGTTGGACCGCCGCGCCGGCGCAAATTGGTATCGCGTAAAATCGCTGCTCAATCATGTCGATGAAAGACCTTGAAAACGCCGGGAAATCCCGCCCGAATGATATTCTTTTTGACCGACCTTATGCAGTCATGGTATCTGTTCGCGATCTCTATGTTGTGGGAAGACGAGCAGTGGAGATGAATTGTGCTCCCGGTCACAAATCCCAGGCTCGGACCCACAGTCGTAGCTCTCCTAATTGTAGCCGACGGACGTATCACGCCCTCGACGTGGCGAAGCCGAAGGCTCTCGACGGCTGCGTGCTGCTTGCTCGCGGATGATGCTATCAACGTACTCTGCTTGGGCCTCTGGGCTAAGACTTCCCGAGCCAACGACGAGGTAGTTGTCCGCCTCCAGTTCCAGCGGAGTGACAGGGCCAGGGCTGCCATCTTTTGGTCTCAGTCGTGGGCTTATCGGTTGCTGGTTGGAGGGTACCCGACGGTGTTGCATAGCCGAGTATAATTGACGTTGGACCTCGGATTGGTAGCGTTGCTGGGCCCGGGGCGACATTGGTGCCTGGGGACTGTTTACACCTGAACTCGGCGTATTTGCCAGGGATGAATGAGTCGACGAGAAGTTTGCTGGATGGTAACGTGGTAGACCGGGAAGTCGTAATGTTGGACCGCTGCCGGCGCTTTGTTGGCGCACTTGAGCACGCATGCGTTGCTGAGAGGCGTTCGAGTCCATCTTTGGTGAAGCAGGTTGTTTGAATGCTCGCAACGGTGACGATCGTGGAGTGGCCATGGACACGGACGAGCGCAGGTCTGAGTAGTCGTCGGAGAACAACAGGAGAAGCCGGTAAGGACACCGTTTTGAGCGGAAGATTGATGCTGGGAGAGGTTTAAATGTGTTGTATCCGTGGAGTGTCGGTGTTATGGTCGGTGAAACGGTTGTACAGTCCACTGATAAGATGGGTTTCGGAGTACGGAGGGAAGCCGCTGGGCACCTTCAGTCAAGTTTAGGAGGCCGTGCAGCGCAAATGCTTGTGGTGGAGACGGAGATACAGATGAGGTCGCGGTTGGTGTCGATCAGGGAGCAGCAGCAGGGTAAAAAATGACGGCTGAACCCTGGTGTTCCAGCAGGCAGGAGGGCAATGCAATGGTGCCGGTTTCAACGTGTCTGATTTGCGGAGATGGGATTTGAGTGGGTTGTCCTTGGCTACGGAATGGTTGAGGTTGTTTGCTGTCAATGCCTTGGTAGCGACTCGCAGCAGCTGAACCGGACGCCAAATTGATTTGCGTTGGAACCTCAGGTTAGTGCAGTCGCCGGAGTGGAGGAAGGGGATGGGAAAGGAACAATTATAGGATAGCAAGCCGTATGCGGTGGGTACAACATGACGATGTTCTTTGTAGCGCAGATTCTCAGTTTGCCATCAATATTAATCTATGCAATTTGCATCGCGATCGTGACCCCTCGAACCCTGGGACTCTTGGACGAAACCCTAGAGGCCCCGAGTCGAGGATACGGCGGCTGCTACTGGTTGCAGGCCAGGAATGACGGCCGTCATGCCACTTCAACCACATGATTGTCTGAGACTGGCTTTCATGCATAGAAGCTCTCGTGCTGACAGACTCCCGACTCCAACTTCGTATCGTGCCCCTTGTGATTGGTCTTCGAGTCTTGCCCGCGATAAAGAATAGGAACGCATTTGTCCACGCAGCTGTGAGCGCCTCTCGCGCCTCGCCATTGCCTTCCACTTCTCCACCGCGTCCTTCATCTTTCATTGTACCAGGTTACGAGCCAGATTGCCTCATGGCTTCGTTTTCGAGCGTGCTCCATTCATTACCCCGGACCGCTCGATACGCGAGCGTGGAGATTCCACCATCGCCCGGATCTCCGATGCCCAAATCCACCATGCACGACGTTTCCCGCACATGAGCTGGCAATCAGTCAGTTGTTGTTATTGCAGCCAGCCAATCTAATGCAGTTGTTCATGATATGCTATCCGCTTCCGCTTGCTCCACAAGCGATACCGCCAAGACCAAACGTGGAAACGGCTTCCATGCGAAGCTTGGCTGTCGAAGGATCGTGAGTGGGTATCGTCATGAAACCTGCGTCATTTCTTTCCTGCCCTGCATGCTACGTGCGAAACTGTCACAAACATCGGTCACGTTTCCTGGAGAAGACGACCACAGGGCCTGAGGGGAAGATCAAATGTGCATCTTCTCGTTAGACTGTGGGATCGTCTGTGACAGATTTCAGGAGATTCTATTGGCGGGCTAAGGTAAAGAACTTGGAGGTTCTGCAAGTTACAAGTACTAATTTTGGTCCCGCTCGCAGACCCGCAAACTTGAACGCCAACGAACATAACCATCTCCTCAGGCAAAATGCGCATCTCTTTTGCGTAATCTCAGAAAGTGTCTCCTGCTCCTTTCATCGGGTCTATGGGACATGGAGATCCCGCCGTAGTCTGGTCTTCACGTTTCTAGCCTGCTTCGATCCTGCTATACTACATGTCTCGCCGCTACAGGTCACGCGACCATTGCCCTGTCTTGGTGGTAAACGACAAGTCATGGCCGAGAATAACGGAAACTACATTAAACAATGGACCAACAAACAGTGTCGCATCTTCCGTGGCCCCGTCACGAGACTTTCTACTATACGCAGTGAACCAGATTTGCTGGAGAAACGTTTCTTGATCCTAACCATTGATCCGCTCTGGTAGTAGGTGGTATGTGTCTCCTATTGATGCAACAACTCATCCCTCAATGTTAAGGCAAAGATGACTGAAGCGATTACGACGGACATTGGTTTCTTGGCATGAGCGGAGTTAACGTTCTAGGTAGCTGCTAGGCTCAGATAAGTTTAGTGTCTATTTGCAAAAGCTAGGTTGACCCTGCTGATACTAAGTGAACGCAAAAGCTATTATTATATTCATCGCTCTATTGCTACATCACTACTGCTTCACGCCTTAGTTATGGTATTCTAGGGGTTTCCACCAAGTTCTGCGACGGAGCTCTCGAACGCTTTCTCAAGGCCCACTCTGCCACCATATCGAAAATCTATTTGAGAACGAAATAGCTTGCCATGTAGGGTGTTGACTCATGTAGTCACGAATGAAGAGATTGACTATCGAGCAAGATTCCAAACAAAGGAAGTCAAGACCATACTGAGGTCGCGCGTCGTACTATTCGATGCCGATTCTGCTTCTGATCCAGCCACTAGTAAAACGATGGACGGAACATTTCTGGACTGAATCGATATACTTACTGCCACGACGTATCGTATGGATAGGAGCACATGGTGGGCAGCGAACAACCTCAAAAGTGAGTCCTTCGCGCCTGTTATTCCGAACTTAAGTATCACCTTAGCTGTCTCAGCGAAGACGCGCAAGTGTGGGAGATCTGGAGACGCGTGAAGCTCCAAAGAGGCGAGATTGAGTTGAGAATTTTTCTGATCGTCGTCGAGGCGGGAACCGAAGCCCGAGAGGAATGAACTTACCAGACACACACTGACTGTCACTCGAATCAACATCAGCCAGACCGCAACGTCACGTACACGTCTACATAGATGAGACGCGTGGTCGTGCTACTCAGAGGATCTAATGAACGAAGCGCAGGATTTGAACGAACAATGGTGCCCTCTAATTCTTGTTCCTCTTCTGATCGGTAGTGATCGAAATCCGGAGCTTGCGGCGCAGAAATCTTGGATCTGCGAGGATAAATGTTGGTTGAACAAGGCTTGGAACCTTGGGAAGTCGTTGGCTTTAAGCGAGGCTTACATATCGCGCCGCGCGTACACTTTTGATCGACCATTCCAGGGTTCTCAGGAGCTTGAACATACAGTCGCAAATCGAGAAATTTCATCTCCTCAGCCCGAACGGCTAGGACCATGATCACTATCGATTCTGATGCGAGCAATTCCCGCTCCAAATATACTTGATGATAAAGTTGACTGTGGCGAGAGTACGGTCTCATTCATGATTACGCGATGATAGTCGCTGTATGTGTATCCCATATTAGCAGTGGAGTTCTGGATAATCGCGACTTGGGTGATAGTGATCACCATCATACCTTCGAAACCTCTTTCGCACATAGAGCCTGGACAACAGTACATTGACAAACTTTAACCACATCGGATAGACCTACAAGAAAACAAATAGCTATGCATCGTTGAGTAGATCTGCGTGATGCTCCCTCCTCGCCAAGTTGGCATCATGATGACCGATGGGTGCTCACGGCTCTCCTGGACAATGCTCTTCTGGACAATATACTGAAATACGAAGCTTTCCCGGGCATGGAGGCAAGATCTTTGCGAAGCACGCTGTATCTACCATGAGATCGCGCGTAACCATTCCATGCCACCATCAGGAGCGACCTTCTTTCGAACTAGAAGAACGATTCGTGATATTCTGGACGTAACCCTAAATCGGTTCTGAAATATCGTAGCCGCGTCCGGACATCGTATGCGCAAGTAACTGCAGAAAAGAGGTCTTGAAAATTCAAGATACTGTTAATGTGGCCTCCAACTCTGGATCTGATGGCAAGATGAGGTGAAGTTTGATGGCCTGTGTTCGCAAAAGGCAAACTTAGTTTCAACATCTTTCCCTGCATCTCCATCTTCCTTTCAATCACCTTGCACTCCTCGTTCCTGCCGGTGACTTGTACTCGCCTTCAATGTGTGCCATGCTGCAGTGGCGGTGACAATCAGAGCGTTCTCTGGCACGACTGTCGCCATGATCACAACCCAGCCGTTTCTAGCGCAGCTGTGGTCACGCAACGCTTTCGGTCTCAATTCATCGAACGTATCGATCTTAGGCGCCTGATTACGTCGAGTTTTCTCCGAAATTTGGGTGTAGTGGGAAAGGCACTTGAGGGCATCTGGAGTTTTTTGATCTGATGTGGTATTGAATGATGATGTTTGTTAACATTCCTTTGGGCTTTGTAGTGACTGTGAGACTCAAGACTATGAGAGGCATAGAATAACAGGAATTGATACGTGAGGAGAGATATTCTCGTTGATCCTGGATCAATATGTGTCCCACACCAAAGTCCACCACTTACAGCTTACGTGATATGGCCGAATGTGGTTAGAGCTGCCAAGCAGATCTCAACTCTGCACCTGGACTCAGGTTCAATCTTCTCCCGTCTCATCGGACAATCATCAAACACTATATTCCTCTTATTTTGTTCTCTATTCCGCCTATGAAATGCTTTTGCCATTCACCGCTGCAATATGGAACAATGCTGGACAGGGTGGTCCAGGTTCTGACTTCTTATAGAACGTGCTATTCACGTGCTTTCAATGGCTTAAGGCCTCGAAGTCTTTCGCACACACATTCTTTGCTCAAAAGAACTTTGGAACGAAATTTCTCGAGCGAGAGAAAAGAGATGGCCTTCTCCCAGACACCTGGATCTGGCTCTGGCACGACTAATCACGGCCTTTCCGCGAACGCTCCATCATTCACTCCATCGTCAAGGGGACGTGGACGTGGCAGAGGAGCCCCAAGAAATGGTTTAGCTCAGACTGACTCGCTATTGGTCGCCGAGATCTCTCGAGAGACTCTGGATCATACCTTCACTGCCGGAGAAACCAAGATCACAGATTTCGAGCATCTTGCTTCGTACAATTGGCTCGATGACCGTCATCCCACTATTGCGGTGCCGGGTAAGAGCTTTCTTATGCATGAATCGAATCAGGACTGACTGCTTCCTAGGCGTGCCCTCACTTCTCGATACACCATCGACTCCTGTCCAAGTAAGGCCCGATAAGGGGATGCATTTCGTCGACCAGAATGGCGCTCGAAACCCGAACTCACCACTGGAGCCACTTTTCAGGTCTCTGTTTGCTGTCAAACCAGATTTCGATGTGTCAGCAGTTGACCTGGTCAGCGACCGAAACAACATTCGCAAGCTACTCAAATTCGTTAATGCTCGCACCAAAGGCCTTTCCGCCAAAGACAAGTTCGAAATCAAAGCCGAGGTCGTTGGTGACAGGACGCTTCTATTCACGCGCGTCGAGCCTAAAACCGAGCGCTGGTCTAATGGAACAGACAACTATGGACACAATTTTGAGGCCGCAATCACCAAGGATCATATCGGTAAAAGCCACCATCGCATCGTCAGCTACGACCTAGGAGGTCTGAAGATTATCAATAGATTCGAGTGCGATGCCTACCTGATTCCCGAGATTGAACCACCAGCCGTTGAATCGTCGATAGAATCTTGTGCAGACTCATCGACAGCACCAAGCCCGCTGAGGAGAAATCCACCACGATCTTGTCGACCAGTAACGACACCAGCTACACTTTCCAATCTCCTCGGTGGTTTGGCAATCGCAACTCCCACTCCGACCACTGGTTCCTCGTTAGCAGACTCTGGACGGGTACACTCGTCAACTCTCGCCACAAACTCATCTCGCTATGTTCCACCAGCCCGACGCGGCGTTCAGATCAGACATCAAGGCTCCTTAATCCCAGCCTCCCAAACCATCGAAATCAAAACCCGCGCCGCCTCAAGAGTCCTCGACTATCACAACATCTTGACTCAGATGTGGATTTCTCAGACTCCCCATCTCGTCGCTGGTTACTTCGATCCTGGAGGCTGCTTTATGAAAATCGATTGCAACGACATGACTTTGCAGATCCAGGAGTGGGAGAAGCGCAACGAAAGCAATCTCCAGAAATTGTTGACCTTGATCAAGTGGATACGTGAGAATCTGCAGAACGCCGAGGGTAAGAGGGGGACGTTGAGATTCGAAGGCCGGGGTGTTCTCAAAGTGATGGGAATGGAACCAGACACTTGTGTGCCAGGTACAACTCGTGCACAAGCACAACACAGGGCTGCTATGCGCTTAAAGTCATTGCCGGATGACTTGTATGCGAAGTGGGCTCGATAAGTATGAGCATGAGTACACGAGCAGGAAATCGAGCTTGTGAGGGAGAGCTCAGGGATGTCAACAATGAAAATGGCGGTGAAGTGATCAAGCATCGAGGGCAAAGAAGAATGGAAAAGAGACGATTTCATGGTCAAAACGAGGGTGAAGGACGAGATATCGAAGTAGTGTATGCCTCGAAATACAGGACGCGACATGGAAACCTCGATGACACATTCAGACCCAAAAATTGGTCATCAGTAAGACAGATAGGCTACTCCAAGTCGAAAGCGAGTTCAGCTAGGCATATCGAGTGCTTAATACCTGTTAGGCAATTGATTAACTCTGTGCCAAGCATAGGCACTCAGAATCAAACAAGGTCAACAACCATAGCATAAGCTAATGTGTTAAATTGCACCGTAGCTTCAACAAGCTTATTGTAAGATATCTACGAATTTGGAAAAAATGACAAAAACAAATTAGGCGATGAATACAGTGACTGACGATCGACTCACTCTTGACGCGCATCCTGCACCCTGTGCCATCATCCATGCTAGGTAGGAAAAAAGCGAGACGGAGCTCCTTCCGTTTTTTTCGCAACCTCCTTCACCGCTTACAGAATGCGATAAAAGGTAACAACAATATCTCCACACTGCCATATCGAAACTCCAAGTATACTCTCAAAAGACCCTTTTTTCGCCCTATTAGTCTCAACATACCTTAGTTAAGCAAACTACCCCTCGCTTTTTCCTTAATCCTATCCACATAGTAGAGTGCCGCGATCACCCAAACCAAACCAAAAGCACCCGACTCATTGCATCCAATCTTTGACAGTGATATCAACATCTCCCAGGTACTCAACGTTTCTGTGGAGTGGGATCTACCAGACAGATATACTCTACCATCGATAGATAAAACACAACCGAGATAATTTCTTTTCTTGAAGATAGATGAGATATTGGATCATCCAAGTCAGAAAGAAGGACTTACAAACCATTCACTCATCCAGGACATCTCACGACGTCCATGGCATGCTACAATTTGGCGGAGGTTGAGGCCAACAATGCGTGAGAGAATCCAAGTGACTCGTTCGACAGCAGGTAGCAGGAGAATGATGAACTCTTCCTGGACGGTGAATGGAACAAGGCGTACTACACCAGAAAAGAGGGCCCACAAGCACGTCAAGATCTAGAATGAAAACCTGGATTCGTAAATCATGTTCGTTCTAGGAGTCTACGTCACATGTATTCATCCGATCATGATTCCTTTCCCAGCCGACCAGCACTCAAAGACACAATGCAACCAAAGCCTCCTCTACCCAATGTCCATTCCCTCATGCAATGTAAGACTGTGCCCTGACCTCGGCGTTCTTCAAGAAATGCGGCTTCTCAAGGCTCCCGTAATGCGTCAAATTGTAGAGTTTCCCGTGCTCCTTCTTCTCCTTGACCAATGGTTCATCCCGCTTCTTCTTCGTCAACTTCCTGATCGGGTTTCGATTGGGTCTGACCAGCCTCTCATTGTCAAGGCTTTCACTCTCCCAAAGCTCATACAAACGTCCACCAGGCGGCGCCGTGTGGCGATTTTCGATATCGGGACGAATGTCGAAACCCAGTGTACGAAGGGCCTTGGAACTTCTGTCACTGTGACTGGTTCCTACCCTCGTCTCACCGCTCAAAGGACGAACCTCGCTGCTCAAGGGCCGTGCTTCACCTCCGACCGAGGTGGCACCACCAAAGTAGGAGTTTCTGTCGTCAAGCTCCTGATGCCGATAGACATAAGGCTCATCTTCTTCTGCAGTCTCGACTCGTTCCAACGATAGCGTGGCAGGCTCTTCTACATGCCTGATAGTCCTCAGAATATGTTCGAGCGCGACATTGGAAGCACGAAGTGCCCTAATCTCATCATGAAGCGGTGGCATGAGAGATGCATACTCTTCATTGGCTTCTTGGAGCTGCACAGCTTCAGCTTCTTTAAGTTCAGCCTCACTCATGAGAGTCTGGACTCGGATTTCGGCCGCTGCAGCTCTATCTTCTAATTCATTGATCTGAGAAGCCTGCTCGGCAATGATTTCGTCGTTCTCAAACAGCGTCACATCCTTGGTGTGGATTTGTTGACGGAGCGAAGCAATGTGACTGTTTTGTTGGCTCGTGATCTGGAGGTCTTCCTGGCGCTGATTGTTCAGATCCTTGATTCCATCCTTCAAATTCGCAATGGTTGTTTCTGATGCCTGCAACGCTTCTTGAAGTTGACATAATTCATCCTTGGCAGCAACCGAACTAGTCTCGAGGGCGCCAACGACTGAACGAAGCTTAGAACATGTCTCGTTAGTCCTGGTCATCCGTTCAGTAAGATCTACATGCTCGTTGCGCAGGCGAACAATCTCGGATTGCCAAGCTTCGGAGGCTCCTTCAGAATGAGACAACCGAGCTTCAGAATCAGCTAGCTCAGCCTCCAGTTTGGAGTTCTTGCTTGTCAACAGTGCAAAATCTTTTTCAGCTGCCTGGAGCTTGCCGATCACACTTCGCTGTGCCATTTTCGCAGTACCCAGCTGAACCTTGAGGGCATTCAATGCGGAATTGTGACTGTTCCTAATAGCCTCGGCGCGCTTCAAGCGGTCTGTAAGGTCTCTGTTCTCCTCCCTCAGACGAGCAGCCGCGGCTTCCGATTGTTCTTGGGCCAACGAGTGTTCGCCCCGAAGAGTGACTGTCGCGATTCTTGCATCATTCAGTTCAGCCTCGAGTCTGTCTTTCTCCATTTCAAAGTGTGCGACCTGAGTCTGAACATGCTTCTGATCCTCAAGAATCTGAGCTTTGTCTTTCTGTAGATTTGCAACTGCTGTTTCCAGAGCTCGCGCCAAATCAGCCTGCTCAGCTTCCAATCTAAAGACCTTGGAGTGGGCCCCATTAAGTTCTTCGGTGATCTGAGATATGTTATGCTCGAGGCTGGCAATTTTGCTTTGATGAACTGGCGAAGCCACTTCTGTCTCGGTCTCCATTCGCGAACCCATGGTGGGAGTGGCATTCTCTGACGAGCCGTCTTTTACTGCTGCAGACCTAGAGGCTTCAGATCGAGTATCTCGCAATGATTCCGTGACTCGGTGTTTATCGCTTTCGAGAGCGGAAATTGTTGCATGCAAGTCTGTCAAGAGCTGGCCCTTTTCCATTTCAAGTTGCGCCACCTTGGAGCGTATACCCTTGAGCTCCGCGGCGTTGTAGTTTTTCTCAACTTGAAGACGAGAAATACGCGTATTTGTGGCAGCTTCAAATTTGGACGCACTCATTTGAGCACTGGCGAGCTCATCTCTCATTTCCGACCTCTGAACCCCGAAACCAGTTATGATAGTTTTTGCATCGTTGAGTTCTACTTCTAATGTGCGAGTAGTCTCCAGGGACTTTTCAAGTTCGCGCTGAGCCACTCCGAGATCTTCCTCGAGCTGGCTCTTGGCTCGCTCGAGGAAGCTGACCCGGTCGTTGGACTCCTGGTGCGCTTGTTCTAACTGTCGACAAGCAGCTTGCGCTTCACTTAGATCGCCCTCGAGCTCGCGGACATGTTGTGCTGCCGAGTCTAACCGCTCAACAGTATCTCGTTCCCGTGCATGGGTTTCCGAGATCTGTGATTCCAATGCGGCCATCCGGGCCATAAATTCCTCGATCTCAGCAGCAGCGCTGCCAGAGGAGAGTTTGAAAAGGTCTACCTTGTCTTTCTCAGACATGAGATCCTTCTCAAGCTGTTCACGCAACGCTCTGCTCGAAGCAAGCTTGTACTCGAGTGTGGCAAGGTGCTCAGAAGAAGAATTGAGCTGCTCATTGAGAGCGGCATGAGCCGCATTAGCATCAGACAAGCGATTGGAGAGCTGCTGGTTGTCCTCAAGTGCTCGATCTAAATCTGTCTGCAGCGCTTTGCGAGTCTTGTGGAGTTTGCGTACTGAAATTTTCGACCTCTTAGATTCTTCCCGGGCTTGAGTAAGAAGGATGCCGAGCCTGATGCTTCTCTCTCGATCTGCTGACAATTCACCTTGAAGGTTGCTAACATTTTCTCGTTCCTGCTCAAGTGCTGCGGTCGTTGACTCATGAGATTTAATAGACTCCGATAAAGCTCGCTCCGTATGCCGTTTGGCCTCCAGCGACTTGCCATATGTACTCTGGTGGTCCTCCTCGGCAATAGCCATATTCTCTTGAGTTCTTTTCAAGTGTGCTTCAAGACTTTCAATATGATGTTTATGGTTGTTTCGAGCAGTCGCCAGAGTTTGTTGGAGCTCACCAACGACGCTTTCAATCCTCGAAGCCTTCGTTTCGGATGCTGCAAGCTGAATCTCTTGAGCTTTTCTCATTTGGGAATTGTGATCTCTCTCAGATTGAAGGTCATTTTCGAGAGATGAAATTTGGGATTGCAAGCTGGTTGCATCGTTGCTAGCCGTCAAAGTTACGTCTGCCAACGAACCACGGAGGTCCGCAACAGCACTTTCGAGCGATGTGATCTTGGCTTCGCCACGAGATTTGTAATCTGCATGGGATTTTTGCAGTGCTGCAAACCGATCTCGCTCGCTGGCCGATTTCTGCTCTAGTTGGTGCAATTCAGCTTTCAGACGGACAGCGTTTTCGGCTGCTTCGGATTTCGTTTTTGCTAACGTCTTCTGAAGCTCAGCGATGGTGCTTTCGAGGCTTATGACCTTAGTTTCAGCGTCTGTTTGGTGATTGAAGTAGGCACTCTGTAAGGTTGAGACTTGGTTCTTCTCCGCCTGCAGATCTTGTTCCAGTCCAGATATCTCAGCCTGGAGATTGTGAATCTTTTCATCTGCGGACGAATTTGCATTCGCTAATGAGTCACGGAGTCCTGCGATAGTATTTTCAAGTAGCATAGCTCTGCTTTCCGCTTCTATCCTGTGACTGTCATGGGTAGCCTGGAGGTTCAAAGTCTGCTCTCTCTCCCTTTGAAGCTCATGCCCAAGACACGAAATGTCAGACTGGAGCTTAAGAACGTTTTCGTGGGCTGCGGAAGACACATTGGCGAGCTCTGCCTTAAGCTCACGGGAGATTTTTTCCAGGTCGGCATGCTTTCGGTCTGACTCCGTCTTCTGATCTCGACTCGAGCATTCCAAGTCTTTCCTCACCTGTTTCTCAATCTTCAGACTTTGCTCCAATCTCGTGAGTTCTGAACGATATTCACCCGCTTTACGTTCCGAAGCATCTCTGGAGGTGGCTAGGTCTTTCTTGAGCTGAGAGGTGGAGGCTTGCAGCTCGGCCACTTTCTCTTCCGACGCCTTGAGAGATTCTCGCAATGATAGCTCTAAGCCTGAACTGCTTTCTCTTTCAGACTCCAAACGTTCTTGCAAGCTTGCGAGCTGTTGTTGCAGATCAGCAGTCGTCTTCGCGGAAGAAGTCTGCACGTTGGTCAATTCTTCCTGAAGTAGGCCTTTAGAGGATCGTAAGCCTGCCGCGCGAGTCAGTCATTGTCCACAAATTTTCACGATCTGGGTCCATAGAATTGCCAATATAAGTGTGTAAACACTTTTAGCTTTCCAGGCTGATTCGCCAAAAGCTCACCCATGACCAAGTAGAGTGGATGTCGACATTTCGATGATAAGAACACAGTGAAGGGACAGAGGTAGCTTTATGACACTCACCAGCAACTTTGTCTCCAGATCTCGAAATTTCGTCCCGCAGAGCCTGCTCCAAGCTCGAGACTTTGTCTTGCTCAGTGACAAGCTGCCTTTCCAGATTCGCAATCTGTCTTTGCAGCTCCGCAGTCTTCTCGCCAGACTCGGCCTCAGATTGCTTCAATTTATCCTTGAGAAGTTCAGTATATCTCTGTGCGTTCGCCATTTTATCTTCCGACTCTGCGAGATCCTTTCGTAAAGCAGCTTCCGCTTTGGCTGCACGAGCCTTCTCGGTGTCCAGTTCCTGCTGAAGCCGACTACAGGATTGTGCAAATCCTATTTTGAGCGATTGAGTGGCAGATAGTTCCATTCTCAATTCCTGCTGCGTTGACTCTAGCTCCCGGAGTTCTGATCGTGCTTGATGCAGTTGGTTCTCCAATGAAGAAACAACAGTCTGGAGCTGCTGTGCCGATTGACGTTCGCCCTCCAGATCTTGGACCGTTCTTTGATGCAAGTCGGTAGCTTCGACGAACTTTTGCTTAACATCATTCAATTCATCGATGACAGCGGAGTGCACTTTCTGGGCGTTTTCCAAGTCATGCTTTTGTTCCTGTCGGTACTCTTTGTGCGAGTCTACAGCCTCTTGAAGATTTGATAGCACGACCCTACTATCTTGGAGCTGGTCTTGTATTGTGCACAGCTTCTGTTCAGACGCGTAGAATTCATCGCGTGAAGCTGACAAATCCCGACTGAGGGTGTCCACGTCACTCTCATGCCGGCGCACTGCATCCTCCATTGATTTGTGCATCTGTTGAGCGTCTCCAAGTTCCTGTAAAGCATTGTTGTGAGCATGCTGAAGGTTTTGCCTCTCTGTCTGCGCTTTATCAAGTGCATGGGCGGCAGTGACAAGGTCAGCCTCAAGAGACCGGATTCGATTTTCGAGACTCTGAATTGAACCGTTCGCGGATGTTTTCTCTTTTTCGAGTTGACCAATGTGGTTTTGCAGATGGGCCAGTTCATCCCGCGCCGATGATAGCTTCGATTGAGCTGTTTTGAGTTCCTTCTCGGATTTCAACCTCGCCGCATCCAAAGACCGAAGCTCATCTTCTTGTTTCGCGATCACACGATGCAGAGAATTTTCTGAGTTCCGAAGCTGATCAATAGTTTGCCGGTTGCTTCGATTTTGGCGGAGCAGTCCTTCTACACGCTGCTGACACAGCTGGAGAACTTCGGCTGGGAGCTGGTGCGAGTCTCTGCGCTTGTTCGTGCTCGAAGGACTCCACAAGACAGTTTTGCGCGAAGAAGAGGCTGGTGTGGTCAGGCCAAATGAGGTTTTCCGGTCCATTGGCGTGGTAGGTGGAGACAATGGGCGCGACGGTCCGTGCGAGGAGCGAGGCTCATGATCTGAGCCAAAAGGGTCAGATGTGGTACACGAGACGACAGTGGATGGGCTACCATTTTCATGTTCCTCCAAAATCTCCAATAATCTCTGTCCCTGATCTTCATATTGGTGAACAACAGATTCCAATTCGTTGACTTTCTCCTGTTTCTCGTGACCGTTGACGGTAAGCCTCAATGCAACTCGTCGAAGGGTTGCAGCAGCCTGGCTTTGTTGTTCAGTCTTAGACTTCTGCTCGTTCAATTGGCGGCGTAACTCGTCTCTGGAATACTTTAACAAGCCGACATGACCGAGGGCGGACAGATTTGACTCCAGCTCTGACAAGACTCTACTCCTGGACATGCCGGGGGAGAGAGTCCCACTGGAGAGCAGCGAAGATGCTGATTGGTCCATACTGATGTCAGGAATTCGGCAGGCCGAGGATGCTGGCCAAGGTGGAAAGGCACAGGTACAGGCACACGCATGAGGGGTCAAGAGGTTATGGACATTGCTCTTGGTGTGGTGTATACAATGTGCAGTAGCAGAAATGAATGGAAAGGTGGGTGGAGGTATTGGCATGAGGGGAGTCTAGGTGATAAGAAGGGGAGGAATATGCGGTGCAGGTGGTGGACTGGTGGGACCGGGCGTGGAGAGATGATGGATCGGCTCAGTGACGTGCATATTGGAACGCCAGAATCGCGACTTCCGCTTATAGCTTCTGAATTCCGAGCCCAGGCTCAGTCCCTGCCTGTTCCGGCCATTGTGAAACAGAGCGCTTCCATATGTTTGCCTGCCAGTGGCTTCACCACCACGACTGCGACTTCACCACCTCCCCATCTTCTTCATATCTCTGTCTTGACCAGCGCTCCGAAGACCTGTGTGCTGGCTATCAGCTCCGACGTGGACGTGGACGTGGACGCAGGGCAAGCCGGCCTAAACTGGTTTAGCCGCACTCTTCCCAGCTCCCCTCCAATTCTTCCCGGTAGACATTGGCCCACAATCACCACATCTCATAGCACTTTGGACACGGAAACATTTCGGTGTGCTCCAGTCGCCATGGAAAGAGACCGAATTCAACATGTGCACGAGTTTTTTTTTGACTGGCCACTACTGAGCACAGATTTTCTGACTTCACCATGGATGCTGCATCGTAGATCAATCTCTATTTCTGCGCTGGCTCCACTCAATCCAGCAGGGATATGGTGGTATTGTATGTTCCTTTTGGAGATGGATGTCGCTCGGGCACGAGGAGCATTCGAGAGAACTCCGAGCTGTTCCTCCAATCTTCCTATCAATGACCAGACGTGCCCCTCTTTGATGCTGGACATGTTTCAGATAAGGCGAGTGAGCAAATGCCAATGATGGCGACATCTCGAGTGCATCATTCGAATTCAGACGTCACAGCTGTCTGCTGTCGGTTCATTAATAGAACGCATCTCACGAAGCAAAACTTTTAGTACCGGCCACGCTTCTTCTTCCGAGACCGGCTCAACCCAGCCTATCTGTCCCGAATGTCAACTCCCATGGTATCGTCCCGCGTAAAATTACATGAACATTACCGCTCCCATGTATTCTTTTGTACCATGTATGCTACGTCACCGCAGAGCCTTTCGAGCGAATGTCGGCAACACGAACGATGCCTCGTGAATCTCCTTGCTGTAGTATCTGCAGAGTTTCTCCTCCTCCTTCGGGGACCATGAGCGGACTGGCTTCTTGACATCGCGACTAGCGTCCTTGCAGCAGACCATAAATCCAATCTGTCCGGATGGGTACGTTGGAATGGTAGTGTAGGCATACTCAGCGACTGGGAAGATCTCCTTGCAGTCTTTCTTGAGCTTGGTGATAAGCTCGAGGTGGAGCCATTGATTCTCGGCTGGGGATGTGTTAGTCAAATGTGTCAAGGTCCCACCTGATTTACAGTCGAGATGGGCCTAGTCGCCGCCGCTCGCCAATTTGACAGAACTATGTCTACGGTGCCGGGGAGTAGGAAAGGGCTTACAACCTTGAGTGGTGATGACACCACCTTCGCGAAGAGCGTCTGAGAGGAGCGCAAAGTAGGATTTCTCGAACAGAGCTTGTGCTGGACCTTCTGGATCGCTAGAGTCGGTGATGATAACATCAAACTCGTTCTTGCGGTCTGCAAGGAATTTGAAGCCATCTTCAACGTGAACTTTGACGTTGGGATGCTCGAAGCCAACAGCCATACCGCGAAGGTACTTCTTAGAGAGGCGGATCACGGCCTGTGCGATGTCAATTCCTGTCCGATTCCGTCTGTTGCGGAGATCACCGGATGTGATGTACCTCGTCAATGTCGACCAAGGTAGCCTCCTCGACAGTCTCGTGCTTGACGACCTCGCGCAGAACACCTCCATCTCCACCGCCAATTACAAGCACTTTCTTCGGGTTGGGGTGGGAATTCATGGCCAAGTGGGTGATCATCTCCTGGTAGCTGCCTGCAATGAGTTTATGCCATCCTCCAAAGATAGTATGAACACATACGAGAACTCATCCCTCTCAGTGCATTGTATGACATTGTCCAAGACAAGGACGGTGCCGTAGTCGCTGGATTCGAAGATGAGGACGTCTTGGTATTTGCTCTTCTCGTGGTGGAGCACCTGGTTGACCTTGAGGGTCATGGCCTGGCCAGGCCACATTTCGGAGATCTCGCGGAACCAGCCATCTGTTGTATGTTCGTCAGTATTCGCAGTCAAAGTCCGTTCGTGGTGAGCTCACCCTTGATGGTGGGGTGTGTAATCTGGGACATCTTGGAGGATAACGAGCGAGATACTCTGAATTGTCTGGTGCAGGTTCGAAGGAGTCGAATGGTTGAGAGATTGACGGATGAAGTGTACGGTGGTGACAATGAGTTGTTCGTGGAAAGAAGTTTGGAGCTCCAGAGTTTTTCATCCTTGCCAACCCAAATAACCCCACCAAACAACGCGTATCATTGATAGTGTATTAGAGGTAGCTCTTAGCGGAAAGTTTCCCAACTCCGTCATTCCAAGGTTGGCTTCCCGCCCATCGACTTGTTCATATATTACGCATTAGCCATGCAACTTGGATTGGCACAGCTCTCCTAGCTCTAACCTGAGGCAGGAAGCCCAGGAATCTGGGGGTTTCCGTTATCGGTGCCTGAGACTCGGAGATCGGATCAAGCATTCACTTCTCCGTTCCCGCGACCTCCCAATACCAGCACCTAGTAGTAGTAGCGAACATTCAAGTCGTAACGAAGCGCAACATGTTTGCTCACAAATCCGCTTCATACTAAAGCCAGCTACAAGCGCCTTGAGCCATCTCATCTCGACGTCTGCCGAAGTCTTGCCGTACTTGCTCACACATCTTCTCCATCCGGATCCTCCCCGAACTCTGTTGCTGACAGGAGGGATACTGCAAAGAGTCCAGTCGGACAAAACTGAGGCACAAAGCCCGTTCTCCATGTTCAGCGATAGGCATGAGATTATCTTCGCTTTTATAAGTAGCCAGGCGACCTGTCTCCTTCCGATTGCGAATCCGTCTTACGTTTTTCTGGTCCTGGTCCTCATCCCCTAAAACCTCAATCTTTGATTCCAACATGTCCATCGAAAGCAAAACGCCTGGAGGCATTCACAGAGAAGTTTTACAGAGTTTTCTTCTGCCGCCTCCAGATGACGTTCCAGCGAACGCGCGGAAATTGCTTGAAGAATACAGCAAGCTTCCGTCACAAGAAGTGTTGCCTCATGTCGTAAAAGTGGTGCGTCCATGAGCGCGGCAAGTGAGGCCAATTGCACTCTATGGACTAACAATATCTAGAGAGACAGAGCATGGAAAGTGGTAATAGCATCAGCGTCAGGGTCAAACTAGGTCAATTGTACTGAATGAGAGCCCCATTTAGTTTCCGTATCCTTGCATCGGCCAATTCAAATTCCTTGGACTGGCTCTGAACCTCCAACCATCCTACGCAGATATTCTTTCTCGCTTGAAGTCAGGCGATACATTCCTCGACATCGGATGCTGTGTCGGCCAAGAAGTACGCCAGCTGGTTCTCGATGGAGCCACGCCAGCGAACCTTTACGCAAGCGATCTCCATCCAGAATTTCTGGACATCGGATACGATCTGTTCAAAGACCGAGAGACTTTAACTTCTACCATGTTTGCAGCCGATATCTTCGATACTACAGATTCCAATTTCGCCGCTCTTGATAGCAAAATCGACATTATATGGGCCGGTTCCTTCCTTCACCTCTTTAGCTACCCGGCGACAATTGAAGTGCTCAAACATCTGATCAAGCTGGCGAAGCCGGTTACTGGAAGTTTGATTGTTGGCAAGCAATTGGGGCATATCGACGCAGGCGAATTCGTGATTGAAGGCTCCGCTCCTGCAGCAAACTCACTCTCTGCAGCAACATCGACGCAAGCTGGAGCGATCGAAGGTGAGGTGACGACGTCGCTCTTCAGACACAACGAGGGCTCTTTTAAGACGATGTGGGACGATGTTAGCAAACAAACGGGTACCAAATGGGCAGTTTGGGTGGAACAGAAAGAATACCAGGGCAAGGCTAGAGGTGTTCCAGAGGGGAGCTTGTCATTGAGCTTCTGCGCCAAACGGCTGACTTGAATGTCACGACCTTCTCTCTGAAATTCTCCCACAGTGGTACAAATATTTCCCTTGCGTGTACCGGTTGTAATCTGATTCATTTTCGTGTTGCCTCAGTAAGATCAGCTGGTGCTTGCCTTGACATTTGGAAAGCCATCATCGCGATGCATTCCGGCTTTCGTGGGCCACTTCAACAAGCGTGGACGTAGCTCGACTGAAAAGAGAATCCTACGATCAACGCAATGTACGAATACTGCACCAAGTGAGACAAAGCATATACGCTCCAATGAAAATATGAAAGCTGAGTAGAGGAATGCTGATTTTAGGCTCCCCTTTTCTGATTTCGAGAGCACCATATAGAGAATATCAGCACTAAGAAAAACGTGCCTTAGCAACATCTCAGTCTCTGTTCCAATGTTCCTAGTGATTAGACATTTAAAAGTGCGACCTCATCACGTGTGGCTGAGCGGATCTATCCCGCGAGCGGAATCTCAGGCTGTCTTCCGCAATACCACGCGTCTCCTTCCATCACACAACCTGAATCAACATCACGATCTCATCACCGCAGTTCAAAGTGACATCGCTGTCAGCTCCTATTGCCCCTGGATCTTTGTTCTCTCATCCCTTGAAGCCAGCGTGGCGGCGCATGCCAGTTCTTTCTTTCGCTGTATATCTAACTTGAAACGCCTTCGTCCCGTGAACCATCAACGGCACTCCAACGGGTGCAACCTGCATTCTCGAAATACCACATTTCTAAATCTTCGAGCTTGACTGGCCTCTGTACACGGCTTTGGCGGATGACTGCTTCCTCCCTTGTACATCCATATGAAGCTGGGTGGTCCACTTGCAAAATCCGAAGACCGAGAAATGTCTAAGGCCGGGGCTTTGAGAGAAGTGAGGTTGGTGTAGAGTGGAACCGCTTGTATTCGTGAACCGTGAAGTCATCAATAAACTTCTCTAGCTGCCGAGTATACACGCTGTCGGCCGCGTCATCTGTCGGGACTGTGGTATTTATGGAATATTGGACGCTTCCTAAATCCCGGCGCGTGGACTCTACACGATTACCATCTCTGCAGGTGCAGGGAATGAGATTCTATGGTCACAGCCCGGGT
Source organism: Venturia effusa (assembly GCA_007735645.1). Taxonomy (NCBI): domain Eukaryota; kingdom Fungi; phylum Ascomycota; class Dothideomycetes; order Venturiales; family Venturiaceae; genus Venturia; species Venturia effusa. The sequence continues at coordinate 687,554 of CP042198.1, forward strand.
TTCTCGAGATATTTCCCGGGGTTTGTGTACACACTCTCCGCCCTTGTACATATTCTCGGCTTGAAATGCTCTATCAAACACCCTGCATTCCATTTGACAGAATAAACACTTCAATCACTTAATGTCGGTCTCTACACAAGTCAGCTTCAGTTCTCGAACACCTACAATCACTTCACTTCTGCGTTCAGTATAAAATTCCTACCACAACCACAACCTCCGCCACACATCTTCATCACAAACGCAAGTAGCTACTATACCGCGACCACAAATCGTCAATCCACCTGCAACCAACACGATGTTCTCCATCATAGCCATCCAGATCATCCTTCTACTCATCGGCTTCATCAGCGCCTCACCAGTAGCCCAGGCAGATCCAACCCGCCACAACCCATGCCCATATGCCCTCGTCAGCCAGCAGGCGACTCGCACCGGCCACGTCTATCCTCAAGTCACCTGGACCGACAAGCCCGATAACACCGTGAGCTATCCGCTCAAGTTCGATGCGGTCAACTTAGTCGCGCCTTCACCAGCTAGTTGCATGATGGTTCAGGGTATGCCGTACTGTCTCGAGGTCGCAGCACACTCGATGGCCAACAATATCTGGAAGGGCTTGGGTTCAAATGCTGTCGCTGCTAACGTGTGTCCTACTCCAGCCTGGAACACGGTCGGCATCGCTCGTAAGTAACTCCTATATCACCATTGTCGATGTCAGGCCTAACATGTGTACTTCAGAAGTAAAGGCCACTCCATTCCCGGGTCTTCAGCAGTAGATACAACCACCAGCCTCGCCTTCGGCCCGTCTCCATTTAGGGCTTCTGCTGATTCTGATTTGACTTGTTTGCGATGGTTACCTGTAGAGGCGTCTAAGAACGGGTCTGACTACAGAGGAAAAAACAGCTTCACAGATGGCCGTTTAAGTAAGGACTAGAGAGGCGAGACATGGCGACTGGAGTCCTGAACCTGCTATCTCCGTGTGGTGCTTGGTTGTAGGGCCAATTTCTTCATTAAAGCTTCAATCCAATGATCAAAATGTAAGATCGTTCACTTTCTTCCCATTATTTTGTACGTCTTTTGGGGAACGATGACACTGCAATCACGACTTATTTGACGAGCATCGGCTGCGAACTCATCGGAACACTTCACCGACGATCCGAATCGGCGATCCCGAGAGTTTTAGTGCTAATTTTAGGAAGTATATTCGTCCTCATCAACAGAAACACAACATCATCAAAATTCGATCCAGATCCGCACTGGAGGCCTCTGCAAAATATCACATAACCGCAGCCCACAGTCCCCCATCTAAAGTAAGATATAAACACGCTGTGGCTGTACTTGTCCTCCAAACTCTGCGTCTGAACCAACGCACCGAGGAAATAAAATGGTTGATTCAAGGCTCGAAAGACTTCGCGTGTCATGTCCAGTCATATCCGCACAAATTCTTTGAGAATACCGTCGCCTCTGGACTCGCGATGTCGCTTACACGTACCTGATTCCACAACCTCCCATCGCGACACACTATTTCCTCACCCGGTCCATCAACCCAGATCGAAATCTCCTGCCTAGGTATTCTTCCTCTCTTGCACATCATCACCACAGCAAATGCCATATTATCCATCCATTTACTCTTACCATGACCTCTACTCTCCATCCCCCCATCTACAAACCCGTAAATTATATCCTTTTTCGCCTCCTACGTGATGACCCTCCAGATCCCCACTTTCCAGCTCCTGTCCTTCCAGACATGAGCTATTATTGATGTGTTCATGGCCGGCAATTACGGTTAGGATTCTTCATCGTGTTCATGTGCCAAGAACAACTCAATTCCCCACATTCACACCCGTGATTACTGTGCTCTCGAAAACGGTCACAACAATCGTGGTTCCGTGGTGGATTGTTGGTTTTATAAGGAATGTGAGCGGGAAGCGAGGTGGTTTAGGGAGAGCATAGGAGGGGGAAGAGCGTCTGCTTATCTCTAGTTGTCAGGGAGAATGAGGCACAGTCGGAGTGTTGATTGATGATCCTGAGGTTGGGGTTGTGGATGGGAGTGTGAAGGTGGGAAAAAATCTTGGGGAAGAAATTCCAGTTGCTGCAATGACCTTGTTCTCACAACCTCTATTGCCTGTGATACACAGGCAATAGAGGAAGATGTAGGTGTAAGGTCAAGGGCACAGCTTTGATGAGTATCGAACTTATAATTGCGTATTGGTATTCTTCTATTTCGTCCATGTTTTGTAGGGTGCGTAACATGAACTCATCAGAACTTCTGGTTCTGCAGTAACCACATTCACTTTTCTACAATCCCGCCAACACTGGCACTCTCACTTCTCAGCAGCAAAGACAATCCCATTCGCCCTCCTCAGACCCTCCGTGACCGCAATAACCCCCCTCGACACACCCTCCAACCACTCCGCCGCCTCCAAATCCCTCTCCCCAATAATCCTCGCAAACCGCTCCGCCTCAGCCTGCATATTCAACTCAGCATCAACCCGCCTCCCCGCCAATTTCTCCACCGTCTTCGTCTTCGCATCCAAAACATCCACCCGCCCAATATCAGCAACACCATCAAGAACAACCGTCCCCCTTTCCCCATAAATCTCCGACGGAGCCGTGGACGTATAGATCTTGGACGCATTGATCGACACCCCGAATGTCGCGTAGCAGAGCGTGACGAACCCACCGCCATCGACGCCCGTGCTCAACATGGTTGGTTTATACGTCGCTGACAATGGTGCGCCGAAGAGCGCGACGGCGGCGGAGATGGGATAGACGCCCAGATCGACGAGACAGCCGCCGCTATACTCCAAGGAAAAGATATTGGGAGTCTGGCCGGCGAGGACGTTGTCGAAGCGCGAGGAGCGCGAGGCGTAGTTCAATGTTGCGCCGAAGATTGGACCTATTCTTTTTTCTTCTTGCAGGGTTTTTTGGAGGAGCTGGAAATTGGGTTCGTAGAGGTGTCTGAATGCTTCGAGTAGGAATACACCCTTTTCCCGCGCGAGGGTGAAAAGTTCGTCCAATTCTTTGCTTGTTGAAGTGGCGGGCTTTTCGAGCAAGACGTGTTTCCCGGCTTCGAGACATTGTTTTGCGTGGACGTAGTGCAGCGAGTTCGGCGAGGCGATGTAGACTGTATCGATGGAGGCATCGGCGGCGAGTTCTGAGATGGATGTGTGCGTCTTTGTTATGTTGTGCTTGGCGGCGAAGGACGATGCTGTTTCTTGGGAGCGCGAGTAGACGGAGACGAGAGTATATTTCCCGGTTGCTTGTGCGGATTGGATGAAGGAGGTTGTGATCCAGCCTGTGCCGATTGTTGCGAAGTTGATCATGATAGCAAAGATTTCTTGAAAGTCTGGCTTGATAGATAGAGCAAGACGATTTTTGCCTGATTGAAGGAGACGGTTATTATTAATGTTGGGGGATAATCTCAGGATAAATCAAACAAGTTCGTTCGATGTGTAGTCCTAGTCGGTAAAAGTGGCGACGCCCGTTGATAACATGCATGCCAGTACTCGGTCATGTATGCATCCCATCACGACGAATACCGAGTCATACAGTATCCGCTCCAAATCTCACCATCTTCTCACGCCAAACAAATCGACCAAGGCAAGAAAGTGGGTGAACACAATTTGCATATGTGCCCGTGGACTCATAAATGACTGTGTTGTGACAGCCACATTGGTCACCGGGCAAGTGGGAAAGCGTTAATTTAGGCAACGATATAGGTGGATAGCCATATGTCTGAGCGAGGTTCAAGTACAATTTTTAGCTGCAACAGCTCGAGCTCGAGGTTTTTCTCGAAATCGTAACCAAACCCCTGGCTCCCTTCGGAAAATGCATCACAAACCCTACCAATCAGGAAGCATCCATCGGTCATTAAATCAGTTCTCATAAGCAGCTGCCACTCCAGGTGCAGGTCCCTCTAAGTCCACTCTTTCCACTCTCCTTTTGATTTCACCTGTCTTGGTGACAAGATTACTAAAGTACTTCTGTGCGACGAGCGACTCATGCTTCAGCTTGTCCGTCTTCTGCTTCTTGTCCTGCAGATCCTCTACGTTACGCTTCAGGCCGACGCGCAAATTGTCAGCTGGAAATTTCAACGCTCTTCCGACCTCGGAAGATATGCGAGTCGCATTCGAGTGAGTGTAATCAAGGGCTGAAAGTTGGGCGTAAAGCTTATTACTCAAACGTCGCGGCAAAGAGTTGGGTATCGAGGCAACTGCGTATGAGATACCAAGGACGACTATACCAAGTTAGCATGTGCTTTTCATTTTCGAAATCTCTCAATTCCGGGCCAATATCAGGATACTTTCAAGACATCAGCTGCTACAGTTGCCAGGAGCTAGTCGGTATCGACAACTGTAGAGACTGCTGTCAAGTAGCAGGACTTGTGAGTGCACCAATAAAATATGAATCCTGTATCAACGGCGGCAGGAAGTGGCAAAGAGTAAGAACTTACCGGTCGCAAGGACTCCAGGAATGATCATCCTCCTCAAGTTGCCTACTCCCATTACTTTGACAGCGCCGAGGGTGCCATCGAGCCAACCAACGCCACCGACCAGGCGGCCACCGACAACGCCAGCAACCGTGACGGCCATGCTCGTACCAGCTACCTTTTCTTGTCGCTCCCACAGGCTCGGAATATCAAAGAAATCGCTCAATTCGACCTCGATGTCAACTTGTCGGGCCAATTGATCTCGCTTTCGTGAAAACATCATCTCCTCGCGGAAATTGAGTGCGGGAAAAGCATTCCCTAAGTGGTCTATGCCGAGCTGACTTATAGCCTTCACGCCACTCACGGTGCTTTGGCGGGCATGCTCCTCGCACACGCCGACCGTTTCGGAGATGGTCTCAAGCATGGCGTATTTAAGGTCCTCGGCGTACTGGTAGGCGCTCAGGAATCCAGGATATGGCACGCCATGATCCTCTTCTGCCATGCGACCGATAACGCTGTTAAGAGTGTCTCGGGCAAATGCATAGACCTCGCTAACGGTATCCTCCATTGTCCTATCAGTGTTCTTGTCGGCATCATCCGTAGTCTTTTTGAACTCTTCAAGCTGTGGCACGAGCGCCTGTAACTCTTTGTTGACCCTGTCTAGCTCGGACTGGGCGACGTCTTTGTTGACGGTGGCAAGATTGTGCAGGTCTCCTAGCAAGTTCATGAGATATGTCTTCGCAGGAGCCAGCTTTGAGCGAGCTCTTTTTTCCAAAACGAAGCGTCGTAATGACTGCTCAAGATCTTCAAAATCTCTGAGCTTTTCTTTGTCTTTACCTTTGCCTTTCTTTTTGGGCGAGGGAGGATCCTGGTGCTTAACAACGGCCTCTTCGTTGTCATCATCGCCATCGTCGGGGTCCTCGAATGATGCACTTCCACTGCTCCCGGAGCCACCTCCAGATGGACCACCTGGTGGAGGTGCAGTAGGAACCGCATTGCTTGAAACAAAATGGACAAGTTCGGCAGACTCTTTGAATGTGTCTGGACTCAGTTTCTGTACCTGCTTCAGAATCATACCTTGAGCACGTTGCTTGTCCCGGATGGTGTCAAACCCGTTCACAACAATGAACATATATGCCTTTTCTCTAGCTGCGTTGAAAACGAACTCCTTTGCGGATTCTGTGAAATGGTTGGCTGCAGACACCACAAAAACGACGACATCAATTTCTTCTTGCTTGGCAAAATTCGCTGTCGTGATTACCGAATCCTTGTTGAGACCAGGAGCGTCAATCAGCGCAATATCGACCACACCATTGTTGAGAAGTGATTCGTCCACCGCTCGAATGTCCTTGATGTAGATTTTACACGAAGCCCATCGCTCATCATCGATCACAATGTTCTCAAGTTCTTTGATGGCAAAAACTTGATATGTTCTTTCGTCGTCTCGATTATAATGCTGACCAATCGGAATCGCATGAACCTCTTCCACGCCAGCATTTTCACTGCAGTCGAGCACTTCGCAAAAAATGCTGGTGCAGGGCTGTTGATCTTCCGGCAGGATTTTGCGTCGGAGCAACGCGTTGCAAAATGTTGATTTACCAGCATTGAGATCACCCGTTACCAAAACTTTGCTTGACGTGTCGTCTATCCGTTCTCGCAACGAGAACAAATGTTGGACACTTTTTTGAATCTGTCCGTCCAACAATGCCGCAATTGAGCTTTTCTCCAATGAGTGCACCAGGTCAGTCTGGTGTCGACCTCCCATTTTAAGGTCTATTCTTAGAATGGACAACTCGAATTCCTCAGCAAGTTGTGGCGTAACAAGTCTGGGTTCCGCGACCGGTCTCTTCAATGCCGATGAACTTGACTCTGCCACCGATCCGTGCTCTCCAAGCGATGTCCCTGCTCTCATTGGTGGCACTGGCCTTCCCGAAGAAGAAGTGGGTGGGTCGTAGTGGTTGTCCAGAGTGGTCTGGGTGTGATGAAGTCCCGGTCGTGGTTCATTCTTCGATGCGCTGCTTACTGCTGGAGCTGATCGCTGCACTGAAGGGTAATGTGCCGGCCATTGCGAGTTCATGTCCTGTAGTTTCCGAAGTGTGTCCACGGTCTCTGTGATGGCACGGCCGAGTGTATTCTTGTTCTGGTTGTAGTACATTTGATGCACATGGCTGGCGATGACCTTGCGCTCATTTTCAGCAGCTGGATTGTACTCGCCGCGGGTAGTTGGTGTATGACTTGGGGTCGGTCGGTCGTAGGTCATTCCTGGATGCCATGCTCCCTCACTCCCACCATCTCCGTCCATTAAAGAGCTTCCTCCATACCCAGAGTCGTTGTCAATGATTTCTTGCAGTCTCCTAGCGTGCTCCGATGAAGAGCCAGTTCCTACTTGCATGTATCCAGTAGTATTTGCCCGTCGTGGCGCGGCTGGAGGTGAATTGAAGTAGCCATTTGAGGAGACGTCGTTTGGAGGAACGGCCCCGTTGTTGTCGGGATTCATTGTCGGTGATAATGATAATTCGTAGGCAGTGGTATGCGCATCTTCGTCTTTGGTGGTGTATTTGTTCTGGGAGCAGTACGTGACGGTGTGAATATAATCGGGTGGCGTTTCTGCGCCTACCCAAGAATCCCGCCCCGTCTACCAAATGATAGAGGGCCGAGCCGAGAGTGAGCTCATGGACGCCGGGGGCTGCTATCCTTCCGAGTCGACAACTGAGATCAGAAGTATAACTTGATGTCCAAACAAACTCTTCACCCTATATGACAATTTAATGCTTGAACATCACCAGAAGTTCGTTAATCAATCCTGGATTGCGTGACACTCCTTGCAGACGGGACTTTGGCCTGCCAAGCTACAAGGCAAGGCCCTACAACAACGCGAAGAGGAGAACAGGCAGCCAAACACAGGTCACGGCGGTCAAAAGCGGCGGGAAAGGCGGCATCGTTCCTTCATCATCCAACACTGCTTTTCACCATGAATGTATGTATGCGCCGAACCCGGACCCTAGATGTCGATTGCCTGCAATCAGTCACAGCTAACCTTCTCCAGATCGTAGAATGGGCTTTCGGAAAGCGTATGACGCCAGCAGAGCGTCTCAGAAAGCACCAGCGAGCTCTCGAGAAGACACAAAGGGAACTCGATCGGGAACGAGTCAAGCTTGAGAACCAAGAAAAGAAACTCATACAAGACATCAAGAAGAGCGCGAAGGCTGGACAGACTGGACCTTTGAGAATACAGGCCAAGGACTTGGTCAGGACACGAAGGTATCCATGGTGCGAGCGGGAAACTTGGACTTGCATGCTAAACGTTGTCAAGGTACATTGAGAAGTTCTATTCTATGCGGACACAGCTCCAGGCAATCTCGTTACGGATACAGGTCAGTCCTACGACATATACGTCCCACATACACACTGACACGCGCAGACGGTCCGCAGCAATGAGCAGATGATGCAATCGATGAAGGGAGCTACAGTCCTCCTAGGCAGCATGAATCGACAGATGAACCTTCCCGCACTACAACGCATAGCCATGGAATTCGAGAAAGAGAACGATATTATGGACCAGCGACAGGAGATGATGGACGATGCTATTGACGACGTGACCGGTCTAGAAGATGAGGAAGAGAGCGAAGATGTGGTCAACCAGGTACTGGACGAGATCGGAATTGATCTTGGCTCGGCGGTGTGTCTTGACCTTCCCACGACGCAGTCCCTCAGACTAATGATGAGCAGCTCGGAGAAACACCCTCAGGATTGCAGAAGAATCAAGTCGCAGAGGGCAGGGTGGCACAAGCTATAGGTGGAGGTGATCACGAGGACGATGAATTACAGGCAAGGCTAGACAGTCTCCGTCGGTAGACACGGTTCATGCATGCCATGCCAGCGTTTTGGGTACAGGTGTTATTCGGCGTCACATTGGAGGCTATGCTTCATACTCAGCCAAGCGGTCAGCCTCTTACTAGAAGGTCGCGATCGACGCTGGACGGCTGGTTCCAATTTCATGGCGTAAACAGGCTCAATTTAGGTACTGCTGAAAGATGGGCATCAATTTGTTCAGCGGTCGGCTTCATGAAGCACTCGAAGACCACTGTTCTGCGGTGGAAGGATGGATCGCTAATAATGATGGATGTTCTGTACTACAAAGACGTGTTGAGACTGACACAACAATAATCCGATTGTTGATATGCCTGAGCCTTGCGCCCTTATTTGGTTGGAGGTATGACGATGGATACTGATAGCTCCGTGTTCAAAACCCCGCTCATATCCCGCCCCCCGCCTACCCTGACGCCCTCCTCGATTGTAAACATTTCCATTATTACAGAAGAGAGACCTTCACGGAATCCCAGCCATCACACACAGCCTGTCGTAGACGGCGGCCTCGATTGCCCACTGCAGTAGTCTGTAGCCTTGACGAGCTTCAGCTTCGAACTCGGCGCCCAATACTCCACCAAGCCCTTGGTCAGCGCAGACATACCTCTGTGACTGAGTATCTTGCCGGTTCCCGACGCAGGCGGCCAGAGGTAACAATCCAGGTTCGTACCTCAGCGCTCTCTCTGTCGTGCGATATGCCCGCAAGCAACCCCAGCGTCATTTCCTCTTCAAGCAAGATATGCGTGCATCCCTCTCCACATCAGCTAGACAGACGTATAGGGCCGACTTCTCTATCCTTGATGTACCTACTAGCACTCCACAGGGACGTTGTTCCAAGGTTGTTTCACTGCGCTTCGCATGCTTCTACTCTCCTGCTCGCGGCACTGACACTCATCGCGGCAGGCACCCCTCCTGATTCCCCGCAAACCATCACACTGGCAGGAAGCAAGCGTCGAAGCTTCTCCGGAAACGGAGGGCTCCTGAACAGGATGTTTGGCAGTTCTTCCTCCTCATCTAAGGACGGCGAAGGCGCTCTAGAATCAGCATCCAACGACCCCAAAAGTCCTACCGATTCCTCAAATCCTATGGCCGAGAGCGCACTGGAAGCACCTGGCAGCCCCGTCACAAATCGCGAATCTACCGATGAAGCAGGAAACAGTGGGAGAAGGCGAAGGAGTAGCGGTGTCGCCAAAGCTAAAGATATATTCGCCAGCGCCAAATCTTCCTTCCATGTTCACAGCGTCGTCACTCAGTCCGAAAAGGATCAAAGTCCGATACAGCGGCTCAGCAAGGCAGATCCCGCGCTGGGCGTCCCTCAAGGCTCATTGAACAATTCTGCAGGAGAATCGATGCCAGGACCGAGGTCGACTTTTCGAGTTGGCGTCACTGAGGACAAAAACAAGAAATGCCGGAGAACAATGGAAGACACGCACGCCTATCTTTACAATTTCTTAAGCACACCACAGGTCAATTCAGCAACCGACGTCGCACAGAAATCTGAGCCTACAACGCATCTCACCGAGCAAGCGGTCGCTGAGACAGACAATGGCTACTTCGCAATCTTCGATGGCCATGCGGGCACCTTTGCTGCAGACTGGTGCGGCAAGAAGCTTCATCTTATCCTAGAAGACACGATTCGCAGAAATCCCAGCACGCCCATACCTGAACTTCTCGATCAAACGTTCACTTCAGTCGACCAGCAATTGGAGAAGCTGCCAGTCAAGAACAGCGGATGTACGGCCGTCATTGCCGTCTTGCGCTGGGAGGACAGGGTCCCGAATAATGCCTCCGCTACAGGCTCGACATATCTCAATCAAGCTGCCGCTAAGGTACCTGCTGATGGCGGAGCAGAACCTGCTGCATTACCGGATACATCTACAACCGTGCAAGCTGCAGAGAAGCTCAAGGACGCCTCGTCTAGGCAGCGCGTGCTATATACCGCCAACGTCGGCGACGCTCGGATAGTCTTGTGTCGCAATGGTCGTGCATTGCGCCTATCTTATGATCACAAGGGCAGTGATGAGCAAGAGGGTCGACGCGTGTCCAACGCTGGAGGCTTGATATTGAATAATCGTGTTAATGGCGTTTTGGCCGTCACACGCGCCTTGGGAGACGCGTATATGAAGGACTTGGTCACGGGACATCCTTACACAACCGAAACCGTTATACAACACGAGACTGATGAGTTTATGATTCTTGCTTGTGATGGCGTAAGTCTTCCAAACTGTTTGCGCTACCACATGCTAATCGAGTTTACAGCTATGGGACGTCTGCTCCGACCAGGAAGCTGTAGACCTTATTCGCAATATCCACGATCCGCAAGCCGCCTCGAAGCAACTTGTCGACCACGCTCTAGCACGATTCTCGACAGACAACCTCTCATGTATGGTCGTCCGCTACGACAACAAAGCACTTAAGGCATTGAAGGATTCAAGTTCAATCGGCGTCGAAGGGGATCCAGAAACAATTCGTGGTTCCTTAAGCGAGGCTGATGCCATTGTGTCGAGTGTGAAGAAACTTCAAGATGAGACTGGTGAAGCTGGAGTGGAAAAAATTGGAGCGCACACGGCTAACGACATGATAGTCGAAGAAGAAGAAGGACATGCTAACACCTCCGCTGCCGAGCCGGAGCCGGAACTAAATGCTGAGGCAGTGGAAAGGGCGAAGAAAAACAAAACTGCCAGCTAATGATACGGATTATGAATGGATGCAGCGCTATGGGAAAGGAACTTTTTTTGTATGACCGGTTGAGTTGCCTGTCAGAATCTGGTAGAATGCGGCCGCGGGGCGCTTATTCTTTCTACCTGCACTTATCCTACATCAAAGATTTTGTCCCTTTCCTCTCTTCCCAATTCTCCTCGGCCATGCGCGAGGAGGGGCGGCACTTTTTCGAGACTAATTATGCATTGTTTGGCGTGCATTTCAGCTTGACTGGCGATGATGTCCGACTGCGTGAATGCGGAAGAGACGAATAAGGAAGGACTGTAGATAGGCACGGACGCGATTTTCATGTATACACGTCCTCTCGGACCTTGCGATGCCTTTAACGTGACGAGCACGCTAACACGCGCAGTTGCTGGATCTTGTCCACTAATCGGCTTCAACTCTTTCCCCTTGATTCTCAACTCGGTTTTCGATCGAGACACAGCTTACTCTCTGTTAGCTCGAAGGATTGGGGCACTCGGAATGCGGTACAGTGAACTGGGGGTGGTCATCTCGTTGGTCCAAGGCGATGACGAGTCACACCGATTTCATCACTTGATTGTGGCGATGAGCGCTTACCACTCTCCAGCCTCTGGAGATTTCCTAAGCTTGGTTGAAGTCGGGTTCACGTTGGTTTCCTCGGTCGCAGTGGTCATGCGGTAGGTAGTGCGTCGATAAAGGCTCCACGACGCCATACGCAAAATGGTGGATGAGAAGAGCGGAGGGTAATGTATGGCTTGATGGGTGGACAGTGACTAGATTTAGTTTCTCTTTCGTGGTGGAAACCAAGTCCTTGGCACGTGCGGTCCAAACAGATACCGTCTTTTCTTTTTTCATCCTCCTAATCTCCTGGCAACTCGCTGTGCTTGCGCATTTGCTGCGACACATCATCCAGTTTCATGGCCTCCCTTTCAAGCGCGTTTTCGTTTCTCAAAGTGCTGCTAACGGGTCGCAGAAGGTATGTCCCCGCATGCTGCTGCATCTAGCATGCAGAGGTTCCGAACGAGATGCCCATGTTACGAACCTTTGGAAAGCTGAGAATATTCCTGTCTAAAGTGGTGATAGTTTGCTCACAGGTAGAGATGGGCACCACGGTATGTATTGTTGGCCAAGGAGTTCCTGGTTACAATAGCAGTTGCTCACGAGAGTCGCTGGGACAATCGTATGTGATTAAGTGAATCGCTGACGAACAAGATAGCAGGTGCAACTATCTCCTTTCGTTGTCCATCCACGGAGATTGCTATTGCTAATGCATAGTCAGCTGCCGCGCAAGAATATCACACACGGAGTCTTTCGCCAATTCTGAATCAGTGATCAAGGAGTAATCACAAGGTATTGTCAACCTGGACCTTTCTGGCGGCAACGGATTTTGCGCAGACCGCTTCATGCGAGCGCGAGAGTGTCAGTCTGCCTTTTGAAAACTCAGTCACCCTACCTCTTTTGTCCAATCCTTCCACACGGCCACGACGATAGTGAATCGCACCGGCATGTTTACAATAACGAAAAGCCGCAGTCTTCACCTCCCTCAGCCAGATCGCGTCAAAATCGTTATGGCGATACTACTCACCCTCTTTATATCACCATCTTGATTATATGGTACGCGCCAGGTGAATTTGGCTCATATGCTCCAGTCAGCCTTGCCTCCACGCTTCATCTGCCAGTACTGCCGTGGTGATGGACGGCCCAGAGGCAGGGTATTAATATTCGGTGGTTTGCTTCTTGTGTAGATGGAGTGTCTGGATATCAACGATTTACACTGAACTACCAAGATTACAGCAAGACAGAATCAAGCAGGAATCTTCTGCATCAGGACATCATTGAACGCTTGCGTCGACGACATCGGACAGTACATACACTACTTTGTCAAGTCCTCTAAACCTAGTCACGATGTGCAAGCAAGTTACTTGGACATACTTCGATTGTGAAAGAGACTACCACGGCGACCCGAATCACCGATTGCCTAGCGATAAGATAGAGAAGTGCTACACTGTCAGAAAAAAGAAAGTAGATTGTGGTATACAACCGGCAGATCGACAGACGGTACTCAAGAAATCGCCAGAGCCTAGGTGTCCCAAATGTCGATGGAACATCATGGGCCCCGGAGAACAAATTATGTCCTTTGGCACATCGGATCCATCCTCAATACCGCCAAGTATGCGCTCTGGCACTGAAGGCAGGACCTTGAGTACGACCCATGCAGCCAGTGGTAGCCCACCTGGCCAACCCGCTCGACAGCGAAGAAGATTAGAGACTCCTCATGGTAATACCAACCAACCTGCCAATGCGAGTGAACGTCCTCGTCAGAATCAGTCACCATCACGACCGCCCATGGAAATGCTTCCAGGTCCTATTGCTACCATATATGAAAAAGTGCTTCCACCGCCACGACCGCAACCACCAAGACAGGAAAATCCCGATCCTAAACATATGTTCCCAAATGCCACACGAGTGATACAGCACCGTGTAGGACCGCAGGTACCGGCGTTACCTGGTCCACCCTCACGTTCACCATCGCCACGACAAATGTTTCCAGGCGCCCAACTAGAGATACGACAGAAGGTACTTCCACCGCCACGACCGCAGCCACCAAGACAGGAAAATCCCGATCCTAAACATATGTTCCCAAATGCCACACGGGTGATACAGCACCGTGTAGGTCCGCCCAGACCGGCGTTACCAGGTCCACCGAGACCAACGCTACCTGGACCACCCCCTGGTCTACAGTCAGGCCCGCCACAACGAGACTATCCTCGTGTAGGTTCTCCAGTAGGTCCGTCACGACAAGGCCAATTCGCTCGACAGCCTCCACAGCCAGGCCCCAGCGCAGGTCAAGGCCAACTCGCTCGCTACCCTCCACAGCCAGGCCCCAGCGCAGGCCCTGACCAGCGAGGTCGAATGCCGGCGAGAGACCCACCTAGATCTCAGTCTTCGAATCCATCACCATCAGCCAATCCAGGCCCAGGAAGGGCAGACCACATGATGATATCTCATTCTCCAGGGAATAGCCCTTCACGACAAGTTCCAGTCGCTAAACGCCCACCATGGCTCACCGATGACACAACATGGCTGACTAAAAGCCCGGCGCAACGCACTCCAAGCCCAGTACAGCGGGCAGACCACATGGTGATATCCCATTCTCCAGGGAATAGCCCTTCACGACAAGTTCCAGTCGCTAAACGCCCACCATGGCTCACTGACGACGCAACATGGCTGACTGGAAACCCGGCGCGGCGCTCTTCAAGCCCAGTACAGCGCACACAAAGCCCAGCACAGCGTACTTCGAGTCCAGCACAGCGCACTCAAAGCCCCGCACGGCGATACTCGTCACATAGCAGCGACGACGATTTGTATGCGCCACCACGTCCTCCAAGACGGGGTCCCTTTACCCGCGGCCCTCGGCCGTCCTAACTGGAACGAGCTCCATCTGCAAAGGACTCTGCTCGAACTTCTACTTGGCATTCACCACGTTGAGATGCATCAGGTTCGAATCTTTCGGGCCAGATTTCCAGTTGTAGTTTGAGGAACGCACTAGAGGAATGGCTGCCTTAGAACTTGCGCGTGGCATCAGAGCGGTTGAAAGAGCGAAACTTTATCTGGGGGTATATTTTGGGAGTCATATTAGTCCGTGAGTGATCTCGTTGAGGAGGATTATAGGTATATTTGATTACATGATTGTTCTCGGACGATTTGGTTTGGTGTTCTGTATGATGTGCTCATTATTTAAATAAGGTGGGCTTCAACAAGGGAGTCAGGGTGATTAGCGACATACTGGCATTTTGGCTGTTATGGGCTGGTGATATCTACCCTTTTTAATGAGCTTGATAGACTGGCGAGACTGGCGATGATCTTAATTGTCCGATGTATTATAATGGATTGTTTCATCAGTAAATCATGTTTTCACAAACCATGATATCGTGGTGATTAAGCCCTGAAGTTTTTGGAACAGACTATTGTTCTATCACAATGCGGCTTTTTCATGGCATGATGATAGGAACGGCGGACATGACTTTGCTGGTATTTTTGGAAAAGAAAATCCGAGATGGTCAAGTCATGAGTTACTTCGAGTGAAGAAGAGAGAACAAAGATTTCGTTGTTTGAGGAATGACTCACTTGGGTAATGTGAAGAGGGGAAAGTTTATCATTGAGGTGGTACAGTAGGTCCAGCCAGTCAGTGTTCCTCGTCCTTTGACTGACTTAGATCATCATGTCCCATAATCTGAACCGATATCGATGTCGTTTCAGCGAAGAAATCTTCATAGAGACCCACCAGAATTGATATCAAGCTCGCAAAGGCCAGTTCAAGAGGAGAAGTGTTGTCTGCCTGAGAATCTGGAAGACTCACTGGTGGTGAATAGGGAGTAGTATCATGTTACGCAGTACCAAGCTACTCGGCAATGAATGCTGCGAGCCTGTGAATTGAGTGTAGATAGACTGATTTGAAGGCCACATTATAGTCCACACAATAAGCAGTCCAAGTGACTGATATCCGTGCGGAAAGGTCATGCTTTGCCTTCGAGCGTGTACGTGCTGGTTGTTACGAGCTTACACTGCCTCACTGTTATGATATAAAGGTTCCCCTTATTTACCGCTTGAGAATGATATCTTTTACTCAATAAATCTACTCACAGAGACTTATCCAGACTACTAAGAACCAACAAGCCGTCCTTTCGGCACAAACGTTGACAACAAAATCTCTAAATTCGTCTTAGCCTTTACAAACATGTGTTACGACATTACTTGGACGTCCGAATGGTGTAGAATGACGCTCACTCCAAAGCACACAACAAAGGAGATCCTACGTTGCAGAGAATGGTATGAGAATGGTGGTCGGTGCCGAGTTGGTCTAATACCTTCGTCCCGAGTAGACAGAGTACGTGGTTGCTCGGAATGTAGACGTCGTCCCGCCTGGCCGGTGGAACCACAGCGACCAAACTCCGCGCAGCGGGACTTTCCCATGATCCCGAGACACGATGGCCAGTATCCACAACCATACATCCAGGCCGCAGGACCTCGTCCCCAAGGCGGATATCCCCAAGGTCATCATGCAGGTCCACCACCTCAAGCTCGGCAAAGTCCGCGTATGGATACTGAACAGCGAGACTCACGGTCTCGACGAAGCTCACGGTCCCCGGAATATGATTGGGATTTATATGCTGATCCAAATCTTCCGGGGCTGGATCGATGGAACGCCCAGGCTTCTCATTATAGTAGAGAGCAGCAGAGGGCATGGTACGAATGGTATCGTCGTGACATGTGATAATGCTGATGGGTAGAGCCAAGTAAAGAGGTGGTGAAGTTTGGCGAATATTGGGTCCTTGACTAAGTATGGGTAGTAGAGTAAACTGCTATAGTGATTGGTAGGGAAGGCAATCTTACTCAAGGAATATAGGGCGATTAATGAATGGACTCTTTTACTTACCTGAGCATGAAACAAACTTGAAAAGGACGAGCAAGATTCGCGGTCAGGAAAGTTTTGGAAACCGAACTCTGACCGCGTCTTCCGTAGTGTACGTGATCAGCGCCAGACTTCTCTATGTAACCACTCGCAGAAACCATCTAGGTGGAGGTGACCGCAAGCATTCCTAATCGTTTCGACATGGAGAAACTTGTGGTATGTACCGCTTACGGTAGCGAATGGAATCACCCTACTATCTTCTGGGCAAGCCCTGCGGTTTTACGATTCTGTGACCAGAGAGTATCGGTGAAAAAGAAGGTCGATTTAGCCATTTCTTTTTGTACATGGCATTTCGACTGGATGGAATGGTGACGAGAGAAGCAGTTCTCTTTCTCTCAGCCATCTGCCGGGCTACTCCTTTGTGTCTTTCTAGGTCCGAAGTATAAACCCAAGCTCTTTTGGACAGACATTAGCTCAGTTATTTATGCGAAAGTCGGGCAGGTTGACGTAGCTGTATGGAGCATTCCGCTTTGCGGGTGTCTGAACAAAGAGGCCTCCGTGCCGATGACGCTGACTGATGTTCCGTACGGCTATGCTCCCACCACTTTTGCGCCCCATCACTTCGCTCGGGCAATATTCTCTATCCACGCCTCCTGATACTCCGCCAGCGACGAGAAGATGCCGCGAGACCCTTTGATCGGGCTTGTGGGCAAGCCTTCAAGCGGGAAGAGCACCACCCTCAATAGGTAAATCATTGAATGCGAAGGCTACAGATATGACTGGCCAGCCCATTGACCATTGTACAGCTTGACCGATGCCACGAGTAAAGTAGGTACGTTCTCTTTGTCATACCAGCACTTTGAAGGAATCTCGCTGACAAGTCCAAAGGAAACTATCCTTTCACAACTCTGACCCCCAACCGCGCCATCGGCTACCTACACCTCGACTGCGCATGCTCCAGATTCAATCTCCAAGCCCAATGTAGCCCAAACTACGGATCGTGTCACGAGGGACAAAGGAGTGTGCCTATAGAATTACTGGACGTGGCTGGGCTTGTGCCTGGAGCCCACGAAGGAAAGGGTCTAGGAAATAGATTCTTGGACGATTTGCGGCATGCCGACGGGCTGATACACGTGGTGGATGTCAGCGGGAGCACGGATGCTGAGGGTGAGTCCGCTGTCTCAGACAACAGGCAAGGCTGAGGACGAGGGAAAGTGAAACACAAGGCTGATACCCAAATCTAGGGAAGGCGACGAGGGGCTATGATCCAAGTCAGGATATCGTGTGGTTGCGAAGCGAGATCGTGAACTGGATAAAAGGAAACTTGATGGAGAAATGGTACATCATTCGCGCCTAGCAACTGACTGCACACACTGACCCCATCACTCAGGGGTGGAATCAAACGTCGGCATGTCGCCGTAAGTAAGTCATTTTCCTAGATTTGTTAAGAAAATCCTTAGATAGAATCTGACTCAAGATTTTCACCAGAAAACACGCCAGTGCAGACACTTCAGAACCAATTCTCAGGATATGGAAGTACGAGCAAAACGGTAGCGCGATGTCTAGATAAACTCGCCATTAAAGAACCACTCGAACTGTGGTCGGATGAGACGATCGACAGAGTCGTGAACGCTTTTACAGATGAAAAATTTCCGACAGTGATCGCATTGAACAAAATTGACCACGCCGATGCCGATAAGGTACAACCTGTCTTCGTTACACTCTTGCCATCGCACCAGCTAACAGATTCCAAAGAACATCGCCAAAATCTCCAAAATTCAGCCACCTTCCTCTATTGTGCTCACTTCCGCCATCTCAGAAACATTTCTCCGTCGCCTCGCCTCCCAAAATTATATAAGTACATTCCCGGCTCCGATTCCATCTCCACACGCGAAGATCTGATCGAAGAAGGCGATCCCACAGGCGGGAACCTGAAAGAAATGGACGAGAAACTCCGAACGCGAGTCGAAAACTGTAAGGATATGGTTCTTTACCGTTTCGGCAGCACGGGTGTTGTTGAGGTTCTGAGGAGAGCGGGAGAACTGCTTGGACTGGTAGGGGTTTTTCCAGTGAGGAATATCCATTCGTTCGGAGCTGGAAGTGGGATGAAGGGTGGCGGTGAGGATAGGGAGCAGAAGGTTTTCAGGGATTGTGTGCTTGTTAAGAAAGGAACAACTGTTGGCGAGGTGGGGAGGAAAATCATGGGCGATGTTCCCATCGCTTTTGTAGAAACTGTTGGTGGTGTGAGGGTCAGCGATGAGGATACCGTTGAAGTCGGTAGAAACGATGTAAGTGTCGCTCTGTATCCCTTTTTTACCGTCGTGTTTACTAGTATCCGAATTACTGATATCGTGAACATAGATCCTCTCATTCAAAGTCGGCAGGATTTAGACAGACGAGAGCACTTCTCAGTGGGCAATCTAGATCCACCGCAGCGAGAGATCACTTCCTCAAATTGCTCAACGACTAACCACAGCACTTATCGACTTTCGAAGCGCGGGATATCCAATCACGGCAGGATAGACGCGCGGTATCTATAGACCAACTCTACATCGCTGGCTGGCTTCAAGAAGCGATCCTGCTGTTTCTCCATTTCCGCAGGTCCGCGAATTGGTAAGATATTAGAGAGCATCGCATGTCAGGCACCAAGGCTGAGTTGAATATCATGCTCCAAGCACATAACGGCCAGAGCTTGATTGCGCCATGCCATCGCGTCGCAAAACATATCCAAGATCATCGGACTCCAAACTGACAAAGCAGAACATTAAGCCATTACCAAATAATCTCGCGCTCGTACTTTTTCATCAAATATCCTGTCGGATCTTCCTCTTTGACATGTGCCCAAGCTCCCGCGAAATGTAGCATAAAGACACCGCGCTCGAACATTTTTTGATCCTTGTCGTAGCAGGGTATCTCTTCCGGGAAAGCATTCATCTTCCACTGGGGAATCATGACGAACTGGTTGCTCATGAAGGAGGACTGGAACAAGATGTCGCGCATGCAATCCTGTTCGGAGAGCTGGTGCTCGTAGGTTGCATTGGCCTTGTGATATTCCGCGACGCGGTTGATGAATGTGTGGGAGCGGGGGCTTGCGCGGGTGAGGAAGGAGCCTGCGTTGAGTTCGAAGCTGAGTGGAGTTAGTTCTTCATCTTTGAAAGTTGAGAGGAATATTAGGGCTAGCAAGGCTGATACCAGCACGAACCCTGACAGTGAAGTAAGGGAGCTTTGTAAAGGACGACGCCTCCTGCGCCTACCGCTATTCAAAGAGAAAGAAGTTGCATACCAATCCGGCGTGAAGATGTAATCCACGGAATCAGGATCTGTGGCATTTGCCAACGATTCCGCGAGGATGTCCTCCACTTTGATATTCGTGTTGGTGATCAGGGTATCAAAATCCATCCACCAAATCCAATCGTGCTCGCTCCCGTTGATCACCTTCTGAACCATGTCGAATTTATGCCACATCATGCCCCGATGATTATTCGATTCATAGTCGATGTAGAAATCGTAACCATTCTTCTTCGCGTAGTCTGCAATCTTGGAGTAAGTCTCGGCCCCCCCTTTTTTTTCTCTCTCTTCGAGATGTAGGCACGTCCATACGTACAAGCTTTGTTCTTGAGGGAGAGATGCGTGTACGATTTCTGCTCCGTGGTGAATGTGACGATGGCTATTCTGCTTTCATTCAACGGTCGGAATCCTGGCAAGGCTCGTACGGGTCTCACGATCCGGCGCACGTCATCCGTCACCGATTTCGTTTCTGCGGCTTCGAATCGGAAGAAGAAGAAGAAGAGTAGGAGTAATGGGACGGCGATGAGGGCGAGTCGGGAGGGATCGAGGTATCGCCGTGGGAACGCGTGCTTGATGGGGGAGTAGGGCTTCTTGTTTGGTTGATACATGGTAGGTAGGTAGGTAGCTACCACAATCTATTGATTGGAAGATGGGAATGTGAGCATCGTACTCTACCGCAGGTTGACGTGGCGTGGAGGAAGAAATGAGGGATTCAAGGAGACGAGGGGCGCGAAAGTGAAGTGAAGTGAAATTGGCAAGCAATCGGAACGGTGCGAGTCGGATCCATCACGAGAGACCCGTTAGTGGGCTCGGGCCCAAGGATTACAGGCTGTCAATAGGTAAAAACGGAGTCCGCCCGGGTGTTCTAGGCTGATCTGGGGGTAGCACGCTGCATGACCCGAGGGTAGCTCGGTGGAGTGAGTGGTTGACGCAGGACGTTGTGAACAACGCTGTGCCATTCTTCGACCGACGTGTCGTTCGATGAAGGCGGTAATTTGGCGGGAACCACTCCAGCGGCCGGATTCCATATGCTCGTACTGATGATTTCTGAGGACAGGGTACGAAATGCAGTCTTGTTGGTGTGAATGGTGGGAGGTTTGCGCGTGAGTCGTCGCAACATTTGTGTCGCGGTCTAAATATAGATAGACCTTGGAGGAAACGTGGGGAAAGGAAACCCTGATCCCGGGATCGATCTGTGGTGATCTGCCGGTCCGTAAGGCTGGTGGAAGGGGAAAATGATACAAATGACAAATTACTTATGGGCGATGACCAACTCTATCCTTGCAAATTATGGCATACTACGTAATACGTATAGCAGCAGTACAGCTATCCGAACCTGTCGGCCGGTCGTATTTTGGAAACGAGCTTTGATCGTATTCATGATCCCCAAGGGATTAGGAGCGACATGATTCATGCTTTTTCAGTCAGCACTTTCTGTTCGACTGAGCCCGCAACATCTGTAATGGCAACAATCATCTCTTAATTAACACTTACTGATCACTCTTTCGTACGCTAGATCATCAATAGTTCTCGTCATGGTCACCTTCTTCAGATCCTACAACAAGTAACCCTCCAACGCATTTTCGAGTCCCAAGTTGCAGAGCTCCCCCTCGGAGCCAATGATTTCCCCGGATCATTTGTCCCACACAAAGGAGTCATTGCACAACTGCAGCAGTATACGTCGAAACACACTCATTCCATCAAAAATCCCTAAATCCTCAGCCCTTCAGGACACACATAAGTAAATTTAAAACAAAACGAGACTAAGGGAAGTCGCTCTAGTCCAGAAAACATTGTCTTACCGACATAGTTCGGTCCCTTCCCTTTTGCCCATCTCCCAACCACGCTATAGCCTGATTAAGCAACCGGGACTCCTGCTGCCTAAATATCCACAACTTCCGAGCGTCCAAAGTCTTCAAGTTCGATTCTGCTGGAGATTACTAGCTGTGCCCTCCTTTTTGCGCCAGTCGAGTGATATTTTGATTGTGTAGGTGCTGCGAATTTCCGTGGTAAAGGGTTAGTTGATGTGGAGGCACGGCCAAGATCATCTGATATAAGTTCAATGACGTTGAGAGTAGTAACCTCACGGCTTTTGCTCAGATCAGGTTGATGTTGGAAAGAAAAGTGGACTTGGATTTACGTTCATTGATCAGAGCGGTGCCTACGAAACAAGAATGCGTCACACGAGCGATTCCAGAAGATTGTACTCCTGCATCGGTATATTCTGCCAACCACTCTCTCTCCGTCATAGTTGCTGCTCAAAATCTTTCCCATCAGCCGACTTAAACCTTTTCGTTGCCAACGACTTGAGTCTCAGGGAAACTATCATCATCCAACCCACCTGTAGCCTTGCTTGTGTTCCCATCCAGTGCGGAAGAAGTGTGACCCGTCAAATCTCCTCGTTCCCGTTTTCGACTCTCATTGTAGCCATTCCTTGTCTTCCAAGCCGGTGTACCTACGTATTTAATACCCTCCGGATCCTCAAAGATAGCAGTGACCACCTCAAGAGGCTTACCAGCAGTCTCAGGAAACATAAAGAAGACGTGGACAAACATGGCAACGCAGAAAACACCAAATATAATATAAGTGCGCCACTGAATGTTGACGAACGCGGGTGGGACGAAATAGCCGAGGGCGAAATTGAAAGCCCAATTGGCAGACGTCGCAAGAGCGACGGCCTTGCCACGAACGCGAAGTGGGTAGAGTTCGGATGGATAGATCCATGAGACTGGACCCCAGGTTGGTGCATATGTGGCCACAAAGAGGTAAGAGCAAGCGATGATTGCCTTCGATGGTGGACCCGAGACCTCGGTCGAAGCTTCTTTGACGCCATCGATACCATCAGGGCGATACACGCCGTATTTGCCCAGAATACCAGCATTGGCAAAGAGCCACACTGCCATAAGAAGAGCGCCGACGAGTAGTGTCGGTCGACGACCCCATCGATCGACATACAGAAGCGCTGGAACTGTCATGGCGACGTTGATGACATACTGGATCGATGAAGATACCAGCAGGTTGTTACCTGTCAAGCCAGCCATGGCAAAGACGTAGGTGATGTAATACATCATTACGTTCATACCGGTCAACTGACTCCAGATCTGTGTGAAGATACCAATATGAGTACGGTTGATCATGTTTGGCTTCAACAATTCCATGTAAGTGACGTCGGCGTGAAGTCGTTCGAGCTCGCAGTATTCCTTGATCTCCTCGTACTCTCGTGCGACAAACGGGTGGTTACGGTCTCCTTTGCCATGGACGAGTGCCAGGACGTCCAAGCACTCGTCCCATCGGTGTTTGCGGGCAAGCCATCTCGGAGACTCGGGCAAAAACATCATGCCAAAGAACAGACCAATAGCAGGGATCATCTGTAGTGCCCAAGGTACGCGGAAAGCGCTCCGGACATGTTAGCTTAATCCTTGGTGACAATGATATCGACTCACGCTGTGCCTTTGATGAAGGAGCAACCATAGCTTATGTAGAACATTATCATAATGCCCCACGTTATTGCCCATTGTTGCGCACCCACAAGCCGACCACGCTTCGTTGGTGGCGCAATCTCAGAGATGTATACGGGCACTTGGGCAGAACAGATTCCTACGCAAAACCCGTTGATGATTCGACCGACGATCAGCATGGCAATATTCTGAGAAGCTGACACGATGATAGAACCAATGACCCTGGTTTGTTGATCAGCTCGATTTTTACCCAAGTGAGATTAAATTGTTTGCTGCTCACCATATCACTGCGCCTGTCATGATCGCCTTCTTGCGACCAAGGATATCAGAAATGAATCCAGACACTATGGCAGCAAGCCACGAGCCTCCAGCCATCGATGCGGTGATACCTCCCTGAACGTTTGCTGTGGGACCCTGACATTGTCCAGGACCTTGATTGAAGTAGCACTGCAACAAATCAATGCGCGTACGATACTGTATTGCGGTCTGTCTTACCTTATATGCCTGAGTTCCGATGCTTCAGACTTCAGTCAGCAAGACTTCTTTGTTTCGACGTGCAGCTGTCTTACATGGCGCTCATCGATGAAATGTCGAAACCGAATAATCCACCACCGACGATTGCGATCGCAGCGATAACATAGTACTGAATGACCTCATTAGCAATAGACGTCTAGGTCGGGTTTGGACATGTCACATTGCCTATAACCACCATATCGAGAGCTGGTCAGTGATAGCAGATAGATGTGCCGAAGCTGGGAGGTCGTGTTCAGGATTGTGACATTAAAGATATTGCCCAGCTTCAAAGGCAGATTGATCCCTCTTATTGAATGAACCATGATCTTTTGCTCCGTGCGCCTGACACTGGGGACTTATAGCGAACATGTGCATTAGTCCGTCATAACCGTGTGGGGATCGCGAATCCTGGGGTCGTGGATGTGGAGAGCTTGCCTGACTGACTGCGTGCCAGTGACAGCACGGAGACTTCACCCGAGGAGGTAGTGATTGACACTAACTTTACCAATCATGTTGACGACCAGGTGTGAAAGAAGGCAATGAGATTTTGGTGTGAGTGCAAGGCCAGACACGCCGCTGAGCTCATTAGACAGATGGATCACCGATATTGTGTCGTCGGCCTATCAGAAGGTTCCAGACGGGAAGAGATTACGTGAAGCGGAGCGTGTGAAAAGATGGCGCAAGGAGGTATTCCATTCGAGAACTATTTGTGACTCGGAGACTCGACGAACATGAAAAGACACTCTGTTGGACGAGTGGAAGGTGAGCGAGAGGTGTGTTGTTGGCAACGAGGAAAGACTCGATCTGAGCGGCAACATGGTCACGCTTCGGGTAATAGTACCTCAGTTGCCCGTGCCGCCTCTCCTCCTCATTCTCCACGACACAGCGTCAAATTCACCAATCGACTTTCAGACACTTTCCGAATGTCTCTGCTATCTCTTTGAATTCCTCGTCCCTAAAGTCTAACGAGCGGTGATCTGACGCTAGACACCCGTGCAACTCCGTGTTCCGAACACCAGCCTGATCAAACATCCTAATCGGATATTATCTCCGCGAATGTAGGCGCGAGAATCTCGGTATCAAGCGTCTTCTATTGCAACAATTTAATCGCCTTCGTATTCTCCATCGGCTCGAGGACGTAAGGGGCAACTTATAGCGCTATAAGAATCAAGAAAAGATTCGACCTTTATCTTGCAAGCATGTAGGAAAAGGAGCTAGTATATAAGCACGTAATCGCCATGCTTTGGAGAAACGAGAAGCTAGAACGTAGAAGACTCTGCATTTGGCGTCCAATTACATCGGTCTTTCACCTGATCAAGACAGTAGCCACCTGGATTGGATGATACCAGCAGCATAGAATAGCTAGCCGATCTTTCTGTACATCAGGCTGATGTCCTCTATCAGGCACACCAGCAGCATAAAGACTCCGTCTCCGCAGTCCGCTTCGAGCCTGTTGTACTCGACCTAGTAGACAGCGAGTCTGGCGTGATGTCCAGCTCTCAGAATTCCTTCTTGTCCCCAACCATGTTTTCGATCCCGATATCTGTGAAGCAACTACACTTCGTAAAACAAGGTTGATCAATCCTGGCTTAAGCTTGGTTCCCCTACCTTGGTAATGCGGAGAAGAGGGAGAATGAATAAATAAACTCACTAACAAAACATTCCCTAGCTGAATCGCCAAGGAAAAGGAGAAAATCTCAACGTTTTGCTGGGTTATTGATGGTCTTGTTCACCTGGCTCTATTCTATATTAGCAGCGATTGCCTTCCGTTTGCGGCACCTTGTTCTACCACTGTTTCTAGTACATCATCTGCGAAGATTGGATGGCGGTAACTAGTAATTATGATGTACCCTACTTGAGAATGAAGTTCCAACAGCTGGATTGCGAGGAGTGTTTCTTCGTTTGCTCATAGGTAAGTACCTGCATGAGCAGTCAAAACACGGGAGTGAGCTGGTCCTAGACAAGATGTCTGATCATCGAAGGGTGCGACAATATACCTCAGACTGAAACACGATGTCTGACGTCAGTCATAAGAAGATCCCTGAGCCCATGTGGAGTGTCCTGCGAGAACCAAATGTGGTAGGTTGGAAAGGTGGAGCAGTTCAGTATCGAGACGAGACCTTCAGGCTGTGTCCCAGTGGAGTGGCAACTCGGTCTGCTGGATCCAATCGGGCATATTCGTGTGTAATGTTTGCGTGTCGTGTCGTCCACCCACGAGAATTTGGTCGTGTGGGGACGAGAATGCCAGCCCGTGATCCCGACATCGCGGTTGACAACGTTCCCTACGACCAAGATCTGAGTTTTGCTCACTATGCACCTTGACGTAAGATTAGCATTCGACAGGTCGTCCTGGGGAGTACAGCCGTCGGGCTTTACCCTTTGTTTACCGAGTAGACAATGACATGTGGACTGCCGGGCGGACTCGGCTTAAGCTTTACCATCCATTGTTTTGCCACGCATGAGCTTGGAGAGATTAGAGTTTAGCCTGGCACGGGAGATGGCGCCAGCCGTGCACTGTCACTGTCATTCCACGACTAACCTGTGGCCACGACGCTTCACAAACAGAAGGATTTGGGAAGGTTGCATGGCCGTGAAACACACGACACGGAGTACAGGTACGACCCGGCATGGATGTAGATTGCCAGCACTACTGAGATGGTGCGATTGTGGGATGGATTGGGATTGGGATTGGGAGACTAGTGAGAGCCTCAGGGAAAACCCAAGGCGCGGACGAGCCGGGACGACGGACTTCCCACCACGACAAAGGCAGTGCGGGGCATCGAGGTAGGCTTTGATATTGCCATACTGTAGGTGGTCGCATACGCAGTATAGTGTTGGAGCATACTAGGCACCGCCAGCGCCGAGGCCGAGGAAGTACAGTCTTCCTTCGTAAAGTCCCTCCAGCTGCGCCATGACCAGACCGTCGGTGCTGCTGTCCCATCGTTGTTGTGGTGCACCGCTTCACTGCTTCAAGTCGGGCCCATTCAACCCTGCTCCGGCCTGCTGTGTCTTGTCCAAGACTCGGACAAGGACAAGACATACCACAACACCCAAAACACCATTCCCACGCCCGCTCTCTGACCACGTCCATCGCTGCTCTCACCCAGCCCTCAGACTCCATCGCCATCGCCATCGCCATCGCCATCGCCATCTCCAACCTCCCCGCCTCGGCTCGTCCTTGGTACACTGCTACACGCTGCTCTCGCATGTCCGTTATCAGAGCTGAAATATCGCTACCTGGCCTAGGCTCCACTTCTCCCTCACGATAGCCCAAGGCTTTTCAGTATTCCACTGCGGCCACAATCCCACAACCATCCCGGTCCCTGTCACCACCTTTGCCGATATTGACTCGCCAATCAACCTCCCCTTCGCTGGGTACTCTCCGTCCCCAATCTCGACAGAGAAGAAGTGTGAGTCGAAGCATTCCATGTCCGTCCTTTCTAGCCTTTCCATTCACCTTCTATCCCATACTCAACTGCTGCTTTGAACAGCAATTCCGCTCGCTCACCGATGTCCGATTCGCCGCGTCCCCGACTTTGCCTCATACCTTCTAACATTTTGCGTCTAGATTGAGCTCCCTGTCGTCCTGGGAACTTTGCTCTTCGTTCTGCCTTTTGTTTCCACCGTCCACCCTCCCTCATACATGTCACCCGCACTTATGTGTTTTGGCCGTAAATCGCACGACCCCCAAAAGCTGAAGAATGAAGAGATTGAAAGAAGCATCCGGGCGGACAAGAAACGCCAAGAGAAGGAGATCAAGCTTCTACTGCTAGGTACGAGCCATGGGCACGGACCTGGAACGTCGGCATGGCTAACACACGCTTCGAACAGGTGCTGGAGAGAGTGGCAAGTCAACAGTCCTCAAGCAGATGCGCATCATCAACACCGAGGGTTTCAGCAAGCAAGAGCGAAAGGCATGGCGCGTGACCATCTTCGACAATCTGGTCAATTCCTTTCAATGCATTCTCGGCGAAATGGAACACCTCGATCTGGCATTCGAGGACGAAAAAAACGAGGAGCATGGAGAATGGCTGAATGGGGATCCCTCGATCGAGCCAGAGCAAAGGTTCCCGCCCTACTCTCTGGAAGTCTTCCAAACCTTGTGGGATGATAAGGGTGTGCAGCTTGCTATGCTTAAAGGGCACGAGTACGCGCTGCATGACAATTTACGATAGTGAGTTGCGAGTGACGTTGCGCCTGGACGGCTGCTGACCAGCCCGCAGTTACATGGAAGACTCTGGGGGTCTGGAACGCCTTTACGAGCCGAATTATTTACCAACCGATCAAGACATTCTTCGCGCAAGACTGAGAACGACAGGCATCAGTGAGACAATCTTTAACATCAATCAGTTCACATATCGCATGTTCGACGTTGGTGGACAACGGTCGGAGCGAAAAAAGTGGATACACGTTTTTGACAACGTCCACGTGGTTTTGTTTCTGGTCGCCATCAGCGGTTACGATCACGCATTAGTGGAGGACAGGAACGGCGTCAGTGACGTACTTCCATCGCGGTGAACTCAACGCTGACAAACGGCAGAACCAAATGCACGAAGCATTGATGCTTTTCGAATCCATCGCCAATTCGAAATACTTCGAACGCTCGGCCCTTATTTTGTTCCTGAACAAGATTGATCTGTTCCACGAAAAGGTCAAAAGCGAGCTGAGCCCCATCAACAAGTGGTTCCCTGATTACAAGGGAGGGATCAACGACGTAGAGAAGGGAAAAGAATTCTTTTCTCAAAAATTCAGGAACCTGGTGAGAACGCCGGACAAGCAAGTATACGTCCATTACACCAACGCCACCGACACGAACCTTCTCGCGAGAACAATGTCATCGGTGCAGGACATGATTGTGCAGCGGAATCTGCGAAATCTCATTCTCTAGTGCGGTGCGCCGCTCGACTGCTGGCAAACGGTAGACGCCACTTGCCCTCCCGCTCAGTTTGACGTGATGGATCAGCGACGAGGCTCTACCTACGCTCCACGTACCCTCACGACGTAACGACCGACTGAACAAAGCGCACTGGACACGCGGCGCTCTTTTTTTTTCCCCCATGACTAATTGAAGAGCTTTTGTACCAGATGTAGAAACCTCAGCGTAGGATTAACGGCGCGCTTTTGCCCCCATCTTGGCGTTGGACGGTGGGACGTTGGGAACGGACCTGTTGGTGCTTTGGGCGAGAGTAGGTCTGCGAGCATGCGAAGCCGGTAATGGGGATTATTGCGGATTTTGCCATGTGTTCGAAAGCCGATATGTGAGGAATGTCTGGATATTATGTTGCCTGAACGAACGAACGAGCCTCGGAAAGATACTACTGCATGATGAGAGCCGAACCGGCAAGGGCTTGGGAGGAAGAGGGATCAATTCATGGAACACGCACACACAATCTCACACCATGTGTACTGTGAGTACTTCGCTTGCCGTGTCCACTGACAAGCTTGCAAGTTCTTTCTCCTCGGTTTTGCTCATCCGCCTCCTCTCATATTCCCTTCGTCGCCGTCGTCGTCATCCTCCTCTCTCTGAGGCCCGATGCTTCGGCCCACCTTTTCCAGAATGCCTTTTCATCGCGTCTGTTTCAGAAAGGCCCAGAAATCACTTACTACTTTCTGCACAAGGTATCGATACGGGAACTTGTCTGTACTGGTAATCGCGACAAAGCTGGCAATACCCGCATGGGACAGGACAACGAATTCGAACATCGCCAAGGCTCGACTACACCATTCACTGCACGAAGCACAAGCTGGAATTGGAACAGAATTGATTTCAAAAGTAACCGGCGGTAGGCGTTGTGATGCTACTGTGCACCAGCTTTCGACCATATTCAGTACCAGCTTGGTACCATCATCGACCTTCTCCCTCTTGGCGAATCCGGTCTGGTAAAGATTTTTTGGGTAATCATCTCTCTACTCTTTTCTCGTGTAAATCATCATCCCTCTTAATACACCATTATTCTTTGTTCTTGTTTGTATATCCATTCTTGAAGACCGCCATTGTTAGCAACAATGTCGGTACAGACAAGGGTAGGGCGACACTCCCTTATCCCATGATTGCACTATCCTGATCAAATCAAGACCCGCATGACCAATCGACTGGCCACATCAGACAACCCATCTCCAACACTAAGTAGCATGATCCAGGACCCAAGGCCGAAGAAAATGCTGAGCACGAGTAAGTAAGTGTCCATGCTCATCTCATCTCGTCTCAATTCATCTCATCCCGTCCCATACCTCGCTCTTGGACTCGACCAGCCATGTATTGTGATTTCGAAAACACAAGAAGCAATGCCAGAACAAAGAAAGAAAATACTCACAGATTGACGAGTGAAAGACCCAAGTCGACCACCGATCCGCTCAAAACTCTGCGGATGTCAGTTCCACCGACCATCATCCGAGTCAACATCCCAGATGATGCCGTCAGCATCGGGCTCACCTGCAGCTGGTTTGTACGGCTTGCCATGTTCCGCCGCCACATCGAATGCAAAGTTGCTGGTGGGTTTCTTTGCGTCCTCTCGGACCTTCCGCTCCATGCGGTCCTTGACAAGCTCACTGTAGATAAAGTAAGTTTCCGACACGAAGGCTCTGGTGGGATTGTGGCGATGCAATCCACTCTTGACGAGCTTCTGCATTTGGGTCCCGCTCAACAGGTTGAGAATCTCTCGGGGTCCGGACCTATCTTTCGTGAGGAGGTTCTTGTAGAGCTCCAACTGGCCTTGAAGACGCTTGACGCGCGCTTCCAAAGGATCAGATCTGCGCTCGGAGAGCTCCTTCTCCAGGTCGGCGTTCTTGTCATCAAGAAGCTCGATCAGCTCCTGGGCGTCGCTGAGCTCCTGCGACATGGCTTCTGATTGATTTTGAGGTTCAGACACAAGGTATGCCGAGGACCGATCCGAAATGGTGGCTTGCATGACTTTGACAGTGTCTTCAAGTGTCGCATTCTTAGCCTCGAGAGTCTTAATCTGGTCGCCGAGTTCATTGTTGCGCGCAGTTGAAGTGGCCAATTGCGACTGTAACTTCTGGGATTGTAGTCGGCTGCGCACGTCCCCAGGCGT
The DNA here is from genome assembly GCA_007735645.1 of Venturia effusa. Taxonomy (NCBI): domain Eukaryota; kingdom Fungi; phylum Ascomycota; class Dothideomycetes; order Venturiales; family Venturiaceae; genus Venturia; species Venturia effusa. The sequence continues at coordinate 718,256 of CP042198.1, forward strand.
CAACCCATTTTCGATTGCAAGTCCGGCGAAGTCGTCGGCAACCTTTGTGTCTGCGACTGCAAGATGATCAGCGATCTGAAAATAAGATGGACTTCCAAACCGAGATATGTATCGCTGAATCTCTGGCAATGTTGGTTTTGAGAATTGCTGGAAATTGAGCGATATCGATTTTCAGACGGATGACAGGATTCGGGACTCGACTTACCGCGCTCAGATTTTAGTTCGGCGTTCTTCTTTGAGAGTCGAGCGATTTCCTGCTTCAAATGGACGACTTCGGTCCGCAGCTCCCAGATGTCTGGAAGGTTCTTGACCTTTTCGGCATACTCGGCACAGAACTAGAAGATCAGCTGGATCATGAAAGTCAATTCCTTGATCACGATACCTGGTGCTCTACTTGCAGGGCTTGGTGTTTTTCCGCAATTTCATCCTTCTCCTCCTTCATAGTGCATAGCTCTCCCACCGTCTTATCCAGCTCCTCGAAAACCAGGTCAACCTCAGCGGAGTCAGGGCAGTGTTCGTGTTTTTCCTGCAGCTGAGTGTGGGCATCATTAAGGTCGCGCACCTTCAGATCGAGCTCATGGACTCGCTGTTGTAACTTCTGAATGCTTCGGTCCCCTTGAGCGTTGGTCTGCTTTGCGTGCTCACGGTCGGTCACAGCCTGCTCGTTTGCGCCTTTAATCTTGGCGGCGGCCTTCTCGTGCTCGCGAATCTTTCCTTCCATGCCCTTCTTCTCAGCCAGGACGAGTCCAAGACGCATGGATAATTTGGAGACCTGCTGCTGCAGATTGGCGATGAGATCGCCTTTGCTATTAGCCACATCTTGTGAAATTTTGACCTGTTGGTTGAGGGCCTTCTGTTGGTCGTGTTGGAAGTGGTCGCGCCACACGGCAAGAGCATTGTGTAGGTTGGCACGCTCGAGAGTCATGACCTTTCCAAACTGATCATAAAGCATATTCTTGTAGTCGTCAAAATTCTTGGACATCATGGCTTCCGAATTGGTAGCCAACATGATCAGAGAATAGAATTCTCCTTGGAGGAGGCTGAGCATCTCCACTGTGGTGGTGTCGTTTGTCTTTTCCATCTCAGCGCGGATAAGATTCATTAACTCCGTGTAATTAGTAGACGTCTCCGTAGTGACCTTGTCGATGTTTGTCCGATGCTTGTGAAGCAGAGTAGGAAACTGTTTCTCCTGTTCGGCAATGATGTCTACTTGCTCAACCAGAAGATTCATCTCCTCGGGCGAGTGACGGGGCAGGTCACTGAAGTCTCGGTTAGCTTACTTCATCCGAACGCCCTCGCTTCGACATCAAATGCGACAATTTTGGGGCAATCACGCTATTTCATGTTGGCAGAAAATCAGCCATGCTGATCGAGATTGATCCAGATATGACAAGAAAAAGACGATGCTTGCCTCAGATGAGATGAGAGTGAGGATGACTTACACAACGGCGGTATTGGCGTGCGCGTTGAAGGGCACACAAAGTGAGCCATATGCATTGAGAGTCTGAACAAGTGGCCCCATGTTTGGTGGCGGTTGCTGCTGCTGGAGGAACATGGCATTGATAGATCCATCGCCACCTCTAAGTGATGGGCGCTGCGCGGCATCAATATGACCGTTCATCCTGTCGCCGAAGACGGCAATGCGTTGCGTGATGGGATGAGCGAGAATGACTGGAGCCAACGATGACTGACAATGGTGAGGGGTAGGTACTACTTGAGTAGCTGAAGTGGAGTGAGTTGTGTGGGGTTGGAGGAAAGAGCAGTGAAGGAAGTGAAGCCAGTGAAGGGAAAGAACGACCACAACCGAACAAGCCTACACTAGCGTGATTTGACCGCGAAGCCTAAGACCATTGGTGCATCGGGATTTCGGAGTATGCTGGAATCGAAGCGTCGGTTATTCAGGCTGCCATCAAATTTTCAAGGTGAAAGTCCAGGCTTTTGGGGAAGATGATTATCTTGAGAACAGCTTCGAGCAGTTTGTCCAAGGTGGCATAAACCATGGCCGTGCAATCTCATCCCAATCGTTTCATTATGTGTGAGAGAAACTTACGATAGCCGACTAAGCAAGCGAGTCCAAGTAACGTGCCCCTTATCGGATATCATGCCTTGCTTCTGAACGCCTAAAGCGCATAAAAGAGCGAGACCAAACTCGGGTCAGAGCCGTCAAACGCCCGATAACGAAAGTGCCACTCGCCGGGCTCCATCTGATCAAGATCACCTTGCATCGTTTGGTCCGCCCTCGCCACCTTCACCTTCTATCTCTTTCGTCAGATAGTCCGCACCCTCGGCATCCTCATATTCCTGCACACACTCCATGACAACCCTTCTTGCCTCATCGAATTCCCCTAGTCCTCCTTCAAACGGCTTCTCTCGCTTATACTGCTCCAGGAATGCATTTCGCTTCCTCAACCGGTCATATTGTGACACTATCCGCCGACACAAACTCGCAATCCCAGTGTGGTTAGCTAACATGAGTCCACTTACTCGATGGCTCGTCGGTATATATGGCGATTTCCGAGTGAGGGCGACTTGGATGGAGGCCGGACCCCAGGGAATGAATTGGGCCAGATTTCGCTCTCGGATACGGAGCAATGATTTGTGCACGTCCGTTGGATCTGCTTCGCCTTGTATGATGTCGAGTACAGAGATATAGCATGATTTCTTGTTCGGTGTCATGGAAACCATGCGGTTTTTCGGTTGAAGGAGGCGTCTCATGACGTCCAGAACTGTGGTCTTTCGTACTGTCTTGGCTGCATCGACATTCGAGGATGTGAATGGCGTATATGAGGTCATGAGGAAATGGCATCGTGGGGTCGGTATCAGAGATGAGACAATGCTGCAAAGATCGTTGTGCATATAACCAGGATATCGTAATGTCGTCGTGCTAGCGGACATGACTGTGCTCACAAGTTGGTTCGTTTGTTGTAACGAAGGCTCCTGGACGTGCAGTCGGTCTGCGGCTATTCTCGAGAGCGCTCCATTATCAAGAACGACCTGTGTCATGATTAGCCACATCCAATACCACTTTCATGGAGATCCGTATCCATACTCACCACTGAATCCGCATTCTGGACCAACCTTCTCATAGACAAAAGACTGTTATAAGGATGCACAACAACATCACTCGCATCCTGGGTGTTCGGAAAGACGGAATATGTCTGGATCAACTTCTTCGGGAACCGGTCGTTCAACCTTTCCAATAGAAAGCTGCCCAAGCCACTTCCCGTGCCTCCAGCAATGGAATGTAGCATCATAAAACCTTCCAGAGAGTCACTGCCATCGGCCTCTCGATCGATCATATCCATGACATCCTCCTGGACCTGCTCGCCCATGGCGTAGCCAGCTGCCCAGTTATTACCCGCCCCTGTTCCTTCCTTATGCACGTAGAAGTTCTCAGGATTGTAGATATTCTTGTATGCGCCAGTTTGGATGCCGTTTATCACTCGCGGCTCCAGGTCGAGGAGGATGGCCCTGGGAATGTAGCGTGTATCGTCGGACTGGTAGAAGAAGACATCTTTTCGATCACCACCTTCTGTTGCGAAGTCTTCGAGGTTGCCGTCTTGATTGATGCCATGTTCACGGCAGAGCTGTTGCCAGAATTCGCTGCCGACTATTCGCGCATTAGTAATGTCTTGGAGAGCGCTTCTTGTTTGGACTGGAGATCTAGGTTGGAGGACTGTCGTCGCGTGTGGCTTGCAGTGATCTGAATGAGGACTGACCACTATTGCCGCACTGGCCTGCTTGGATGGTTATGATTTCTCTGGGGACATGTCAGTTGACATCGTTTCATCAGGTCCGTCGTTCAATTACCGTGGCATGTTTGTTCATAGAAAGTTTGCTCTCCTCTCGGCTTTATTGTAGTGGGGTTGAGCTCAGAAGTCGCGTCCAACCTAACGCGTTCAAACAAGCGAATCAAGCGTGTTCCTTATAACATAAAAGCACAACACATGAGATAGACAAACACCGGTGTCTTGCGGATTGTTGAACAAGAATGATCGATTAAACCAATTAGACCTCCCACAGTCGCTATCTATGCTGAGTAGAAACACATATGTACATACAGGCATGTAGAATCATGGGTATCTCAAAACTCCTACTCTTACAAACCACAAAGGAAAAACATTCCCAACACTTCATAGAGCGACCCTAAAACATTTCTCCGTCTGGTGACGTCCGACCCCAAGGCCTTGGAGACTTTTCCTCCCTAGGAGTTGCCCATTTCTCTGCGTGTGCCTTCCCTTCGTCGTCACTGTCATCCCCACTGAATTTGTTTCCTTCATTTCGCTGCTGAATCTCATTTGGTAAAGTTGCTTCGGGACTGGGCGTCGGCAGGCCTTCATCGCCACGAAGCCGCGCAACACTCTTTGAGAGCTCAAACACTTCCCGGCGAAGTTGTTGGACCTGCGTCTCAAGTTCCTTGCGAATTGTGCGCTCATACCGCAGCGCATTGTAAAGCGGAGCTAGCTGGTCGTAGAGAAGCGGCGACGGCACTACCTCCTCCAAGCTTGCAGCGTGGGCTTGATGGACTGCTTGGCTCATTGATGGTTGTATAGTTTGTGCAGGACCGCGTGAGATCACATCGGGGTCTAATGGTGAGAAACGACCTGAGAAAGGCAGATACAGTGATGCCGGACTTTGCGAGGATGGTGCTACCGATGTGGAGCTGGTCTGGGCGTGCTGATCTGGTGATTTATTTCGCTTTCGAGGAACTGCATCTTTAAATTCCAACATGGGTTCATTGCGGCTACTGTTTAGCGATGAATGACTCCTCCTTTGAATTGGAGCTTGATCGATAACAAATGGTTGCAAAGTCTTCTGCTGTGTTGCTTCCTGCAATGACAAAGAAAGGTGCTGCATATTAAATTCCAAATGTGAGAGACGAGCTTCAACCACGCTGGCATGCTTGTCTATGGAACTAGGCTCCATTGCCTTGGAGCCAAAATCGAAAGCATTGACATTGTCTGCACGGAAGGACGAGTCCGTTTTAGCAAACGCATCGGAGACTTCGCTTGTCGAACCATGGGCCGAAGCCACAATGGTGCTATCATCGATTCGGCATTCCCGATCTGAGATGGTCGATACACGGCGATCATTCTCAAATCGCTGCATCATCATATGACTAGTTCGCCAGTATCTGATCTCTGAGCTTCGTCTTCGTGAACCTGTGTCCTGCCCCTGCGCTGTGGACAATTCTCTCAAAGCGCTTGAACTACGAGACCTGCGCTTCGGGTTCTCGAGCTTGCCACTTGTAACTGCCAGTCCTATGTTTGGACTCGATAGACTTTGTCCTTGATTTCGTGTACTTGAAGATATGGGATGGAGTTCTGAGCTACTCCACATTGTGCGCAATAACGCCGCATCATCGGGAGAAAGAACTATGCTGGGTAGGGTGGCTCGACGACGATGTACTCTGGGTTCGGTTTCAAACGAGAGGTAGTTGCTGGGTGAGGCCGACGGATCGGGAGCATTGATGTTCATGGGGAAAGGGAGGACGGGGGGAGTCATGACGGGACGTGAAGGATAGTCGCGTGAAGGCTGACTTCGCAAAGGATGTTGTTTGCGAACTTCTTCATGGCTTCGAATTGATTCGAATTTTGTCGGCGTGCTTGGGATAGGCTCCTACGTAGTATCAGAATAAAAGCCACAGAGAGAATGACGCGACTTACACTACGGGAATGTTCGTGTTTGGGGCTAGGACCTGGGATAGGAGACAATGGCTTCGACTGGGTCTTCTCTTTGCGCCCAAAAACCTTGCGCAAGACAGTCCTAATTGTAGCGCTACGTCTTTTCTTTTTCGCATCCATTTGGCTCAGTGGAGACGATCCAATTGTGCTGTCCCTTTGGTTTAGTCTCGGGTCAACGGGAGTGCTCAGGACCTGTGAATGAGCTTCATCCAGCGTCACCTGCGATGAGCCTTGATGGTGAGGGTGAGATGAAGATTCTCTTCTGTGGTCGTCGTTTGTCGAGACCGCCAATCCATGCGCCTGTTCTTCTGCTCGTTCTTTTTTCTCATTCTCTGCCTCGAGCGACACGATATGGGAGTCAAGTTGATGTTGAGAGCACGCATCAGGAACGCCTTCCACCCAGGTAATGGGTTCGGGAAGAGGTTTGGTGATCTTGGTGTTGCTGCGGCGGACAGCCGCCGCGGCCTGGCTCCTTGTCTCATAATCACCTTCTCGTTCGTCGATGGAACAAACCCCTTCTGGTGGAACCATGTTGAGATGAATGCTCGGGACAGTCGCAGACGCCATGCAGCCCGGTGTACTCCAAAGTAAATTGGCGTGTAACGAAAGGCGCTCCACGCCCTAGAAGTACATGGTCAAGGAACGACTCTCCCGGGCATACTCTGCAGCGAGACGGATCAGTACATGTTCGTACTATTCGGAAGGTGTTTGGTTTCGTACAGCGGGCATCCACAAAACCACCTCTCGATTACGCCGGCTTGAATTAAAGACGAAGGAGTGGCTTGATTAAGGTGGACGAAGAAAGAGAGGATGAGGAAAAGAGATAGAGGGCCTTGGACTGTGGGGCATGAACTCGAATAACTCCATCATCACGGTGGTGGGATGCGGGGAGTCTTATTCTGCTGGCACAAGCAGTGTGAGGAAATGAGATGGAGCCAGGATATGTCATGTCTGTATCTAGCGGAAAGCCATGCACAGCCAGAGCGGGTCATCATCCTGGCAGCTTTGGACGGTCGTGGCAGGCCATGCTATCGGCTGGTGGTAAAGGTTGTGTGTGTGTCGAGTGTCGACGTTTCAGCTTCTCCAAATTTGGAGTATTGAGTCGACGGAGAAATACCCAAAGAGCTAGTGGCGCTCGGCAGTCCTGTCGCTTCTACCGTAGGACAAGGCTTCGCTGGTCGATGGCGCATAGAGCGGGTAATTGGCCATTGGCCCGCCAGCGATTCCCTGCGGGTGAGGCTCTAAGGTTCACATCGAGGGACAAGTTGTTGGTGATGGTGGTCCTGCCTGCTGTCGAGTGTCGCCGGAACACCGAGACCGAGGCCATCTGCTGCCACCGTTGCGACGCTCAGAAGAAAGCTTCGAACATGCAGTCTCCTCCAGTGGCTTTTGACATGTCCGCAGAGCACAATCTGCTCCCAAACGACAGGAACTGATGATCAAGGATCAGAGCTACTGTCTAGTAAGATAAGAGTACCTTACCGTCCACACAGCTACGGCTTCTCGGACGGACCGCAGAGGCTAGTTCTGACAAGACCGGCCAATATATCGTAGATTTAGTGCCAGCATTACTCCGAGCGTGCTCGTGCTGGTATCTCTCAGATCTCGTTGGGCTGTCTCCGCCTCATCGTCGAATCGAATCGCGTTGGAGAACGACGGATTTCGATGCGTTGTACGTTGTCAAGCATGTGCATAGGGTATGCATCGCGGTTTAGGATGCTGCTGCATATGCATGGAGATGAGCATGCGAAGACCTCGCTACGAGCCCACGGTCCTAGACTCGTACATAGTAAAACAGCTGGCCCCTGAGAAACGTCCGCATCCGTCATGCAGGTTCTTCTTGGTTAATAGTAATTCTATTCGCCCATCGTGCGTGCCATCCTTTCCGCAAACCACCAGGGGTTCATTCTTACAAGAGCCCGAGAGTCAGCTTCCAACACCATCATCCTGTCTTCGGCATTCTCTGTGGCCCATCCGGATTCCTCAGAGGCGTCGCTGCAGCTTCTTCTTCCTCCTTGACTCGTCTGGAAATGTACGGGGTCACGACAGGGCTACATAGTGCAGCGTAGCATCATGGCAATCGACAGAAATAAGAAAATCCCAAGGCCCGGTCGGCTGTTCAATATAGCATTCGCCATCGACACACCGCCTGATGGAGCGGACCTTCGATATAGGTCCGTAGGTACTCTGTATGTGTCTCCAATCAATCCATCTGTCTTAGCATGGGAGTACAGACACTCTCCACGTTTATGGGCCGTCCCCGGTCTGTCAAGTACTGTACGTCCTGATCGGGCAACATCCTCGTGCGCCTACCATGTAAGACATTCACCTAGCCATGTGTTACTCCTTATAGGAGGCCCAACCTGTCCCACATCGGGGACATGGTGTCCGATCACATCGACAGGCGTGTCTAGCTGAGGTCCAATCAAGTGAGCGGCCCGTCTACTACCAATGTCCTGCCGGTTTTCCTTGCCGCAAATCTCGAGTGGTTTGGCAAGGGATCCCAGCAAGAAAACTTCCGATCCTATCTCACGTGCTCACCTCTTGACTTCACGCGCTCGCTGTGCTCTGTCATCCTACGAGTAGCAGCCCATCTCGACACCCGTCAATGCCATGTTCATCACTTTTGCGCTTTGAATCTTCGCGTCCCACAGTCCGTCAGTGGCCAGGTTGCAGTGAGCAAGTCCATGACAAGAACGGGTTTGTTACAGGGCCAGAATGTCCCCTGGAGTTCGTCCCGTAGCAACACGACGAGTGCCAGATTCTCGGGACTGCACTTGAGTTCGCGTGCTACAGGCACTACCTATGAGGGCTTCCGAAGCTGCTCGGAAACACACAACATCGACAAAGGTACCCGGCCTTTACAAGGTACTGCAATCTGCGACTGTTGGGCTGCAATGGAAGTATCAACGGCCATTCTCGAATGGGAGCCGCGAGATGGTCGTTTGCTTCTAGCGTATATCATATATGCATGCAAGCTGCAATGCATGTTCTCCCTTCCGCCGGAAAAACAAAACTCAAACTACGGGGACGGGGACCATGCTTGAACGACGGCGGAGTGAAGGTTGATGGGAATAATGTTGCGTCATCTGCGCTGTGTATGAACCATTGCATCGGAGTACGTTTTCTCAGCCTAACGTCAATTGCCGAGTCTTTCTGACGGCAATCATTACTCTTTATAACGAGTGTCGGACCTTACCACTTTCGCGGCCAGCTTCAATCAATAGCGATTACTGTTCAGCATCATGGGGGGGGGAGGATACTAGAGAGGCTTTCTTTTATATTAGCAGTTGAGTCTTGACAAAATCTCCTGCATTGTATGCACGTCACAGGACCTGTAGAGAGCCTCATGTTGTATTGTGTATGGACCAATTGATACATAGTCGGCATAAACGGACACCCGCCCAACTCCAACGTATTCACAAGCTAACAAGGAAATCGCGGTCACAGAAATGATTTTCGCTTCATAGGCGGGTGACACCCTCATAGTACTCGGCACCCATCCACGCGCAATTAGTAGTCCCCAAAACCTGCGCACCTTTCGAAGCGAAGGTATGTAAACAAAGGTCCTTCGAATTTACCATGAACCCGGCCGGCTTCATGATCCACGAGAGCTCTCCACAACTGCCTGCCTAGCCGGCAACATCGTGCGGCGCGCTTGCTCCGGGGAGGTAGCTCACCGTCCGACCTAAGGTGATCACGTCTGCAGGTGTCAAGTGTCAAGTCGACTTCATCTGCAGTCCGTGCTGAACAAGTCCTATACCTCTACATGACCGAGACCTACCATCGTCTTCTTGATACTGTCCATCGATCCGAGCATACCACTAATTCAGAACAGGAATGTTGTTGTTATTGTTGACTCGCGACGCCTTGAGAGAGAATAAACACGACCCGTTACCAGGGATACCAAGAGCTCCAGAATTCTCGAACTTATTCTAGGATAGAAACTCCCGATTTTGAAGAAGCGCAGATCAAGCACAGATCCAAGTTCTTTAGTGCCAACACGTGGAAGAGACCGAAGACATCATTTTTCGACACTCCAGGTACTTTTGTCTCCTCTCTTCGCCAACGATACACTTTACAACAAGTGTCCAGTTCGGAAAATTAAAGCGATGATGGTTCAAAAATAAGAACAACGATAAATGGGCTTCGGTTATGAAAGATGCCTGTGTCTGGCCACGCTCTCATCTTCCTTCGCAGCACTTCCGCGCGATCGAAAGGATCATGACCTTAATATCTCATTCTACATGCATCGGTACACTTTAACTGCAGAAGACCATTTCCAACCATAATTCGTGACATGGTTTACACAGAGGCAACGGAGGTAACTGCGGAGGTAATTCAAGACTCACTATGGAAACAACAACTTTCAACTTTATATACCAGCAGGCCTGTTCGTGCAGGGCTTGTGACTAAGCCCAACTTACCACAAGGGAACAGCATCTTGCGAGCCTCAAGCTCGCGCAACATTTTCGCGTGGTCGATCTGGGTTTTAGCCGCCTTAGCTTACTGGTCGCGCTCCATGTTCTTCTTGGCTATGATGATGGGTCACTAACAGTTCCCGAGAAGGAATTTTTTTTAGACGAATAAAGTTTTAGAGACGGACAGAAGTGGTTCTCGAAGTTCTGCCATTCGTAGTTGAACAACGAGGAAAAGAGAGCAGGGCGAGCACGAGATCTACTTGAAGCTACAATCGAACATGTGATATACAACCATCTACCAAGTCTAAGTCTAACACCACGAAATCCTAGCAAGAGTTAGCATTCGTGACAACCGAGAAACAAAGAGAGCACTCACGCAATCATGATTCCCGCTCCGGCAGCAATGGCCGCGAACTGAGTAATCATCTTTTTCGATTCCATGCTTTTGTTTGGCCCAGTTGCTAACATCTCCGGAATGACCGCAACGGTTCCAACATACAAGAATGTGCCTGCCGTGAAGGGAAGAAGTAGATCACCCCATTGCAAACTCGTCCCAAGCAATCCCGCGGTCGGGACTCCTTCCACAGCATCTCTGGCAGATCCTCCGTACTCTTGGACGGCAATTCCAATGCACGTGCCCAGGAGGGCACCGACGGCGGTCACGAATTGCGACATCATGGCTTGTTTCTTTGTAAATCCTGACTGGATCAATAACGCGAAATCGCCAACTTCGTGTGGTATTTCGTGGAAGAAGACGGCCATTGTTGTCGTCGCACCAACAGTGGGGGATGCGTAGAACGAGGACGACATTGCCAATCCATCCGTGATGTTGTGTGTGAAATCTGCGATCAGATTTAGATAGGCCGATAGCTTGACTGACGTCGAAGCTTCGGGTTTCTTGTCATCCACCTCGGTACTGGAGGTGTTCTTGTCGCCCTTTCGTGATTTGACGGTGCTGGAAGTCTTTTCGAGAGCCGTAGTTGAGGCCTCGGTAGATTCCACAGCGTGAGAGTGTGAGTGATCGTGTCCGCCTTCTCCACCCGTCGCAATTCGTAGTCCTTTGTCCATAGCCACGAAGGTCATGAACCCCACCATGATAGCCACGCCAAGGAGTAAATTCTTATTTGGTTCGACCATGACAAATTTTACTTTGCCTTCCTCCTCCTCTCCGAGAAAGATCTCAGGCAACAAATGGAACAGTGTGTCGCCGAGGAGTCCTCCCACGGCGAATGCGACCATAACCGAGAGACTGGCCGGATCGACATTGGGAGGGCATAGTGCGAGCAAGAAATTTGGTGGACCAGAAATGTATAGCGTGGCTAGAAGGGCGTTGATCGCTGGATTGGCGCTGGGGAAGAGGAGGGTGAATAGGCGAGCGGTTAAGGAGAGCTCGGTCGACGCTGTGGATTGCCTGTGGTGATTGAGGGACTGAACGATGGGGCAATCCTAGATCATGTCAGTCTAAGCATGTATCTGCCTCGTAACGATTTTTCCGACAAAAGAATCAAGCAATACGCAATTGAAGCATATGAGAATCGCGTATGTACCTGCAATTCCTCTTCAATCTGGCTCGGTGTCAACTTCTCCACACCTAGAGCCTTCCCTGCGGAAGCGGTTACACCATATATTCGGATAGCAAAGACAGCAAGAAGCAATGCCTTGAGGCAAGCCCTTCTCGAGAACATTGTCATGTTTGGTGATGTGTTCCGAATCTCAGCGCCCAGACGTCCGAGCGAAAATGATCGGGGAAAGATTAGATGGATCTAATCTTTCGCTGCCAAGCAAGTAGCCAGAAGTTTGGGAACTTTACACACTCGGACAACAAAGACAATCTTTCAATTCCTTCCGCGACATCTCAAAATGGGCCGTGAACTGCAGAAGAAGAAAAACCGATCCTCAATACCCAAAAAGCGCCAAAAGCCAAAGTCGAAGAAAAAGATTCTGCACAATCCCATTATCGCCGCAAACTGGTATTTTCAACCTCGATTCCACCTGTCGACCAGCTGCTGAATTCAATAGGACACAGGGGGCTACCCTCAGACAAAATTACAAACGCCTCGGTCTCGCCTCCAAATTGAACTCCTCCACCGGCGGCAAGCAAAAAACCGCCCTCAATGTCGACTCCGAGGGCGAGGACCAAGACATGGCCGACGACACCTTCGCTATAAAACCCACCCTCCAACCCGCAGACATAGAACCCCAGACCGTACGAATCATTCGCGACCAAGAAACTGGTGCCATAATCTCCGTCTTCGATGACGAAGATAAACCGAATCCTTTGAACGATCCCTTAAACGATTTGGAAGAGACACCGATGATGAAGTTCAACAGTCTGGGATTTGTGCCGAAAAGGAGGGATGGAGCCAAGGAGACGGATGTTACGAGGCAGCTTGAGGAGTATGCGCTTAGTGGGATCGAGAGGGCGAAGAGGGGACAGAGTAAAGGCGAGGAGGAGTGGGTACAGAATCTTATCAACAAGTACGGGGATGACTATAAGGGCATGTTTTGGGACAAGAAATTGAATCCTATGCAGCAGAGTGTGGGAGATCTGAAAAAGAGAGTCAAGAAGTATCAGGAACGGCAGGCAAGGGAAGCAGAGAAGGCGGCCAGGCAAGCTGCGAATGAGGCGGCTACGGTCTGACTATCGAATGCTGGACTGGTCTTGCGACGGCGTTACGGTTCTAGCATGGGCAGGCGTCTGTGAGCTGTGGAAAAGTATGTCCAATTTATGTTAGGTTATGATGATGATCGTTGACAAGAGCAGGTCCTGCGAATAAATGTCGGGCGATCTTATGAGAAGCAAGATCATGAGTTTCTTTCCCATTACCCATAATGACTTGGTGTTGCATTCATGGCAGCAGAACTCGGCTCCAGCCTCGAGCATCTTTCCCATTCCAAGGTATTGTCAACAACTTTGGTGCTGCGATGATATGGACAGGCATAATGATCACACCAGTCTATGCCCCTTCTCGGCCCATGAGTTCAGGGAGTCGTCTCTTACCTCGACCTCAAACTCGCGAATTCATCGCTGTCAGTAATAGATTCACGACAATGTCTCGGCATCCCTTGATGGGTGGTGGGCACGAACCGTTGGGAAATCAAGTTCACACTCGAGGGCAATGCTTGGTCTAACGTTCAGTCAGTTCCGAATCCTGAGAAGGAACAAGTGTTCAACCACAAGCCACGCAGATAAAACACATCATGATCCACAAACGATGTTAATCAATCGTCTAACTGCGGCCACTTGATTATAGTCGAAGCTAAAACGTCCGGCGGTTTGCTCATCCACCGCCCTGTACCACTTTTCTATTGGGAAGTGATCCATGGGTCGGGAGGGTCAGATGGGTAAGATTAACGTTCTCCAAATGGGTGAGTTACCAATGCTCCCAGCATTTTCGACAACTTTTGAACTCCAATTCTCCTTCTCATGACGTCTCGAGAAATGAAATTTACGGATCGAGCTGGCCTCCAATTGCCATGGAAAAGATCTCCTGAGACTTGCGCAGTGCAACGACCTAGCTGGAGAGTGATCAACCCTTCAGCTATTTTTCGCTCGTGGAAAACAAAATTAAAGGTAACATCTTCGCCGGTTTTGCCACAATCCAGCTGAATTGCTGATAGAAAATCTCGACCATCATGAAATCTTTGCTCGCAGAAATCGAACAGCCCATGTACTATCTTTCCGATCTAGATCTACTCCATGGGAGACGGCTGACTTCCAGTAGTCACGGAAAATCCATCACAGTCTGCGTAGGCCAGCACGACGAAGACGGCGAAGTGGAGAATTTCATAGTCCACGAAGAACTCATTCGAGCACAGTCTCCATTCTTTGAAGCCGCCATGGCTCGCGACTGGCCTGAATCAAAAGCTAGGTTGGTGACATTGGACACAGACTCGCCCGATGTATTTGGTCTGTACGTAAACTGGATCTATAGGCACCGCATTTACCTGGAACCACTTCCAACCACTTCTGCCGGCCACGATGTCCCTGAAGTAGTGCCAAATGGTGGGGGAACAGTGTCGGACGAGGTGCTGGAGCTTTTTCGGGCACGGCACAATCTTCTGGTTCGTGCCTATATACTCGGGGACAAAATTCTTGATCGCGACTTCCAAGATGCGGTGATAGATGGTCTGATTGATTTTAGCAGAAGGCGCAACGTGTGGCCGATAAGACAAGTGAAGGTGATCTTCGAAAACACGCTTGAAAAGTCTCCATTGCGCACCTTGCTGGTTCACATGTGCAGCTTCAACAAGCATGCGGATCGTTTCAAAGATCCTGCCTTCATGCAATACCTGACTGCGGAAGCTCTGTTCGATATCGCGGCGGACCTGATGGACAACCGAGATCATAGACGAGATGAATTCGACGCCCCGTTCTGGGGTAACAATCTCTGCAGGTACCATATCCACGAGAAAGAAGGCAGATCTTGCTACAGACAGAGATACAGGAGAAGCTGGGGCCCGATGAGCTGATGAAGCCACTATGGGCGCGATCCGCCCATATAAACACAAAGGTGAAAGACAATGGCAGCTAGAGATGGTTCATTAATGTTTGATGCAAGCTGTGTCCCAAGATCTGGGATCGAGAAAGTATGGGATTGCATATCGCTGGCAAGAGCACGATTGCTCTTGTGACTGACAGTCAAAACAGACTTCTCCGTGTCTTAGATTGAATCTTTCGAACAATACCACAAATATCCACGTTTCCTGTTTTGAGGGCTTTGTTCTTCGCCACCATCACCGAACTCGTTTACAATCTGCACAGCAAAATTTGAACAGGCTGGGTTAGCGCTAATTTGCAATGCACGCAAGCGCCACATGTTGAGCATCTCGCATCTTCAGAGCTGCTATGGCTCATGACTGTAGTGAAGCGCAGAAAGAATGCGTCCTTCTTGTCCAGAATATGCCGGACCTGTTCCGAATTTACCTAAAGTGGATGACGGGAACACTCTTTGAGTGCACTGCAAGCCCCACGAAGCTCACATCAGGCTGATGACAACGAGCACATTGTAGATCTCTTGACGGTTACAAGAGTGCAAGATCAGATGCAGCCATGGTCGGAAGCTGGAGGTCCACCATCTGTTTCCACGAGATGTAGACACCGTGATTGCGGCATGCAGCTGGTGCATATTCAACCAATAGGCGACTGCTTGACCGGAAAGAGGGGCAGAACATATGGTCTGCCTGAACGATCAGGACTTCATTTCTTAAAGACCTAACCTAACCTAGAGGGCATCAACCAGAAGACGATTACAGCTCGCAACTTGCACCTCATTGTTGAATAATCTCACTGCGAGTGACACATATTACACCACCTGGGATACTCTAATTTGGTCCGTTGATCTGCGCCAATCACAAGTCCACTGCTCCTCTAGGATTGCGAGTCAAGCCCGATATTCACAGGAGGTATCTCGTTGGTCAGTCCAACGCAACGCTTTGTATGGCGCCAGCAAACTCATTGGCGAAAGGAACGATACAGTGCAATTTCTTGCTGTGCGCCTAAAACCTCGATATATGTCCTCGTCTTCAGCAGCAACCATTACGACCTGTACTTCGAGATGATTTGTCACTCATCACTTACTTGAATGACGCTTCTGATCTCAAGTGATGTCCTCCTGGCAATGGGACTCGCACCGAAATGAATACCGCTACTGGGTGGCAGAGAATGGCTGCTGGGTTTATGCATCTGGCTCGAGGTTGTGTCCAAACAGAGCCACAATTACGGAGGAAGCGTCACTCCGTACTCAAAATGTGCTTTCTGCTGCAGAAGGTCACACAACAAACCCAACCTCTACGATTGATACCATTACCCAACAGGTTTCGAATTTTAGTCTAACTCCCGAGCACGCGGAAAGCGCAGTACCTCGAGCTTCACACTATGCTGCCCAGCGATTGCAGCAGTCGTATCAACAGCAGGCTCTTGTTACTTCCTCCGCCCCCATTAGTGCCGGAGGTACATCTCAATATCCCTTGTGTTTGAGACTGAAGTGTTAATTGATTCACTAGGCTACGATTACAACGTCCATTATCAGCCTATACATGGCCCCCAACCTACATACGAGTCTCGATATACAGATAGCTTGCAGCATGGAATTCAACAGGAGCCGAAGAATGAGATAACAGACTCTGAGCTATACAGGCAGGGACTAAGGGCACGATTGAAAGTCACAGGTGCTTTTAGTGGCAGTCGAGCAGCACTAGACCCTGGTATGAGCCACTGATCGAGACGACCACTGAAGTGTCTCGGCTCCGCTGATCAAGCTCAGACTACAAAGAACGTCGCGATCCTAAATTCTTCGCTGTGGGAAAGGTCAGCCTGTCAATTTTAAGCCTCGAGAAGTGCTTTGACTCATGATAATCTATAGGTCATCAAGATTCTGTGGCCAGAGTATGATGATGGGCTGCAAGGTAGTGATGCTGACAGCTTTGTTAGCGATACCAAATATGACGGTGGTTCTATGGTCAAAATCAGATGGTTCGTTGTCGTGAAAAAAGGAAGACGGGAATGCACCTGCCTGTCAGTGCTTGTCTCTTATCTCTGTTCTCGAAATTAAGCTCACAATTCAGACCGATCCTTACATATGGAGGCATGGGTGTCTCGGGACTAAAAACAGTCGAATGGCAACATTCTATTGTGTATAGCTCGAGAACCGAACCCAAGCCAAGACACAATGAGATAGCAGACAGAGACTACCGTTCGATGCTCAGCGCCATAAGGGTAAAGCCCCGAAGAAAGGGGGACGCGATGGATCCAATGGCACGCGTCAATTACGCCAAGACATACACTATTGCGCATGATGTCAAAGTCTACGAATTTGGCGACGTACACGCTGGTTATCTTGCACAATTGGTAGCGCAATGGACATGGGTGAGTGGAATAATCCTCAACAAGCCGATTCCAGGAAAGGTTCTAGTCAAGGAGGAAGACAGTGACGATAATCAAGAGGAGGGGGGGAAGTAAGCAGAGGGCAATGGAGACGTCACCGACGAAGAACTCGCTGACTATGGCTGGGGGGCCAGAAGAGCTGGTGTACCAGTCCGGCCATTACGGAAGTTATGGGTCGACCACGATGAAGGAGAGCTTGAGGAAAGAGAATTCGAGAAGAAGGAGGCAAATTACATCAGCCGCCAAGCCTCAACCTAATCACCTGTCCGCAAGCTCATGGCCTGAAAGCTAGAATTGGTCGAACCCTGCCGACGACCCTCGATTCTACGGAGTTTCTCGTCTAGAAATCCAAATCCAAATCCAAAGGCGCTTGGTGAGTGTCTTGCGACGGCAAATTCATGCGGTCATGGCACATGAACTGACAGATGCATTCCATGACTAAGAAATCCTCTTTGCTATATTGCTCTGGTAAAAGAGTCACAGAATTGTGTTTTTCTTGAGCAGCGCATTCTCGTGTCTTCCACTCTCCTCCTCACTCACGTCGGAGGCCTCACGCAGGCGTAACCGCGGGCGCAGCAGCAGGTTTATCGCCGGCTTTAACACAAGACCTAACTCCGAAGTCAGCAGTCATCTCTTCCCTTCGAGTCACTCGCAAAGAAATCCTTACCCAAGAAGTCCAAACATATATCTGTCCGCCGCCGCCCTCGAGCACGAGGCACCAAAATTCCCCGTCTGTGCGCACTCGTAATTAGCTTTCTTTCTCGAGGCCATTGAAAGGATGGAAGAGCGTGGTATCAGATGTCAATCGATGTGGATGATGGAGACACTCTTACAATCAAACAATCCATAGGCTCAAAACAAATGCCGTTTTCCTTGGGCGCCCTCCTCCCGATCCCCAAATATCGAGCAGATGTGAGTGGCGAAAGGCAAAGCGTGACGAAAATGATGAGCGTGTGAAATTGCATCGTCGATATTCTTTTTTCGTAAGGATGACGGGTGGGAAAATCACGTTGGGCGACAAGTCCGGCGAGATGGCGGCAGCGAATGCGTATTGTGCACTAGAAATACAAGATCCCGAAGGTTCCCGGGAGAGTTCTATACGTCCGCGGTAAGGATACACTTACAGTTGAGTGGAAATTCATTGCTGTGCGACCTTGTATATTGAAAGCCAAGCATCGATTCGGTCGTAAAATCGCGGTAGCGAGAATACGTGGTCTGGATTGACGTGGTAGGCCAAGCTTTTGATGTTAATTTCCCTGTCGATCTCCTTCGAGATGGAAGCAGATTCTTGCAAGCTCTATACCGATTGTGACTCGAGAAAGGGTCGAGAATAGGTGGTGAAGAAACAAAATTCATGCGCCTAGCCCAGCAATGACGTACATGCGGGTCATCTTCAGCAACCAAAAAATTAAGCCAAAGGTATAATGAGCGCTTCATGAGCTCGCTAGTATGGTGCCTTTTGCGCGTTGAAGTGCAATTTTGGTTTCGTGTTCCAGAATTGCTTCTATGCTCTTCCTCCCGTTCGGCAATTCATGCGCTACGCACAACTCACTCTTGCGAAGTGTCAACATCAACGATTTGAGAGACGAGATCCATTCATACATACGCCGCCAGTGGCGATGGGATGCCACGTTCGTTCCGCAATACATTTACAACACACACCAGATTGTATCCCAAAGACTTTTTTTTACACGAAGCCTGTCCATTATCGTCCCTTGACCCAAAGATGTCTCCGTCCATCATCATGTTGTAATCATGTATCACAGTCGATTCGATCATAGAGCCGGTGCAGCGCCTTGTCCAGGTTGTTGTAGACCAGCACCGGGTGTCAGCATCTGCATGAAAATTAGCCTCAGTCATCCAACCCAGTCCCCTTTCCAATCACCCCATGAGCTTAAAAATATCGGGATTGAAACATACTTCACTAGCAGCCTGCTGCATTTTCATCTCCTTCTCCATCTCAAGCATCTGCACCTCATCCTGATACGCCAGAGCCCACGGAATCCCGACCAAAAGCGCACTCGTACTGAAAATCCACAATCCCTTCCCGGCAAGCATGAATCCGCTCTTCACCCACGCAGTCGTGTTATTGACGGTCGATGCGACAAAACGGCGTTGTGCGGGGGGGAGGATATCTTGGAGAGCAACGATGCGGTCGTAGAGGGTTTCTGAGGCAAGATCGTCGTCACTAGCTAGAGAGGATGTGTCCGAGGCCTCGGACTCTGATGGCAGGAATTGTCAGTGATGAATACGTATGGGTGGTGGGAGGAAAAGTACCGGAATCCGTGTCCCAGTCGTCCTCGCCGCCGATGGGGCCTTCTTGGCCTAGGACCTCCTCCTCATCTGGGACTTCTTCGAGCTTGACCATGATTGAATTTGAAGGATCGGATTGGATGGAGAGAAATTGGCTTCCTGGTGTGGTTCGGGTGGTCTTGATCTTCGACTTTGAGGTTGCTCGTAGTTCAAGATTCGCGGTCGCAACTTTTTGGGCCCCTAATTGGGCCTAGTAAATCCAATGACGAAACTCTGCTTTCTTCACCACAGATCATGGGAGCACTAGGCCATTTGAATCATTTGCAATTTGGAGGGCGTTGAGACGGGAAACTCATCTCACCCTGCCACTCATATATTCACATCGATGTCTCTCCTCTCAGAGGTCCACCAATAAATTCTTACATATAGCGCTGAACACCGTACATGCACCACTTTTGCAGCCGCCCAAGAACGATCAGATTTTATCGCACCGTTCATCTACCAAATCCATTGTCCGTTGGATCACGCACGTCGTTGACCACATTAAACATTCCGTAGAAAATGCTGCTTTGCCAGGAAAAATATGTGAAAGCGCAAAGTAGAAGTACTCTATGCCATTGAGTTATGTGAAGCCCGAGTGTGTCTGTTGGAACTCGATTGCTGTCGTCGTGCGCTCTGATGACAGCGGCTTGGTTCGGGAAGGTTTCGAAGGTAATACAGGAAAAGAAGTGGAGTTGATGGGAGATTGTTGTTAGGTATCGAAACAGGCGATCAGAATGGCGGAGGTTGCGCGCCAGCTGCCTGCTCTTGCTGTTCCATCACTTCCTCCGATGCATTTTCAATGGAAATGGCGAGGCCGATTTTGGACGTGCTCTTGAAAGATAATTAGGCATACGTCTTGCATGACATTCAGTGCATGGGGTTCTTTACCTTGACGTGATCAATTTCTCCAGAGAATGTCACTGAGACCGCTGGCGCAATGTGCTTCTCAAACAGACATCCTAGACGTCCTTGGCTGTCCAATTGAGCTCGGAAAGATGATGCTCGGAAGCTGTATTTTGCGCCGATGGTTGTGGTGCCTTCTTTCTTCAAAGGACCTCCCATCAGTCCTCCACCAGCTCCAGGTGCAACTTGTAGGTTGACATCCACGCCTCCCTCGACCTTCTCCGCAATGCGTCGCCAGTAGGATAGCTGTAGCCCGCCGGCAGCCACCAATTGACCGCTCGCAATCCAGTCATCTCCCTTGTAACGCGCAGCATATGAGACGAGAGTATCCGGACCCATGTTCATCGCTGCCCGCTGCCACATGGCGTTCAACCCGAGGGCCAATCTTGGCGTGATCGATTGTAGATAGTCGCCGATAAAGATTCCAGTGAGGCCACCCTCTAGTATCGATGGATTCATTGCCTTGACGCTTGCGCTGAAATCCGCGCCAGTGTAATCCTGTTCCATCGAAAACATGCTCTGGCCCGGACCTGGGGCAAGCTGTACGCTGGTTTTCGTCACAAGAGCAGAGGTCCATCTCCAGTTGAATCGTCCAATGAGGCCAAAATCGTTGTCGACGTTCGCCTGGCAGAATACCTGATTGACTGTTAATGGGGCTGAACGTGCATCGGACGAGCCAATCAGGGACTAACTTTGGGGGAACCGTAGAGGGCAGCAAACGAATATGGGTTCAGCGCTTGAGATCCCATAGATAGAGAGTGTGAGATTTGGAACATGGGCGCAACGCTAAAGGCTTTTGTGATATCGGCTCGTAGGCCTGAGAAGCTGTGGTTGTTGAGAAACACATCGCGCTGGACTTCCTTTGCAATGCTATCGATGGTACCTGGGTTCGACAGTCCCAATGCCTCCCTCCGTTCCTGGAATCCCACGTATGTGCTGGCTATCCGCTGGAGGACGGCGTTTTCGGTGAAGAAGCTGAGGGGGTCGCTGTCCTTCTCTGTGAATGTGGCCATGGTGGGAAATGATGGGTCGGTAGGCGGCGAGGAGAAGGAGGGTCGGAGAATACCTGTGGCAGATGTGGTCGCAGCGATACACTGCCAGCTGGGGCGAGGATGAAAATGATAGGGCAAAAATTCTGCGGTGGATGCTCAAGCTGTATGATGATGGCCTTGGAAGAATTTCTACGTAGAGCTGGCTCGCTTAATTAGCGCAATACAATGGAGAAGTGCCTTGTGCCTTGTATCGTCGTATCGTGTGCCCAACCCTTCTTCCTTTCCCTTTACATAAAATCAATTGAACGTAAATCGGTATTTCACGACAAAACTTCCTTGTCAGATACCTTCGGTCGAACTTGGGATTTACTCCTTCCTGGTTACAGACTCAAACCATCGTTTGTTTCGGGTGACGTTGGGCACCACTCCATCTTGCAGCAACTAGATCGATACGCCCAAGTACTTATCAACCACGGGATTACTCTTTCAATCTCCTATTCACTTCCTACTAAAACAACACACGACCTACTCTCAGTGTGAAGGAAAAACTATGGATACTTTACTGTAAGTCATGTTGAAACCTTCGATCATCTTATCTGTACATTCAATGCAATAATGCTCACTCCCCCAAAGAACTGCCCAAGCGGCTGCAAACTCACCGCGATATCGTCGAAGATCAAGCACGTACATTGATGCTATACACGATCTGCCGACTACTGAAGAGCTTGCACCTGCTCAGCTTTACAGCACCGAGTCCGGACGACTATTCCATTCTGGTCGTATCGTGATTGCAACCGTTGGGTTGCCAGCAAGAGGAAAGACCCACATCTCAGTCGCTGTAGCGCGATATCTGCGATGGCTAGGAGTCAAGACTCACGTCTTTCATTTGGGCGATTATCGAAGGGCCACCCTTCCAGAAGGCAAGGACGTGCCGGACGACTACTTTCACGTAAATGCGTCCCCCTCGTCGGTGCTTTTGAGGAACAAAATATTGAAACGATGCCGAGAAGACATCTACAATTTCCTGGACCATGAGAACGGTCAGGTTGCTATTTACGATGCCGTCAATCCACTCTCGGCCGGACGGAAGTCTTTGGCCAAGGAATTTGCAAAACACCAAATTCAGACTTTGTTCATAGAATCATCGTGCACCGACGAACGCATCATTGAGGAAAATGTGAGAAGCGTCAAGATCTCGTCTCCGGACTACATTAGCTGGAAGCCCGAGGATGCGGTCAAAGATTACCTTGATCGAATCAATTCTCGGATTCCGCACTTTGAGACTATGGAGGAGCCAGATCTTCACTGGATCAAAATGATCAATGCTGGAGAGCGAGTTGTCGTGAACAATTGCGCTTTTGGGTATCTGTCTCAGAGAATTGTCTTCTACTTGCTCAACCTGCATATCAAATCGAGACAAACGTACTTTTGCCGAGCAGGTACCACCACCGACCAAGAGTCCTACAAGGCAGATGCGTCACTTTCCCAGGAGGGCCGAGATTATGCAGCGAAGATGGCGCAAACACTCGTCACGCATCGCGAGCATGAACGACAGGAGATCATCAAGGCTGGTGGTCCGGACAACGCACTCAAGCCACTCACAGTCTGGACATCTACACGCAGGCGGACAGTGGAGACGAGCGAAGCCCTCAGTAGACTGGGTTATAGAACGAGACAACGAACCCAGCTGAGTCAAATGAATCCAGGCGTGTGCGAAAAGATGTCCGAGCAAAAGATCAGGGAAGAATATCCTCAGGAGGTTTCCAAACACGAGCAGGATCCTTACCATCATAGATACCCAAGAGCAGAAGTATACGGCACGGCTTCTAATTTCGCATGAGACGATTCTAACAGTATCCATAGTCTTATCACGATCTGGCAGTGCGCCTGGAACCGGTCATCCTCGAGCTTGAGCGTGAGCAGAATGACCTTTTGATCATTGCTCACGAGAGCGTTCTTCGTGTACTGTA
Source organism: Venturia effusa (assembly GCA_007735645.1). NCBI lineage: Eukaryota > Fungi > Ascomycota > Dothideomycetes > Venturiales > Venturiaceae > Venturia > Venturia effusa. Next base: position 741,407 of record CP042198.1, read on the forward strand.
CGGCTATTTAATGGCCTGTAATGCTACAGACATTCCGAAGTTGACATTTCCACGCAACGAGATCATAGAGGTGAGATGGACCCTATCGTCAACGGGAAGTTAGCATTCTACCAAAATAGGATCGCCAGAACCTCCTCGATATCGATATTATGTCATTCACCACTGACTATTCCAGATCATCCCTTCATCCTATAACAATGTAGCGAAACGTATACACATTCCCGATTTGCCAGCAAGCATGGTTCCTGGTTCTCCAGAAGACCTTAAGATGCCGAATCCGCCTTCGGGTGCAATGTCTCCAATGCCGCCGATAGACTCACCGCAGAGTGGAGCCGTGACTCCTGTGGTCAACGGTTCGGTCCCGGCAAAGCCAAATCAACCACTGGAATTGAGACCAAGTGTGCACCCAGCTCAGTAGATTTTTTCCGAGTCTGGAGGCTGGGCGTTCGAAATGCTTATGATTGAGCGAGCCTATCTCACTACTTCGGGCTCATGCATTTGACGAGGATAGAAGAACGACCTGGACAAGCGCGCGAATGATGTTATGGCTAGTGTGAGACATGAATTTGGTTTCTTGGGAGTAGAATTGTTTACTGCGCAGGCGCTTGTTTCTTCTTCGCTCGATGCTTTGAAACATGTTCATAGACTACACAGTAGCAATGCAGCGTTTTCCGATCATATTGATGATATTCAGCAAAACCTTTATTACAAGACACGTGACTAAGGACATGACTCGGTCCCATCGCTTTACTAAGGGGTACTAGTAGTACTTACCTACCAGGTAGTTTTTCGTGGCGATCACCAAGGTCCAACCTCACCTCATTTGGTGAAAAGTCCACGAACATGGTTGTCCGTCCGTTCATGCCTTGTATCAATGGCGTGCGGAACCATCAAACCTTGTTCACACCAAGCTCTGCGCCTTCACCGGAGAGCATCGGATTCGCGAGCCGTGCTTGCACAGCCTGAAGGCTTATACATCAGTTCGGCTCCTGAATGGTGAGCACAATCCGCGTGATTGACGACCAATAGGACGATCACGAATCAGTAGAGAGCTCCTTCCCATAACAATGCCTCATTCGCTGATCATCTCGCTATGGGTGCCTCCCCACTCTTACGTCGTCGGGATGGCTGACTGCTTACACTATACTTGGTGACTTGCGCAACGATCTGACGTCTTGGCTGGTGCATGTAAGAATATAGGCTCATGGCTAGGTGGCTATGTAGCTATACCCTCGACGTTGGTCTTTCTTCTTATAGACAGCTTTTCACTTTCGGTTTCGTAACCATATCGAGAACAGCATAGTTCTTATCAGACCAAGCACCGCTCTCAAGGTTAATCCACCCGAAACACCGTCATTTTGTGGCTCCAGAGACATTTCTTTTCACGAAAGCGATATTTTATTTTTTGCCTCCCTCACAAAACGAATCCTCAACTACACTCATAATGGGCTGCGGCATGTCGACACCCCGAAGAGGGCGCAAAGGTACACGGAATCCTTGACTTCCAGCTTACACATCTACAATGGACAACCATCAATCTTCATCTAAAGCACACGTATGGATACAATCAAAAGCGGCACAAGCTTACGATAGAATGACAGGTGCGTACGCAAACGGCGGTCATGGTGGCGTGCTATACTATGGAAGTGATGGAGGAGCAGGTCATCACGGACATCACGGTGGTGGTGGCTGGTTGGGAGGAGATGGTGGGGGAGGTGGAGGGGGCGGCGGAAGTGGTGGTGGTGGAGATGGTGGGGGAGGAGGAGGCGGCGGTGGTGACTAACTCCCTCCCCCATTTTGCTACCCGATTTTGACGAAAGACAGGCTGCTAAACTTCAGGCATACTGGAGCGATTTTCCACGACCAATTGTACATAAGAAAGCCATGACACGAATATTCTAGACGGCACTGAGGTCGTAATTGGAACGGAGAGTGTTATCTTGTTAGTAAATCTCAATTTTGTTCGAGTCCGCTGGTCTACAACAAACTGTGATGATCACCACGGCCTCAACTCGTGCGCTCACTAAATAACGACGAGCTGTCTATCTTTGAGCATCAAGAAGTGCCTATTACTCATGAATATGTTTCCGTTCAAAACATTCCTCGGCATATGACCAGAGGGTCCCAGCTTGGTACTACAGTCGACGGGATGATGTAGAGCGCTGACGCTAGAATCGTACGACACCGGGCCACGCGATTGGGCCACGAGGGGCGAACGACAATGGCTCTTTCCCCTATTACTGGTTGGGTGTTCTGCAGTATTTTTCAAGGTAAGCAGAAGTCTCCCCATTACCATTCTACAAACCTTAGATCATCTCTACACCCTTTACTTCTCCACTTAAATAGCCGTGCTCCGAAAATCGCGACAGCGTCCTCAGGATCATCCCTAACAGCATGGGCTCAAACCCCTCCAAAGCAGGGAGGAGGTTCACCGAACACCATCGTTATTGGCAGCAAACTGATCCGGGGCGCAGAAAATTTGGAAAAAGATAGTCCCCTGACTGTGAATCAAGATTTGAACCACAATACAGATGCCATGCTTCCCAGTGATGATGAAACCATCGCCCAGGATGAAGCAGCAGCCCAGGATGAAGCAGCAGCCCAGGCCGGGATCCCACCCAAGAACAAGAAGGCGCAGAAAAGAGCAGCGCAAAACGAGCGTAGGAGGCAGAGGAAGAATGGAGCATTTGATTGGGAGCAGACGGAAATGGATGAGGTGGCACCCGATTCAGATGCCAGAACCCAGCAAGCCGTGATCAAAGATGAAGACAGATGGCCGCTTGCTGAAAAGTACTCCGGAGGCGCTGGAGGTATGGGAGGCTTGGCTGGGCAGAAGAGTGGTGCTGGAGTTGGAGTTGAGGCAAGTCGTAGTGTAGTGAACGAGTATCGCGAGTGTATGACACAGGTGGGAAAGGGACAGGGCTCTGGGGGCGGCAATAGCTTTGGCGGAAATGATGATGATTTCGATTGTGGGGAACAGTGACGGGCACCATAGATGTTGAACCTGGTGATGGACACGCGGCGAGAAGAATTTCTGTCAACGTCTTCATAGATCGTAAGGGGGACACTCCAAATCCCTTCATTTTATTTCATTATATTTCGCATGTTCTATCAGGGGGCTATGGACGGACCTCAAGGCGCTGCATACTCTCGCTCTTTAATGTATAATAATATCATTCGCAACCCTCAAAAAGGGAAGCATCAGAAGTTCACTTAGTAGACCCTCAGAGGCCTACGCATCTCTGGGAACAGAGATGCAGTGGGGAACTGAAACCGGAAGGACTCGGTTCCCCACCACCACCGTCAACGGTGGTGAGAGTGGAGACCCAGCATGACGAGATCAACCGTTCATAACGGAGTAGAATCTCTGCAGGGCCTTGGATGGCGCCCTCCTACGCGGCTGGGATAGCCTATCACCAGCTTGAATAGGGACGTGCCCTACGGGGTTCTAGTTACACCCAGATTACAATCAATCAATCAATCATAGATCGTAAGTTGTGTGATTTCTTTTGCTCGGGTTTGTAATCGTACTTTAGCCAAGGTGGCCGGTAGACAGAATTTTGGTACCCTGGTCCGCCGTAATAAAGCCGGATTCAAATAGATCTGAAGACAGGCTACAACAGCCACCGGAGTGTACGTATACACTATACAGTAAAGGGATCAACGTACCAATATTTTCTCGGCTGGCTTCTCAGGTATAGTAGTACAGCATTCCCCCTACCAGACCTCCCCACTTCGCCACCCCAGTACGTACAACGCAGTCCTGTAATTTAGATCTTCCTCGGTGGTTCCTCCGAAGCTTACTATAGCTATACTCCTTTCCTACATATAACACGTTGAGAAACTTGTGGACTGCGAACTCCATCGCCCCACTACCTTATTTTCTCGTCAACAAATCCTTCCGTACCTGCTTAACATGCGTTGCTCATCCGTCCTCATGGCCGTAGCAGCCCTAATCGGCTCCAGGTTCGTAAGATCAAGTGTTGAACTACTCCCTGACTCATCTCTTCTCTAGCTCAGCGGGATGCCCGGGCAACCTATATCCGATCGCAGCCTGCAGCATCTATCAAGATAGCAATGGGGGATATCACCATAGAGCTACAGGATATACTGCTTCTTGCTGCGGGAAATCTTGCCGCGATGGTAACTGGGTAAGTTCCGTGAATCTCTTTCCTTCATAGTCTTCGGTCCGTGAGCTGATTGGTTATGAAATAGTGTTACCTGGCCAGTAATTACCAGCGAGTCCTGGATTTTCAAAGTTGCGCGACCAATGGCGGGGTGCGGGCCATGTTCATCATCGAACCCGATAATGGGTGGATAGATGCCCAGGGGTTTTGCCACGGAGGCAGGCGACCTCCGCGGGCGGTTTGAGGTTTTGGATGTGTGATAGTGGGGACGGAAGTTCACGGACCGGTCATCAAGCATGGTCATTTGTACGAAGATGGAGGATTCAACTCCTCGAGGAGATACATGTCGCAGGCTGCAGAGGATCTTGCCCTCGCAATTCAAATCTACTGTTTGTGTCAGCTCGAACCAATAAGCTTCTATCAATCAAAGCCTGCGACCCCAGAGTGACACTGGTAGCCACGGAGCTCGAACCGGTATTGCCGTAATCATAAGACAGCCGCCATGTGCTCATGAATGCGTGAGATATCTAGATCGACTTCGAGTTGAAGCGAAGCGTGATCCTGCGGGGTCCAGCCTGTTCATTACTATGTCAAGGGCGACAAACCCGGCTCGTCGGTTCTCTGCACTATGAGTCTCGAAAGAGGCATGATTTTGGTACATACATGCACACATAGACCCAGTCACAAGCACTCCTCTAACATATGGCCATTTTACGGACCCTTCCTTGCTTTGAGGCGTCCGAGAGCCTAGATTTCGATGCGCGCATTTTATTTCGCCACCGAGAAGCATCCTATATAGATTGCTCGATTGAGTGGCCCTTCTTGTCTGGAGGACGAGACTTCCGACAGAAGCGAGTCTGATTATATCTCTTAGCTCTAGACCGACGACGGTGTTCGATTGCAATACCTTCAATTCAAGCTTCATAATTCTACATTTCGAGCGACACTCAAACCCGGGAATCCCCAGACATTTATCGATATTGATCGAGACTGAAGCATTGCAAATGATTGTTCAACAATCACGCACATGGAAGGCTAGCCTTGCCATGTCCTATCCTCCCGACTACTTTCGTCCTCTTTCTTTCTTTCTACCTCAGGTAGGCGTGGCAGCGCGTCTTCGCGCCTTCTGTGGCTACCTCACGCTTGCAATGTTATTACCTTGATCGAATGCCTCGTTCCCTTCGTCTTCTTTCACAAACAACCACCGGGCTCCTATCTCAGCATCAGCAAATAACAAGCTTTTTCACACACGTTATCAACATCAGCAAATATGAAACGAAACAGCAGCAGTTCGGCCTGTTTGAACCAAGGCTTCCGCCACTACTTCGACATTTTTATCCATTGGATCGCGACCCTATTCCATCTTTGTATCGTCCTCTGTGACATCCTTTGGAACAAACTCAGACGCTCAGGCGATCAGAACGGCTCTGGCTCTGGAAACGACGCTGACAGAGCAAAAGACTTGATTCCCACTGTAGATGACATCCTGGCTGATTGTTGAGATTGACCGCTGATGATGAACAGGACAGAGCACCAAGAATTAGTCTCAGTTTTTCTGAAAATAGCCTAGGCATTCTGAACCAATTTCCGCACGGCGAGAGCAGTGGATCAATCGTACGTCAATCAGGCAGGGCTCCACAAGATATCCTCGTACATGGCACAACTGGACGAGTCGGTGGTATAACTACCGGCGAGAGCAGCAGTGCCGCCATGACTGATGGAATTTCCTCCGAACCCGCAATACAACAACCACGCGAACCGTCACTGGCCAAGTTATTTGGAGTTTCCATTCCTGCAGAAAGTTCCATTGCTACAGAGAATGCTACTCCTGCGGAAAGATTTGCTGCAGCAGAAATCGAGAGTCGCCTTTCGACTGCTGACACTGCTATTGACTCGCCAATGGTTAATGACTGGCCCTTGGTTATTGACACACCATTGGCTAACGATTGGCCGTTGGCTGATGACTGGCCGGTGAGCGGCGCTGATGCTTCAGAGCCACAGCCTGCAGAAATGGCAGCGACACCGCACACAGAGACTTAGAGTCCGGAAGGCGTGGAAGGAACACACAGCGAAACCATTCGGATACGGCAAGGGGTGCGAAGGCGGAATTCAGATGGATGTTCGTGAATGGCTTGCTCAGCGCATAGAATTGGGGTGAATTGGTTTGCTTGTGCGACGCTTGAAATTGGAACAGTGCGTGCTGGGTGTTTTGTCAGAGGAGGAAGTCTCTCACTTTTTATAGTCTTCGCGCGTAGACAACCGCAAATATAGATCTGACATTCTTCACAACTGCTGGCTGTCTCTTCGAGCGAATCATGCCCTGGATCAGTTGGCGCTGATCGTACGTTTGTCTTTGATTGCTGTTGATGGGCACGAGGGCGATTGACCAGCTGCATGATAGTCGATGGCGAACATGGCGGGTAGTGGACGGGATCTTGAGCGCGGCAGTTGGAGATAGACCAGGACTTCCGGTCCAACATATGTCATGAGGCTGCAGCGTTTACGAATGATCGTGAGTGCAGAGGAGAGAAAATTTCGCTGCGGCCGTGGACGGCAGTTTCTCGGAGCATGGCCTTCCGATGATCGATTCCCGAGGGCTCCGTCCTTGGGTGCAAACCACCAGACTTCCTTCGAAATCAACCATGATTAGAGACCATCAATCTGGGCATCCCATTACACGTATCCTTCATAAGTATTTCTTATATCTTGAGGACTGCGTGCCTGTCTTGTGAGATATGTGGCCACGAACCTCAGCCCGGGATGCGCGTACTTCCAAGGCGCGAGAATGCCACAGCTGGTTGCCAGCTTGCACAATTGGAGGGGATAGGATACTCCATGGCTAGACTAACATTCGCTTCAGTTATCCAGCTGTATTTCTCTCGTTCTCAACCTCCCAAACCATAGACCAGTCCTGTCGAGCAACGAACGATGCAAATGACGATTCTGTAGGCGGCATTATTGAAATTGGCTACAACCAAACCTTCATGCAATCCATAACTCTCAGGAATCGACTACAGGCACTCATCCCGCCCTAGCTCTTCTAATAAAGATGGCTTGGATCTGCCAGTAATGCGCGATCTCAATGCAAGTCGTGGGCATCAAAAACTCACCAATCGAACATCATATTCAAGATCCTCTGGCTACGACTCTTTCCGACCGAGTTCTGCGTGGTTTCTACAAATCGATCGTCCAGAATGATATCGCAGGGACAAAGAATGAATTTCATGATACCTCCGTAGTGTTCGAGGTGCTAGACCGCTAGTGTCCGGTCCAGAAATATGACATGACTCTGATATCATCACTCGCACATGATCGGCACACCTCACCTATTTTTCTTTCCATTGACTTTATACAGCCTGTTTGAAACACAATCAAAAATTTCTTCATTACCCTCAATTCCAAGTCAAGCTCAAAGCGCAGCCTTATCAGAAAAATGGCACAAGAATACAAGGGCCAAAACCCCCTCGACATCGCTAAGCAGGCGGAGAAGGACATGAACTCCTTGGAGAACAGGACTGGTACTGGGAAGAGCAGTGACTCTGGTATGTTGGCCATTGCATTCCCTGTTTCTCCCTTGTTTCAAGTCGCCAAAGACTTGGTACTTCAGGATACGAAAGCTGATGATCGAAAATAGCTCTCGAATCTGGAGTGAACGAAGCTGGTGCTGAGAAGTTTCCTGGAGGAAGTGTGACATACGGCTCAGCTGCCAGCGGACGAGGTGATAACAGGGAAATTCCCGAAAGCGAAGGTGGTAGTATCGATGCTAAAGGACGGTGAGTTTTCGCCTTTCATCCGTGCTCATCACCTCCCAATCAATTCATTGTGCCATCACAATTTCACCGTCGTGCGACGAGAGTTGCTCTATTTGATCAGGCTGTGTATGTATGCTAACAAGTCTGAGCAGACACACCAAGGCCAAAGACTTCGAGGGCGAAGGAGGACCAGAGGATAAACAGCGCCGATATGAAGATGAGAACCCTGGAAACGAAGACATTTTGAGCAATGTAAGACAGGGGGGCGAAACTAGACGCCCATAACTGGGTCTGAATTGGACACCGAGGACTTGGGATGGGGAACGATTCTGTTTCAACGTGTAAATGACGCTACACTATCTAATTAGATATTTAAATTATCATTACAAGTCAATAAAGCGTGCATGTGGCGAACGCCAAAAGAAAAATAATGTGACTGTTGACTCGTGATGTTGTCACCCTCCTCCAATGACACGGATTTTACTTGATCACCATCACACAAACAAGAACAATGTCAAAACTTCCACGGATAGCCTGCTTCCATGGAGGTGGCTCTAACAAAGATATTTTCGAAATCCAGTGCACCCAGCTCGAAATCCTGCTGAAATCGGAGTTCGAATTTCATTTTTTCAACGGACCATTCACTCGGGACGCGGGTCCGGGAATTCTGCCGGCCTTCGAAGACTACGAGCCCTTTCACAACTGGTTCAAGGTTGCTGAAGATGGTACCTACATTCTCCTCGATGGTAGTGGATACGATGAGAGTGGCCGAGATGGAATTGCGCGTGTAAAGACGTTGATGAAGGAGAAGGGTGGCGAGTGGGTTGGCGCAATTGGTTTCAGCCAGGGGACTCGGGTCGTTGCTGGACTTCTCCTGGATCAACAGCGATGTATTGAGCAAGGAAGACCCGAAGAGTCCCTTGAATTGAAATTTGGTGTTCTGTGCAATGGAGGAAAGGAACCGATGGGTATGCCCTTCTTAGTGTCTCGTCGCTGGTCAGTATGCATGCTAATCATTGCTAAACAGCCAAAGTACCCGAAGATCCATCCAAAGAACGAATTAGAATACCAACACTTCATGTCCATGGCTTGCGAGATCAGTATCTCAATTACGGAAGAGACCAGTATGCGACTTATTTCGATCCCTCCGCGGCAAAGCTTCACGAAATTGACTACCACCATGCCATGCCTTGGAAACCAGCGGAAGTTACAGCACTTGCAGAACGAATCAGAGAATTGTATCAAAGCACTGTGGTTCCAGCTTCTCAACCAGAGAACCGACCATAAAACCACGTGCTCTCGAGTGCCGAAGGGAAGTTTCAATCGTTCACATTCTATTGCTGTTCCGAGGTCGAAGCGAGACTAGGGCGTATATACTCCGGGGGAAATGAAAATGTGAAGGCCTGCATACGACCTATCTGCTTGGACAATGTAACTCAGGCGATAGTACAGGTCTTGTCTGTAGACTACGCTATTCGTGACCACGACCTCACCGAACAACACCTGCAGCTGCTGCGCTGCTGCAATCATTGTGACTCGGGCAAAGCCTGGAGCTTATCGATACGATACAGTCTACTTGCTTTGTAGCATGAAAATCATTTGAGACCAAGCATGATAAAGCAGCCACTGAATTAGTTCCTGGAAGGAGATGATGTTCGGAGCGGGGAAATCGCAGCGCGACAATACAAACGTGGACCCTATCACGGGCGGCCTCAAACCCGAACTGCAAACCCCGCAACGTCATTTCGAAGATCACTACATCACATCGTCCCAACGACCACACACTGGCAGTATGAACCATATAAACACGACCGTGACCTGAACTTCTCTCGCAGCGTCAATACGTACACCATCCGGAATCAAGTAGTCAAAATTCCATCCATCATGACCCAGACTGCTCTGATCTTCGGCGGCTCCGGCAAAGTCAGCCGCCAAATAACTCGACTCCTAACCTCAGCCTCACCACCATGGTAAGCCTCTCCAAAGTTCCTTTCGCTCCTGCTCCTCTCGCATACTCGACATCTCATACTCGCATCAATCCAGGGCAGTCCACTCAATAATCCGCTCCCAACACCAATCCGGCTCTCTCCAATCCCTCGGCGCATTGCCAATAGTGCAATGCATCGAAGACTCCTCCGTCTCCGACCTCGCAAAAACAATCCGCTCAGTGAAACCCGACGTCGTGATCTGGTCTGCCGGCGCTGGTGGCGGAGACCCCTCCCGCACCGACACCGTTGATCGCAAAGGCGCCATCAAATCTATGGACGCCACCGCCGAAGCAGGTGTTTCTCGCTACATTATCGTATCGGCCCTTGATGTGAGGGATAGAGAGGGAAAGGGTGTTCCAGAATGGTACAACGATGACGATAAAGCGCGGTCGGATAGGGTGTGGGGTGCCATTGGTGCTTACATGAAAGCCAAACTGGATGCGGACACGGAACTAGTCAAGGGCAATGAGAAGAGGAAGTTGAAGTATACGATTGTACGGCCGGGTCAATTGACGGAGGATGTCGGAAAGGGTAAAGTGGCGGCTGGCAAGATCCATCTCGGTACTCCGATTGCGAGGGAAGATGTTGCGAGAGTGGTGATTGAGTGCATCGAGAATGATGGCACGATTGGCATGGCGTTTGATGTTGTGGGCGGTGATCAGGATATCAAAGAAGCCGTCGAGGGTGTCGTGAGTGGGAAGCAAGACACGTTTGAAGGATATCACTAGCATTCTTGAGATACCAGAATGGAAGTTAAGTTTATTCCCGCTCTATTCATCTTCAATTTGACTTCACCTTCGCACCATCTTACAGAGACTTCAGGCAACTCAAGAGACTGCATAATTGCATTGATTGGGTGCATTTCCCCTTCAAAGACTCAGCTTGGGTACGACGGTATGACTTCCTTCAATTGCATGAGTCGAAACTAAGTACCAGGGATCAATGGAGGTGACCACATCAGTGACGCTCAATATTTCGAGATTAGTTGCTTTCGGCATTCATCGAGACGCACCAGGACGTCGCACTGAGGTTGACGGTCAGAGCAAAGAGCCGAGTTCAAAAGTAAAACTACATTGAGCGCACGCAGAACGGCATGGTTCTTGCGCAACTTGGTCGAACCGAGATCAAAGATATTTGCATCTTCTCATCCCAAGTATATCTCAATTACTTATCAGAGTCCAGAGAATCCCCAGAACCATCGTCAGCCATTGCAGCCATATCAGTCTCGCTCATTTCATCAGCCCAGAAAATCATGCCACTCGCTTTTGCACCGTGATGGTTAACTGCCAGAGAACTTTTATTTAAAGCAACTTGCATCATCTTTCTCGTCGACTTCTATCATCCATGCTTCTTTTCACGTCTCTCGTGTTCATTGGCATGCTCTTCAACCATACCTACAATTCGGTTCCAATGACAGTCTTATCAACCTCTTTTTCCCAGTCATGTGGCACACTGGCCTCATACTTCATGTAAGCCAACCTATAACCGTCCTTTTCCAAGTCCAAGTCCGGTCGCACGGCAGTCTCTGCCTTGAGAAAGCCACCACTGAACTCATCAATTGCCTGCCCGTACTTGCTGGTGTAAGATATTCCGCAGCGAGAATTTGGAGCCTCGCAATGAGAAATGAGGGCAGTGTAGGACTTAAACCATTTCTGGCAACGAGGGCAGCGGCGCTGGTCGATGGGATGGACGGTCTCGAGGTGTTCTTGATTCTCGGCTGCAGTATCGAAGTATTCGCTAGGTGAGCAATTAGTAACCGGGAAGTCAAACAGATGGGGAGTCTCGCTCGATGAAGCCTAGAGTGTGAAGCTTACATGCAGTCTGGCAACGGACATTTGTACTTCTCGATCAGTGGGTTGTAGAAGCGCTCGATATCTCGGTGAGCTGGATTCATGAAGTGGTAGTGAAGGAGGTTGGTCTTGTTGTTGGCTGTGACGATAGATTGGTTCATGCCATCCCAATCGGATGGTGGTGGTGTAGGTTTCGCTTCTGGAAAGAGTTCTCTTGAGGCCGCTGCCTTGGTAGTCCAGGCTTTTGGTGGAGGAGGGAGCGGATCACCTGGCTTGTAGTCCGTCGGCAATGGCCATGCCTCTACGTTCAATTTGCCAGCGTTTTGCTTGGCTTCGCGCCGTCCCTTGTTGGTTATAGATAGATCCTCCATATCAGTGTTCAACAGATCCACACCACCTCCGTTGGCCTCGCCGAGTTCAGGCCACATTCGCTGCTTGAGTGGCATTCTTGATGAACCCATGGGCTTGCTGGGAAGCATTGGCTTGACGAGCTCGTGGTCCTCATCCCACTTGATGGGGCCCTCGATGAGTGGTACGCCTCCGCCTGGATGAGGATCGAATGCAGCGTCAAGATAGCTCCTGTAGTCACCGGCCGAGAGGTTCCCCATCACCTGAGGATCTTGAAGGAGACGAGCGATGAGAATCTTGTGTTGGAGGTGCCCTTTGAACTCTGCGGCCGTGATTTTGCTGCAGTGGCCCTCTTCCATGTGAAAGATGAGACCGGCGGCGCGAGGGAAGACTTCGGAGCATCCTGGGCACTTGATGTTCTGATCGACTTGGTGGGCCTGGATGGTTGTTAGTGACTGCTACTGTAACATCAGATCAAGACTCACTCCGTTGGTGTGGCGCTGTCGGCCACTCTCAGTCTTAAAGAGCTCTCCGCACTTGGCGCAGCCGTACATGTGAAGCTTGTTGCCATCGGGTATCGGCTCGCCCGCTTTACGATAATCCTTGATAGACTTCTTCTTGGAGTCTCGACCGCTGTACATGGCATTGTGAGCTGAGTACGCATCCCAATCCTCAAAGTCCATGTCGCACACGGCGCAGTAATCGTGCTCTTGGCTATGGCGTTTGTGCTTGCGCATTTCCTTCTCAGATGAGAAGAGCCGAAAGCATTCTGGAAAGGAGCACTGGATCTTCCCGCGGTTCGCCATAGTGATGGAGTATGAGTGAGGGCAGACGAGAAAGAGATGTGTTGGTGAATAGGAGCAAGGAAAGTTGGAGGTCGGAGAAAGAGATGATTATTGTGGGGCTGCCGCCTGGATTGCTGGCGGTTGTGGAGAACAGAACTGAGTGGGTGAGAACTAGCTAGAGTGACTGGAAGTCATTGAGATGCTGGATCCTGAGCGGAGTGAAGACGGAAGGAGCAATGCCCACACCTCGATCTGATAGCTCCGTCTGTGCCAAGTCAGAGGCAAGAAATGATTGTAGGCTCGATATAATTTGACCCGAGAGGTAGAACCTAGATTGGGGTCAACTTGAGATGAAGGTGTAGTCGGATACAGGTAGAGGCTAGTGAGGATTGTGAAAGAGCAATGTAGTGACCCAAGGGACCTGGAATACCCAGCCTTAAATGCTTGGGCTGATCGACTCAAGTCGAATCTGATCTGACCATGGAGTAGGATTAAGAGAGCTGGGTAATTTTGCTCAGAAACAGGCTTTCATTCCATGCATTTGAAAATCCTGGTACATTCAAGAATTGATCGACCGGAGACCTGTTGGCAATCATTCAGAACAAACATCCGAAGTAAATTTTGTCTGAAGTTTGCTATACTTGCTTTGTTCTCCCATAAAATTTGAGCGCAAGGGCAACATACGTGGATTCCGAGCCACTTAGCAAAAAAACTCCTTTGATGAAACCAAATAGTCACTGCAAGTACCATCTCTTACCCTCATTCAATCTGTAACACGGATCCTCCATCCACCAGGCTCTTGTACCGAGTTCAGCTCTTTCATTGAATAATGTACGTCAGACAATGGATTCACGCGTCTTACTGATATATCCTGTCAAAGACATGAAGCGCCTGACTTGCTCAGATCTGTTTACGCTTGCCTAGCTGATTTTCATACCACCGGCAAAGCCAGGTACAGCTTAATGCCGCATTGGACAAAGCTTTGAGCTGCTCACGCTCATGCAGGAAGGTTGAGATCGCAATACGTCCCGATCTGCTGCAGCGATGACACGTGGGACGAAACCACGCTTCATTTTATTGTCCCCTAAGCTCAAGATTAGCATAGATGTATCGTCTGTATGTTTTCGATTTCGGACGTCAGAGATCTCCAATTATTATCGACGTCAACTTGGATGGTGCCTACCAAAGACAAACAGTATACTTCAGATGTCGGACACGGGAGACATCACGAACAGGATACTTGTAGCTACGACATACAGGGAGACCGGAAGGTTTTCAGACAGATTCTTAGTCCAGTTGAAATAGTGGTCGAAAAGGAACGCTCCGCTTGCCGTATTCAATGGTACAGAGCAACCTCCAATGCCAAACATTCCCAATTCTGGATGAATAACCAAGAGTCTAGCGCGATCTCTTTTCCCATGATCGCCAGGCATCTACCAACGCCGCGAAGTCGAGCTGAGCATCATCCCGTCTACTTCTGGTAGATGTGCTGGCATCAGGGGTCGTCGAGTGTGAGCTATGGGGCATTCGGACTGACTGATGTAGATTTAGCGGTCAAATCGGGATGAGATCTGAGAGGCTCTCATGCAAGACAAATCTTGGTGTGCACAAAGATCGGAGATGGTTTTTGTGAGAATCGGGGTGTGAGAAGTGCAGGTGGTGCAGGTGGTGGTGTCCAATTTAATTCACAAAGCTGGCCCGTGCTCAGCGCGACACGGACGCGAAGCGATTCGCGTACCCAACTTCTGATATCGACTCTCTTTAGAAAACACACCACCCACCAACGACTGTACATTATCGCCTACCATGGTCGGCACAAAGAGGACCCCAATGAAGCGGGTGCTGGCCGAGACCACGAACAGTCAGAACAACCTGAAAGTCGAAATCAACTCAGCAAAGAAACGCAAGCTCGATGTGCCTGCATTCAGAAAACCCGGGACTGGTCCCAATGGCACGCCCTCATCGCAACCCAAGAGTAGATTCGAGACTGAGGTTCTCGAGAAGCTCAGTCAGGATATTGATGGCCTCAAAAAGCAGAACCAGGAGACGGACCAACAATGGGCGAGACCGCCTCTCGACGACTTTGATTCCACAAGAGACAACTTGATCTTCCAGCAGATCGAATGCGAGGAGGGCTCTTTACAGGGTGGGAAGACTACCGTGAAGCTGTTTGGCGTCACAGAGGTATAGTTTCTTGCTATGTCAGACGCATAAGTACTGATCAATCCACCAGACTGGCCACTCTGTTCTCCTTCACGTTACAGATTTCCTACATTACCTATATGTTGCTGCGCCTGTGAACTTCGATCGTACCGACTGTCA
Organism: Venturia effusa; assembly: GCA_007735645.1. Taxonomy (NCBI): domain Eukaryota; kingdom Fungi; phylum Ascomycota; class Dothideomycetes; order Venturiales; family Venturiaceae; genus Venturia; species Venturia effusa. The sequence goes on from CP042198.1 coordinate 756,519, forward strand.
GCCCTTCAAAACCTATCTCGAGACACAGCTGGCTCAGCATTCGCAAGCCATACATTCGGTCCAACTGGTCATGCGAGAGAACATTTTTGGCTTCCAAGGCAATGAGAAGCACCCCTATCTCAAAATCACCGTCTCTGACCCGAAATTCATAAACCGCCTGCGGTCGCTCATCGAGCAAGGCAATGCCAATTACAAAGCTTTGTGGAAGGCGGCAGACGGCGGTGTCTTGACCTTCGACAGCATTCAATACGTCATGCGATTCATGATCGATACTGGCATCACTGGCATGTCCTGGGTTGAGGCACCGTGTTCCAAGTACACCATGATTCCAGAGAAGGACCGTCATTCGAATTGCCAAATCGAGGCGCATATACATTATCGGGACTTGATAGCACACTCGTCTGATGGCGAATGGGCAAAGATGGCACCTTTACGGACCCTCTCTTTTGATATCGAATGCGCTGGTCGTAAAGGCATCTTCCCGGAGGCCACTGTGGATCCCGTTATTCAGATCGCCAATGTTGTCACTCGTACGGGTGAGGACAAACCCTTTGTGCGGAACGTCTTCTGCCTCGACACATGCGCTCATATCGTCAACACTCAAATCTTCGAATTCGAAAGAGAAGAGAAGATGCTGCTAGCCTGGAAGCAATTTCTCGACGAGGTGGATCCAGACATCATCATAGGTTACAATACCTCCAATTTCGACTTCCCATATTTGTTAGATCGAGCCAAACATCTCAAAGTCAGCCAATTTCCTTACTGGACTCGACTAAAGAACGTCCAATCCCAAGCTAAGGAGACCAACTTTTCCAGCAAACAAATGGGCAGTCGAGACACCAAAGCCACAAACACTAACGGTCGCCTGCAATTAGACCTACTCCAACTCATTCAACGTGACCACCACTTGCGAAGTTACACACTCAATGCTGTTTGTGCACATTTTCTGAATGAGCAGAAAGAGGATGTCCACCACACCATGATCACAGAGCTTTTTAATGGAGATCCGAATACCAGACGGCGTCTGGCTGTTTACTGTCTGAAGGACGCCTATCTGCCGCAACGCCTGATGGACAAGCTCATGTGCTTAGTCAACTATACGGAGATGGCCAGAGTCACAGGTGTGCCTTTCAACTATCTGCTTTCCCGTGGACAGCAGGTCAAATTTATAAGCCAACTGTTTCGCAAAGCTCTCGAGCAAAACCTTGTTATTCCCAATCTTCGCACCGAAGGCTCCGACGATCAATACGAAGGCGCCACAGTCATCGAGCCCACTCGCGGTTACTACGACGTTCCCATCGCAACTCTTGATTTCGCATCGCTTTACCCTAGTATTATTCAAGCGCATAATTTATGCTATACCACCTTGCTCAACAAGAACGCTGTCGAGAAGCTCAACATGAAGAAAGACGAAGACTACATCGTCACTCCTAACGGCGACATGTTCTGTACTGCAAAAGTCCGGAAAGGCTTGCTTTCTCAGATTCTCGAAGAACTTCTTGGCGCTAGAAAAAGAGCGAAGAAAGCGCTCGCTGTTGAGACAGATCCGTTCAAGAAAGCTGTCTTCAACGGTCGTCAGCTGGCTTTGAAGGTCAGTGCGAACTCCGTCTATGGTATCACCGGTGCGACGGTCGGGAAACTTCCTTGTCTCGCCATCGCCAGTTCCACGACTAGTTACGGTCGTCAAATGATTGAGGCGACCAAAGACGCCGTGGAGAAGAAATACACCATCGCCAACGGCTACACTCACGATGCCCAAGTCATTTATGGCGACACCGATTCCGTCATGGTGAAGTTCGGAACCTCTGACCTTGCCAAAGCTATGGAGCTGGGCAATGAAGCCGCAGATTTCGTGTCGGATCAGTTCGTCAAGCCTATCAAGCTCGAGTTTGAAAAGGTCTACTTCCCATACCTACTCATCAACAAGAAGCGTTATGCCGGCTTGTACTGGACCAATACAACCAAGTACGACAAAATGGACACCAAAGGTATCGAGACCGTGCGGCGAGACAATTGTCGCCTTGTCCAAAACGTCATAGAGACAAGTCTCCGTATGTTGCTCATCGATCGCGATGTCAAAGGCGCCCAAGAATTTGTCAAAGAAACCATATCCGATCTTCTCCAGAATAAGATCGATCTTTCCAACCTCGTCATCACAAAAGCTCTCAGTAAATCCGATTACACTGCCAAACAAGCCCACGTTGAGCTCGCGGAGCGGATGAAAAAACGTGATGCGGGTTCAGCGCCTGCACTGGGAGATCGAGTGGCGTATGTGATTGTCAAGGGCGCAGGTGGGAGTAAGAACTACGAGAAATCCGAGGACCCCATCTTCGTTCTCGAACACAATCTACCCATCGATACGAAATACTACCTCGACAATCAACTCGCCAAACCGCTTGGTCGTATCTTCGAACCTATTCTTGGCGAGAAGAAAGCCGCACAACTTCTTACCGGCGAACACACGAGGACTATCTCCGTCGCTGCGCCGACAATGGGCGGGCTCATGAAGTTTGCTAAGAAGACGATGACTTGTATGGGCTGCAAGAAACCACTGGTGTCGGCGGAAGAGAAGGAGGGCGCCGTCTGTTCCAATTGCCGCGGTCGCTTCGGAGAACTTTACCAAAAGACCTTGTCCAAGGTCTCAGAACTGGAAGTGAGGTTTTCGAGGCTTTGGACGCAATGCCAACGCTGTCAGGGCAGCATGCATAACAACGTCATCTGCAGCTCGCGCGATTGTCCCATCTTCTACATGAGGATGAAGGCGAAGAAGGACGTGGAGGATGCGGGCAAGGAATTGGTCAGGTTTGACAAGGATGTTGCTGCGTGGTGAGTGAGGGACACACGGAAGGCGTTCATGGCGACAGATGTACGGGAGCATTGATGACTCGGCATGGTTTGGCGTTTTGGTAGGAAGCAAGATGCGATACGGCGCGGCGCGGCGCATATTATCTGTATAACGTTTTTTGAGGTCCTTGTTGGCATGGTACTGAGATTCGTGGCTCGTACTGCTCATGCGAGAGGTATTTGTGGTATTATAATTGTGGGTGGACAGTCAGACGACCACTGGGGTATCTATACAATGCCAACGTCTACACTTGTGGAAATCGAGAGGCTCCATTACCAACGCCAACAAATGCGCGCATACGAGATGTCCTACTCGCTCTACTATAATACAGAAAAGAGAAAGCCAAGTCGATGAGTTGGAAGCCTAGGAAATGAAGATGGCAAAGAGAACGGCAACGATGCCAGCAATCCTGGATGAAGGCGACGAGACAATAGCCTTGGCACCACTGGTACTCGTTGGAGAAGAGACTGATCCAACAGCCGCGTCGAAATCAGCTATACATCACATTGAATGCAGATAAAGTGGGCTAACTCACAAGTAGGTGTCTTTGGCGTATTCGTCGCCGAAGCAGTCGCGGTGGCACTACTCAACTTCTCCGCACCCGAAGTGATAACAAGATCATTATAAACAATCTGACTCGCATCGAATTTCAAGGTCTCCGTAAAAACAGTACCGTTAATCGAGTTCGACGGAAAACCCGTAGACGCGACAGATGCGATCGCCGGACCCCTCGTTCTCGACATCTTCTGTTCGCAGACGGCGCTCTTCGTTTTGTCCAGGATATTGCAGGAGATGGTTACAGGCGTGATACCACTTTTGTCTGATCTTTGGAAGAGACTTGCGCCTTGCGTGACGGTCAGGGGCGTATCGAAGCATTCTGTCACGTTGCCGGCGTATTCTGCGCAGTCCAGGAGGTAGGCTGTTTTTGTTGCGTCGGCGGAGAGGACGGCGCCGTAGTAGGTTATGCTTTTGAAGGGAGCGCAGATGTTGTTGGAGCCTGAGCAGGCGTTGAAGAGGGAGACGGTTGTTTGGAGGTTTGTGTGGGTGATGTTGGAGGCTTGGGGGTTGATGGAAGTTCCGGCGACGGGTGCGAAGCCTGATGGTGATGGTGTTATGGAAGGCTGCAATGATGTGGATGGGAGTCGAGGAGATGATAATGTGGTGGATGTCGCGAGGACGCTCGTCAGGAGGGAGAGCTGTGCGACCATTTCGACTGTGTAGGAAAGGCTGGATATGGACTGAAGATCCGATGATATGGAACAGATCAAAGAAATAGGGACAGATAATGAGAGCAATGGATGATCGATATGAGGACTCAAGAACGAATAGCAGAACCAGTGGCTTAAATGGTTCTACCTTCTACATCCCATCCTCCAAAAAGATAAGCCATTCCCACAAATCTCAGCATCGCCCTACACTTGACGACAACTGCGCAGGCTGAGGATTACAGGTCAAGTGCTGAGATCGGCATATCGGTGATTCTATGTTCGTCGTGGCGAAGCAGCATGAGACAGGCAACCAAGCTGTCAGCAACTGACATCGATGAGAACGAGTGAAGTAGTTCAGCTTTCTGTCTATGGGCAGTGGCCAGCACGGCGAAATCGATGTGGTTTTTTTGCCATGTTTGCGTAGGTACGACTGCTCAGCCCTGTACACGCATTCGTCCGAGAGTCTGTAGGTAGCTGGTGAAATCTTAGTTAGTCAACGTAAGCGTCTACCCAGTCTACAATGATATATGACGAAGGAAGACTGTATCGATACAAGAGATTGTCCATGTGCTCTCTGTTCGTAGATACTTATTACGTGTTGGAGTCGTCGTGGTAACTGATGGTGAAAATCGAGGCCGCAAAGCCATCGAGTCCCATCCGTGAGACAGGCCGACTTCTGCCTCGAGGAACCTCCACCAGAATCTCTTATCAACTAGAGTATGCAATGCAACAAGCACTTCCACGCTGAGAAAGTATTGCAGCTCAAGGTTTGAGGTTCTTATCGTCAGATCTTTGCTTTCTCCCGGCCTCCCCTTCGAAATTATCCTACTACTAGTACTTTTCTCTACTGCACGTGCATTCTAATTATATTCCAGGTCACACCCCTACTCATGACTCGAAACCAAATTGCACGGGGCGGCCCACAAACGCCATTATCAGATCCAAAACAAACCGCAGCGGCAGACCAAAGCGCAGCCGTTGGTCAGGGTCTCACTCTAAATTCCTACTTACTCCGTGCTTAGTAACCTGGTCCATGCCACCCGTTCCAAGTCCCAATCCGTGCATACGGCTCAAGTGGAGAAAAGGTGACGATCGTCAGCAAGACCCTGACTCTGATGACGATGACGATGATGAAGTAGAAGTTCGGAAGACCGCCGAGGAACAATTCCGACATTGAAGGCTTGAAGACGAAATTGGTCGCTTCCTACTATTACTTTTAGATATGGGAGTGATGTTCAGTGTCCTCGTGGCGACGTGAACGGAAACGAGGAGAACGCGTCGATCGTGAACAGATCGTCGCGGTGCCGCTGGCCACGGACCTCACTGCCCGACGCCATAAACATTGGCAAATCTAAACATGAAGGAGTCAAGATCCATCGTGCCTTTCGTCCTACGAGCCAAAGCAGGCCGTCCCCCGAGAACGGTGGTGCGCCGCTTACCTCGCTGTGGCTAAGTCCTGGTGGTAGCAGGTAGTGGCTAGAAAACTCGCATTGAATGGTATCGTACAACATGGATCGAAGGGTCTTAAAGCTACACATATTCACCTCCCAGATCTCAAAATAAGAATCCATCTTCTACTGCCATCTGAGAGCAATCCCTGCTCGTGTGGCCATCAGTAGCTCGAGTCCATTGATCGTGCTCGAGGTGGTAAAATAGAGGCCAACTGGTGGCACAAATGTGTTCTTCACGACCCATCTGTGAGTGAAACAGGAAAAAAACATAATTGTCCGCAAAGCCAGCTCGATTCGAATCCATGGAATATCATATAGATCGATTGCCGATGAAAAAGATCAAAGGGTCTAGCCTTGCTCGCTCCATAAAAATGCCCCAGATGGTGTGAATGGGCAAACTCCTCTTTTCCATCGCTGATGAGATTAGAGATTATTTGTACAAACATCATAAAATAGTAAAGTTGCGCGAAAAAGTGAACCGAAGCGAATTTCGGGGACATGAACAACGGCGGTGCGACGAGACGAGGCGCAAGCAGGCCCTCATGTGTATGTGGTGTACTCGTCTAAGAGATGACATAGGTGATGGTGCCAGAGGAAGCGGAGACGGTGCAGCCCTCGCTGGAGCATTTGTCATAGCCGTCGCCACTGCAGTACTTGCCGTCTCTATAGCGACATTTTGAGTCACCACCAACAAGCTCTATGGTGTATGGCAGTGTCGCTTTCATCTGAGTTGGGTGATTGGCAGTGATAGATAACCAAGCACGGCCGTTGGTCCAGCCGACACCCAGGTTTCCAGGTGCCCAGTTGCCAAAGTCATCGCCATAGTCACCCCAGACACAAGCCTTCTCGGGAGAGTACCCTGGCATATTGATGTAGTATTGTGCAGAGGTACCCTTGCCTTGCCACGTGTAGAAGGTGGATGCGTCTGGGCAGGCCAATTGACGCGTAGTGCCTGGTTGCGAATCGACAGGAATCGACATCTTCTCGTCGCCTATGGCGCCATTAGTAAGTGCAGCTAATTGAACGAACGAGTTGCTTACCTGGATAGTTGGTGCGGCAGATGGCCACGTTTTGGCTCAGCTTGTTCTGCACCATGACTTTGATCTCCGAGGCTCCGGTTGCGCAGAGAGTTTTCACACTCTTGTTGGTGCGGTAGAGTTTGCCATTCTTGCATTCAAGACCCCCAACAGACTGACCAGTTAACCCTTGCAGAGCAGGCCATTGGTATTTGAGGTAGCCTTCTGGGCAGCCGTAGGAACAGAAAGAGCCTTCGAGACAGCACCCAGAACCGGTGCATTGAGCTTTGGTGACGCCTAGAATGTCGTTATAGCCAGAAGAACCCGTGACGCCCGGCTTTTGCACACTGGCCCACCCTCCGAGGTTGAGCCAGTCGAGGGGCATCGCGCCATAATCGGATGGGAAGTGGCTGCAATCGATCTTGCCATCAGGAAATTCCTTGTCGACACCAGATCCACTGTCAGAAGAGTAGCTCGAAGAGGGAGAAGAGGAGGAAGAAGAGGCTGGAGTTGCCTGAGCTTGTTTGGGAGGCGGTGACGGAGTATCAGCTGTGGTGGATGGCTTGGCCTCGGGACTGCTACTGCTAGACGAGCTGCTACTGGAGGAGGATGACAATTTGCTGCTGCTAGAAGAGCTGCTGGAAGACTGGCTGGACGAGGAAGCCTTCGAAGTGTGGTAGGAGATGGACGTTTGTGGGGCCGCAGCCAGGGACCCGTCATCCGCCCACTTGAGTGTACCGTTCTTGATCCCGTCCTGACAGTCAGCATCAGATAACTTCTGCTCTCCGAGCCAGCATTCAACGACTGTAACCTGAACAGCCTGAGTCACGACGTCCTTCTTTCTGAGCTCTTCCATGGCCTTGTCTTCGTGACGGTGGTTCGAGTGGTGCGCGTGGCGTGGCGAAATGGCAGCTACGCCGAGCGCGAGGCCCAAAATGACAACGGCGGATCTCATTGTTTGTTTCGTTTCAAACGTTCGTGCTCAATCTCAATCGACTTGGCCTGCCGGATCACGAAGCCAAAGCTAACCTACGTTTTCGAAGCCAATCGCTGCCAATGGACGACTACAGCTTGAGCTGGAAGGAACAATGGTTGTTGGGTGTTGAACGGACAGTAATTATGAGCGAGTGAGCGCAAGCGAAGGTGGTGATGGTGGTGGAGTAATTGAAGCAGTGCGCGTGGTCGCAATCCTTTGCATTGGCAGCTATTAGGTAGTGTTCAGGCTGTTCGGCTTCAATGGCGTCCGGCTCTCGCTTCGATCTGACTTTCAGTGAAGTTGGTAGACGGGCGAGGGATTGCAGGTCGGATTGCAATTGAAATGGGTATCTGTTTGATAGTGACAGTGGTTGAGGTCGCAAATATTGATCAAAAGAGTGAATGGGAGACTAAGCTCTGGGGTCGGTGGAATGAAAGAATGGAGGAATCAGGACTTGCTGAGACTATGTGGACATCAAGGCGAGATGGGTGGATTGATCAGGGTGGAGAAGACCAGGGAAAGTCTTGGTGTTTCCAGTGAGGATGAGCTACCCCTAGCTCTGGTAGCCTCTTGGCCCACCACCACTCGCAATCTTATCTGAGCATCGCGACGAACCACAACTGCCCTCATTTCCACCCGCTCTTAACAGACTGGGCAGGCAACATACGCGCCGAACGTGGGCAGCCCTCGGATTGACGAGTCCCAAATCACACATAAGTGTCGACTGTCGACTCCTCCAAAGGCAGCACAGCATCCTCCCTCGTCGTCAAGAGATGGTACCTGATTTTCACATGGATCCTTGCGCTGCTCATTTCCCGCGGCCATGATCCCTCCACCGATTCCTTGCTTCGCCATGATCTGTGACATGCATCTCTCCGGCTGTCATGGCAGGAATGCTGTCACCTCCGCGTCCATCCATGAATCTCGCCGCACCGCCCACGTAGACTCGTAGAGAAGCCGCTTGCAGCAGGACTAAGAGACTGCGGAGAGCTTCTGTTCCAGACTTCTCGGGTCTTTAGCGCGAGGGCGGTGGAGTTGGCCGAGTCTTGTGCGACTTCTACCGTCGTGTTCAGGCTCAGGGTTGCCATCTTGGAAGAGAGAAGAGAAAAGCAAACTTCCATGCGCTTCAATCCTCCTGTTGTGCCGTCCCTTCTCCGAGCTTCCTCGCCGTCCATCTTTTCAGCCGGTCCAAGCGACGTGCGCCTATCTCGACCAGGCTCTCCGTCATTGTTCGCACGATGCTCTGCATGGCAATCTTTATCCAAGCAACCTGCATGGACTCGTCGCGGCTCAAGACAGGGGTACATCAACTACATTGGATATTGACTCAGTCGTTCACCGTCTAGTACCTAGCACAGAGTCATCACTGCTCGCTGTCCACAACATCAGAGTCGAAGGCACGACAGTCGTGAGTTACCGAAGAGCATCACGACCGTGTGCCTTTCTACGATGGTCTGATCGAATATCGATCTCAACGTGCTAGTCCCGCTTCGCTTTTTGGATGTCTGGCGACTCACGAGCGGCCGGATGCTTTTTTATTCCCGGTTGTCGAGGCCATTAATATCCTACGGAACTGCTAAGCTTCGAGATAAACATCCGAAAAGGAGGAGAGCAAAGATGCGACATTGTCCTCGCGCTACCTTGCACGAACCGATCATACCCGTTTCCGCTAGCAAAGCCCGTGATCTGCAGCTACCCGGTAGCTCCGGTCACGTGAGTCAAATTAAACCCACTGCACACCTTGAGACGTGAAGCTCTAGTACAGCATCTCTTACTAAGAGCTCTGTCCACAAGCATATCGACATGCATCTTGGTTTGCATACTAGACAGTCGTCATACCAATGTGGATTCTATAGCGTCTTCTCAATTGTCTGAGAGAAGAGATGAACGACAAAGTGAATGTTGTCTCGTAGCGCTTGAACCAACAAAATTAGATCAATGCGCCCCTGGACTGTTTGTCCTGGTCGATACTAGTGGTGACATGCGCATGCTGCCCGTCAACGTTGACCGTTTCTCGTCTCCACGGTTTAGGCCTTTAGGGTCCTAAGGTGTAAACGCATAACGAGGCTGAATTGTGAGTCTGTAGTCTGGACGTACTGTTTACTGGATTTACAATGTTGCACACAATGGTATTTTAACCGTCTCAAGTTAGGTGCCGCCGTACTCAAGGGCTGAAATCTTACCGCGACGGGAGCTTTGACCCAATCATCCCGCTCCATGGCATCTCATGATGTGAGTCTCGAAGGAAGAGACACTCTCTCCAAGGACTGTCTCTTGTAGTTTACAACAAGCATGCCCAATTAGCACTTGTACAAGCTCCAGTGATAGACGATGGCCGTATTCCATGGGACAAACCTCTCCATCATCACCGCGCTTCCAACGCCCATCGTCATCCTCGCCCTACCCCTCGCTTCAATCGCGCTCCTCTTAACCATAACGCGACTGTACACAAATCGCCGCTACAAACGCGCTCTCGCAGCCCATCTCCATCGCTCCCCAGACCTCAAGAATGACGCATTCCCTCCACCACAGATCCCCTACACGATACCCTTCCTCGGCAGCGCTCTCGACTTCTTAGCCCCCAAGCCCGGGCTCTTTTGGAGCAACCTTTTCAAAACACATCCTCGGGAGACGGGGGCTTGTACACTTCTTCTCGGTGGCGAGGTCGCGCATATCCTCTTCTCGCCGACGGCTGTGCAGGCGCTGTTGAAGAACAGGGAACTGAGCAGTGATGAGACCAAAGGGAAGATATTGGAGAGGAGCATGGGTATTCCGGTTGAGGACGTAAGGATATTCCATGGGCTGGATGGGAAGAATCAGAGGAGGGACTGGAAAGGTGAAGGAAGAGCTGAGGAGGATCCGTTACACTTAGCTGAGAAGGTGAATCTGGATACGCTTATGAAGACGGAGGCTGTGAACGAGTTAACGTCCGAATTCACCCATGCTTTTGGGGAACAACTAGATCGGTCGTTTGAGCAGCTTGAAGGGCATGTCGGGTTGGTGGCTTGGATAAAGAGCGCCATGTTCAGGGCGTCAGGAATGTCGTTCATGGGAACAAGGGTATTCGAGGAGATTCCAGATTACGAGCAACAATTCTGGGACTTCGACCGCGTAATGCTGGGTCTCTACTTTGGCCTCCCACGCTTCGTCACCCCTTCCGCCTATCGCGTACGCGACAGCATTGTGTCCAGCCTCGAACGCTTCCACGAAACACTACAAGCAGAAGGCAAAGAAAAACCAGTGGACCCTGAGGGAGAAGTAGTGTGGGAACCCACCTACGGCAGTCGCGCGAACCGAGCGAGACAGCGCTTATACCAGACCTTGAAACTGAGTAATCGTGGTCGCGCAGGTTTAGACCTTGGCTTTACGTTCGGGCTGAGCAGCAACGCCATCCCAGCGACATGCTGGATGCTCCTACATATCCTCAATCCCCACGGCCCACCTGATCTCCTCCCACGCGTCCTGGCCGAATTGAAGACTGCCACATTAGCATCGGGAAACCTGAATATATCAATCTTGTGCGGCCTCCCGCTGCTTACCAGTATCTTCCATGAGATCATGAGAATGTACGGCGACATCCTGGTTACACGAGAAATCCACCAACCCGTCACGTTGCCGCTCGACGAAATCAAAGAGTTTCCGCGCTCCGTTTTACTGAGCGGAGGCTCAAGGGTCATGGCACCAACATGGCTCGGCCATTACGATCCAGCCTCGTGGGACGCACCAGATCATCCCGCCTCCGAGTTCTACGCTGAGCGTTTCTTGACGACGAATCCTGAGACGGGCAAAGATATGTTCACGCTCAGTGGTAGAGCTGGAAAGTTTTTCCCGTTTGGTGGCGGGAAGAGTATCTGTCCTGGGCGGGTGTTCGCCAAACAAGAGGTCTTGGGTGCTGTGGGCATCGTTTTGACGAGATTCGAGTGTGAGGCTGTAGAATTTTGTGATGACGATGGGAAGAAGAGGAGCACGTTTCCGGGGTTGAGGGATGCATATGGGGGGACAGGGGTTATGAGTATGGAGGGAGATTTGAGAGTCAAGGTTACAAGGATTGTCTGATCTAGGGAAGGATCTCAAAGGAATGGTACGTTCGATAATTCGCGATGATTTCACCGTGCTCACAGATATCCAGAATATGCGCATGCGTCTGCTCTTTGACCTAGACCTTTCTTACTCTTGGGTTTCCCTTCGTCGCCTCGGCTTGATCCACGTTCAAGACCACTTGCGTCCAGCCCAGTACTGCGAGCATCCCGAATCCGATGTTCAGACCGACAGATGAATCTCCACTGATGGCACCCGCCGCAATCCCTATGGCTATGCTCAGGCCAAACGCGAGGACGACCCAGATCAGCGCTAGCCTGACACTGAACGCCTTCCCAATGGAGAGAGCCTGTCTTCTCGTCCCGTGGTCTAAGGTGGACTTGATGATCGTCCCTTGTAGATAGTCGTCGACAAACAGGGTCCCTGACAAGAACTTATCAGGCTCGAGATGAGCTTGTGTTGCGATGCTACTTGATTCGGAAAGTTGACTATCACGAGAAGTCGGGCATCGACCGAGACAGGTCTATTTCTTTCAAAATTCCAATTCGCTTGATCGTGAGTCTCATACCCAGTCTCGTCTAGCTAATGTAAGCCCCTGGTAGGTCATGAGCATCTTAGACCCACATCAAGTTCAGCCACATGACCGCACATTAGCTCAGAACAAGCATGGCCAAGGGTGGTGCTCCTGAGTATTCATCGCTCAAACTACCCACTCGTCTTCCAAAAACCTCTTCTCATAATCCTCCGCATTACTCGTTCTGGCCTTGGTAGCCTTCTTGTTCTCCGTGCTCCTAACCACGCCGCCTTTCTCCTTGATCAGCTCCTCCGCTCTGCTTAGCCCGTTGTAGAACGTCCTCACCCTCTCATGCGCCACCACCTTCGACGGATTGAAATTCAGAATCTGCAAGCCTTGCATACTGACAGCACGAGAAAGCGCGACGTAAGCCTGGCCCTTCTCAAAGACACGCCCAAGATCAACCTTGACACGCTCCAAAGTCTGACCTTGCGCCTTGTGAATAGACAAAGCCCACGCGAGAATAAGCGGGATCTGCGCACGCTGAGCTTGGACCTCGCCATTGGGCAATTCTACCTTCCAAACCTCGCGTTGGCATAAGAGATCACGCGTCGAGCCGTCGGCGATGGTAAAGCGCACTACTGGGAAGTGCTGCGTTGTGCTCGCCATCAAATCCTTCATCTTCTGTCTTCGTTCCTTCAGACCCGGAACCTCGTCTTCGTTTTCCTCGCCAATTCCGCCCTCTGTTTGTGCAGCGTAGTATTCTTCTTCATGCTGTTGGTAATTATCGAACATTTGCTCAGACATGAATCCGATAATTTTGCCCAGAGAGCCGTTGACAAGCGTCTCGTCAATATTCTTGATGAGCATGACCTGTGCACCCTTCTTGAGGGTAAGACATTCTACAGCCATGCAGTTGCCAAGAAGTTTATCGCGATATTGTTTTTCGGTGACAGTGCCCGTGTCTTTCGCCTCAAAGGTCTTGACTTCACCTTGGAGTTGGCGCATGCGGAGATTGTTTGCGTTGTCAACTTCAGCGCGTGTCGGGAAGAGTTCGGTGGCAGTCAACATGTCCTCAAAGTTCAGTTCGCGGTTCAGTGTCCTGAACTTGGCAATGGATTGCTGAGACAGCTTGCCCTCTCGCATCTCGTTGAGCATATTGGCAAATTCTATGACAAGTAAGCTTCGTCTCAAGGGAACGGATGTCGAGACCTACCGGGATCTTTCTGTCGGAAAACATGGTGTAAGCCAATTGTATGCTCGATACACGTATTCCACGTGCCAGCTTCGAAGGCAAATTGCGAGTCCCGCTGTCGCCCATCTGCTCTTCTGCCATCAGGCACAGGCGGCAATTGAAAAAAGTCACCAGTGATGACAAGCTGAATGCCACCGAATGGTCGCCCATTGTTTCGTAGTTGGCGTGCAATCTCTTCTAACTTGTCAAAAAGCTCTCCATCCACCATGGATACTTCGTCGATGATTAGTACTTTCGTCCGCATCCATCGATGCTTGGCTTTCTGATTTCGTCGAATCTTTTTGACAAGCTCAGGAACCTCCTCTTTGCCCAGTCCGATGCCTGCGAAACTGTGCAACGTGACACCACCGACGTTACAGGCAGCGAGACCTGTCGATGCCGTGACAGCTACACGATCCATCTCGCGGGTGTACTTCTTGCGCAGGCTGCTGATGATTTCTCGAAGTAGCACAGATTTACCCGTACCAGCTGAACCTGTGAAGAAGCAACTCTTCTTCTGCTCAACCACGAGATTGAGTACATGTTGCTGCTCGTCGCTCAAGAAGACCTTATGTACTTGTGATTTCTTTTTCCTAGATATTGCCGCTGCCCTCTCTTCTTCAGTGGCCTCATTTGTCTTCATAAGCTTCGCATTCTTCTGGCGCAGTTGCTTCTGCTGGTCCTTGATGGCACTTGCAGTGATGTTCCATGGATGCGCTGTCTTCATCGTGTTCTTGGGCAGCGGCGTAAATGCACCAGTGATTGATTGAGTACTCGATGTTGTTTGCCTTCTCGGTGCTTGTGCAGCAGACGACTCCTCTGCTTTCTGTTGCAACCATGGCAGCGTCCTTCTCTTGCTAGGTCGTGGCTGTTCCGGCGACTTCTGTGATGGGGCGCCACCATTCTTATATGCATATTGCTGCCATACTGGAGTCTTCGCTTTTGCTCCTGGAGGAGGCTGGAAATGTTCTGCTGGTGAGGACGACCATGGTAGAGCATCATCTGAATGCAATGCTTCTACCTGTGCATGCGTAAGTTGTGTCTGATATCCCGAGTCATTTGTAGCAACGCTGGCCTGCCTCGGCTGCGTCGGTCTCATATTCAGTTTGGATACGGGGGCGCCAGGAGGAGGCAGATTGGGATATTTGACGTGGCCTTTTGTCGATGGATCCTCAATATCAAGATCTATATCGCTATCGAAATCGTTCTCATCGAAGTAGACCTCACCACTGGTCTTCTTCGCGGTATCCAGATTTGGATATAACGCGTCCTCGAATGCATTATCTGGTGCTAATGCCTTTGCCAACCCACTTGATGTCCTTTTGATACCAGCATGTTGTGTTGTTGACCAGCTCTTGCTCTTCTGTGCGTTCCCATTTGCATTTTCGAGTGGCATCGTCGACCGTGACGCGTTTGTTTTGGAAGCCGCACCTGGCGGACTACTTGAGAAGAGGTGCTGCATCGACGGGTGCCCCGTTTGCGAAGTTACCGCGTTATGAGTCTCAACCGCTTTCTTGAACATGATGTTCGTCGAATCGATGATGCGAGGTCGTGGACGTGTATAAGTCTGAAATTGACGCGTCGATATGGGCGAAAGTGTTTGGTGTGAGTTTGCCGGAACAGAGAAGCGGCGAAGAGAAGACGAGTTGAGTGAGCCTTGTGATTGGGGGTTCGAATCGCGAGGCCAGTGCAATGAGTCCTTGGAGGCGTCAGTCGTGTCCTTGTAGTCGTAAACCGCGTCACGGTCCAGTACTTTCTTATCCCCAATCACTTCACCACTGACCCGCGTTCCCGTCCCAATCCCACTCTCAACACCTCTGGCCGTCCGTGATTGTGAAGAACGCGTCGCAGCAGCGGCAAGATTTCGGAAGACGATGACAGGCAGCCTAGATACAGCTCTCCTCGCCTCGATGCTGACCACCATGCAGTAAGCGAAAAGGACAGTCGGCAAAAGAAAGAAAAGGAGGAATTGGGAGGAGATCACATCAATAATCATGTGCAAGGGCGGGGCGTGCCTCTGTTGGTCGATGGTGTGGGAGTGGAATGGGATGGGATGAAGAGGCGTCTTGGCACCTTTCGATCTCGACTCGTAAACATGTGACCTTAATGAACATGGCTTTATCTTCAACACTAACATAGCTTATAAGAGACCGATACATAATCAATGACAGACAGTACGCGTAATTACGCGTTGCCAAGTACACTTAATCCCCCTGGGGTACACTTCTTCGCGAAGTCGAATTCAGAGCGAGATCACATTCTGATGTCCAGTTCAACATCCAAAATATCAGTATCTACATTGGTGACGACAGTTTGGGGTATCTATTTGCGCGCAAGTCCGATCAAAGAGACATGTTCAGACGCCGTTGAAAAAGCAGCCGAGATCGCCATGTAATCACAACTCGAACCCGCAGCAGTTGATTATCGTGCGAGGCATTGTATAGATCTTCAACAGAGGCGAAGGACATATTAAGAGAGCAACAATGGAATGCATAATGAAACCAGGCAAAGTGAATGCATGATAGCGAAAGCAATAAAGAACCCCCACCCGTATAAGAGGGATAGCAAGCAAAGAGACTGGCAACATCTCTACCCAAAGAACAACAGACAGACAGCCTACACAACAGACAAGCAGACTAGGTCACGATGCAACGATAGCTGACTCAACATGTGATCCAAGTCCGATCCATCCCAGCCACAGCACAGAAGTAAGGAAAAAGTCCCATATGCCGGGGAATCATTCGGTTCGAACCCAGCTAGCCAGCCATCAATCCATGCTGTCGTTCCCGCCCATCTGACACGCAACAAAGCAATAAGAGAGCCATGGATGACAGTTTCTCGTGTGGTAGCTGAATAGTGAATACGGAAACAAATTTGCGAGAGGAAGGACTGCAAAGCAACACTTTTGGAGGATCGTATAGATAGGTACGCCGGCGCTCGGAACGACATGACAGATATGAAAATCGTTGCATGCCAGAGTGAGTCTCGCTGAACCATGCTGAGAAGACCGCGTAAAAGAAATTGGGATTCCGTGGTCGGAAAGGTAGTGGTGGAAACGTGAAGAGCAGAGAGATGTGTGGTAACAGGCTAACGAGTTGTAGGAATGTACCCATGGCGTGTAAGAGACCAGAGAGTCCTTATCAAGGCAAAAGTGAGCTATGAGCTCAGCAAATTAGCCCTGGTACCCATAACCGCCCTGGTAGCCTCCCTGAGGTTGCTGTTGGCTCCATTGCTGCTGTTGAGGAGGACCATTCTGTCGTCCCTGGTGTTGTGGTGGATAGCTCTGCTGGTAAGGCTGAGCCATAGCTGGGCTGCCGTAGCCGCCGGGGGTTTGGCCGTAGCCGCCTGGTTGAGCGGAATAAGGAACTATTGATGTCAGTTGGCGTTCTGCGTGAGAACATGGATAGAAGCATACCTTGAGGAGAAATCTGGCTAGGTCCGCCATACTGAGGATAACCGCCTGCTGGCGTCTGGGGTGTGTAGGCTGAACTTGGGACAGCACTGGGAGGGTAGCTGTCATAGCCGCCAGCAGAGGGAAGGCCTTGTCCTTGAGGAGGACGTTCCTTGCCCCAAGAACACTTTAGTGGCCGACCGTTCACATTGTATCCATTGAGCTGGCAAATGGCCATAGCGGCATTAGAGTGTGCCTCCATCTTGATGAAGGCGAAACCGCGATCCGACTGGAAACGAGTCTCGACGACGTATCCATAGTTACCGAACAGGGGCACAAGATCGTTGACGGAGGTGTATGGCGTAAGATTACCTACGTACACGGTCGTCTGCCAATCTGGTGTTTGGGAAGCCACCTGCTCGTAGCTTCCCATGCCCTGAGTTGGGAACGGGTTATGGCTCTGCTGGAACGGGCTGGGGCTCATGCCTTGCACGGACATTGCCTGTTGTTGCGCCATCGAAGGCTGTCCTTTCTGGTTGGCCCAGTTGCAGCGGATTTGTCGTGATCCCAACCACTGCCCATCCATGGCGGCAAGGGCCTTCTCGGCTTGATCGCGCTCACGGAAAGCAGCGAATCCGTAGCCTCGTGAGCGACCGGTTTTCATGTCCCACATAACGCGTGCCTCAGACACTGTGCCAAAAGCAGAGAAAGCCTGCATCAACGTCTCATCGTTGACCTCATTGGACAAATCGCCGACGAAGATGTGGAAGTGGTTAGATGTGTCCTCCTTATTCGTGTTGTTGTTCTGGTAAGCCCAATTGACCCTGATCTCATTGCCTAGAATGACACGGCCGTTCAAGGTCGACATGGCGTGCTCTGCAGTGGCTGGGTCATCGAACTCGACGAAGCCATAGTTCAGACCGGAGGCCTTGACGTTCTTATCTGGGATGACTTTGACGCTGACAACATGTCCACTCGTCTCGAAGATCTGCCTCAAAAGTTCCTCCGACACTTGTGGGTTGAGGTTTCCGACGTAAAGCGCACGCTTGTTGGGCTCTGGGGCAGAGCGACGTTGTTGACCTGGTGTGTACTGACCGCCGCTAGACATTGGGGAGGTAATGGCGGTCGGAAGTGGATTGTTGTTCTGAGGGATGTTCAGGGGAGGCAGACCGGCGGTTCCCTGGCCATTGTTGTCGTATCCAGGCGGCGCGCCGGATGAGGCGATATGGTCTTGCTGCATGTCGGCCATTTGTCGAGATTGAAGGTGCGTGGTGGGATTCTGACGAAGGGGTACTTCAGGCTGAGGCGAGGAAATTCTATGGCGCGAACGGCAACGGAAAGAAATTAGACCTCAAAGAAAAAGACACCAACCAGCGAAAGGATGGAATGGGAGTCGCGGAGTCGGGAAGCGTCAAGTCCAGGTGGTTGATGGAGGATTAAAAAAGTCAGAGGGTCGATTTTGGTGGGACGAAAGCTTGGAAGGCTCCGTGTCTGATGGCGGCACAGATACCTTATTGGAAGAGAATGGTAAGAAAGAGAAGACCAGACCAGACCAGACCAAACCAGCGCAGACGAGCAAGGAAATAAGGAAATCACGAGCAGAAACCTGGCGGAATCAGTCGTTTCTCGAGCAGCTTTGTCTGATGGAAATATTGGATGTTTGGGGTGTTTGGAGCGCGGGAGGGAGAGCTGCTTTGGCTACGGGACGGCAGCGCTAAAACTCGACGGACGCTGTGGGTCACCATCACGTGAGCGAAATCTCGAGTCATGTCCAACAAGGCCTTTGGATTTCGAGTCGGACAGATACTACATCTTTGGATTGCAGTTGTTGGCATCACTTGTTACTCAGATCCTATGGTTGAGCCAGAGGAAAGGCATGAAGTGGATACCGTTCTCTGAGGGAGACTTGCGTGGAACACGGCCCGGGAAGCCGAGGAGCGTTTATGGGCTTCTCGTCCTCCCATGAGGCTTTCTATTGAGCCCTCCGAGCAGAATCTCACTGAGCGGGACGGCTTTTCCACCTGAAGGCCACCAGAGATGCATCTACAGCCATTGTACTCGAGTCTCCAGGGGTTTGGTGCCATCGATCATGGAGGAAACAACTTCTAGACCACTGTCATCCTTGGACGTCAACCTAAAAGGGCACTGGTTTGCGCAGTTTGCACAGCCTCACATTGTTCAAGTCATCTCAGGCATACTAACTTGCCCGCAAGTGGTAGACCAACCTTTAAACCAAAGAAGGAAGGTGATGCTGAAGATCTCAAAGGAACTTCGACCAACGAATATCAGTAATATATTCTCTGCGCCCAACTTGTAGAAAGGATGACAGAAGGCCAAAGGCTCCACCCAAACCCCAAACAACGTCCACGCAATGCAATGCAATGCAGTATACAAGCCGCAATACACGAGACGCACATTCACCACGACCATTACCTCTACGACTCCCTCGAACCTCTAGGGCTCTTCTTCCTCCCCTTGACCATATCCGCTGGAAGATCATTCCAGTTCTCTGTCGCTCCCAGCCTCGATGGACCCTGCCTAGCTTTGACAAGCCTCCTCGCTTCCATATCTTCCTCATCACTGCTAGTATCGTAGTCATAAGTGTCCTCTCGACTGCCCTTGGATGTTGGTGTGCTGAATCCCCTAGTCGGCGTTTCACTTCCAGTACCGTTCTTAGCCTGATGCACGAGGCCCCTCGTAGACCTAGGGGGACTCCTCGGAATCATTTTTCCAGGCACCTGCATCTGTTCCCTGATGATTCTCTGGTTCTCTTCTTCCCTCAGCCTTGCTTCCCTGCCTATCCGCAGCTTTTCAGTCGCATCCTTCCATTTCGCAGAAGGCTCCCATAACCAACCATCCCCCACAGAATTACAGACCGGCAGGAACCATAGGTTTCTGTTCTCTCCCATGACCATTTCCAAGTTTCGCCGCCATCCATAATCAAAAGCATTAGGTAGCTTCTCGTTGTCAAGTTCGTCAAGATAGTCATTGTATCTATCTCTTTCTCTTTGACGCTCTGCATTGTCCCAGTCATATGTTCTTTGAAGAGATGACTGAGCTGGCGATGCCCTCTCATCCGCGTCATTAGGTTGTGATATGAAACCTGTTGCCTCGGCAGCTGCCATGCCAAAATCGCGCATTTGTTCGCCGAGGGTATGGTGGTCATCGTCGACATATGTCCTGCCCGAGTGATGTTGAGGGTTGTGTTGCGTCTTGAGAGGGCTGAGGTATCGAGTCTTCTCAAGGCTCTCGATTGTGGTTTGTCCTTTTGACGTAAGGTAGAGATGCCATGCTGTGAATCCAGTAATAACGAGGCCAATTACACCAGAAAGCACGGAGAGGAGAATGAAGTTGACAGGCATGAGTGATTCCTCTACAGTGCCATCTATAATTATAGACTTCCAAATCCATTGCGCAGAGATCAAAAAGCAAGTCCAGCAAAACAGGCTCGTATATATCAAGAACAAAAGGAAGGCTTTGTAATTCCGTAACCCGACACAGGTCGCTAGCCAGGGACAGTGGTGATCCATCTTCAGTACACATTTGCGACATGTACTACAATGGTGCGCACGATCGGGCTTCTTCGCTTGGCACTTCTTGCAGAAGCGCATTTCACCGGAAGACTTGACCGTCAAGGAATGGAAGGGTTGTGGTTCGGTGGTAGGGAGGGCTGAGTAGCCCGGAGATGTTGTGAGAGGCGATCCTGGGTCTGTGAAGACAGCCGTGGTGTATGACCAGTTTAAGAGGATGTAGAAAGCGATTCCTACGATCATCTGTAGGTAGCCTTGACCGAAAAGTCAGCATCCGCTCCAGCTGATTCCTGTTTTTATGCAAGTCTCCTACCGAAGAAAGTCCCCCGTATGAACCCCATATTCGTTTGCACCCACACTGCCCAACCCGTAATGCCATAGACAAAGGTGAGAGGAAAGTATGTGATCACATTGCAGCAGTATCGCTCGCACTTCCTGACAAAGCTCTTGCGTCTGCGGTGATTTGGCGAAGAAGAAGGAGAGGAATTTGGGGCGAAGGACGCCATAGTTGGGATGTGGCGCCCTTGAAGGTTATTTGGTCATGAGGTTCGAGGTTCGAGTACGCGAAGTTCAAGGTTCGGGTAGGCGGAGCGAGTTGAAATCAGCCTGCTGGGTCCCTGGACGGAGCTCAGGATAGTGATCGAGTCTGGGGTTTGGAAACTCAACGTGAAGGAAGTAAATATCTAGTGGTGTCTGTAGCTATACACAGAGATGAGCATCATACCTAGGTAGTAAGAGTGATGGCCAGGATCGCCAAGTCTGCATTGGAGGTCGGGGTCGGGCTCCACGCCCTCGCCGCGTTCCGGTCGCATTCAACCCGCAGTCAATCTACAACTAGTAACCACCACCATAACACCAACACCAACCTCTAATTACCTATGCACATCATATCAGAACATCAATTACTCGTTCTCGAAGGAGGTGTCAAGAGCCCTGTCAGCCAAGAGAGGAAGGAGGATGATAAGCTCAAACGCAGGACGGACTAAATGCTCCCTTGAGCTACTAGTAGGTACGGACCACCGGTTCTAGCTAATATCATATATTCGATCTTCTGAATCCTGGCTCAATCAAATGTACATGAAACACAACTCGCCTAGAGCTCTTCGTAGACTAATATACCGTGTCAAAAGATTCTAGCATGTCTAAAATTGGCATCCACCTCCACTACCAAGAATGCAATTAAGCCCTCCGTGAATTCGGAATTCGGAGACAATCCCACTGCCTTAAATTCCACAAACTCTCGTGTCTACATCTTTCAGTTTCCTGCTCGCGTTTTCGTCCTGATCGCTCCATACCTCGCACACTCCACCTTCGTTCAGCCAACGTCCATCACCATGAAACCCATCATCTTCGTCCTCACATTTATCACCCTCACAACAGCCTTCAGACCAAGAATTCGCAGCGCCGGCCCGAAGGCTCCAAAACTGCCCGCAGACATCAAAGTCGATATACCAAAGATACCCAAACTCCCTCTACATTCAAAATCGAAATCGAAATCGAAAGACCAAGCACCGATACCGCTTCTCGGGCCAAACTTGCAGCATCAAACGCCCGCTAAACTGAGAGAACTGTGAGGGATATTGTCTAGGCTTGCGAACTTCGAACTTTGGGGCTTGAGAACGAGCGGCGGTGGTCGGGCCACGCCCAGTTGTGGATGAAATCTCGATGCTAGGTGCACCAGTGATTGGGTGGAGAATCAATCTCTTTGAGTTACTGCTTTGTCTTGTGCAGTGGTTCTTATTGGTCCGGCGAACAGTACATCGTCTCTCGACCTGGAGAGAAGAGAAAGGGTGCACCACGTGCGGAAGTGCTTTGGAGATGTTCGTTTGAGGAGTGCCTTTTCGTACTGAAAAGCATACTAGCGTAATTGGACTGGCCCATGGATTGTGGTTATGAACTTGGACTTGCGGGCAGACAGTGCAGCAGAATTATGTTTTGTGAAGATATCCCAAAGCAGAAGACACGTCTCGGAGAGCAAATGGTATTGAAGTCGAGCTATGCTCAAGACTGATTCTGACATGAAAGACTTGGGGATGTCGATGAGAACTCACCCCAGTAATCGAAAAAGCTGTCGTGATTCGTAGTACGTCCTGTGCCAGTCGTTTCGTCGTACAAGAAAAAAGAAAGATAGAAGAGAGGATGCAAAACGCCAGCCCAGACGCCCGTCCCTAGATTTCCATGGACAAGGAAAATCACCCACTGTATGAACAAGAAAAGCCACCCACTGTACAAACGACTGTCGTGCCTCCACTAAATGCCCCAAACACCACATTCGGATCTCCGTCCTTGTCTTGACTGTGGCCTATGACGATCTCCTGTGGTTCTGGCTGTGCTCATTACCAGAATTTTTCGCGTTCGCACTCTGCAACGACTGTTCGAACGGAATAAGAAAGATGTGTACATGTTTGAAAGTCCCAGGCCATGCTTTACATAACTATGCAAAGGAATCCGGGATTTGTTGCATCTTTGGCCCCAATGCCATCTAGAACCAGGTTAGCTGAAAAATATTGTCTTTGATGAATTCGGGTGCCTACTATTCAGCTTGTGCGGTGCCGCGACCAATTCGCTGGTTGTAGGAATCGTTGAACCCATCGCGAGTCGAGGTGTGCTATTTTGGGTCCAGGTCTAGCGCTTTGAGCCTTTTCACGTCCGTCTCCTCTTCGTTCGAGAGTGCTTGCTCGACGTGTGACTCGTGAGCGCAATGGTACGAACTGCTGAAGTTCGGAGTAGGTGATGGTTATGAACGATCGTGGCTCGGAGCTTCGATTTCGAGTTTGTTCGAATGGAATCAATTGATGATGATGCAGATTTCGGGTTGATAAGTGATTACTGAAGTTGTTCATGGCCAAAGCAGATGCTTTGATAGTTTTCCGGATCCTTAGAATATGCTGCAGCCAACACGACAAAGGCATCAGATTCGATGCCTCCATTGTTATATCCATTTCCTCATTGACAGCCTTGCATAATGCTAAGAAAAGAATGGAGTACTTCCAGAGATTTTGGTATGTACAATGGGCCGGGATCTCAGGGTCCTTAGTATTGTTGTCGTGGGCTTAGTATTGTTCTCCTGAGTATTTAAAGGAACCGCATTCCTTTGAGCATCGCGACGGCAAAACTTAATAAAATGCTGTTACTGCCTATCGCAAACTCTGAAATGCTGATCGGATGAGATACGCCTTCTCTCTGGCCTCTATGATTGGTCTGCTTGCGTCGGCCTCAAGGTGGCAGCACCAAAAAGCGCGCCAAACCTTCATTATGCCCGTTTGAATCGACCGGTCCATAACTTTGATCGATTGAGAACACTCAACTAGGAGCTGTAATGCGTTAGATCTCTAACAGTCAACAGCCGATAACGATGCAGTTTCATGACAATGACAAACCTTGCCACATGCGTCTGAATGGCCATGGTGGTGATTCCGTGGTGACAACTAGCCGGCATCAACAAGCCGGTAGAATGCTAAAAGCTCACTATCAACGTCAGAATGGAGACTGGATTCTCGTCGTGAAGCTTTGCAGGTGAGACTCAAGGTAGGAGGAGGTTAGCAAGGTGGGAAGAGAATAGGAAATCCGACGTGGCAGTCCTGGGGTCGTCCAGCTCAGGCGCCACCTCAATTGCATTAAAAATCTGGCAGTGTAGATAGGCTCCTGTAATGGCTGCCCGCTGGAACGGTGATGAAGCATCCTCAAGAAGGCAAGGTGGAATACAGCTCGTCCAAGTGGCATGAATCCGAGGTGAGGATCGACCATCTGTACGTGGCCTCGATAACATTCTTTCCTATTGTCTAGCTCAGTAATTCAGTCTTTGTATACTGGCAGGAAAGTTCAGCCTTTTAGCAGTGATCGTAGAAATGTGGGAATGGAGTGTTGGTGTGGAGGAAAGCCTAGCTTGGACATGGAAATCTCCAGCCCTGCGGCATGACCCCGGCTATAATATTTTTGCTAGAGCAGTATGACATGACAAACAGAGGCTATCAACGACCAACAAACCTTCGCGCTAAACAAATTCGAATTTTGTATAATACCATTCACTGCTTGAGCACCTCCAACTGTGATCTCGAACAGTAAATCATGCTCAAGGCCGTACTCTGTACGAAGTCGCGCTAATGACGTTCCAGTGGACGTCGAAGAAGTTGATCTCTATGAGCTTCTAAGCATTGATCGGAACGCTGGAAAGACGGAAATCAGGAAAGCATACCACCGAATAGCAAAAACGAGTCACCCAGACAAAGTAGCCGAGCATGAACGCGAAGCCTCTGAAGCACATTTCAAGGCTGTGAAGGAAGCCTACGACATCCTCTCAGACGAGCAGACACGGCATATATACGACACTCATGGCATGGCTGGAATCAAAGGTGGGCCTGGTCATGGGCATGGCGGAGCCGAAGGACCAGACATGGAGGATATACTCGCACAGATGTTCGGTGGCATGGGAGGCCCAGGCGGTATGCCCGGCATGGGAGGTGCTGGAGGGCCTGGCATGAGGAGGAGAAGTCCAGCGAAGGGTGCGAATGAGGGTCAAACATATGAGGTATCGCTTGAGGAGCTGTTCAAGGGCAAGACTACACGGTTCGCGAACACCAAGAACGTGGTTTGCGGCACATGCTCGGGAACTGGTGGGAAAGACAAGGCAAAGCCGACAAAATGCGGTGCTTGTGGAGGCGCAGGTACGTTGATAAATCGGCTTCAGAGCTGGCATGAGGTCTAATCAGTATGGTCGTCTAGGCGCCAAAGCAGCACTCCGCCAAACACCTTTCGGACTTATGCAAGAGACTGTCGAGTGCGGTGCCTGCGCAGGCAAAGGTCAAGTCTTCAAAGAGAAGGAGAAGTGCAAGAAGTGTAAAGGAAAATGCGTGGTACAGACGAAGAAGATGCTTGAACTATACATTCCTCGCGGTTCGAGGCAAGGCGACAAAATCGTATTGCCAGGCGAAGCGGATCAGCTACCGGACCAGGAACCCGGCGACATCATTTTCCAACTACAAGAGATCCCGCACGAGACGTTCAAGAGAGCAGGCGCAGATCTGGTGGCAGAGATACATATCACTCTTGCCGAGGCCCTCACAGGATTCAGCAGAGTCGTTCTGACTCATCTGGATGGACGAGGGATCCAGCTTTCGCCTCCAAAGGGCAAAATATTACGACCAGATCAGGTGCTGAAGATTCCCGGTGAGGGCATGCCAATCAAAAAGAGCGATGCGAGAGGTGACCTGTACCTGAGCGTAACCGTGGATTTCCCCGAAGACGGCTGGTTCAAAGACTCCACCGAACTCGAGAGGATAAAGAACACTTTGCCAGGACCGCCGCCAGCGATCAAGGCAGAGCACGTCGACGAGCTTGACTACGAGGATGGCAATCTCGAAGATTTTGGCGCGGGTTCGGACGACCCGAGAGGAGGTGCCGAATGGGAGGACGAGGATGATGATGAAGATGGTGAGCCACCGCAATGCGCTCAGCAGTAATGAATGAAATGAGTAATGTATGGGCGGGTACGATTGCATGTCATGGCGCTCGGCGTGCTTGTCTGTTAGGCATATTCGGGCGGCATGGGCGGGTTGGTTCATACAAGTGATAGAAGATACTTGCTTGGACTTATCCTCAACTTCACATACAATATCTGACCTATTGACTGAACGGAGAACATAGGTATCGCAATTTCTGCAGTCTTTGCACGGAGTGAAGTCTGCGAAGTGTGTATCAACTTCCTGGGGATACTGGCCATTTCGCGCTTGCCAGTTGTTAGATCATCGGACAGGTCGAGCGATATTTCGTAACTGCGAGATCTTCAGGGTTGTCCAAAGACTCTTCCTCAGAATTCGATCAATATTTCCCGTGTGTTCTCGCACACACTTACTCACCCAAAACGGTTAGTCTCAATCATTATCGCCGCAAACTCCGTCTTACATCCTCTCGATTGCCTCCCTCTTCATATCATCCACATCCTCTTCCACCTCCTCTCCGTCGCTCATCCCAATTCAACCAATAGTTCCGGTCATGCAACTCATTGTAGCAGGCGCATCGGGTTACCTTGCCTCAGAAGTCATCCGTCAAGCTCTCTCCCATCCCAAGATCACATCTGTTATTGCTCTAGCACGGAGGAAGGTCGAAGCGCCTACAGGGACCGATGGCTCGAAACTGAAGAGCGTGATAGTGAAGGATTATGATTTTTATGGTGAGGATGTGAAGAACGAACTTGGAGAGGCTGGGGCGTGCATCTGGTAAGCGTATCTTGTTGCCAGGCTAAGGCGTCATGTTGTGGCAATCGTGTTGGTTGCGGAAGGATCGCTGAGATAATGGCTAGGACTGTAGCTGTAACGCCATCAAAATCGAAGAGTATGGACTTTGACACTGTGAGGAAAGTTTGTCTGGAGGATACGATGCTTGGTCTCAAGACGATTTCGGAAGCAAGAAGAGAAGGAGTTGAGTCGTTGAGGTTCGTCTACGTAAGCGGTGCGGCGGCCGAAAGAGATCAGAGTAAGAAGCCGAGTTGGATGCCGGAGTACAGTTTGATGCGTGTGAGTCCCTGATTTTTCTTCGTGGTTTTGGTTTTCCATTAGAGGGGTTGGGTCTGAGGACCTTTCTCTGAGTCGCTAATTAGATCTCGCTCCCCAAGCTTCTATTTACTATGAATGGCGGCATTGTCTTGTCATCTTCGCCAGCTAAGCTCTTTATCCCATTCTGCTGATTTTGACACCCACTAGGGCGAGACCGAAAATCGAATCCTTGATTTCGCCAAGAACCACAACATCTCTCCCTGCATCGTCAAGCCTGGTCTCATCACCAACGGCGGGATTCTCAAGGGTGCCTTTGCTATGGTCATGAAGTGGACAGGGATGGTTGGCAGTGTCAGCATTCAAGACATTGCAGCTGTTATGTTAGAAGATGTCGTTCAAGGAATCAATGTGGAGACATTGGAGAATGAAGATTTAGTGAGAAGGGGGAGGCAGATTTTGGGAAATTGAGGTGCCTGGTTATAGAGGCAAAGATAGTAAGATCAGAAGAACGGAGCCTTGATAACATTTCAGCGCGAACTGACAGCTCTCCCCAGCGTCTCCAGAATCTCAAGCAAGTTAAATGTCTTAATCAGGTGTCCTCGCTCAGCAGCAGCACCTACTTCGCATTCTCAGAATCTATGGCTGATTGAATAGAGGAACTCAGCGCACGGAGATAAATTTCTTGTCGATGACCAATGAGCCTGTTGTAGAAGAAATTAATTGCGCTTGAGCTGCCAAATTTGATACTGAATCGTCAGCGGAACCTAGGGCACTGGACGTTTCAGGCGGCGGTCGCGATTAGTTCAGTTCTCTGGCTTCGATGGATCTCATGAAGTTGTGTCTGGGCTGGAAATTCGAGAGTGGGTCCGACGGTGCAGGTGTAGCCGGGCCACACGCTAGGAGCTGGCCCCGCAACGTACGGTGTCCAATTTTTGCAATAAGTTATACTAAAACTTAGATACCTCGCGTAGCGAGGGCTAGCTAGTTTAATGCAAACTGCCACTTTAATATAATTTTTTTAACTATTATCGCTACTATTTAACTACTATAGTACCTACTTAATCTAAGGTTTATAGGGATTAAGAGGAGGATATTAAGGATACTATTAAGGCTTTATCTAATATTACGGTTTTAGCTATTCTTTATAGTATTACGTAACTCTAAGTTACGTAATCTTATCTTTAACTAGAGCTTTAAGGCTAAGACCTCTATAACTCCTTATACAATATTAATTTAATATTTATAACTATACGTTCCTTTGTACCTATAATAGTATATTATATTAAGGTTTTACTACGGTAGACTTTCTATAAATAAGCTAGCTAGCCTTAAGATTCTTAATAATAGTAACGCCGTTACGCTATTTAACGACGTTAAGAAGCTTTATAACTAATAAAGTTATAATTAGACTTATACTAACTCTTTCTATAAGCGCTAATATAAGCGAATTACTTTCTTATTTTATACCTCCTACGGGTAAGCTATACTTAGATAAGAATAAGAAGGAAATAATACTTTAGAAGGGTAGAACTAACGTAATATTAGAAGTTAACGAGAAATAGAGCGCCCTCTATAAATATACTACTATATATATAGTAATAAGTAAGACTATTACTCTAGTAAGGCTAATAAGTTTAGAATATAAGAAAGGCTAGAAATACCGTAGTAGCTAAAAGTAGGAAAAGTCTATACGTTAAGATAATATGGTTACCTATATAGTTATATAGGTAATACTAGTATTCTAGCTTTAGGCGAAAACTCTTAAAACTATACTAGTTTCTTACTAAAGAATTACTATTAATCTTATTAACTACTATTCTATACTATTAATAAATCCCTTAAGTTATCCTAGCAACGACCCTAAGACTCCTACTATACCTATCCTAGACCGCTTATTATTGGTATTAACTAATACCCTATAGAAATAGTAGGTAGTTAACTAATAGTACTAATAAAATAAGATAAGGAAAGATAAAGTAAGGAAATAAGGAAAGATAAAGGACTAGTCTAGTTATTGAGTTATATAATACTTAATTCTTAATTATAAGCGGACTTATAATCGACTATATATATATATAACCCCTATGTCTAATAAGGTAGCTAGATCTAGATAGATTAAGGTAGTATTCTACCTATAGCAATCTAGCCCTCTATGTAATTATATACTATTAAACGTAGCTAAATCCAAATACTAGTAACTCTTCTTTATAAAATATACTACGTAAAACGAGTATATAGATAGCCGAACTATCCTATAGGAAAGTACTCCTAAAACTAAGAAACTAAGTCTATCTACTATCCTATAGTTATCCCCGTCGATCATTAAATCAAATTTCCTCTATCAGAAATTATTCGAATAGTTTATTAAACGAACTTATATACTTTAGGTACTTAAAATTCGTATTATAAGTATATCTATTACTAAAGGTCGGGTTATACTATTCCTAACGGGTTACTAAGGCTGTTACTAGCATTCTTATATAATAGTAATTTAATATATAGTTATTATAAGCTATATAACTTATATAAGTATAAATTGTTAATTATATAACTAGATCTAGTCGCCTAATTATATATAAATTATCTAAAATCGCCTAGAATCGCCTATTTTTAGCTATTTTATTAAATATAGGTTAATACCGTTAAAGTAGTTAAATAAGTAGCTATTCTATACTTTACTTTCTCTCTTTTATTCCCCTAAATATTAGTAAATCTTTACTTTTGAATTGACAGCCTTTTAGTAGGAATTCTTTAACTTTTCTTTAACTTTCTTAATAGAGATTACTCCTACTCCTTTAAGTTCTTAAAAACTCTCGATCTTTTTCTTTAAGGTAATTATATCTACTCGTTAAACTAATTTACTACTAATATATTAGTAGAAAGATAGTATTTATACTAATTAACCGTAGTAGAAACCGGGGACCCGGAGGACGTAGTCGTAGTTTAACGCCTATAGATCCTTAACTAGTCTCTTCTAAATCGCCTTCTAACGATAGCTCTTCTCCTACTACTCCTCCTACTATACGTAGTAATCCTCGAACTCCTAATAGGCCCCTAGGTCGTTAATTTATATCTAGGTATTAGGATATAGGTATACCTCTTTCTATATATAGTAGAGGAGTAGTTTCTAGATAAGACCTATTTATAGGGTAGCTTAGGACTCCTCCTCCTCCTTCTAAGAGTCCTAGTACTATACGTAGGAGTAGTTCTAGCCGTAGTTCTAGTAGTAGAAACTCTAGTAGTAGAGGTTGTAGCTCTAGCGCTAGAAATACCCCGTAAGTTAGAATTCTATTAAACTAGAACCTATAAGTTAACTTAATAATAGTTCTAGACCTCCTCGTAATTCTACGTCGATAATTCCTCGTCCTATTAGTAATCCTAATTAAGTTATACCTAGTAGATTCTAGAATTTCGAAGGAAAAACCGTCTATTTAAATAGAGATGAAGTCCTAGGTATCCGAGAGCCTACTAGACTACTTAAATTCTTTAGAGAGTTTAATTTAGCGCTAAAAAACCTAGGGAATATACGAGAACTCTATTCGCTATTTACTATAATAGGTTCTCGTAATAGGACTCGAAACCTCTTAACCTATACTTATTTAGATATTATTAATTACGAAGGCGGTTAGGATAGTCCTAATTTCTCTACTTAGGAAGCTAACTAGGTTCCGGGAAAGAATATAGGTAAAGACGTTCGTTTTTCGCCGAAGGTAGATCGCAATAGTACTAGAACTTATTACTAGTACTATATAGTAGTAGTCTTTAGCTAGATATCGAGAGGAGCTATTACCAATCCTCTAAATCGTACCTATACCTATTACCGTAGTAGCTATATAGTTCCTTTTAATAGTTGCCGTACTATTACTATAATTATTACTACTATTTATCGAATTAAGTAGAATAGTTCTTACGCTAATTATTACTTTATAGCTCGCTCTTAGATTAAGAGTACTAGTAAGAAGTATTATAGTAATAGATCTAATAAGGTTAGGAATATAACTCCTAAACCTAAGGGGCCTGTTCTAGATCTAGATCGTAATAGTTTATAGAGAGGTTAATCTTTTTCGGTATTCTAAGGCTTATAAGTTTATTTAATATACTTTCCTAGTTTTTACTAAATTTAGGATAGAGTTTATATGTATATTGATACTATAGTAGGTATTACTAAATAAGTTTCTAATAGTTTTTAATAATTTCTAGGGATTCTTTCTTTTCTCTATACTAAAAGTAAGCTAAAATATAAAAACGGAGTAGAACTACTTCTAAAAAATAGTCTAAGTTACGAAGTAAGTATAGCAAGTAAACTTACAATAAATAAATATATAAAAATATTAGGAACTTTAAATACTAACTACCTTCTTAGTAAAAGTTCCTTAAAAGTTATAGGTATAAAAACTAATAGAATTACTAAGTATTCTAGCCTATAACTCCGTTTAGCCGCTTTACCTAGCCTTCTACTCGAATTTCGAGTTTATTTATAGATACTAACTTAGTTAAATAAGCGTTAGATTTCGCCTTAGTAAGTATATTAGCTAGATTATTAAGACTATTAATCTAACGGACTTCTAGAATATCCCTATTCTCGTATACCTCTCTAAGAGCTATAATATCAATTATAAGTCTCTTTTCTTTTATTATTCCTAGCTTAACTAGGTATTTATATAGGCTATATAAATCTATATAGACAATAATAGGAACTACTAGAAAATCGACTTCTTTTAGGATCTAGGAGAGAGTAGTAGCTAGTATATAGCCCTTATCTACTCTATTAGATATAGCGAGGATTTCGGAGGCGAGAACTAATCTAGTAACTCTTTTAGCTTTAGTTAAAGACTAATAGATAATATTTCCCTTAAGATTAAACTTAAAATCTTATAGGGACTTATTTCCAAGCATAATTAAGGAGCTAATTTAGCTACTTAGGTCTTTATTATTTACGAAAGAGCTATTAATAAAAATAAATAGCTTTACTTTATCTAGATCTAGTAGAATAAAGCTCAATCCTTAGTCCAAATTATCCTTTTACTAGATAAGCCGTTTATTTAGAGCCTTAGTATCCTTAACTAATAGATCTTAATACTATATAGCTATAGAAAGGTCGAAAGCTGCTTTAGGTTAGTAAATTAATATAATATATATACCTCTTATACGTTACTCGATATAGGATTATTTAAAGTCTTCCTAGCTAAGATTAATAGGAAATAGCTTCTCTCCCTAGTTTTTCTACTTTATAAGTAGGTTTGGCCCTTATTTAGACAATATATAGCTATTAAAAATAAGCTAATTACTATTATTAAGCTCCTTAATAGGCTTTACTAGGAAGTTAGCTTTTAATCTTTCTTCCTCCTCTTTAGATTTAAAGTCCTTATTATAGAGAATTAAAGTATTATCTATTTATATACTAACAATACCAAATGCATCTCCTTTTATAACTAGAAGGTATAGATTATAGACTAAGGTAGTTATATCTAGGTTCTCTTTATAGTATTTATAGTAGGTATTAAACTAGTATAGACCTACTTCAGCAATACTATATAAGGGTTTAATAATTTCTATAATAGTTCTAGGTAGATAGAGGTAAATAATCTCTTTTAGTAAATTTACGAGTATTCTCCTATTTAATATCGTCTTTAATTAGGTATATACCTGCGAAATATCTCTTAATATTAAGAGGAACCGTTTTCGTTATCTTTTAGGTATAGATTTAGGAACTTTAAGGCGTAGAAACTCGAGAGTACGTACGTTAAGTAAAGTTACTATAATTATAAGTATTAATCTCTAACTTACTCTCTAAATAGTAGGCGATTAGATTAGGATAACCTCCTTTCCTTTATTATTAAATCCTTATACTATAAGCCGTAACTTTTTATAGAGTTTATCCGTCCCTTTTCCTTTAATTTTATAGACCATTCGAGAGTTGAAAATACGCTCATTTATAATAGGTTTTTTATATAAACTTTATAACCTCTTTACCTGTTAACCTATCAATCTTAGTTATTATTAAAATTTAAAATAGTAGGTTATCTAAGGAGAGTTTGCCTTCTATACGTAATTAGAGATATAGTATATAGTCTAATTTCTCTTTTATAGAGAGAAACACTTCCTAGGGCTAAATAAAGTACTAGGTATACTTATCTAGATATCGCCGTCGAGATCTCGTCCTTACCGTATTAATTATAACTATTTCTTATATTCTAGAAACTCTTAATTAGCTATTAAACGGACTTGCTACTATTAGATTATTATTTTTATTACTATTACCTATCCTAGGCTCCTAGGAGGGAAGTTACTCCTCCTCCCTAATTACTACTTCCCTATTCTTAGAATCTAATAAAAATATATTATTTTCGGCTATAAGTTCGTTTAATAGTCGAGTTTAATAGGGCTTTACGCTAGTAGAGCGAAATACTACGTCCCTATTATTAATTCTAACTATACAGTTATAGTTTTCGATCTTTTTTAGTATATAGGGTCCTTTCTATTATCTAGGCTCCCTCTATACCAATACCTCTAACCCAATTAGCATAGAATATAGTAAAGTTAGGGTAGGACTATTCCGTTATAATAGGGCGGATACTACTTGCTCCTTTACTTATATCTCCCTAAGCTCTTTTATTACCTTTTTAACTATAGTTGCCCTTTGAAGAATTATACGGCTAGGAGGGTAAGAACCTATAATCTTAGGGTATACCCTAAAAACGAGAAGTATAGGAATAAGTCTATTTAGTCCTACTATATCGTTAATAGCTTTTATAGTATACTAAAGGAGGGTTTCACTATTTTCTAAAGGTAACTTATTCTTGAAAATTAAGTAGCACCTCCTAAGAATAGTATAGTATCTTTTAGCCTTTCTAATACTATAATAGGCCTTAACTAGTATCTCTTTAACGTATATATTAAGAGAACTTACCTCCTAATTAAATTTATAAGCCGTAAAATTCGTACCGGTATTAATAATAATTATATCTAGAGGACCTAAATAGGTATTAATCTAGATTATTCGGACGTATTTCCAGACCTTATTAGTAGTTATTCCTTTAAGAAATCTAGCAGCTTAAAATATAGTTACTATATCTATAATATATAGTACTAGTTTTCCTTCTAAAAAGAAGATATCTATAATAATCTCTAAATTAAAAATGAGATCATCTTTTAAGCTAAATTTAAACCGTATTAGAGCCTTTATATTCACCTAGTAGAACTTATAAATTAACGTAATTAATTAAATAACGTTAGTATTAATATTATTTAATCCTACTCTAGTAAGGATTATTAATAGACGTTAAGCCGAAGGATGTCTAAAACGTCGATAAATTTACCTTAATTAACGTTCATCTAGGTCTAAAAAGAATAATTAAAGGAAGGTAAATAATAGTATATTATTAGTAGCTTATTTCAGCTGGTAAGGGGTTGAAAATTAGGTATTTTATAGTTCCGGGGTATTACAACGGACTAACCGTTAGTTAGAACCGTTTAATAACGTAGTTAAGTAACTCGAATTAGTTATTAAACTATCTTATATATACGAGGTATCTATAATTTGCTTAAGAACTAGTAGTTTAATCTATAGATAACCGTACTTCCTAGTAATAGGAAAGTACTTATTACCCTAGACCAGTTAGTTTCGAATATTATTAAGATAGATTCTAAGGCGATCTATGTCTCTAATATATATAAGGAATAGTATATTGGCCGGTACTATATAGAAATCAATAGATCCAAACGGTATTGGTACCGTAGTAGTTCCGAGGCTTAATATAGAACCCTTACTAAATAGAATATTATATTATCCCGCGGTAGATTAATCTAAATTAAGTAGTAAGTAAACTTACAATACTCGGAATTAGCCTTCTTCTACTATAGAGATCCCTAATACTCCTATATTAGATAGGATATCTTAAAACACCTAGTCCGAGTACCGATAATTAAACTAAAATATCTCTAGTATAATATATATAAGTTGGTTTACTGGCCTTTTCGAAGTAAGGAAATATATAGTAGTATTATCGGATAGCTATTAGGCGACTATAAAGAAGCCTTCGTTATTTTCTTCCTCCTAAAAGAGAAAATATACCTCCTCTCTAGCTAATTTATCCTATATATTATTAGTACCTTCCTAGAAGTTAACTATAACTATATAGGCCTTAATAATCTCTTCTATAGTATAGTATAATAGTTAGGAGGCTTTAAATCGTTTAATACTAGCCTTTCGCTCTTCTAGGGTATAGTAAACGGACTAACAGCCCTGTTTACTATATACGTAGTATTTCTAATCTATTTTTCTTAGTTAAAATCTTTCTCCTCTTCCTCGAGAAGATTACCCTCTATTTAGGTATTCTATTACACGTCTTACACTTCTTCCTCTACCTCTAGAAAGGGAGTTTTTCTAATAAGTTCTATTAGTATAGTACGCTTTATTATCGTTATTTTCGTATTCTATAATTTATAAGTTAGTTTGACTATTCTCCTCGTCGAGAATAAACGCTTATTAGCTCTATTCTAATATCTAGAAGCGTACTGCATGTCCTTCTACCGTAATTATTATAATAGAATTCCGTAATTGATCGTATAAGCCTTAATACGTACTTATAGGAGTAAATAAGGTATACTAGTATTCTCGAATACCTTTATAGCCTAGGTATAAGTATTCGTATACTTCCGCCTAAGACTTTTCGAGGTTTCTTCGTAGCTTATTTAACTAATTAATAAATAGTTCTAGATACTCTAGAATTAACTTTCCTGGCGAACTTTAAATATAAGAGAGAAGAGTAGTATTTCTCTATTCTATTAATTATCTTTAGCGTCTTTCGGGAGTCTCGAAATATCGTAGTAGTTATTTAAAACCTTAGATCTATCTAGTAGGTCGGTTTACTATTATCTCGTTATAGTAAAAGTCTCTAGCCTTTCCTTTTAGTATTATTAGAAATATATTAATAACCTCTTTTCCGTCGAATATTCCGTATTTTCCTATATTTTCTACGAAGATCCTAAGCTTAGTTTCGAGTACGTCGTCCTCCTCTCTACTATATTTTATATCGTCGGTATATAACTTATTAAGGTCGGTTAATCTTTATATAACTACTATTTATAGATCTTATAAGTTAGTTTAGCTATTAATAAAGTTCCGAAAAATATCTTCGAGTCTTAATCTAGGTCGTTCTAGTTACTATATAGGCTACTAAGATTATTACTAGGCTAGTATTTCCTCTAGTTCTTCCTAAACTATTAATAGTAGCACTCCATAACGCCAATTATTAATAGGTTATTTACCTTTTCGTTGAGTAATATTAGGTTAAAATCGCCTTAAGTTACTAGACTCTAGTTATATATACTGAATCTCCTAGGTAGTAGGTTATTTTCGGTCTAGAGTTAGAGTTATAGGCGGGATCTTCGGGTAATCTATAGATATAGTATCTATAAGTTCGTTTAACTAGTAAGTCGATACAATTACCTAAATACCGTTAGCTAATTATAACTCTATAGGGGTTCCTTTTTAGGTTATAGCTAGAAGAGCCTCTCCTAAAACCGATTTCAGCGCTCTTAGTCGTTCCTTATCGACTTTCTACTACGTAGTAGTATTCCAATTACGAAAGTCCTCGTAAAAGTACTCCTAGAGTTCGTTAAGTAAATTTACTAATACGTATAGGTACGCTTAGTACGCGATATAGCCATTAAGCTCTTCGTTAGTTATTATTGGACTAAGGGATAAAGATAACTTAAGATACTTCTTATTAGTAAAGAAGAGCTATCCCTTAAGTTATATTTAGGAGCTTTTCGTACTTTTAGTAGTTATAACGCTCGGGGTTAATTTCTATTACTCGTCTTCTCTAGCTATATTATAGTTTCTAGATCTTAATAATCTATAAGGATTCTCGATAGAAATTCGTTATTCCTAGGGCTATAAGTTCGCTTAACGAAGTCGTTCGATATTATCGATAAATAGTAGGGTCGGGGTTTATATATATAATAGTAAAAATATAATTGTCGGACTATTTTAGGTAAGTATCTATCTGAAACTTAGGAGATACAGTTGTAATCTCCTTATTTACTAGCGAAACCTTACGAATCTATAGTTAAATTAAGTCCAACTACTAATTAGTGTTGGTATTAACTAATATCCTATAGGAATAATAGGTAGTTGACCAATAGTACCAATGAAATAAGATAAGGAAAAATAGAAGTAAGGAAATAAGGAAAGATAAAGGACTAGTCTAGTTATTAAGTTATATAATACTTGATTCTTAATTGCAAGCGGACTTACAATCGACTATATATATATATAACCCCTATGTCTGCTAAGGTAGCTAGATCTAGATAGATTAAGGTAGTATTCCACCTATAGCGATCTAGCCCTCTATGTAATTATATACTATTAAACGTAGCTAAATCCAAACAATTATAAAGGAGTAGATTAGCCTAGAACCTAACTCCTATTTTAATAAGTTCTTTAAAAAGAGGTACGCCCTATTCCCGAAAGAGTAGAGACTTACTAACTTACGGTTCTCTAAGATATATATTAACCCTAACCTAAGTACTAATAAAAGGTCTACCGTAAAGAAGATACTATACCGAAGAGAGGGAGCCCTAGTATAGAACTTCTCTAAATATAGAAAAATACGTCTAGAAGTTACCCCTCCTTAGGTAATTCGAGTTATAGACTATAACCCGTAGTAGGCTAAGTCTTTCTATATTCCGAAGGCTTTAGGGAATAAGATTAAGTAGATATTCTAGGAGAGAATATCTACTAGTAGACTAGAGCCTAGTTATATACTATACTATAATTTCTAGTTCCTAGTTTAGAGGAAAAATAGGAAGTATAGGCTTATTAATAGCGCTACTAATATTAATACCGTAATAATTAGGGACGCTAATATTCCTCCGATAGTAGATAAGTTCTTAGACTTCTTCGCGGGATATATATATATTTCTCTTACTAATTTCTACTCTAGATATAACTAACTAGAGCTTATAGAGGAGAGTAGAGACCTAATATCCTTTTAGTCTCCTTTTAGCCTTCTAAGGATAGCTATACTACTCTAGAAAGCTACGAACTCGATAGTCTAGTTCTATTAAGTTATAAAGAAGATTATATTCTACTAAGCCGATTCTAGTAACGTATACGTAGACGATACCCTCTATAGTAGCCCTAGGATAACGTATAATAGAGCTATATCGGTACTAAGTAGAGTACGTCGCGCTATTCTCGAGTATCTAGTAAAATTAAACGCTCTACTTATAGATATTAAGCGTACTAGAGCGACTATCTTAGGCGAAAAGTTTAATATATATATAGAAGGAGTTAATATAGTAGGATACTACTATAATAGAGACGGCGGGTATCTAGTAGCGGATAAGATAGCTACTATTATTAACTAGAAGACCCTAAGGTTACTAAAATTAGCTAGGGCGTTTATTAGAGTCTACGTATACTACCGTATATAGATCGAGAACTTCGTAACTATCTTAAAGCCTATCTTTACGCTCTTTAAAAAGAATACCTCTTTTAAGTAGGGAACTAAATAGGATAAGGCTATAACTATCCTTTAGAATACCCTTATAAATACGCCCGCCCTAAAGCCTATCTATTATAATAAGGATACTAGCTTTCTTATACTATTAGTTAACGCCTCTAGCGAAGGATAGAGTAGCGTTCTATAGTAAATAGATAAAGATAAGAAGAGATATCCGTACTAGTATAAAAGTAGTATATAGTCCCTCTCTAAGCGTAAGTATAACGCCGTAAAGTTAGAATACCGAGCGCTACTATACTCCCTTAAGAAGCTAAGACTATATCTTTAGGGAGCTAGATTTATTATCGAGATAGATACGTAGACTCTAATCTACTAGCTTAATAGAGTATTTTTAGACGTAGCTAGATTACTAGTTATACGCTAGTTAGTATAGATCTAGATATAGAACTTAAAAATTAGATATATAGAAGGAAAGAAGAACCTTATAGCCGATAGCCTATTCCGCTAGTATAGCAACGTATCTAAGAAGGACGTCCCTAAGGAGCTAGAGTTTAATATAGAAGACTTTATAGACCGTCGATTAGGCGCTAGTACGTACTTTACCTTAGTTAGGTATATAGCTAGGTTACTATCGCTCTCGAGCAACGGCGATACAATAATAATACTAGACTATAGATTTATAGTACTATTCTCTCTCGTCGCTATCGCTTCTTACCGTACCCGTCTACGATAGAGTACGCGTTATATAGTAGCTTAGTAACTTTATATTAATTAATTAATAGAACTAGTCCTACTAGCGACTTTAAAACGCTAGCGACCGACGGACCCGCGTCGATACTAACTATAGGATTTATTCCGACCCTTTACCGTTAGAAACCCTTAGTCGATCTCTACCTAGGCCGTCGTACCCGCTAAGTACTAATTATCGGTACTATTACTTAAACTAGCTATTAATATATAGCTATAGTCCTCTATTATCTATAACTACCTTATAGCGTTACGCTACTATTAGGACGTCGCCCCTATTAACTATCGCTCTACCCGAATTAAGCCGAACTAAGTATATATTACGGTATACCGAGAGTATTCTATATATTACTAAGTCGGCCTAGAACGTATACTACTAGGCTCGGAACTCCCTATATATATTAGAGGAAGAAGCGTTACGTACCGGCTACCTACGTATACTAAAGGGAAGCTACAACTATATCTTCTACCTACGTACCTACCGTTAACTATACCGGTAATCGGAAGACTCGATTCGAATATAAATAACCTCTTCCTTCTATTCTACTTTCTCCCTCTTATAATAAACTTCTCTCTTTCTCTTAGTAAATTTTAAGGCCTTTAGATCTACTACTCGTTTAGCGCCTTAATTAGTCTATTACCCTAATATTATTAGGAAAGCCCTTAGTTAACGCTACGTCGATCGAATTAGTATACTAGGCTAAGGCTTTTTTTAAGTAGAACCTAGACTAGCTTACTCTCGTCGAAGAAGAGCTTCTCTACGCTATTAACGCGATTATCTAGGATTACCCCTCTCCGCCGTAAAAGAGTTTAGCCTTTATCGCTACTTAAGTTAGTCGCTTACGCTCGGAATTAGTCGCTCCTACTAATATATCGAAACGGACTACGGATAATTCTAGTTTATATCCGTAAGATTAGAACGTAGCTATTAGTAGCTACGGTATCTTAAAAAGAGACCTAAAGTAACTTTATAGATACTTAATACTAGATCTTATTAATTAACGTCTCTCTCTTTTCGATAAGCCGG
Source organism: Venturia effusa (assembly GCA_007735645.1). Taxonomy (NCBI): domain Eukaryota; kingdom Fungi; phylum Ascomycota; class Dothideomycetes; order Venturiales; family Venturiaceae; genus Venturia; species Venturia effusa. Next base: position 796,458 of record CP042198.1, read on the forward strand.
TTCTAAATATACTACGTATAGCTAGGACGATAACTTATCCGCTAACTCGTATTTCGCCTTTTCTAAATATATCGTTACTCGAGGTAGGTAATAGTACGCTATATTAGAAGGAATACGTATATAATAGCGGTATTAGCGATACGGAAAGTATACGACTAAGGAAAAGGGATAATAGTAAATAGCTAGAAGCCTATAACCCCGACCCTCTAATAGGGCTTACCCCTATATAAATAACCGCTATTAAAGAGATAGTAAAGAATACTACTAAAAATATAGACTAACTACTTTAAGACGCGATTACGATAGAGCGAGATAAATTCTAATAGTAGTTAGCCGATTAATTAGCCGCGTAGTAGCGCGAGCTAGTAACGTAATAAAATATTATAATAGAGCGACTATATTAGTAGTACTTAGCTAAGAAACGAGCTCTCGAGTTATAGCTCTCTTCTACGCGACCTACTCTTTAGGAACTTATATAGAAACGAGCCTAGCGACCGGATAAAGTAAACTATATAGGCGCTAGAGAGTACTCTAAGTCTAACGGCGCTTAAGCTCGCCGCGTAGCCGATAATACCTAAGCTATTTGTACGGCTAACCTTAAGGCCTTTTATTAACGTATAGAACGATAAGTTACGCTAGAGTTACCTTACTATACCCTACCGCTACCTCCTCCCCGTTTATCTACGGCGGTATAAGGGTATAAGATAAGATCGAAGGTACTAGTCGTATAGAATATATCGTCTAATAAAGAGGAGGTCCTTATAGACGAGTCCGACGTAGACGACCCTAAGCTTAAACGTAAGTTTAGGGCCGACGATATTAGATATTTTAAACCCGACTTATAGGCCTAGAAAAGCGTATACGACGTAGGTAGGAAGATTTACTACTCTACCGTCGAGCCTTTTATCGAGTAACTTAAGAACGTCTATTTTACTACCGTAGCTTAGGTATTATAACTTAATATTTCTAAGTATCTTTAAGGGTCTACGTAAATCTAGTACTAGTCCTAGCTATCGGACGTTAAGCGATAGAAGGTTAAGTCGGGAAAGAGTCTTAATAACTAGATTACGGCTCTTAAGAAGTAGTTTTAGATACGTTCTTAAAATACTATATAGTAATACGAATAACGATTTCTCTCGGCGGAAGATATCGCTAAGAGAACTTTAATATTAGAATAGATAATATTAGCCGCTCGAGAGCTTCGGGCCGCTAGTTTCGATAAGATATATTAATAGATTATAAAAATCTAGAAGAAAACTAACCTACGTATATAACTACTCGTCCCTAAACCTACTATAATAACTACTTTCGCCTAATTTATCGATAGTTTAGAGGATTAGCGTTTCGACTTTTAAGACCTAGCTAGAATATCGCGGCCGTAGGCTAGTAAGTTTACCCTCTATTCTTAAGACGGTCGTAATAATATTACTAGTAAGCTAACCTATAGTTCTAATAGCTAGTATTCTAACGCTAGCTCGTAGAACCGTAACGGGAATAGTTATTACTAGAACGCTACGGTAGTACCTACCTCTAAAGTAGTTACTTATTAAGTATAGAAAAGTAAGTAAGAGAAGACGATAGTAACTCCTCGTCTATACTTCTTTAATAATAATAGCCGACCGACTTTAAGCAAAGAAAACTCTATAAAATTAGAAGAGAATAAGTAGAATAGCTAATAAAGATACTAGAGTAAGAAAGTACGAAACTACTATCTCGACGCTATCTATAGTAGCGATACTAAAGATAGTAATATTAAAGAAGAAGATATATCCGTCCGAGACGGCGACGATAACGATACTCGGTAGTAGATACTAATCGATAATTTCTTTCTTAGCGCTAACTTAGTACTACTAGTAATAAATCTCGTCTATAGTCCTAACGTACTATAGCTAACTAGTTTTAGCGTTTTAAACCTAAATTAGTCGGTCCCTTATAACTACCGTAGGTACCCCGCTACTTTCTCTTCTAGTAATAAGCTATAGAGATACCTTAAGTCTATCTATAGATTTTAGTAACGCCTAACGTAGGGCTACGATACCGATATAAGTAGTAATACTCCGAACACCGATACGGATAAAGTTATTATTATTAACTATTTAGACGCCGTAGAAGATACCTACCCTAACCTACTAGTTATTAAGGGGCAACCCTAAGGCTTATTAACTATAGTTAGTAGTTTTCGTAAGTATAACTACGCCTAGATCTATATACGTTTTAACCCTAGAGGTAAAACAGCTTAGGCGTATATAGACTTAGGTTACTAGATATTATCTATTAGTCGCTTATATTTAAGAGACGTAGTTCTCTCTACTAATCCTTCTTATACGTTAGTACTATTAGAAATACTATAACTACTTATAGGTATCTCGGGCGGTACTACCTCGACTAAAAAGGTTATACTTACGATATTCTTCCCGGCGACCCTTAAAGGAAAATAGGTACTATTATCTACGATATTTAAGGTATATATTATAGACGGTTTTACCGCTAGTTTACTAATCGGAGTCGACGTACTCTAACTATATAGAATCGATCTTCTAGCCTTAACCTATAAGGCGGTTTTTAACTAATATTAGGGGATAGAGGCTAACCTTTTCCTCTATACTAAGAGGATAGTAATTAATAAAACTAGGGTTCTAGTACTACGACGGATAGAGGTCTCTCTACGGTATATAGTCGCGGTTCTAGTAAAGCTACCGATAACGCTCCTATAAGGCCGCGACTACGAGTTCTTATCGTATAAGTCTCCTACCCTAGAGTACCCCTTTTTCGCCTAGGGAGGTTCTATCTATAACTAAGTCGCGGACGAGTTATTTTACTCTATATTAGTTAGAAACGACGGTATATATACCCTAGTAGTTCCGCGTAGGGTATCGCTTAGATTACTAATAGAGTACGAGTATACTAGCTACTACTCCCTATCTACGGAGAGCTATTACCTCGCCGCTATATAGCCCTCTATTTTAGAAGGCTCCGACGATAACGACTAGCGCGAATACGTACTTCTAAATAGTATTACCGTTTACGGTAATACTAAATAGTTAGCGGTAATTACTAAGCTTATTAATTAGTACCTACGTCTCTAGGTAGACGAGTCTAGTATTATTCGTATCCTAAAGAATAAATAGGCCGAAATTCCTATTCTCTCCTAGTTCTAGGAAGATCCTAAACTTAATACCTAGATCTACCGATATAGTAAGAACGTAAGAGTCGAGATCGACCGTATCTTCGACTAGCTTATAGCCTAAGGTAAAATAGAATCTACCTATAAGCCTACGCCGTTCGCCTTCCCTATATTCGTAGTATAGAAGACGGTATATATCGACGGTACTACTAAGCGTAAACCCTAAGTAGTCGTCGACCTCCGAGGACTAAACGCTATTAGCGTAAAGAATTCCTATCTACTTCTACTATAGGACGATTTTCTTAGTAAGCTACGTTCTAAGCTATTTATCTTAGTATTCGACGGTTTATCTTTCTTCTACTAATAGGCTATAAAAGAAGAGGACCGATATAAACTTATCGTTAATACCTATCGAGATTAAGAATAGTTTAACGTCCTTATTATAGAGTACTATAATTCTATATAATATATATAAAGGTATATTACTAATATACTCGCTGAATTCGACTACGCTAAAGATTTTATCGACGATTTCGCTATAGCTTCCGATACTTTCTAGTTCTATATCGGCTATCTCCGTAACGTATTTACTAAGCTCGATAAATATAAGGTTACTTTAGCTCCAAAGAAAATATTTCTCTATTTTCCCTCTATTACCCTATTAGGAACGTACGTCGACGCGTACGGCTTAAGTATAAATAAGGAGAAATTAGCGGCTATTACTAATCTACGGTACCCTACTAAGTTAAACGACCTAGAGACTATTATTAGTATAATAGATTACTTACGTATATTCGTTCTATATTACGTATAGCTAAACAAGCTACTCTAATTAGAAAAGATACGACTACTTAAAGACGCGCCTATTAAGGGCCCCTCTAGACTCGTATTTACGAAGAAGTAGTAGGTAGCCGATACTATAGAGCTCTACGAGGCCTTCGAAGCTATCCGCGACAAGTTAAGTAAGGACTATACGCTATACTACTAGGACCCTCGCCGTCCTCTCTATATCGATATTAATTTCTCTTAGATAGGCTATAGTAGATTAGTATACTATATCGTTAGAGACTCTACCCCGGAACTCTCCGATACTAAAGTCCTTTATACGGAGGACGGATAAGAGGAAAAGAGAATAATCTCTATAAAGATCTCGGCCTACTTTCCTAGCGTCTAGATATAATCTATTATATTTCTTAGTAAGGCCCTTACCGTAACTACTTCTAGGTACTAGCCTACCGAACTCGAGGTAGTAGGAGTATACTAGATTACTTAAAAGTTAGAATATATAATCTACTTAGCCCCTAAGGCTTTTATATTTACCGACTATAAAGCTATTATTAGTATTATACGATAGGTAAATTTAAATAAGACGGTAAATCTAGACCGTCTTAGTATAAAGCTAGCTACCGCTTCCGCCTTTATCTCTACCTTCCTAAATCTAGAGTTAGTATACCGACTAGGTACTATATATATTATACCTAACGCCCTTAACTAACTATCTTAAATAGATAAGAAGCGCGACCTAGTAGATAATCTAGAAGATACTATAGTCCTAGGTATCTACTATATCTTCTTAGTCGAAATATTAAACGATTTAAAGTAGTAGATACGGGCTAGCTACTCTCGAGATTCTTACTAGGTTAAGATCTATAAGTAGCTATCGTCTAAAAATAAGGATATTAAGATACTACCTTTACTAATAGAGGTTATATACCTTAACGTAGAGTAGTAATAAGTCGAGTAGTAATAAGCTAAGTAGCGATAAGCTAAGTAGGGATAAGCTAAGTAGTAATAAGTTAAGTAGTAATAACTCGAGAAGCGATACGAGTTACTATAAGAGTACTAGCTAGATACGACTAAGAAATCGAGTAACGACGAAGACGTTAACGACGACGAGTAATACTACCTACTAGGTCTACGATTTTTTAAAAGAGCTAGTCTACTCTACTATACGGATAAGAAGGGCGGCTATAAGTAACTCTATATCTCTTAGGACTACGTCCCGACTATTTTCAATATCACCTATAATTAGTACTACTACTAGGGCTACTATCGTACTTTTAGCCGTATATCGTCCGCTTTTTATATCCGTCGCCTATCTAAGCTCTTACGCGACTATATTAGTTACTATCTAGACTATATAGTTAACTAGACTATACGACATCCTTCTTATAGCGAACTTAAGTCTATATAGGCTCTACTAATCCTCTTCTACTTAGTATCGCTCGATTTTATTACTAATATACCTCCGACGACCTTAGGAAGCTAGAATACCCTCCTTATAATAACGTATATAGCGTTAAAGATAATCTTACTTATTCTAGGATATAGTATATAGAGCGCCGACGACTAGGTAGTAGTTATCTTATAAGAACTAAAATTCGCTAACTAGAGTATCCTAGCTCGTTTACTATCCGATAGAGATTTACGTTTTATAGATCGTCTCTAGTAAACGATATTTAAACTTATAGATACTAAACTTTTATTCTTAACTATCTATTACCCCTAGACGGACGGTTAGAGCGAACGTACTAACTAAATAGTAGAAGTAGCCCTCCGGTTCTATATAACCTCCGAGCTAGACGTCGAATAGAAGGAATTCTTAGTATATATCTAATAGTATATAAATTCGTCGTCTAATACGACGACGGGAGTCTTACCTTATTAATTCCTATACGGTATATAACTAAGAGACGCTTTCGGGGTACTTATAGAGTTACCTCCTCGTAACTATACTATTCTTTAATAGGAATATCGCGATATAGCTTAGGACGCTATCGCGCTAGTAAATATTTATACTAAGATATAATACGACTTAAAGTATAAGCCGTTACGCTTTAAGAAAGGCAAGATAGTATACTTACGGCTTTACCGTAGGTATAACGTCCCTAGATACGCCTATCGTAAATACTCGAACTAGCGTTTATAGGTTAAGGTAAAGAAGCGCGTTAACGAACTTATATATAAATTAGAACTCCCTAAATATATAAGAATTTACCTAGTTATCTCCGTTACCTAATTAGAGCGTTATCCGCTAGGCGACGATCTATTTAGTCGCGATTCTTATCCCGAACCTAGTCTAGATACCGTCGACGAAGATAGTATTTCTATCTATACAATCGAGCGACTCCTCGATAGACGCGATACGGCTAGTAGTCGCTAGTATCTAGTTAAGTAGAACGGTTAGGGACCTAGTTATAATTAGTAGTATTTAGTTAGCGACCTTAGTTTAGCGAAAGAGTTAATAGCTAAGTATAATTTATACTACCCTAATTAACCTAAACGTCGCTCTAAACGATAGATATATAAGAATAAGAAGGTTACTCGAAATATAACTTACGACGAACCCCTAAATATATTTACCCGATAGCTATTATACGTAGAGATATCTATTCTAAGAGTACCGTAGTAGGCTTACTACCTACGCCGCGATTATCCGGATATAAATTCTTAATATCTACTATCTTTAATATTACTAACGTTATCGTCTTATAATTATTTATAGTTATATTATTAGCTTACGCTATTACGTAGACTATATCTATAGAGTCTAACTACTTTTAAAACTCTATTTCCTCTATTATATCTATATTAATATTACCTCTAACCTTATAATCTAGTAAGGATAGCTATATCTCGGAACCTAGACTAGAAGCGCTCTCCCTAAGAAACCTTCTAGACTATAATTTTAACGCCGGTACTAATAATAACGATCGGCGCGTAATCTCTCTATTTCCCTTACCCGCTATTTAACTAGCTATAGACGCTATACCTCTAGACCTCTCTAACTTAGACTTTCTAGTTTTCTTCTTCTAGTTATAAGTATAGTCTTTCCTACTTATATACTACGCCTTCTAGGTCGCTCGTATCGAAGTCGTTAAATCTACCTAGCTTAAGTAGCTAGGTCTAACCGACTATTACGCCCTAGATTACTAACGCTCGATTCGATTAATACTAGCGATAAGACGTATCCTAATCCCTCTACGAGTACTTCTACCCTATATAATTTACGACTAGCTATAACGCGATAACTTCTACCTATTTTATAAGCTAGTTTTTACTAGCTACTACGAATAGGAATTATTTATCTTTAGAGGTCTTATAGCCTACGACGAGAAAGTACTTATAGTACTAGAATAGTCTTAGCCGTAGCGCGTAGATATTATCGACCTCGTAACGCTATAAGAGCTCTCTATAGCTATATTTCCTAAATTCTTTAAGTTTACGCTCTAGACGTACTATCGTTACGATAGCTCTTAGTACGAACTAGAAGAGTACTTTAGTATCTTCGTTAATTTTACCTTCGATAGAGTCTCGGTAGAAATCTTAGCTAAGTTACTCCTAAGGTTTATAGATAATCTTCGCGCTAATTACCTAAAGGAAGATTTCTTTAGCTACGAAGTTTCTCTATTTCTAGAGTTTATCTCTTCCCTTATTCTAGTTATCGCTTACGCTAGCCTATCTAAGCGATAAGAACTATAGTTCTAGGACGACGATATTAACGAACTAACGCTCGACCTATCCGAATTTACAGATCTCGCGTAGTTCTACCTAGAGTATAGTCGCTTTCTCGGCGCACTTTACTAAATCTTCGAATACTATAATATATATAATAGTACTACCTATTAGGACGTACTACCTAAGTTCCTTATTCTACCGGTCGTACGTACTAGAATCTTAGCCGTCCTTTATTAAATCGATATATTCTACGGTAGCGATTTTAATTATACTTAGTACCCTCCTCGTCCGACCTACCTCGTTCCGTTCGATTCTATATTTAATATAAACGACGCCGGCTATCGTAGTAGTAGCTCTCCTAACTATACTCCTTACGCGTAATACTATTTAGGCTCGTATAATATAGATATTTCTAATCCCGATAATTTTCCCTACGATACCCCTACTTAGTATATAAATATAAAATACTATATATAGCGTATCTATTACGATACTCCCGAGAGCTACTCTAATAATAACGTACTTATAGACGACGCTTATATAGTATAGTTTAAAGACTAGTATTCTTCTCTCTACTCTATCCGAGCTATTACCTACTACTACCTACTTACGTTTACTATTACTAGTATTTACCTACTATCTTAATAATCTTATAGTCGCGATATAAAAGAACCTACTATACGCGAAGTCTACTAAGACGATAAGTAGCTTTTATATAGAGAGGTAAGATTTAATCCTAATAGTCCTCGCTAGTTTAGCTCTTTTATATATCTTTCGTTATTAAAAAACTAGTTAGTTATTAAAGGCCCGTAGGAGGTAGAGGGATCTACTAGTATAGTAAAATCCGATATATACTTACTACTCTAGAAATATATTCCCTAGGAGTTCGTTAACTACGGCGAGCAAATTCCCGCTAACTAGTTTAGTATTAGTCCGCTAGGGTACGACCAATACGTAGTATAGAAATATAGTAATAAGAAGAGATTCTTATATATATAGAAACGTATAGAAATAGCCGAAGAGGCCCGGAGGCGAGTCGATCTATATAATATAATCGCCGCCGACCTTAGCGTTAGTAACGTCTATAGATTAGTAAACGCCGACGATAATAATAAGAAGCTAGTTCTTTACCCTAATATCTTTATAGAAGTAGGGTTTTTCGTACGTATCGGTAACGGAACCGCGCCGGGATACTTTAGCTATCTTTATAAGAGTTACGATCTCGATATTTCTAACGTTCTATTTAAAGAAGTCGTCGCTAACTTCGAACTTCGTAAGGCGAAATATAATTAGTATCTAGGTAAAACTATAGTAATAACTAAGGATAAACTACTATCTCGACTCCTTAACTAGAATAAGTATAGTAATATTATATTTTAGGTCGATATCGCCGGGCGATAAAGCTATTAGATAATCTAAACTACCTTAACGCTAGTATACGCTAAAGACCCCTAGCTATAGCTCGATAGACCCTACTACTAGACTACTTACTTAGTCGCTAGCGTAATATATAAAGGCCCTCGGACTATTTCTATACTAGTCCTAAAGAACTAATTCTATACGGTACTACCCTCTTATAATAAGAGTAAAGGTAAGAAGACGGCGCCTAGACCTCGCCTTTCTATACCTACGCCTAGATAATAGTTACGCTAAAAAGACGACGACGAGGAGAGCGACGAAGATATTAGTAAAGTACTATAATCTAGCTAGTCTTTTCTATCTAGAAAGAGAAAGGCTAACGTTACCGCTTACGTACCTCTACTAAAGAAGATAAGCGTCGCCGTACCTAAGGATATAGTACCTCCGCTAAAGAAGACTAATAATCCGTTCGTACTATTACTCGAGGCGCCTACTAATCTCTATAGCCTTATAGTAGCCGGAGGTCTATCGAATACTACTCTAGCGTATACTATCGAAACGGCGGAAACTAGCTTATAGTATAACTTCTTACTACTATCTCTTACGCTAATCTAATTAGCTAAGGAGTTTAAGAACGAGCGTCGTAAGATAGCGCGCTAGAACTAACGTAAACTACTCGTAGTACTACCTTCGAAACTATATCCTAATAAGTTTTAATAGAGATAAATTATTAATAAGGAGAAGAATATATAGGTAGGAATAGAGTATAACTAATAGACGCTCTATACCGACGGAGATTAGTACGCTAAATTCCTTCCTATCGCCTAACTCCCTCTAGGGACTACTATACCTTCTCCGTAGTTTACTAAAGAAGAGAGAGTAGAAGCGACCGCGGCTACTAAGCCTCTAAACGTACTACCTATTACTATTCTAACGTCCGAGAAAGGAAAAAAACTATTATCTATAGATAATACGATATTACTACTACCGCCGCTACCTATAGTAGATACTAGCCTAGCTATATCGATACTAACGTCCTAGAATAGTATACGACTATTATTATTCAATAATAATAGATTACTACTACTACTACTAACGTCTCGTCGCGACTTAACTATACGACTATTATTATTTAACGATAATAGATTACTACCGCTACTACCGACTTCTTATCGCGACTTAATAGGTAGTATAAATACTATAGCTCGTAGCCTTCGTATATCGACTCTAGCTTCTTATAAATAACTAATATTTACGGACGACGCCGAATTACTACCTTCGCTACTAAGTTAATCGTCTAGCCTAGTAACCCTATACGGTCGCTCCCGATAGTATAGACTCGGTATAACTACTCTAATAACCTAGGGTTTTAATAGCCTTCGGCTATCTTCGCTATCGAGAATTCCTTTATCGGATATTACTAACGCTTTAGAGTTAGAACTATATAAGATAATTAAGTTACTATCGGAAAGTAACGATATACTACGTAAGACCTCTTAAGTACTCTAGAAGAATAATAATAATCTAACTAACCGTAATACCGAACTTAAGCGTCGTCTAGAGGCTATAACTATCGTAAACTTACGCCTCGAGAAGCTCTAGTAGCTTAGATAGATAGCCGCTAACGCGATATTATCTGGCTTAACTAGATAGTCGTACCTCTACGATAAGGTCGTACGGCCCTCGCTCGACTATAACCGGTACCTAGGTAGATATATAGACGTCCCTACCGTCTAATAGTATATTAATTATATACTCTATATCGAAAAGACCTTTAGAAAGAATATTTTTAATAGTACCGTCCCACTAGCCTAAGTAGTTAGAGATAGCGATAAATAGAATAATATAGTCGCTAAGATACTAAACGAGAAATATAATAATTTCTATAATAACTATAAAGTTAGCGATATTAAGTATAAATTCTACCTACTACCTTAGTAAGCGTACGTAAAATATCGACTTTGCCCCCTAGTAATACTAAATATAAGATATATCCGACGGAATAGTAATATAGGCGGTACTATCTAGACTACCGAATTGGAGGACTAGGTAAGATAAATACTAGAGGTATAGTTAGATATATTAAAAAGTAGATATTATATATAGTTATAGTACTAGTACGAGAACGTACCTATTCTTCTCCTAGGGGGGATATAGTACGTACTTTACCTTAGTTAGGTATATAGCTAGGTCGCTATCGCTCTCGAGCGACGGCGATATAACAATAATACTAGACTATAGGTTTATAGTACTATTCTCTCTTATCGCTATCGCTCCTTACCGTACCCGTCTACGATAGAGTACGCGTTAGGCGCTCTCTATTATAGCGGCCTACGTATATATCTATATAGACTAGGCTTATACTTTAGAATAATACCCGTATCTAGACCCGGCCTAGATACGTTAGAAGACTTAGACGACTCCTAAGCTTCCGGTACTATATAGAAAGAAAAGCCTAACTAAGAGAGAAATAGTAAAGTATAGAATAGACTACGAGGTAATTACTCTAGGGAATATAGCTAGATAGCGAAGTACCTTATAACTTTACGTAATCCTAAAGAACTAAAGAGAAAAGAACTAACTACGCTAAAGAGAGCTACCCTAGGATACTTTATATTACGTAAATAACTATTTAAGAGAGGTAGGCGAGGCTAGCCTTATAGGCGTATAGTAGATAATACCGTAGAAAGATAGGCTATTATTAAGTCGCTTTATAACTCTTATAGTTATAAGAGTAGGGAGTCTACCGTAGCCCTAGTTAGATAGCGGTACTACTAGGATAGCTACTTTAAGAACGTTAGCTAATAGATTAAGGAGTACCTATAATATTAAATAAGTAATAGAAACTATATAGTAGAAGGCCTAAACTCTATAGTTATCCGTAATAAGGTTCTAGGAGTAAGGTAGTCTCTTAATTATATCTTACTCCCGGCTAGAGACGGCTTTAAATAGATTATCTAGGTAAGAGAAGAGCTAAGTAGCTAGTCGGAAGTACGTATCTTTAGAACCTACCTAGTATCCTAGTAAATTACTAACTTTATTTTTAAGGAATTAATCTATTGCTAGGGAGTTATAAGTAAGATAGAGTTTAATAAAGAATCTAAAAATAAGAAGTTTACGAATACTCTCTTAATACTATATAATATATATAAGGTTACTATCTTACTATATAACTCTTAAAGCTAGGATAGTATTAAAAGGTAGTACTAGTTACTCCTTAATATACTAAAGAAAGCTACCTATAGTAATAGAAAATCTTAGAAGCCCCTACTACCTACTATACTCTAGGTAGATAGGACTATAGTAAATAGGACGATAGAGATAACTCCTACTAGAATAATACTTAGAGAGGAATATATCCTACCTATTAAGTTAAGGATACTATCCTAGTAAAGTTTACTATAGTCCTCTATCTAAACTACAAGTTAGCTTCTATACTTATAAGCTAAGTAACTAGACTAAAGAGATAAGAACCTATAGAAGGTAGTAGCTAAATAATAGCGTATACGTAAGGAAGCTAACGAGTATTAGGAGTTATAAAAATAAGTCTATATACGAAGGAAGGACCTAGTCGCTAGTTAGCTCGTCTTACTATATAATACTAAGATTAATAAGAACTATAGTTTAAAGCTAGACTTTATCTAGCTTAGGCCCTACTATATCTCTATAGTCTATATAGATAAGGCTATAAAGAGGCTAATTAGAAGCTATACCTTAGAATAACTAGACGGTACTCCTATATATAGGTTAATTAGAGGTAATAGAATAAGAGTCTTCTATTAAAGAGCCGAGATTACGTTACCGGAGTTAGGACCTAAGGCTCTAGACGATATCGATATACTAGAGCTTAACGTAGGTAATATCTCTATAGACGAGGAACTAAACGCGGAGGACGAGGAGCAAGATAATAAAGAACTAGATATTAAGATCTATTAAAGATAATCTATAGTCTAAATTCTATAACTAGCTAGCTTTAACCCTACGGACTACTAGATTTTTAAGAAGCTTAGAAGGAGCTCTAGACTCTAGGCTTAAAGTTAACTTATAGTAAGGAGCCTAAATATACGACTCTATTTCTAATTCTATTTTTACGTTAGCCTTCGAGTTCCTAGAGCCCTTAGAATAGATATTTCTAAGCGCTAGGTAATTCTAGGCCCGACCTAGATATAGAATAGAATACTTAGAGTACTTTAGAGAAGAAAAATACGTTATAGAGCGACGTATATAGGGCGGGGGAGAGAAAATTATAGATTATCTATTCTATAATTAGATTATTTAAAGGCGACCCGGATAAAGTCGAATAATAGAGACGTAAAATACTCGCGTATTAAAAACGGGAGTAGCCTTATATACTCCTAAAGTTTCGCCGGAAGTTTCTTAATAAATAAGGGTACCGCCGCGCTCTTTAATCCTTTTATAACTTAAGAACTTTAATACTTTCGATAGCCTCGACTATATCTTAGCCTACTAGGATAGATATATATTAGATAATAACTTTAAGAAGTAATAGTTATAATAGACGACGATAACGATTAGTTACGCTAGGTTAAGGTAGCCCGCGACGCTAGGAGGAATAAAGCTAATAAAGACGGTTATACTAGGGTAGATAATATAGGCTTACCTTAACCGACGGGAGCGTTATTAGAACGTATATAACCCGGGGAGCCTAATAAGTACTAGAAACAGGAGTAAGAGAGAGAGTAGGTATCTTTACGACTAGCCTTAGATAGTAACTAAATAGAATAAGACTCTTCCTTACGACCCGTCTTAGGTAACTAGTCTTAGTTAGTATAGATACGAGGTTTTAGTAGTATAAATTTAATACTAGTAGAAGTAAATATATATAACCTACCTAGCCCTTAAGATAATTTTACTCTATAAGAAGCCTTTATCTACCGCGCTACCTATAGCTAGTATTAGAGGATTAAGGATATTACTATAGAGCTTAGGCTTTATCTCGTTTAGGATAGGCGTAAGATTATTAGAGAGCTATTCGAGATTTAGAGAAGGAAGATAGAGAATACCGAGATAATAGCTACCTACCTCTTTATATATATAGAATCCGACTCGGACTTATAGTAGGGCCTAAGTAGCCGTACTACCTTCGCGTAGGCCTATAAGAATAAGCTTAAGAAACTTACTAAAGCTACTAATAATACTAAGAAGATACTCGATAAGAAGAACTCTACTATTAATAGAATCCGTATAGCTATCCTAAAGCTACTCTAGAGACGGCCTTTCTAGCCTAAGGCTATCTTAGATAGACTAATAGACGATAGACTATCTCTACTAGTATATATAAGTAGAGTAGACCCTATAGGCCCTTAGGATACTATAGTTAATAGACGCGATATACTATAGAACTTAGCGTAGTACCTTAATCTATATAGGCTATATTACTCTCTTAAAGATATACTCTACTTCCTAGGCTAATAGATCTTTATCTAAGTTAGTAACCTTAGGGGAGGCGTACGTAATACCCTAGCCCTATCTACTAAAGATATCTAGACCGTCGTTGATAGGATTAAGGTAAATAAGAACCTAGTTCCCTTTAAATCTAGGCCCGGCCTAGATATAGGTCCCGTTACCTAGGCGGAATAGGAGAGCCTTAGAGAGAAATACTATACTATAAAGTATCTCTAATATATCCTTCCTATTACGAAAGGATAGATAGACGTATAGAACGTATAGAATAAAGTATAGGCGGGATCGCCTTAGTCGGATTACGGGTCTCTTCGTAACTACTCTAGCTAATAGCTAGTAATTACTACGCCTATAGTTATTATTAAGATAACTCGTTAGGGAGTTATAGATATAATAAGTTTAGGGAGACTACGAGCTCGCCTAATAGATAGCCCTACTACTATCGGCTTACGTCGATCGGTAGCCTCGCCCGGCTTAGTTATATTATAGAGCTAGACGTTAATCGCCGATATACCTAAGTACTTAGAAGTATCTATTAGCGCTAAAGGTAGCCCTTCTACTATAGAGGATTAGGACGTCTAGGGACTAAGGAAAGCTAGAGCTACTAGTAAGAATTATACCTACGAGAAGGATAGTAAGGAAAAGGTCTTTATAAAGCTAGTAGAGAAGAGAAAGATACCTAAGACTATCTATTAGTATCAACTAATATTCTATAGGAATAATAGGTAGTTGACTAATAGTACTAATAAAATAAGATAAGGAATAATAGAAGTAAGGAAATAAGAAAAGATAAAGGACTAGTCCAGTTATTAAGTTGTATAATGCTTAATTCTTAATTGCAAACGGACTTACAATCGACTATATATGTATATGACCCCTATGTCTACTAAGGTAGCTAGATCTAGATAGATTAAGGTAGTATTCTACCTATAGTAATCTAGCCCTCCATGTGATTATATACTATTAAACGTAGCTGAATCTAAATACTAGCAAATCTTCTTTATAAAATATACTACGTAAAATGAGTGTATAGATAGCCGAGCTATCTTATAGGAAAGTACTCCTAAAACTAAGAAATTAAATCTATCTACTATTCTATAGCTATCCTAGTCGGCTATCAGATTAAATTTCCTCTATTAGAAATTGTTCGAATAGGTTATTAAACGAACTTATATGCTTCGGATACTTAAAATTCGTATTACAATTATATCTGTTACTGAAGGTCGGGTTATACTGTTCCTAACGGGTTACTAAGGCTATTACCGGTATTCTTATATACTAGTAATTTAATATATAGTTGTTATGAGCTATATAACTTATATAAGTATAAATTATTAATTGTATAACTAGATCTGGTCGCCTGATTGCATATAAATTATCTGAAATCGCCTAGAATCGCCTATTTTTGGCCGTTTTATTAAATATAGGTTAATACCGTTAAAGTAGTTAAATAAGTAGCTATTCTATACTTTACTTTCTCTCTTTTATTCCCCCAAACATCAGCAAATCTTTGCTTTTAAATTGATAGCCTTTCGGTAGGAATCCTTTAACTTTTCCTTAACTTCCTTAATAGAGATTACTCCTACTCCTTTAAATTCTTAAAAACTCTCGATCTCTTTCTTTAAGGTAATTAAATCTACCCGTTAAACTAACTTACTACTAATATATTAGTAGAAAGATAGCATTTATACTAATTAACCGTAGTAGAAACCGGGGACCCGGAGGTCGTGGTCGTAGTTTAACGCCTATAGATCCTTAACTAGTCTCTTCTAAATCGCCTTCTAACGATAGCTCTCCTCCTACTACTTCTCCTACTATACGTAGTGATCCTCGAACTCCTAATAGGCCCCTAGGTCGTTAATTTATATCTAGGTATTAGGATACAGGTACACCTCTTTCTATATATAGTAGAGGAGCAGTTTCTAGATAAGGCCTATTTATAGGGTAACTTAGGACTCCTCCTCCTCCTTCTAAGAGTCCTGGTACTATACGTAGGAGTGGTTCTAGCCGTAGTTCTAGTAGTAGAAACTCTAGTAGTAGAGGTCGCGGCTCCAGCGCTAGAAATACCCCGTAAGTTAGAATTCTATTAAACTAGAACCTATAAGTTAACTTAACGATAGTTCTAGACCTTCTCGTAATCCTACGTCGATAATTCCTCGTCCCGTTAGTAATCCTAATTAAGTTATACCTAGTAGATTCTAGAATTTCGAAGGAAAAACCGTTTATTTAAATAGAGATAAAGTCCTAGGTATCCGAGAGCCTACTAGACTACTTAAATTCTTTAGAGAGTTTAATTTAGCGCTAAAAAATCTAGAGAATATACGAGAACTCTATTCGCTATTCTCTCTAATAGGTTCTCGTAATAGGACTCGAAACCTCTTAACCTATACTTATTTAGATATTATTAATTACGAAGGCGGTTAGGATAGTCCTAATTTCCCTACTTAGGAAGCTAACTAGGTTCCGGGAAAGAATATAGGTAAAGACGTTCGTTTTTCGCCGAAGGTGGATCGAGATAGTACTAGAACTTATTACTAGTACTATATAGTAGTAGTCTTTAGCTAGATGTCGAGAGGGGCTGTTACTAATCCTCTAAATCGTACCTATACCTATTACCGTAGTAGCTATATAGTTCCTTTTAATAGTTACTGTACTATTACTACAATTATTGCTACTGTTCGTTAAATTAAGTAGAATAGTTCTTACGCTAATTATTACTTTATAGCTCGCTCTTAGATTAAGAGTACTAGTAAGAAGTATTATAGTAATAGATCTAATAAGGTTAGGAACATAACTCCTAAACCTAAGGGGCCTGTCCTAGATCTAGATCGTAATAGTTTATAGAGAGGTTGATCTTTTTCGGTATTCTAAGGCTTATAAGTTTATTTAATATACTTTTCTAGTTTTTACTAAATTTAGGATAGAGTTTATATATATATTAATACAATAGTAGGTATTACTAAATAAGTTTCTAATAGTTTTTAATAATTTCTAGGGATTCTTTCTTTTCTCTATACCAAAAGCAAGCTAAAATATAAAAACGGAGTAGAACTACTTCTGAAAAATAGTCTAAATTACGAAGTAAGTATAGTAAGTAAACTTACGATAAATAAATATATAAAAATATTAGGAACTTTAAATACTGACTGCCTTCTTAGTAAAAGTTCCTTAAAAGTTATAGGCATAGAAACTAATAGAATTACTAGGTATTCTGGCCTATAACTCCGTTTAGCCGCTTTACCTAGCCTTCTACTCGAATTTCGAGTTTATTTATAGATACTAACTTAGTTAAATAAGCGTTAGGTTTCGCCTTAGTAAGTATATTAGCTAGATTATTAAGACTATTAATCTAACGGACTTCTAGAATATCCCTATTCTTATATACCTCTCTAAGAGCTATAATATCAATTATAAGTCTCTTTTCTTTTATTATTCCTAGCTTAACTAGGCATTTATATAGGCTATATAAATCTATATAGACAATAATAGGAACTACTAGAAAATCGACTTCCTTTAGGATCTAGGATAGAGTAGTAGCTAGTATATAGCCTTTATCTACTCTATTAGACATAGCGAGGATTTCGGAGGCGAGAACTAATCTAGTAACTCTTTTAGCTTTAGTTAAGGACTAATAGATAATGTTTCCCTTAAGATTAAACTTAAAATCTTATAGGGACTTATTTCTAAGCATAATTAAGGAGCCAATTTGGCTACTTAGGTCTTTATTATTTGCGAAAGAGCCGTTAACAAAAATAAATAGCTTTACTTTATCTAGATCTAGTAGAATAAAGCTTAATCCTCGGTCCAAATTATCCCTTTACTAGATAAGGCGTTTATTTAGAGCCTTAGTATCCTTAACTAATAGATCTTAATACTATATAGCTATAGAAAGGTCGAAAGCTACTTTAGGTTAGTATATTAATATAATATATATACCTCTTACACGTTACTCGATATAGAATTATTTAAAGTCCTCCTAGCTAAGATTAATAGGAAATAGCTTCTCTCCCTAGTCTTTCTACTTTATAAGTAGGTTTGGCCCTCGTTTAGATAATATATAGCTATTAAAAATAAGCTAATTATTATTATTAAGCTCCTTAACAGGCTTTGCTAGGAAGTTAGCTTTTAATCTTTCTTCCTCCTCTCTAAATTTAAAGTCCTTATTACAGAGAATCAAAGTATCATCTATCTATATACCAATAATACCAAATATATCTCCTTTTATAACTAGGAGGCATAGATTATAGACTAAGGTAGTTATATCCAGGTTTTCTTTATAGTATTTATAGTAGGTATTGAACTAGTGCAGCCCTGCTTTAGCGATACTATATAAGGGTTTAATGATTTCTATAATAGTTCTAGGTAGATAGAGGTAAATAATCTCTTTTAGTAAATTTACGAGCATTCTCCTGTTCAATATCGTCTTTAATTAGGTATATACCTACGAAATGTCTCTTAATATTAAGAGGAATCGTTTTCGTTGTTTTTTAGGTATAGATTTAGGAACTTTAAGGCGTAGAAACTCGAGAGTACGTACGTTAAGTAAGGTTGCTATAATTACAAGTATTAATCTCTAACTTACTCTCTAAATAGTAGGCGATTAGGTTAGGATAACCTCCTTTCCTTTATTATTAAATCCTTGCACTATAAGCCGTAACTTTTTATAGGGTTTATTAGTCCCTTTTCCTTTAATTTCGTAGACTATTCGAGAGTTAAAAATACGCTTATTTATAATAGGTCTTTATATAAACTTTATTACCTCTTTACCTATTAACCCTTCAATCTCAGTTATTGTTGAAATTTGAAATAGTAGGTTATCTAAAGAGAGTTTACCTTCTATACGTAATTAGAGATATAGTATATAGTCTAACTTCTCTTTTATAGAGAGAAACACTTCCTAGGGCTAAATAAAGTACTAGGTATACTTATCTAGATGTCGCCGTCGAGATCTCGTCCTTACCGTATTAATTATAACTATTTCTTATATCCTAGAAACTCTCAATTAGCTGTCAAACGGACTTGCTACTATTAGATTGTTACTTTTATTACTATTACCTATCCTAGGCTCCTAGGAGGGGAGTTACTCCTCCTCCCTAATTGCTACTTCCCCCTCCTTAGAATCTAATAAAAATATATCGTTTTCGGCTATAAGTTCGTTTAATGGTCGAGTATAATAGGGCTTTACGCTAGTAGACCGAAATACTACGTCCCTATTATTAATTCTAACTATATAGTTATAGTTTTCGATCTTTTTCAGTATATAGGGCCCTTTCTATTGTCTAGGCTCCCTCTATACTAATACCTCTAACCTAATTAGTATAGAATATAGTAAAATTAGGGTAGGACTATTCCGTTATAATAGGGCGGATACTACTTACTCCTTTACTTATATCTCCCTAAGCTCTTTTATTACCTTTTTAACTATAGTTGCCCTTTAAAGAATCGTGCGGCTAGGAGAGTAAGAACCTATAATCTTAGGGTATACCCTAAAAACGAGAAGTATAGGAATAAGTCTATTTAGTCCTACTATATCGTTAATAGCTTTTATAGTATACTAAAGGAGGGTTTTACTATTTTCTAAAGGTAACTTATTCTTAAAAATTGAGTAGCACCTTCTAAGAATAGTATAGTATCTTTCAGCTTTTCTAATACTATAATAGGCCTTAACTAGTATCTCTTTAACGTATATATTAAGAGAACTTGCCTCCTAATTAAATTTATAAGCCGTAAAATTCGTACCGGTATTAACAATAATTGTATCTAGAGGACCTAAATAGGTATTAATCTAGATTATTCGGACGTATTTCTAGACCTTATTAGCAGTTATTCCTTTAAGAAATCTAGCAGCTTAAAATACAGTTACTATATCTACAATATATAGTACTAGTTTTCCTTCTAAAAAGAAGATATCTATAACAATCTCTAAATTGAAAATAAGATTATCTTTTAAGCTGAATTTGAACCGTATTAGAGCTTTTATATTCATCTAGTAGAACTTACAAATTAACGTAATTAATTAAATAACGTTAGTATTAATATTATTTAATCCTACTCTAGTAAGGATTGTTAATAGACGTTAAGCCGAAGGATATCTAAAACGTCGATGAATTTACCTTAATTAACGCTTATCTAGGTCTAAAAAGAATAATTGTAGGAAGGTGAATAATAGTATATTATTAGTAGCTTATTTTAGCTAGTAAGGGGTTGAAAATCGGGTGTTTTATAGTTCCGGGGCATTATAACGGACTAACCGTTAGTTAGAACCGTTTGATAACGTAGTTAAGTAACTCGAATTAGTTATTAAACTATCTTATATATACGAGGTATCCATAATCTGCTTAAGAACTAGTAGTTTAATCTATAGATAACTGTACTTCCTAGTAATAGGAAAGTACTTATTACCCTAGACTAGTTAGTTTCGAATATTATTAAGATAGATTCTAAGGCGATCTATATCTCTGATATATATAAGGAATAGTATATTAGCCGGTACTATATAGAAATTAATAGATCCGAACGGTATTGGTACCGTAGCAGTTCCGAGGCTTAATATAGAACCCTTACTAAATAGAATATTATATTATCCCGCGGTAGATTAATCTAAATTAAGTAGTAAGTAAACTTATAATACTCGGAATTAGCCTTCTCCTACTATAGAGATCCCTAATACTCCTATATTAGGTAGGATACCCTAAAATACCTAGTCCGAGTACCGATAATTAAACTAAAATATCTCTAGTATAATATATATAAGTTGGTTTACTAGCCTTTTCGAAGTAAGGAAATAGATAGTAGTATTATCGGATAGCTATTGGGCGACTATAAAGAAGCCTTCGTTATTTTCTTCCTCCTAAAAGAGAAAATATACCTCTTCTCTAGCCAATTCATCCTATATATTATTGGTACCTTCCTAGAAGTTAACTATAACTATATAGGCCTCAATAATCTCCTCTATAGTATAGTATGATGGTTGGGAGGCTTTAAATCGTTTAATACTAGCCTTTCGTTCTTCTAGGGTATAGTAAACGGACTAACAGCCCTATTTACTATATATATAGTATTTCTAGCCTATTTTTCTTAGCTAAAATCTTCCTCCTCTTCCTCGAGAAGATTACCCTCTATTTAGGTATTCTATTACACGTCTTATACTTCTTCCTCTGCCTCTAGGAAGGGAGTTTTTCTAATAAGTTCTATTAGTATAGTACGCTTCATTATCGTTATTTTCGTATTCTATAATTTATAAGTTTATTTAACCATTCTCCTCGTCGAGAATAAACGCTTATTAGCTCTATTCTAATATCTAGAAGCGTACTATATGTCCTTCTACCGTAATTATTATAATAGAATTCCGTAATTAATCGTATAAGCCTTAATACGTGCTTATAGGAGTAAATAAGGTATACTAGCATTCTCGAATACCTTTACAGCCTAAGAGTAAGTATTCGTATACTTCCGCCTAAGACTTTTCGAGGTTTCTTCGTAGTTTATTCAACTAATTGATGAATAGTTCTAGATACTCTAGAATTAACTTTTCTAGCGAACTTTAAATATAGGAGAGAAGAGTAGTATTTCTCTATTCTATTAATTGTCTTTAGCGTCTTTCGGGAGTCTCGAAATACCGTAGTAGTTACTTAAAACCTTAGATCTATCTAGTAGGTCGGTTTACTATTATCTCGTTATAGTAAAAGTCTCTAGCCTTTCCTTTTAGTATCGTTAGAAATATATTAATAACCTCTTTTCCGTCGAATATTCCGTATTTTCCTATATTTTCTACGAAGATCCTAAGCTTAGTTTCGAGTACGTCGTCCTCCTCTCCGCCGTATTTTATGTCGTCGGTATATAACTTATTAAGGTCGGTTAATCTTCGTATAACTACTATTTATAGATCTTATAAGTTAGTTTAGCTATCGATAAAGTTCCGAAAAATATCTTCGAGTCTCGATCTAGGTCGTTCTAGTTACTATATAGGCTACTAAGATTGTTACTGGGCTGGTATTTCTTCTAGTTCTTCCTAAACTATTAATAGTAGTACTCTATAACGCTAATCATTAATAGGTTATTTGCCTTTTCGTTAAGTAATATTAGGTTAAAATCGCCTTAAGTTACTAGACTCTAGTTATATATACTAAATCTCCTGGGTAGTAGGTTGTTTTCGGTCTAGGGTTAGAGTTATAGGCGGGATCTTCGGATAACCTACAGATATAGTATCTATAAGTTCGTTTAACTAGTAAGTCGATATAATTGCCTAAATACCGTTAGCTAATTATAACTCTATAGGGGTTCCTTTTTAGGTTATAGCTAGAAGAGCCTCTCCTAAAACCGATTTCAGCGCTCTTAGTCGTTCCTTATCGACTTTCTACTATATAGTAGTATTCTAATTACGAAAGTCTTCGTAAAAGTACTCCTAAAGTTCGTTAAGTAAACTTACTAATACGTATAGGTACGCTTAGTACGCGATATAGCTATTAAGCTCTTCGTTAGTTATTGTCGGACTAAGGAATAAAGATAACTTAAGATACTTCTTATTAGTAAAGAAGAGCTGTCCCTTAAGTTATACTTAGGAGCTTTTCGTACTTTTAGTAGTTATAACGCTTAGGGTTAATTTCTGTTACTCGTCTTCTCTAGCTATATTATAGTTTCTAGATCTTAATAATCTATAAGGATTCTCGATGGAAATTCGTTATTCCTAGGGCTATAAGTTTGCTTAACGAAGTCGTTCGATATTATCGATAAACGGTAGGGTCGGGGTTTATATATATAATAGTAAAAATACGATTATCGGACTATTTTAGGCAAGTATCCGTCTGAAACTTAGGAGATATAGTTGTAATCTCCTTATTTACTAGCGAAACCTTACGAATCTATAGTTAAATCAAGTCCAACTACTAATCAGTATTAGTATCAACCAATATCCTATAGGAATAATAGGTAGTTGACTAATAGTACCAATGAAATAAGATAAGGAATAATAGAAGTAAGGAAATAAGGAAAGATAAAGGACTAGTCCAGTTATTAAGTTATATAATACTTGATTCTTAATTGTAAACGGACTTACAATCGACTATATATGTGTATAACCCCTATATCTACTAAGGTAGCTAGATCTAGATAGATTAAGGTAGTATTCCACCTATAGCAATCTAGCCCTCTATATAATTGTATACTATTAAACGTAGCTAAATCTAAATACTATCTACCTACGATAGCTTAAGGCTAGAGCCTTATACGCGAACGTAGTCTAGCTTAGTAATAATAATTAACTATTTAAGGTAAATATTTACTTAAAGTATACTAGGCTTAGTATAGGATAGACGAGGCTCTAAGTTACTTAGGGAACTACTACTAAGCTACTAGAGCGCCTTCGGGACTTTTTATTATATAACTCTTCCACTACTTTTATAGTAGGTAGGAATATCTATACCTAGTTTAAGAAGGGCGCGAGGCCTACTATAAAAACTAATAAGCTTAAGATCTATACCTTTACTAGATCCCGACTAGCTAAGCTAGCTAACCGCCTAAATACGCTAGCGTAGAATAATCTTTAGAAGGATATACTTAGAACCGTAAAGATAGCCTAGTAGGAAAAGGATAGATAAATTACCTCTAGGAAAAAGTTTTAGTACTAGGGCGTCCCTTATAAGGAGCTACGAGTTATACTTAAGGACCTTAATAAGACGAGCTAGGTTACGAAGATCTATAAGAGTAAGAGTCCTACTATTAAGGAACTTATTTAGCTAGAGTCTACTATATACCTATAGTACTAGCGTAAGATCCGTAGACGTAATAATTTAGGCTAGAATCGGGCTTTATAGTATAGTCTAGGCTAATAGGTTATACGGTAATCTCTAGTATACTAGGCTACTTACGTCGCTACTCGGCCTAACGGTAGATTTTAGCTTATCTTCTACCCCTACTATACTAAGTATACTATTAAGGGCTAGAATATAGAGTTCGCCTATATTAATACTAACGTTCGTAAGGCTATTATAACTAGTAGGGGACTTAACGTAATCTAAGGTAGTCTTACTATCTTAGGTAAGAATAAGTAGAACTATACTATAATTATTCTAGAAATATATAAGCTAGATATATATAAGAACTAGATATAGTATATAGAAGCTCGAGGCGCCCCTCTTAAGGATAACTATATAGCTAGTATTACTCCTAAGCTATACTAGACTCTAGAGAACGCGAAGTATTTTAAGACTAACTAGACGAATACTATATATAACGATCTAACTATCCGTATTACTTATAGTCTTTAACCTTATAGGATATATAGGCCTACCTATAGGGAGCGTATTATATATCTACTATAGTTCTATAGTATTAAACTTAACTATAAAACTATAGAGATAGTAGAGAGCGGAATATAGGACTCGCTATCTACTACCTATAGAGATATAGCTACTAGGCCCTCGACTTCTTTAGGCTACTCCGTTAACTATAGTTAAATCTCTTAGCTATAGTACGCCTCTATTCCGTACCGCCTTAAGAGGAATATTATAGCCGCTCTTATTAGGTAGATAAAGTAGAGTTCTATAGTTACTAACTAGAAAGCTATACGCTTCCTTAATAATAAGTAGTATAGAGATAGGGAGATTAAGCGCTAGGAGTAAGAAGTTATAGATATCTTTAGGGCGAAGTTTAAGAAGATAGTTGCGTTAGAGCGTACAATCTATAGGAAGGACTCCTTCTTTAACTATTTATATATAAAGGATACCTATACGGGAGAGCGACTAGTAGAGACGTATATTAAGGAGGATACTAGAGAAGAAGAGAAGGAGACTATTACTCCTACTATTAAGAACCTTAGGTAAGAGTAGGAAGTATATTTAAGGTAGTAGGAGGAGTAGTCTACGAATCTAGGCCCGGCCTAGATATAGATTCTAGGCGCGCGCTTATATTTAAGTACTACGCTAGCTTAACGAGACCTACTTAGAGTTTAGGAATATAGTAATTTTAATTTTAAGGACTTTATTATATCCTAGCGTTCTTAGTTTTATAGTTTATAGCTTACTATCTTATCTCTAAGGGCCCGGCTTATATATTTATAAATACGTTATAGGACTACGTATTAGTAGGCGGGGGAGAGAATATAGTAGAGATATATATTTAGGAGCTATAGAATAGTTATAGAATCCGAAGGATTCTCTATTATTCCTAGGAACCGTAGCACGAATAAAACAACAACTACTACTAGAATAAATAGTATTTAAAATTAAACTATCCTTTCTCTTTAGTACTTACTTATTATTAAATCTCGAATATTAAATATTAACTACTAAACCCCGAATACTATCTATATACTAACTAAATACTATCTATAGGTCGTATCGCTACGAAGTCCTACTATCTATATACTAACTAAATATTACCTATATATTGGCTAAATACTATCTATAGGTCGTGTCGCTACTAAGTCCTACTATCTATATACTAACTAAATACTATCTATACTTCGACTAAATACTACCTATAGGTAGTATCGCTACGAGTCCTAGAAGCTAGCTATAGGTTAAGTAAAGAAGGTTAATATTAATCTAGATTTATATTACTATACTTAACCTATCTAAAATAGCCCTCGCTAAGAGGATATAAGCCTAGAGTTATTAATATTAGTAGAGTAGACCTTCGTAATAGCCGATCCCTATCTACGTCCGCCGAAGCCTAGTTTAATAGACGAGATAGAATCTCGGACCCTACTACCTACCGCGGTAGTAAGAACGATAGTATTATTAGTAAGTTTATCAATATATATAGTATAAAGATTATAGCTTTATACCCCTACTAGACTCTAGATATATAGTTATTATAGATTATTAACTTAATAGATAACTTAGCCTATAAACGACTTTCTATAGATCGTATAGTAAAGAAACTCGAAACCTCTTAAGATACTTACGACGCTATCCGTAAGTAGTTTAGGATAAAAAATACGATCTTAGACTCTTAAGCTTAAATAGAAAGTCTTATATAGTATAAAAATAATTTAACTACCTTTCTTACTAAGTATAATTACCTTCGTTACTAACTCGGCTAGTAGAATAATAATATCCTATCTATCTCTAAATACCTAAAGCGACTTACCCGTAGCCTTTAACGAGTAGCCTAAGAAATCTATAAGATAGACTATAATATCTAGTATAAATTACTCTACTAAGAAGCCTATAACTATAAGATCTATAACGCTAATAGTAAAGCCTCCGACCGACCGAGACTATCTATATTCGGGTCCCGTAAATACCGGAAGGAACGCGCCTATAAACCCCGTCCTTATAATAGTAGATCTTTAAAAGGAAATCGATCCTTAATAGTATATATAGACTTACGAGAAGAAAGAGACTATAAGAAACCTACCTTTTACTATAACGTATAAGGAAACCTAGTTATCTATTACTAATATAGAGGAGAAGGCCATTATTCTTACTAGCGCTTAATCTATCCTAATTAGAAGAAGACGTCCTTAAAGAAGATAAGCGTCGTTAAGGAGGAAGACGATATCCTTAGCTCTTAAGATAAACTCTATAACCCTCGCTTAGAGACCGATTCCGACTCTAAATTATTAAAAGATTAGCCCCTAATATTGCTCTCGAATAGTAGGAGCTAACTTAAGAGAGCTTAAATCTTTTAGTATTATAGTTCTATCTAGATAGCCTAACTATAATATTAGAGGACTTATTACCTATTATCCTATCGGTAATTCCTAATAAGTACGATAGTAACTATTTAGTAATTCCTTATAAAGCTCTTACCCTAGCTAGTAATATTAAAAAGAAGACCTTTATAGATAGCGGAGGATCGACTACCTACTATATTACTAATATACTAGCTATAATATAAAAGCTATCTTATATTCCCCTAGTACGGCCTAAAGCTCTTTAACTAGCTAATAGATCTACTTCCTCTTACCTTACCTATATAGTAGTACTTAACCTAGCCTTCGGTAATTATATAGAATAGATAGTATACTATATTATCGAAGATCTAGGGATATACGAGATTATCCTCGGGATTAAGTAGCTAGATATATATAACCCTACTATTAGTTAGGCTAATAGGACTATTATCTTTAGATTATCCTACTATCTATATTATTACCTTACTTATTAGCTCCCTATAATAATATAGTAGAATAGATAGTACGGGAAGTTAAATACTAAATAGTAAATCTAAGATCTCTATAACTAAGACGGGACTTTAGCTTAAGCTCTAGTTAGAGACGCTTCTATAGCTTAGGCTCTAGTTACCTTATCGTTAATAGAAGCTAGTTAAGTACAACCTATAGACTGACCTATTTAAACGCCCGCTAAGTTCGATATTAGAATAGTATTATCTTAAGTATTTATAATAATAGCTAGAAGACCTAATTATAAAGTAATTATTATTAACCCGGTAAAGGACTTCGACTAGTCTATAGAGTATCGAGATCTAATATAGCGTTTAACGGAACTCTTATAGACTAACCTCTTAAAACTCTTATAAGTAGACTACGAGAAGTTTAGTAAGAAGATAGTCTACCTAACTACTAAAGAGATCTAACTAAAGCTACCGCTACCTTTACGTAATAAATACTCCGCGTTTAATAAGTAGAAGGTAGATTTACTCCTAGAGTACTTAGCTAACGACTTTAAAATTAATCTAAAGCTAGAATCGTTACTACCATATAAATAACCTTATAGGATATCTCGAGATAAATTAGCTACTATTAAGAAATATATTAATAAGTACCTCTTAAAGGGATTTATTATATCTAGTATAGCTAACGGCTCCTTACCTATTATTCTCGTTAAGAAGCTAAGTAGAGGTCTTAAGTTCTATATAGATTACCGAGGACTTAAGGCTATTACCGTAAAGAATCGATATCTAATCCCTCTTATACGTAAGATACTAGATAGGCTCTACTATACGAAGCGCTACTTAAAGCTTAATATTATTACTATATTTAATCGCCTACGTATTCGATAAGGAGATTAAGACCTTACTACGTTTATAACCCGTTATAGTACGTTTAAGTACGAGGTTATACCTTTTAGCGTCTATAATAGCCCGGAGTTCTTTTAGTTATATATTAACTCGGTTCTTTAGTAATATATTAATCTATTCGTCTATATATACCTCGATAACGTACTTATCTATACCGAGGGAAGTAAATAAGACTACTACGATAAAGTTTATATAGTTCTCGAACGCCTTAAATCCGTAGGCCTATATTATAATATTAATAAGTACGAATTTAACGTTACCTAGGTTAAATTCCTTGGCCTTATTATTACTACTAAAGGCCTAAGGATAGATCCTAAGAAGATTAAGACTATTAAGGACTAGAAGACTCCTAAAAATATCTACGACGTCCTATCTTTCCTTGGCTTCTATAACTTTTATAGACGATTTATTAAATTATTCTCCTTAATCGCCTCTCTACTTACGTAATTAACTAAAGGTATTACCGACTAGAAGCCTAGTAAGCTACTGCCTTTCTAGTAGGACGAAGCGGTTTATAGCTAGGCGTTTAATAAGATAAAGAATATATTTAACCCTAAATTACTACTTTCTTATTTCGACCCCGCTAAAGAGACCTAGGTTAAGATAGATACGTTAGATATAGTAGTAGCGGGTATTCTATTATAGATATACGATAACGTTCTTAGGCCGGTCGCCTTTTTCTCTAAGAAAATAACGCCTACGGAGTATAATTACGAGATTTACAATAAGGAGCTTCTCGCTATTATTAAAGTATTTATAGAATAAAGATCTAAGCTAGCTAGTATCGATACTAATAAACTAACTAAGATAAAGATAGATTATCGGAATCTTTAATAGTTTATAATAATAAAACAACTAAACTCTCGCTAAGCAAGATAGAGTAAATTTTTAGCCTAATTTAACTTTAAGATTTAGTATAGACTAGGTATATAAGAATCTAAGCCGGACGGCCTTACTCGCTAACTAGGAGACCTATCTACTAATAGTAATAACCTACGGATAGCGTACCGAACTTAGTAGGTCTTAAAAGATAGATATCTCGTAAAAGGGACCGCTCCTACTACTAGCCTTATAGAGATTTCTAGAACGGGAGATACCTAAAAAGCTATATAACTCTCTACCCTATTGTTTGTAGATCTCGATATAGAAACCTAAATACGGAGGGTATACCGTAGAGATCTAATTATATAAATCTTAGAATAAGCTATCTCTAAGTATAATATTACCCCCGGACTAAAACAGTACTTTCCTAGCTATACTATTACTAACTTTAGAAAGTAATAAAAGATATTCTATATATATAACCGTCTCTACGTACCTAATAACCCTAATATACGACTTAAACTACTTAAAATCGCTTATAACTCTAAGATTAGTAGCTACGGAGGAAGGATAGTAATATACGATCTTTTATATCGTAACTACTACTAGCTAAGTATATTTTTAGATGTTACTAAATACGTATCTAACTATAGGTATTATATAAGGATTAAAAGATCCTACTAGAAGAAGTAGGGACTCTTATAGTCCTTACTAGTATCTTAACGCCTATTCCGTAACCTATCTATAGATTTTATCGTAGACCTTCCTCTATTATTAGAAAACGGGATAATATATACTAATATACTCGTCGTAGTCTACCGACTTACTAAATACTAGAAGTTTATTTCTATAGTTAAGATTACTACGAGGTTACTAGCCCAAGCGTTTAAATAGAAGATTTAGAGGGATTAGGGATTTTCAAAGATAATAGTCTCCGACTAGGGTTCTAATTTTACGTTAGAGTTCTAGACCTATCTTTACGAACGTATTAGTACTCGACCGGTCTTCTTAACCGCTTTTTATCCTAAGACTAATAGCTAGTCTAAGATTATAAACGCCTTTCTAGAATAATATATTAGGGGCTTTTATAACTATACCTAGAATAATTAGTATTAGTTACTCGCTATAGCGGAGTTCTTCTCTAATAATAAGGTTAACTCGTCTACGGGGGTTTCGCCTTTTTTTACGTCCTACTACTATTACTCTAGAACTAGCCTAGAACCTCTATACTAAAACGGAGTTAAATTAAGTCTTAACCGTTTAGATATAGATACTATCGCTATACGGAAGTAAGAGCTGTAGAAATACCTTTAGTAGGAGATTAAGTAGGCTTTCTAATCTTATACTATTTAAGCTAATAAGAAGCGCCGCCCTTATCTAGAGTATATAGTAGGTAACCTAGTAATACTATTATTAAAGAATATTCGTACTAAAAGACTAAGTAAGAAACTAGACTATACGAGTATAGGACTATACCCTATTAAGCGCGTAGTTTATAGTAGTAAGGTATACGAATTAGACTTACTAGCTAACCTCTAATAACTATATCCTATATTCTATCTAAGCCTACTATTACCTATACCGGATTCTACTATAAATCTACTATACCCCGGATAGTATCTATAGCCGCCGCCTTCTATTATAATCTTTTAAGACGGAGACAAAGTACTATAATAGGAATAGAATATAGAGACTATTCTTATATTAGGATAGAAAGCCGCGCGTAGTAAAGTAGTAAAAGGTAAGAAAAGAAAGATAGATCTTTAGTACTATATTAAATAGCTCGGGTATAATAATACGTCGTAGTATTATATAAAGGACTTAACCGCGTACGACGAGAAGCTAGCCGTTTACTACTATCTCTATCCTAATACTAATAGACTAATACGAGGCTTTAAGCTACCCGCTAGGTAGATTCTACCGCTAGTATTAGATTAAGAACCGACGCTAAAATAATCTAATAGAGAATAATACGCCTCTAACTTAATAACTAACTAGAAGGACTCGCTACTATAACTCTTTATCTAAACGATAATAAGTAACTAGGGTAGTATAATAATCTTTTACTCTTAGCCCTCGGTAGTAGACGACTATACTTCTTAACCTCTAGTACTAGGCTTAAAGTTTCGTACGAGAACTCCTATTAGATACTTTTATTTTACTATTTACCTCCCTATTTAATTACCTAACTAGCGCTTAGTTACTACTAATATATATAAGAGAACTACGGTCTCTTAGATTATATACGAAGTAGGAGATTAAAGAAAGCTAATAAGACGTATATAAGAGGACTACGAGTCTCTTAGATTATATACTAAATAAAGGTATACCTATAGCAACTTAGTAGTAATATATATAAGAGAACTACGGTCTTAGATTGTATATAAAGTAATACTAAGAAGCTAACCTAGTTAGGCTTTTATATATTTATTTTTTATTACTAATCGACTTAACTTAACCCGCTTAGTTAACTATTATACGCGTAACTTTCGCGCCCTATACGCGTTATAGTCGTAATTCGATATTTGCGCCCTTACTTCCGTAGTTCGCCGTAACCCTACGCTAGATTAGACTTTAGTACTTAGAAATAGAGTAGCTATAATTAGTCTATATCGTCGAAGGAGATATAATAATACCTTAGGGGGGGTTATATTACGGTTTTAGCTATTCTTTATAGTATTACGTAACTCTAAGTTACGTAATCTTATCTTTAACTAGAGCTTTAAGGCCGAGACCTCTATAACTTCTTATATAATATTAATTTAATATTTATAACTATACGTTCCTTCGTATCTATAATATCTAAGGATCTAGTCTTTAGCGTAGCCGTACTAGCGCGGACTTATAAAGTACCTTACTATTACCTTAGCCGTCGTATTTATAGTAAACTATTAAAACTCGGCCGAAAAGGGCTAAATAAGCGACTTAATCCTACTTAAGAGGGTCTACTTATCGAATATATCGAGAGAATAGACTTCCTTAGGCTTAGTACTACCCTTAAGTTAATTAAAACTATAGCTTTTTAGATACTATAACTTACAGATTCTAACCTAGAGCCTCTTAGTAGCTATTAGGTAAAGTAATAGCAAGATCGCTAGCTAAAGCTATAGCTATAAAAGTAGAAGATACTTAAGATAAATAGAAAGTTACCCTATTACTCTACGGTTATTAAAAACTAGTTCTATAAACTTAATAATATTATAAAAAAGTACGGGATTTAGCCGCTAGATATATAGAACTTCGATAAAACTAGGTTTTATATAGGGATTAGTAGCTTATAGTAGATTATAATATTTACTTTAAGAGCTATATAATATTTAGCTATAGATAAGGAGCGAGAGTTAATTACTATAGTAGAAGCTATTAGTACTATTAGTAATATAATTCTACCTATACTTATCGTGCCGGGCAGGCGATTAATATAGAAGTAGTTTAAGGATAAAGAGGGTAATTCTAGTATACTAAATAGCTATTTAGTATCCGTTTTAGATACCGGAATTATAAATTTAGCCCTAGTAGTCTACTATATTAAGTATTTTAAGAAATAGTCTACTAAAACCTAGGTTAGTAAGTAGAGATTACTTATTTTTAATAGCTATAATAGTTACTTTACCTATCCGTTTATTACTTACTTATAGAAGTATTATATTATCCTATTTAGGCTTCTCTCTTATAGCTTATATTACCTATAGCTATATAATTATAGTCCGTTTTAGCCGTATAAAACTAACTACTAGTAGTAGGTTAATAATATTATACGGCTTAGGTATAGTAATATTAATAAGATAGACTTCCTCTTTACTATTAATAATATACGGCGTAAGATATTTACTCTAAAAAACTATAGAAAGGGCTTTAAAGATACTAGTATCTATCTTTTTAAACCTTAACCTATTATCGACTAGATAACCTCTTAAAAAGTAGATAATCCTCTTAAAGATAGGAGCTTCTTTAATAACCTTTAAACCTTAAAAGAAAAGCTTCCTCCTAAGCTATTTACGCTAAAAAAAGTAGGTAAAATAGCTATAGATCTCTACTACGATATTATTACTTAATTACCTCCTACTATATTACCTTTACTAAAGCGGCGTCTCGGAGACTTTACTAAATTATTAATTTATACTATAAAAAAGGCGAAGATTACTAATATATAGCTATTTACCTTAACGGCGGCCTAGTAGACTTAAGAGAAGTAATAGTAATCTTATAAAAAGACTATTAGTAAAATAGGGGTTATTACCGTTACGTATATAAAGTAATTTATTACTTAAACTAAAGAAGTAGATACTAATATATTACGTAAAAAAGTAGCTAGGCTTAATAAAGCTACTACTAGAGAGGCTATAGATCTCTATAAAGCTACCTAAGATCTCGAGAATATAGTACGGAATAAGGTTTAGGAGCCTATCTTTAATAAGCTTTATCTTATAGTATTATATTATAATATATATATAGAAGAGAGAGTAAAGTATACTATTAAGAAGCTTAAAAAGACTGTAACTATAGTAAAAAGATTAGAGCTTAAGATATAAAAAGTACGTATAAAGGAACTAGTAGCCTTACAAACTATATATACGTAAAATACTAAAAAACGTAGCAATATAGTAATATATAGCTTTATTTTTAAGTTTTTATATTAAACTAGCAGTTTATATTAAACTGGCTAACCCTCGCTACGCGAGGTGTCGCACTTTGCTAGCAATTTGTTATAAAAAGTGGACACCGTACGCACCGAGGGTCAGCTCCTAGCGTGTGGCCCGGCTACGTGGTAACGTGCAGGTGGTTGGTTGACTCGCAAGTCTTAGTAAGCATTCAGGGCCGCACAGCTGCTCGCACAATGTGATTGACTTTCGAGTGCTTCGTTCGGAACGCAGACGTACTTCATGCATCAGAAGGATGTCCAATTCCTGGATGGATATAACTCGAAAATATATACTAAGCTGGATTGATAGCTATGTACACCACTCACTCAGCTGTCAAGATTACCCGACTCAATTATGTACATGTGTTGCCGTATGAACTTCTCGGTACTCTGCCGGTGCGAACACGTTTCTTTGTCGCTTTGATCGCGGTCTTTAGATGTCCGCTTTAAGCATGTGTTTATCAGCACTTAGTGCGGTAAAAAAGGCGTCTCAGCCCTCGATTGATGGCACTTGGTGCAACAGTCAAGACATTTTGGCTTGGCTCAGGTGGCATCTAAGCCTGTGTTTGACACCATTCAGGAGCAATGGTGTGAGCATCTCAATTGTAGTTTATGACGACGCTTGGTGTGACAGTTATGGCAATTAGTGCGACCAATTAATCTTTGAGCTGTGAGATGATTGCACTCATGGCGATAATAGTGGCAGCTCAGCTGCGAGGTAAATTGCACTTGGTGCGGTGCCTGTAGCACTTGAGCCTGAGCTTGGTGTGTCCGGTCCTAGACCCAGGTCTTCCTGGAAGTCCAGTCGAAACCTTCACCTGTCGTGGATATCACGGGCAGAGCAACCACCATGGTCTCACCGGATTCGGTCTGTGAAAGGAGGAGACAGGGACGACGTCCTTTTTCGCAACGAACACATGCCCGAGTCGCCTCGTATCCGGTGTGCCACTCAGGTGACTTCCTTGCTATGGTGACTGTGCCCCAGCATTTTGAATTTTGTATGCTATCGATCCAGCTTTTGTGTAACTTTGTGTCGAGCTTGAGCTGGAACATCCTGTCAACCTCTGCAACCAGCCAGTCTCCAAGACCAGGGCTCTGACTGTTGAGCCATGAGGTGTGTTTTATTTGTAGTCTATCGTCTGTGTGGTCCTCTGGTATATGGACGGCGATGTACAGCGGCTCTCCGTTTGCTTTGGTCGTCTGCAGTCTGGTATGGCTTTGACCTGTTTGATGATTAGCATTGGTAGGTATACAGTCTTAGTGTATGACTGGTCAGGGAGCTTACCATTTGAGTTGCCACTCAAAGAATTGATCGAGAGCCGTGGATTGTGTGGTGGTAGACCGGACGATGATGTGGTATTCGGATGTGGTGCCGCTATTGATGACGTACCAGGCTCTACTTGGGGTCGGCTCCAGAATGGAGCGGTCTGCGTGAATGTGGTAGAGTCGAGTCGTCTTCTCTTGTTTGCGGCGGAAAGCTCACGACTCTGTGTCTTTGGTACGCCTCTTCTAGGTAAAGACGATCCGCCGTCTCCATTGTCTGAGTCTTCATCGTCATCCGAGAGATCAAGGTCTACCACTTGGACGGCCCGTACGTTCCTCAATGGAGGATTGTGATTGTTTGTCGAATGTGATGGCTGAGCCCAGTTTGTAGGTACTTGGACCTGATTAGTTTGCACTTGAAACTGATTCATTGGCACTTGAGCCTGGTTTGATAGTCCCCTAACCTCATTTAGGAGTTGTTGAACTTGGTTCATCAGTACTTGCACCTGACTTGTCAGTAATTGAACGTGGTCCGTTAATACTTGGACTTGGTGTTGCGGCACATGGTGCTGCATTTGTAAAGGCACTTGGGCCTGGCTGTTTAGCACTGAGTGCTGTGGCTGCAAAGCAATCGGAACATGAGTCTGTGGCATCTGAGCCTGTGGCATCTGAGCATGTGGCATCTGAGCCTGTGGCATCTGAGCCTGTGGCATCTGAGCCTGTGGCATCTGAGCCTGTGGCATCTGAGCCTGTGGCATCTGAGCATATGTCATCTGAGCCTGTGGCAGTGATGGTACTTGAACCTGATTTGATGAAACTTGAACTGTGTTCGACGGCTGAGCCGATATTTGTCCTACTCTGAGGTTTGTCATTGGCTCAAAGCCTGCATGATTATTAAAGGTCCGGAAAAAAGGTTCCTGGGAGGTCGCCTGGAAAGCCGGTACCGGATTGGGATTTGTGAGATGTGCAGCGTGTCTGTTGTATTGTGGCGAAGCGTACAGAGGGAGATCGGAGCCAGAAGTCTCGACGAAGCTCGCGCGTTGCCTGCCATTGTATATGTTTGTAGGGTTTGTGTGGCTATGAGGAGTATCACCGTAGTTCGCCATGATGGAGGCGCTCTTGATGATATCGAAGACGTGAGGTTGTTGTTCAAAGTGGACGCGTCGTTGGAGATGAGATCACTTCGCTCCACGCGTCTTCACACGTGAGCATCAGCGAAAAGATTCATCGATCTCATATTTTGATGGTGATAAGGACGTTTCTTCCTTAACGACCGGTGCTGTTATCGCGATCAGTTCAGAAATACCTTCATTTTGGGTTTCAGACTAGAACCGAGACGAAATCGAGCTCGCAAAGTTCCTGGCAATGTTTTAGTTTCGAAATTGCCAGAATATCTGAGCATTCGATATTGGGGTGGAAGCATTATGATCGAATTGATACATCTCTACCTCTGCTCCTTTGATTCATCGCATGCCCTTCTCTCAGCCTTTGACGCCATGAGTTCAGCTCTCTATGAGCTCTACTTTGGCCAGGGGCCAGGATACAGGTACTCTCGTCACAGGAACTCTGACTGACTGCCCAACGTTCCTCGCGGCTCATTGTCTTTCCGATCTAGCGACCACGAATAAGACGATTGGTAACCACAACCCTCTGCTCGTTCGCGATAAACATGTCCCGGCAATACTGCGCCATCTCCTCGCCCGAATAGAAATCGGTAGGTGGCCCCCATTTCTTGGCAGCTAGGTCGATGACCACTTCCTTCAAGTGTTCGCAACCCACAAGACGATCGATGGAGTAACGTTGAACCATAGCGGCGCATGTCATGCCCGCGCACCTCAACTTGAAGGTGACTTTTCTGAGACTAGTGCATAAAAGCATTAAGTCAACATCGAGCGAGCGCTGGTCGTAGAGATGGCCGAGTCCCGAGAGTTTTCCAGGGTTGAATCGGTAGAATAAGGGAAATTCCAACTCGCGGACTAGATCATGGGCGTAGCAGGCATTTATCCAACTCCTGAAGCCGCGATTGGCGCCGCCGGTATGTATAACGACGCGGACTTGATTAAGAATAACTTCGCAGGCTTCTCGGTGTATTTGCTGGTTGAGATGGAGGCATCGAGGAACGACTTGCATGCCGGCGGACGCAATGATCCTACCACCGAGGACTGATGAGTCATGGGCCATGACGAAGGACCAGATTATGTCACGGAGCTCTTGAGGTAGCGCTCCCTTTCCCTTTGCTAGATAGCATTTTCGGCTATCGAGCGTACTGAACATCAAGGCATGAACGCGCATCCGCTCTGTGTTCGTTTTCGATGTCTGGATGGTTAGTATTGGCAGAATGGTAAATCCATGTACGATGTTCAAGCAAAGATCGATACGGATTGAATTCTGGCGTTCTGAGCTCATCACATTTCCAGGAATTCATCAATATTGACCTCGGATTGAGGGGTTTACAACGCGGACGAAGTTGCATTTGCAGCATTCCAAAAAGGGCTGAATTGATAACCTCGTTTTCAAAGTGGAACGTAATCACTTACCATCTTCGTCTCATTAACCGTCGATTCTTGAATGCGCCAGACGAGACAGTCAATGTCCAAGTGACCATCATGTCCGCAAGCGGTGCACTTGTGGTTGTCCTTTCGCCACTGGTAGTTGACGGGTCGTGGGATAGCCGAGAAGTCTTGATACGGTATATCCAGGAGATCAGCCGCAGTAGATCCAGCTTCAGCGGAGAGGATCGATGACGCTGCGGGCCCTTCAGTTGTAAAATCATGCATCTTGTGGCAGATTTCAGAGTCAGTAACGTGTTGCTGGAACAAGCTCTGTCCAGCTGCCGATTGAGCCACCGTTCGGCCGATCTGAAGCGCCGCAGGCCGGGGAATAGTGTTGACTGGCATCCTAGCAGGGCTTGCTGGTATTGTGTCAAAGAGAAGAATCGTTAAACAATGCTATTTGGACGGCGCTAATCTGTTGGAAGTTGCTGGTTGCTGGAAGATCAGGAGATATCTAGAAGTTAGATAATATATACCCAGGAGACAAGTGCTAAGTACGGATGAGATGTAAGACAAGCACTATCGATGTGCCAACACTTGAGATGGTGTTCAGTAGTGTCTATGACTGACACAGTGTCCTATGAATTTAAACGCGACAACGCATCCAAATGTGAAAGGCTTGACGTGAGACCATTTCTGAGTTGATGTGAACTTGAGAATCCAACAACCTTACTAGAAACAAACATATTCGTCAGGCAGGGCCAAGCAAAACATGAAGATGGGACCCAAGGACGGCAAATCCAACACGACTCGGACTACATTCGAGAATCGTACAAGACCAGGGGCACAAGCCTAAGCACGAGTTGTATCGGGAGGCTCTTGTGCGTGTAATGCCACCAAGCTCCTGCTCGAGTTTTGCTGTGCTGCCCTTTACACTGCCGTTCTCTATATGCTGTAGATAATTTGAACGGAAAGAAAGGTGTATTGTGCCGAAAGCTGTATGAAATGACATTGGGAGGTGACTTCGTGAAGGCAATTATGTCAACACTTGATGATTTTTGCTGAAGGAAACAG
This sequence comes from Venturia effusa, assembly GCA_007735645.1. Taxonomy (NCBI): domain Eukaryota; kingdom Fungi; phylum Ascomycota; class Dothideomycetes; order Venturiales; family Venturiaceae; genus Venturia; species Venturia effusa. The sequence goes on from CP042198.1 coordinate 835,102, forward strand.
GAGGTGGAAGCGAAATGACGAAGTCTGGAGGATACCTTAGGATTCGTTGTACAGGCAATCGAAAACTGTGCTCAGTGAATACGGTCTTGATGTCCTGGAAACTTTGACCTCCGTTCGAATCTGAGTATCAACGAGGTTGAGCAAGTCAGTTAAATCCTTATCGTGGCAGCGGTAATAGATCGTTCGACGTGCCCTATGAACCTTTTGAAGCATGTAAGAAGGTGAGCGTCAGTCTGCTCGTACGGATCATCGTGCCGAGACATGTCGATCTTGATTATTCCATTCAGCATCAGTTCGTGCCCATTAGAGAATGTCACGGGTTTTCTTTGGCAGCATTTCCAACCGTTTCTGACAAGTACACCCAGCAATTGTTTGATCGTTCCATGAAGTGTCTTGGGAAGAGTCGACCATGTGTTTTCCAGCTCTTCTAAGCATCCCGAGCTGCGGATAGGTACCTGTAGCAGCCTTTTTGACTGGGACTGCCATTAGCGTAGACGATTTGACGGTCTCTTGCACGACACAAGAGACACGCCTGCTATCCAGTCTCCCAAAGCAGATTTAGTCGGGGAATGTATTCCATGAAAGACCCAGCGCATCCTAAAGCCAATCCGGTTGAAAATGCAATGAAATCACCAAAAGCGTCGCGTACCTTGACAATTCCTTCAGAAAGACGTCTGGTTGACAAATCGCACCCCTGACCGCGCCCTTTGATGGCATGTCGCGCCCTCCGCCGGACGGGAAGTGCAGTGCGTATGAATGCTGCATCCGATGGTTATAGCTAGATTCTCCGCCTTGACAATACAGCCCCTCCCTCAGAAAGACCCAGCTCATTTTCGTCATGGTGGCCTCATCTACCAATATACTCGTCTTTGGCGCAACAGGTCTGATTGGAAAATACATCACAGAAGCCCTCATCAATGAAAAGTCATCTTTCGGTAAGCTGGTGTCGAGGTGTTGGGTGAAACGCTCGGTCGCCGTGAACTAAAGAACCACACAGACAACCTAGGCATCTTCACCTCCCAATCCACGCTCGACTCAAAAGCTTCCTATATTGAGTTCCTTCGTTCCAACGGCGTCAAAATCCATGCAGGCGATGTCTCCTCCTCTCAAGACGTGCTTGAAGCGTACAAATCCTACGATACCGTAGTATCCGCAGTTGGCCGCGCTGTCATCCAGTCTCAGATCCCTCTCCTCGCTCTCGCCGAACAAACTCCCAATATCAAACGTTTCTTTCCCTCCGAATATGGCACAGACATTGAATACGGTCCCAAACCCCCTGGGGAGAAACCACACCAGCAGAAGTTGAAGGTGCGGAAGTATATCAGGGAGAATGTGAAGAGATTAGAGGTTACGTATTTGGTTACTGGACCGTATGTAGATGGTTATATCGGAGCGCCGAACAGAGGTGATGTCAGGCTGGGTGGATTTGATGTCAAGAACAGGAAAGCGTATCTGCTTGGGACTGGGAAAGAGAAGGTTGCTTTTACTACTATGGCTGAGTGAGTACATCAAGAGTTCTGAAACAATTCAGAGGATGGAAGTGCTGACTCGCTGCAGCGTTGGCAAGCTACTCGTTGCTGCTGTGAAGAGTCCAGAACAATCGAAGAACAAAGCCTTGATCGTGAATTCGTTCACGGCTACACCGGACGAGATACTAGCTGAATTTGAGAGACAGATCGAGGCGAAGTGGGAGAAAGAGTACATTCCGCTAGATCTGCTCAAGCAATTGGAAGAGGAAGCTTGGGAGAAAGAAGTACCATGGGCTACAGGCTTTACACTGAAGAGGATTTGGACAGAGGGTGGCACACTTTATGAGAGCAGGGACAATGAGACCGTTGGTTTTACAAGTCCGGAGACCCTGGCAGATGCGGTGGCTGAGGCTATCAAAGTGCAGGAGAAGGCGGCTTTGTAGCTATGGGCTTGGAAGAAGCCCGGTATGAATGATGATGCATTCCGTACCTGGTGTTGGGGAGGGGAAACATCTTAGTGCTACTTGAGCTTGCAGCGAATAGATGACAGTGGTATTTCTTCAGCGTTCTCTGGTCTTGATTCTGTCGCGATGATCTTCGGGACGTTCATCTCTGAGCATTCCCAAGGTTCCATCGCCGGTTGCTTCCGATGAATAGCAAACCATTTCAGTAAGCTGAGTTGATGTAGAAGAAAGGATGCAAACGAATAAGGTCGATTCAAATCTCTACTTAGAGTGTAGAACAAAGCAATACGTAATGAGAAGGGGTCCAAAGCTAATCAGTTTGTCAGTCCCCTATGAGACCGATCTAACGATCAGAGCATGCCTGATGAAGCTTCTTCTATCGTGTCCAATGATGTGGGCGAGCCCAACCACTGAAAGAATTCCAGGGCGTTCCAGTGGACAATTTGCAAGCAAAGGTGTGCAATCCAGTTGCACTTAGGCAATGCAAAATGCTTCCAGTTCCACGAAGTCTGCAGAGAAATGACCCTACCAATGTCGTCAATTCAGACGTCCAACGACCCAGCTAGAGCGCAAGATCGGCCCAACAGCTTCCAAGAGAATTACTCATTCATCTCACCATCAACGTCCTCCGTCTCAACGTCATCGGTGTAATCGATCGAGGCAGTTCCAATCTCTTTGTCTTTGTACGCGACCTCAAAGAGGAGAAGTCCTTGTTCTGCAGACAGCATAACTCGAACGTCGTATTCAATGACGTATAAATTCTTGTCGTTGACCTTCTTCTTTCCCTTCCTGAACTTACTCAAGTTCAGTCCCTGGAAGCCGATATCTATGTGACCCACACTATAGACGTCACGGTGGCCAGCCATCTCAGGCGGGTCTTCAGAATCGCAGGCAAAGAGCTCTATCTCGCTGGTTCGGGGATCTCCCATGAGATAGTTTTCGGTGATTTCGTACGTAGCGAAGTCGTTATCTTTGATAGCTTCTCCCTTCGCCAATCGTTAGTATTGTCGATGAGATGTTGTAGAAACCATACCTTCAAAACCACCCAGTGCATGCGGTCGCGACACATTCTCTTGCCATTGTACTCATCGATCCAGAGGAACTGTTCGTCATCAAGTTCGTCGTCGAATTCTTGAGCTGTTGCGAATCCGTAATGTCGACGGCACTGCCGCTGTGAAGGCTTGATGTTACCAAGACCACGAAGAGCAGCTCCTTTTACGATCGCTGCTTGACTGAGAGCTCGATCAGTGTACGATCTGAGTTGAGGACGAGAATACTCCAGACTTACGCGTTCTTGGGACTGAACAGATTTATGCTGCCATGCTTCTTTTTGCACCACTCTTTCAAATTCCTCATGAGAAATTGGCTTTCAGAAAAACCTCCCACAAGAACAATCGTCTGTAATATATTAAAAACATAATCAATCTGGTGATTGAAGGGCGATGGCACCTACATTAATGCCTTTTCCACTCAGCTTCGCCTTTGTGTCTTCAATTTGCTGAGCAAGAAGGTCTTTGATCTTCGAGATGGTAGGTTGAAAAAAGTTTTCCATTTGTATCCTGTAAGATATCAGCACGACACGATGGTTTGCATACAGCCGGACCTTACTTAGGGATCTTGACTGTTGACTTCCTGCTGTCATAATACTTCGAGCTCCGAACACCAGACATGAACAAGGTGACCTCGTAGTCATCACTGGACTCGTCGTCAGCGCCACAATCGCGCTTGCAAGACTCAAATTCTTTCATGAATTTGCTTCCGGGGCCGATGCGCTCAAATGGAAGGTTCGTGAAGTCGTCATCGAAAACCTGCTTCATCCACTGATGAAAGCTGCGGTCGATGGTTGTGCTCCCGCATTTTCCACCCACACCAATGACGACCTCCTTGAAATCGAGTGGATGCGAAGACAGCACTTCGTATGTGGTGAGATCGACAGTTCCGCCTAAAAGCTATCAGAGGCGTAGGGAAAACATTTCGGAAAACTCACCACCACAATCAGTCACGACAATAACATCTCCAATTGAGACACGATGCTTCACTCCCTCGCCGACAACATCGCTCAAAGCAGCGATGGCGGCTGCTTCAGGCTCCGTGATCATGTTAATTACGTCGTGCTCGCGATTCATGAAGCCAGCCCGCTCAGCAGCATCTCTGGTCGCGCTCTTGGCCGCATCAGACCAGGTAGCAGGAACGGTAAGCCAGAACTCGATAGGATTCCTTCGAAGAGCAAACTCAGAGTAGCGATTCTCCAGATGCTGCATAGTGTGCGCGTATATTGCTGCCAGGTAGTCTGCGCAAACTTGCGTCGCATCTTTCCCAGCGGGTAATGAGCCGAGACCCGCGCCTTGGACGCTCTTCATATCAAGGATATCATCGCGATCAAAGATGCCGGCTTTGGCATTGTCGTCCATCCTCATCTTCATCCACGTGTATGATTTCATGCCAGGTGTGACGTGATTACCCGTGATTTCATGTTTCCCATCACGGTTGCTGGTGATGATATGCTCCAAGTTATCCTCTCGGTAGGCGATGATGGATGGTGTTTTCCACACCTCGTCGGCATGCTTGGATGGACCTGGCCATCTGCGAATCACTTCAACGTCGTCGGCCGACTTCTTAGTGGAGTAGACGATGCTAACGCCTATAGAGAGAGTTAGCTGAAATATGTTAAGTGAGCGATTATTTGCGTAAGCTTACCAGTGAATGTTGTGCCGAAATCGACACCGACGATTATGCGACGTTTCTCTGCCAGTGAAGGTCTTCCGCGAATGTGTCTAGCTGGCTTTTGGAGTTTTTTGTGAGCCATCATGAAAGACGCAAGGGTGTTGAGGGTGTTACGGTCAAGAATTTGATGATGAAACGAGAGGAGTTTTTGCTGTAGATGTAACGGTGAGCGACCCGGACTTGATCGGATCTTATTGAGAGATCAAATTTCATTACTTCAGGCCACCAGATTGGTTTAGGAGAAAAGTGAAGTGAAGCCACACAGTACTAGTAGTGTTCAGATCTTAGTGTCAAGTGACCTAATGACACAACCTTGAATTTTGCGCATTCCATCAACCAAACCGCACAAAAGATTTGATCATCATGAACTCTGCCTCCACACGATCCCGCATTAAAGTAAATGTTAAGACGCAGGCCGATAGAATGAAACTCCACGTCACAAGCAGTGAGCAGCAAGATGGCGAGCCCACAAGCAAACGACAGAAGATATCGCAGAGCAGCCATGAGCAGAAAGAGATTGGAGACGTGAAATCTGTGAGCATCCTTCAACAGCTAAAACAACCATCGACTGACGCACAGCAGGGGACGAAAGGCCTTCAAAACATCAGCGACCCAATATCTGTCAAAATTCTGGACGTGAGACTGAGTCCCAAGCAGATTATGATAGACTCAATCGACGCTTATGCAGAGGACAAATTTAAAATTGTGAAACTCAGAGAAGCGAAAATTCAGGCAGAGAACAAAGCGAAAGCGCTAGAGAAGAGGGTCCAAGAGTTGGAAACGCACAATCAAAATCTAGAGGCAAAGCTGCGCCACCGGAAATCGACCAGAGCAATTACCGCCAAAAATGGAGACCCAGAAGCTTCGAAGACTGGAGAAGGAGATGTGGAAGACACGAAAGCTGAAGTCAAGAAACCAGAAGAACGAGTGGAAGAGCTGGAAAACCAAGTCATGGAGCTAGAAGCAGAACTTGACGAGGCCCAAGATACAATTTTCAACATGGACGACAACGCGAAATGGACTCCAAAGCAAGACTCCGAGATAAGGGAGCGGCTGTGTAAGCTGGAAACGAAGATCCGTAGGTACTGCGAAAGGCATGCAGGAGAGTTCAGCAACCGAACATCAGCAAAAGCTCGTTTCCCCATACCTGACGACATTGCCGAAGAAATTTGGCTTCGGTCAAACAATAGGTCTACTGAAGGATTGACAGACGAAATCCTTTGCCGGACGGAGCCATGGCTGATTCTGTCCGCTTGGATGAATTGTTTCTTCTACCGGAAAATTTTCGGTAACCCCTTCTTCTTTACAAATGAGCTGTTGAAGAGCGTACAGGAGGAGTTTGAAAAGACCGATTTTGCATCGGCTATTCACGTCCTTCTTCTTGACTTGAGGAAAAGTAAGTTGTCCACCTAATATTGCCCGCAGATCGGAAAAATCTCACTGATTACCACCAGGTGATGATAAAGACGGCTTGAAGCTACGGTGCGATTTGATGCGAGCTTTGTATCCACGCGATACATCAGAGAAAGCCAAGGACAGAAGAAAAAAGACCCTGACCGCGGTCCGCAAAGCATGTCATGGGCTCACGCATGAATTTCTAAAAGGTCCAGCATCACGGAAGACTTTACCTCCACCTGACAAGGAATCGGTTCAGGTCCTCCTGGAGATCGTCACAAGTCTTGGAATTCTGTCGCTAGACATCTCAACTCAGAGAAGCGCCGTGATTCTCAAACGCAAGAACCAGTTGCCTCGGGTGTTCAGCCTCTCAGACTCCTTGCTTGAGCCAAACAGCCTCCATGAGAAGGAACTTACTATTGATGAGGAGCAATTGGAAAATCGACATATCATGCTCGTTACGTGCCCCGGATTGGTCTTGAGAGGAAGTAGTGACGGAACCGACAAAGAAAGCCTGCGCATTTTGAGGAAAGCAATTGTATGGATGGGCGAGCCGGAAGATGAGGGGGACAACTGAAGAAACTGCTCGATACCCATACTCTTTCGTCTTCCCGTTCACTTTTACCTGCTGCATGCTCATATTATTTTGTTCTCTTAGGCCGTATGTCAGGTGGGAGGCCCGATGAGTGTAGTATTCTCATCGGGCATCATCTTGTTGACAAAAATGGACAACAATTTAGCTACTTGCAGCGTCGGCGAACAGCGGCACGGATGTAGCATCTTTCCTGAAGAAATAAAAGTCAGATCTCACGAAATCGCCGTTGAGTCTACCTAGCGACTTGCCGCACTAAAAATTGAGCCACAACCTGCTGCTTTCTGGGAAGAACTTGTGCAATCTTGTCTCCAATCTTCGATTCGAGAAATTTCCTCGCTGTTGCCAGCCTGATGCGCGAGCTCTACAAACCTCCCATCCGCATCCATTAAATTGAAGCAATTAGCGATGAAGTCGAATGAGATAGGACTTACAGAGTAGCATCCAGATCCTTCTTGCTCAGCTGCATGAAGCAAAAAGATCGTCTTAGGTCGAAAACCATGCCAATCCCCTTTCCTGGTTAAACTGAACAGTTAACCTATGCTGAGGGAAGTTGAGATTGATTTTTGACCATAGTGAGCACATCAAAGTGATACACCATGCGTAAACCCATACTCAATTGTGGATAGAGCTCAAGACAATTCACTGTCGTGGAACTGAAGCATAGGCAAGGGAGCCACGGATAAAACTGCTTCAACCTGAATCAATAAGCTGGATCTCGCATTTAGAAACGAACTGGTATAGCCAGCCTCGGATCATACTTGTCCTTCGAAGCTTAAGCAGAATAATGAGGATTCACGTGTTTGATAGTTGATGTGCTCGCGATACCATCAATTGTGTGGATGAGATGCATCAAGAAAAAGATGAGAAACCGCTAGAGATCCACGTGGAGGCAAAAGCATGATGCAATATCGTACAACCGGTAAACAGAAGGACTATGAGGAATAGAAGAAGTACAGAATCCGGGATATCGACAGAGGTGCGATAGATTCAGATGAGGTGGTTGTCGTGATGATGGATGGGGAGATGAGGTTGAGGAGATCCAAGTCGGTAGATTCTCGGACCGTTTTCGGAAGTGACAAACCACCCCCTTTTTTACCTCCGCCACGAATTATTTACTAATTAACCCCTATTCGCAATACCTTCGATCGATTCCTCAGTCCTCATCATTCAATCCCTTTACTAGAAGGGAAAGTCCCTTCTTCTGGTGACATCCTAAGTTATGGGTGGTAGAAGGTTGTCTCACGCGGACAGTTTATCATGCTAGGAAGTATGTATGACTTTATCAGGCGCAGAAATAAATCTTCACGGAGCGTCAGGTTTCGAAAGTTCAGCGCAGCTAAGGTTGCATTCAACCAGCTTCGACAATAACTCTGACAAGATTATGGTAAGACAAAAACCCACTCGCTAGGTACTACGGTAGCCGAATCATTCGAAATCAGTGAGTACATTCCATCAAATCTTGAAGACCAGAAATACTAGTCCTAATCACCAAGGAAATGACCGAGCGTCCACTTCGAAATGTATATCACAATCAAAAAGGAAAGCTTCACGATACCACGTGTGGCGTCCCCGACCAGCTTAACACCTGCAGCACCATTAGCCGAAGCGAATATCGCAGGTTGAAGTCACACGTTCGCTACAAAGGTTGACCTGCGCGGTTGTTCTGAGATGATGCTGAGTAGGCAGCCTTTCAGCGAGTGGCCTTGGATAGGGTCGGCTTCATGCGGCTTTCTTGTCACCCAGAGAAAAGTAGACTCATAATCGAATGGGCATACGCGCGACATTGGCGTGAAATTTTTGCTGCACTCTTTCTTCGGAGCTTTTAGCTGATGGATACGAGTAATCCCACACATCCGTCCTGGTGTTCGGTACAAGTCAAGAGCACGTCGATCTAGCAGCTCCACAAAATTAAAGTGAGCGAGGTCTACGCAGCGATCCCTTCGAAAACCGCTATCGCAATCATTGCATCCTTCGATGTAACCATCTACTCCCATCCCTTGAACAAAGCGAGTAGGAGGCCATCATTTAGGACGACTGACATGAGGAACGACGGCCAGACAACAATTTTGCAATCAAGATACGATTTCTTTCCTCTCTCGGAATTCAGCAGAGGATGATTATGAGAACAGATTATCAAATGGTTAGTCCTGGTTCCATTGAGGACATGTATAAAGTAAGTCACAATGGGCGTAAATTGCACATACTGAACTGACGAGCCTCAACCCTGCGATTCGCCAGCGTAACACGCATGTTTGTTCGACCTCGGCGCCAATATTGATAACAGCGGATCCTCCGCTTGAGAAGCCTGTGTTTGGAGTCAAAGGAAATGCACTATCCTTGCCATGCTAATTTATCGAGCCGCCAAAGTAAGACCGTAGCCACGGGAAGGTATTTACGACGAACCAGATTCTACGTATGAGGTGTGTTCAGGGTATGTTATTGCTGTGCAGTCTGGAGTAATGGCCGGACTAATATCAATTGCCCAGAGACCACAGTACAGTCGATGTAAAATTAGTTGTACCTCTTGGTATAAAAGCTATACATCCCCCAACGCTTTATCACATTGACCGCATCATCAACTCTCTAATAATAATGAAATCAGTTCATCTCGCCCTCATGGGACTCCTTAACTTCACCGCCCTCACCAACGCTAAAGAGTGCGGAGATCCAGACGAGGCGTACACTTGGGGTGTACATAGCTCAACTTGGGTCCCGGTGTGTATCGCATATTACATAATTCGCGTTCGAGGCTAACTGCCAGGTTAGTGTACTTGGAACGATTGCAAAAAGGGGGGCTGTGGTGCGGATCGGATGCAACATCATTGCTGCTATGAAGTCATTAATGATGACATCTTCGGCAAGCTGAAAGGAACAGTGGAGTACTGTGTCAAAGGATGATTTGGTTGGGAATTTTATTAGCGGGTATGTAAGTGACCTGAGGCTGTGTATATGCGTAAGAGGCTGACAGATCCAAGTGGCTGAGAACAGGAATCAAGGTGGCTATAGACCACATATATACAGCCATGTCCACATGCACCTAGACCAATGGATCTACACTTTCTCATTCATGTTCTGACAACCCTCGCTTGAGGCTTCACGTTAGCAGCCAGGTCTTCAAGCCAACAAGATATCGTTGTCAAACCGCCTTCTTGTCTAATATTCAGTGAAGTAGTCTCATATGGCAGGTGATTAAACTTACATCTTGAATGCATGAGACATCACGTGCTGGTGCTCGCTCTTCGATCAGTGCCTGCCTCAACGTGTTCAGCGCCAAGCAATGCACTTTCTTCATCAACCACTGTCGATTTTGAGGAGTCTTTGGTAGGCTTCGGCGGAGTCTGCAATGCAGCCCAAAGCGTACTCGCGATAACGATGGCACCGCCAATGAGACTCCAGGTACCCGGAACAACGCCCCAGATGGCCCAGTCGAATGAGAGCGCAAACAGTATTTGCGTGTACAACATGCTTGTTGCTTTGCTACTCCTGTCCAGTTGCAGGCCAGCCGTAAGCAAGAATTGCAGAATGAATCCAAGGGTTCCCAGGAGAACCAGGAGAACCCATTCGTGCGCATTATCGGGCATGACGAAGCCGATACCAGGGGTGATGAGGAGAATAGCCGTGGAGCCCACAGTGGCGATGAATGCAAAATAGTTCACAGACATAAGAGCGTGCGCTCTAGATCCAATAACTCGGATCATTGTGTACGCTCCCGAAGCCCCAAGAACCCCAATAATGGAGACTCCGATGGCGATGAGTCGCTGTTTCGGTGTCACCTTGTCTATCTCGTTACCGATGGTGTTGCTATCAATATCATGACCAAATATAGCAGCTGGATGAGCGATGATGGTGACACCAATTAAAGCAGCGACTCCAGCAGCGAGATCTTTCTTGGAGAAGATCTGGCCGAGAAATATCGAGCAAGCCCAGGCCGTGACGATGGGAACTAGAAAGCGAAATACTGTGGCTTCGGCGAGTGGTAGATAGTGAACAGAATCTGAGAGAGGGAGTCAGTGGGGGAAAAGTGATACAAGGAACAAAAACCGATGCTCACAATATAAGCACCAAAGCCCAAAGAAACCAAACAATCCACGGATAGCCAAGAGGCTTCGAACACCTTTCTTTCCCAGCGGAAAGTCAGGAACCTGCGTGTACCACATGTAAAGACTGCTCAGTACAAATGTAACGCTCATGCGGGCAAAAATGATCTACATGTTGATATCAATTGATGATCAGCGGTAGCTCGATGCGGAGAGAGTATTATTGATCCAACGAACCTGAAATGCATGCATGCCATGACCTCTTCGGCCTTGCTGAAGATATCTGACGATTGCATCCATACAAGAGCCGGCCACTTCGGCCAGCAGGATAAGGCATGCTCCTTTGTTATCTCGATATATTCTTTTCCAGACGCTTTCGCGCTCCGTCTCGTCGTGACTGGGCTCCATCTAGACGGAATGACCACACGAGACAAGAGAATGTGAGAACGAATTCAGAGACGCAAATTGATATAGATGCTAACTTGATGTAAGCAATTGATCATCTGCTCGAATTTTATTCGCGCAGCTGCTGACCAATCACGTGGAGAGCTAATTTATGTGGGACTAAGAGTAGAGGCTCCACTCACGGATTTCTCGCAGGTAAGATATCTTCCTACTACTTAGTAGATAAGGAACATCTTACCGTGCTTACCTAATTCGACACGACGACGCGACGACGCGTATCTTCCATCTACAAGATCTCGCAAACAACGCGACACACTCTGTCCTTCACTCCTTCTCGATTCCTCCACCCTCATACGACGTTTTGATCCATGGCAACAGGCACGCAACCAACGTTTCCCTCCATCGACCACGTGTTCCCTGCGGGACCGTCGGGATCGCCATTGGAACACCGCAGACTTCCATCCATGGCAATCACTCGCCTCCACAGTGTCACACTCGACCTTCCCGATGCAGGTGTGCCTGCCGGAACCAAGCCGCTTGATTCGGAAGATCCCTTGATTAGTCAAGAGGATGGCCATATGCTCTCATCGTGGTTGGGTATTACGCTGTTCTTTCACAAGCATGTGTTATAGGCTTGTGAGAATCTCAGAACAACTAGTGAATGCTAGCCAAACATAGTCACCAATAACCTTCTCGGGATGTTCTCTTCCAAATAGCCAGGAATGTTTTAATATCCATCTTAATCTATAGACTGTCTTGGTTCTACATTGAGGAGTATTGCGCAGACGCTTACCATCGCAGTGGGGAATGAGGTAATTATGACGAACGACAAAGAAGACGGTCGGAACTCGCTCGTCGTCCCGCGAGAGAGCTTACCTACTTCAGAGCGGGTCACAGACTCTCTTTCTCTTCAAGAAGAGGCCGTATACAACCACTACCTAGTCGCTGCCCGTATTGATCACCCTCACACCGTTCGCAGACCTTGAGCAGGGTACTGGGATATACCACTTGGAGACACTGCTATTAATAGGTGCTCTAGAACCAACGTTCCCGTTCATTCGAAGAGCGCAGGGAGGCGAATGGGCCAAATTAATTTCATTTTCAACGCAGGATACAAGCTAGTACAGGAACTCGACGTGGCATGTTATTAAGTCAACAATATTCAGCTCATTAAATACACAAAGGGAAGATTGCCTGGTCATTCGTGGTCTTGTCTCAAACGTGCTCCCAAGATTCCAGGTGAATAGAAAACCTGGGGTATAATGTGAACAGCCTCCGCCAACTCGCCTCGCATGGTTGTTCTCAGGGAAGACAAACAAAGTCCGACGCGTCCATGCTACGGGTGGAAAATAGCAAAGACGATGTTGTAGACGGGACAGTCGACCTCACGTCTCCCCAGACTGAGCCAGCAATGAAACTTCGGCGTAGTATGTACCTGCATACATACTCTAGCAATCGCCAAACTATCATAGAATTAGCAGCGCGATCAGGTGTAAGTAAAGTTTCAAATCATCGCTCACAATGAAACCGCAGCCTTGATTCACAAAGGAGCCACTGTTCGGCGAGCAATTGACATTGCACTCGCGGTGCTCTGAAGTCCTTTCAAGGCCCATTGTTACGTTCGGCATCGCCGTCTCAGTCTTTCTCTTCATACGTGGCGCGATGCACCTCATCGACCACGTCCATGCAGAACCAGGCATATATTGTCGGTCGACATTTTTGCACCAGCCGCCGCAGTAGCCTCCGTTGCCTTGTTTGTCGGCCCAGTCCTGCCAGGCTTCTCGGTTTTGTTTGAAGTTTTCTTTCCATTGTTCTTTTGGCGTGTCCACTGCCGCTGTGGATTGTCAGGTTCCGGTTTTACATGGTTTGCTTTGAGGGGCGGGGTCTTACCGCATAGCTTTCCAGGTGTGCAGGGCACTCGATAGTATACTTGATAATGTGTGCAGCCATTTTGCTTCGCTGGAGCTGGTGCCACAGTGAGGAGCGTGGCGAGGAGATAGGAGATCAAGCGCATGATGAAGTTCTGTTGAGTATTGTGTTACGGTGGACTTGTCAGAAATGGAGATTCCGGCTTTCTTTATACCTCACCATGACAAGGTTAGGTCCTTCTATTCCTGGGTCAAGCCACTGCCCATGCTCAGCCTCTATGCGATTCTCTCTCTCTACGGATTTGTCGGAACTTCATCATATCGAGTCTGGGAAGACCCAAGACTTGGTCAATCTCACAGGCTGGGAGTCGATGGTCGTCGAGATATAATTATCATAGCTGATTGACCCATGGCAAGCTAGTCCTCCACACCAAGACAGAGGGAATCCGTCAGCAATCGCAAACGCTTGATCGGATTCGTCAACCTTGTGGCGTCGTTTCGATCCGCATCGGGCTTCCCACACGTCACAAAGATAGCAATCGTGGTAGAGCAGGTATCCCAGCTTGTCGTATTCTTCATCTATAAGCTGCAGCTTCTCGAATGTAGACGGCCAAATATGGCAGGTGGATAAGCAAAACCAAGATGTTCGCAGGGGTATGATTTTGTACTGAGCATTGCTTGGCTTCTTGGCCTGGCGACGTTTGCGAACAATGACACTACCGCCCATCTTCGTCTGGAATCCAGGCCTTTTAGAGTTCCGATTTCGCCAGACGGACCATACTACAGAATGCAGGATCGCAGCTTTCATCCTTCACGTCCAACTATCAAGTCAAATTCCGTTCCTGGATAGTCCCATCAATATTTGAGACTGAAATCGCTGAAAGACTTGCATACTCGACTGACTCGGTTCCCGACGGTTTCCAGTCGACGCTCGAGATTCGGTAGGTGAAATCCAAGAAAATCAGCGAGAGCTAAGGCAAAAGGTATCAGCATAACAGCCTTGGACACAATTTTCTAAGTAATTGAAAGTCTACCAAGGCTGCCCAGCTACCATAGTTCCTTCCTATGATATCCGGTCACACAATAGTAAGTGCCTAGACTTCAACTACAACGTACACAGCAAGAACATACCTAGTACACATCTCATACGTGGAAGCCGGTTGGTCGTAGATAAACCCATGTGCTTGCGGGGTCCCACGATAGATCTGCTAATTGATGATGCTTTAGCCGGATACTACAGTGCTAGTAGGATACGATCCTAGATTATAATAAGAGAAGTCTTGTTTTAATAGGCGGAGAGCGTATAATCTGGATTAAAATTGCGGGCGGGTTCAGGTTCTTACTGTCTAGAAGCCTTGGCAGTACGTTATTTCGCACTATTAATGGGCACTGCATTCTGATATGCCATCCTATGAATAGGTCGTCATGCTGGATGTTCCTCTTGCGTCCTGCGGAGTTGCGGGCATCGAGCAAGAATGTCGGAATGTTGTCCGGCAGCTGCTAATCTCTTTGCCGCGAAAGTGAGGTTGCGGAGGATATTGCTAGACTTCCTGCTGACTCCACAAATGCTTTTTCATCGTTTTTTTGGTGTTGGACATGTTTCGTTCGGCGCCCATGCGTCTCCGCCCTGAGATGACTGATGAGATCTGATTTTTTCGCAGTATGTGCGAGTAAGCACTTTGGCGAGGTCCGACTTCCTAAAGAGCGATAGACTCGGCATCTTTTTGCTTACTGATAAATGGAGCGTAGTAACACTTCCCTGTTCCTGGTCCAAAGGTGGTAGACAATGCAAGCCTACATCACCTGTATCTCGACAGAAGTAGAATTGGTGAATGGCTGAGCCCGCAGCCGCGCAAACGCCGCCTCAGCAATTCGCCATTCATCAGCACGCATGCAACGGAATGAAACCAGCCGCCTGCTGATTAATGCCGAAGTCCGAAGCGTAAGCAAGCCTCGAGTGTATGCAACTGAACTGCGGTGTTCCTGCACAGAGGGGAAAGCAACTGGCTACTAAAATGAAGCCACTTATTACAGACTTGAAGATGCAATTGTACCTTCACCACTCCAAAAGATATTCGACCTTCCTCTCTGAGGCTTTGCAACTCGGACCTTTGTAATGTCCCCTCCTGTCATCTTCATTCTTGGAGCCGGCCCAGGTATTGGGAGTTCCGTTGCAAACGCATTTGCATCCAAAGGCTATGAAGTCGCCCTCGCCGCACGAAGTTTCGACAACAGCATAGACGACAAGGGTTACTTGCTGCTCAAACTGGACCTGGCCAACACTGAAGACATCGAGGGCGCATTTGAGAAAGTGGCGGACACGTTCGGTATCCCGTCTGTGGTAGTCTACAACGGTAACATCGTATCCCTCCCATCTGGACAATGCACGAGTCTCACATGTGGGTTGCGTAGGGGCACTGCGAATACAAAGGGCATCAGAAGACCCTCTTAGCTCCATCACGATAGACGAAGCTCGCACTGAATTCGCGGTGAATGTTCTCACGCCTCTTTTCACCGCCAAAGAGGCGGTCAAAGGGTTTAAACAGCTTCCCACCTCCACGCTGCCTACTTTCATCATGACAGGCAACCTCCTGAATGTCGGAGTCAGCCCTGCAGTCACCGTCTTTGGTATGGGCAAAACTTCAGCGGCCCATCTTATCAAAGCGGCAAGCATTGCCTACAGCAAAGATGGTTTCCAGTGAGCGAAGCGCCGAAAACGCGCAGCAGTTTGGCTGCGGTTTGCTGATTTCACACAGGTTCTACTATGCCGATCAGCGCCAGGAGGACGGTGGCCCTTCCATTCCAGTAGAGGGTGAAGTTGCTGGACAGACTTATGTTGAGCTTGCCGAGAGGAAAGAGCAAGGGCCATGGGACTACACATTTGTAAAAGGCAAAGGATATGCGAGCGTCAGAATACCTGGATTCTGGAATGGAGAGGCAGAGGGCTCGTGATGAGAGCATGGTGATGTGACTGATCCTTGCCGGTGAAGTGGTTTTACAGCTCGCATGGAGACGGAGAATGAGAGAAGAATAGAGGAGTGTGTTCTTAGAAATAAAAGAACAGAATGTGATATCAGTCCACAAAGAGTGACTCTAATGTAGAGCAAACTCAGGAATTGATTGGTCATAGCAAGGCTCCAGGTCTGCATCCAACCACAGCCTATCAGTGTGGCTATTAATTGGCCGAAAACGTAAAGTCAAATTTCACCGCCATCTCGCAGCCTCAACACCGTACAATGTCGCAATAATTCTCAAAAAGCAAGATGTCGTAGAGGACGATGATTTTACCCGCTCCTAATTAACTTCGAGAATTATCTCGTATGTTGTGGTGTACAAAATTCAAGTTTCGTCAGGATTCTGAAAGGACGTTTTCGGCCAGTTAATAGCCACACCGATAGCACAGCTCCCGAGTCACGTATATAAGGATATGGAAAGACGCTTTGAGATGATGGTAAGCTTCTTGATCATGTAGACCAAGTTTCTCGGCCGCTCGGTTGGAATGCAGCTGAAGGATGTAATGAAGTGGTGATGATGGAGATGGAATGAGGTCGGACCAGATGAACTCAAGGTGAGGTCCCGTCCGCTTCGTCAGCTCCCAACCAGGAAAGGCGCCCGTACTTTAGACCCTGGGAGTGTGCATCGAGATCGAGTCCATCTCTCATTTCACAATCATTTGAAATGAAGAAACGCGACATTCCTTGAATAATTGATCCTATTCATAACCACAACAATCCGGCCAAGCGTCCGCCATGGCCAAATCCACATCCGTCGAGCTGGACCCAGCCGGTGCCTCCAACCAAGCAACCGCGCGCAGAGAGACCTCGAAGAAGGAGAGACCCATATCACGACGGCGAGCTTCGAGTCTGCGCGGAGAACCTCCTGGGGACACTGCGCCCTCAATGTCGACGATGTATGATCGCCAACAATTGGAAGGCTTTACGAATACCACCGTTACTGTAAGATCGGCCACATCCATACTGTCCCGAGATTCTCCTATGTCAATACCTGCTGATATCTCTGCCAGACACCCAGAGCCACAGCAGAAAAACCACATCGCGGACGCAAACGAAGAAAAGTGAAATCCTTCTTCAAACGCTGGAGGTCAATAGCCGTACGCCATACATGGCTCATGCCACTGCTCGTCTGCCTCGTCGTCGTCGCGCTGTACGCCATATATCCACACCCTTCGAATCCCATATCCGCCGCCCTCTTCCTATCCTATCCTCTACCTCGCGCCAAAGGAGATGGTCCTGATGTTCTCGTTCAGTATGGGAAAGGAAAGAAGGATTTTGCATTCGTCGCATTCTACACCATATTCCTGTCCTTTACCCGCGAATTCATCATGCAACGCATGTTACGTCCTCTGTCCATCAGGGCTGGGTTGAAGTCGAGAGCGAAACAGGCTCGCTTCATGGAGCAAGCATATACCGCCATATACTTTGCTGTTCTCGGACCGCTGGGATTATACGTCATGTCGCGGACACCAGTCTGGTACTTCAACACCGCTGGCATGCTCGAAGGATTTCCGCATAAGACGCACGATGCTGTTTTCAAGACCTACTACCTCACGCAGGCAGCTTACTGGGCGCAACAAATGATCGTCTTGCTCATGGGTCTGGAGAAACCACGAAAAGATTTCAAGGAATTGGTTGCTCACCACATCATCACCTTGGCCCTGATCTTCGCATCTTATCGCTTCCACTTCACATACATGGGATTGGCTGTATATGTCACCATGGACGTCTCCGACTTCTTTCTTGCAGTGAGTAGCGTGCTCCTCCTCCTACTGCCCGCTTTGCTAAATTTTGACACAGACCTCCAAACTACTAAACTACATCGAAGCCCCTATCGTGATTCCCTACTTCATGATCTTCCTCGGCGCCTGGGCCTACCTCCGCCACTTCATAAATCTCCGCATCCTCGCCTCCATGATCCCCCTCCCTCTTCCATTCCCCGACGCCGTGAACACGCAAATTCATAACACCATTGGCTTCGCCGGCAACCTCACAAGTAGAGGCTTCGGTCTCGCAAGCCCAGTTCTCCAACCCATAACCTCCGTCTCCGCGTCTTTGTTCCCAGAAACCGCGAACCTGATCAGCAGAATCCCATCCTTGGTGATGGAATGGTTCAATACTCCACCTACATTCCAAACTATCGGCCCATTTGATCTCAACTGGGAAACACAACAATACAAATGCTGGATCAGTCAATGGATTGTTTTCGTCATGCTGCTTGCTCTGCAGTTGGTCAATCTCTTCTGGTTCTTCTTGATCCTCAGAATTCTTTGGCGACTAGTGGCAAGCTGGGGTGAGGTTGTGGAAGACGACCGCAGTGATGCGGATGACAGTGTGGAAGGGGCCGAAGACCGAAAGGACGATCTGGACATAATGCGGAAAGAGCAGGGTGTGATCGGTGAGCTGGAGAAGCCAGCGCTGTTGGTGAACGGCATACCACTACCCGAAGGAGAGACTGGGGTAGAAGTGCAGGTCGCGAATGGGGAAATGCGGTGATGTCTGTGAAATGTTGAACATGACCATTCTGGATTCTAGTATGTTATTATTTATATTTGATTGCTGCTGGGATGTGGAGCCTGTTTGGACATAATTAATGCATAGCGAAGCGGAATTGCTGATCTTCTTGGAAGTGGTCGGTCAAAACTTGAAGTTTTCTGGTGACGGTGGTTGACTTGTTTGATCTGGATCTGGATTCCATCCGTCTTGAACTCGAAGACTCGGCAACCCTGGAAATTTGGTAAGTAGGAAACGCCGGTGCCTGTTTCTTCCCAACGAACCGACTCCGTGCAAATCACATTGTGCAAGTCACCCGTTGATGTGCTCCTTGCTTCTTGGCAAGCTGTCTGGAGCTGTAAGTGGAACTGAGTAAACGCTGGCCCATTCAAGCTCAACAGACCTCAGGATCTAAATGTTAGCGAGAGTTTCTCTTGGCGGCCAGATAGTGATAAAATGATCGCTGATCACGTAAAGGGTGCATCATTCCCTCACATCTTGATTTGGCGAACGGCACGACGATATGTGCGAGATTGAAGGTCTGATCCACGTGACTTTGGGATCTGAGTAGGTACTAATACATGAGAGAACGGGCAACAAATGAGTGAGATCTTGAAGTCGGATCTCCCCGATGTTCGGCAAACAAATATGGATGACTTTGGTCAACTTGAAATCATCAGCTTCTGCCTCGAGATCTTCATCTCATCCTCAATCAAAGGAATGTCATCTTACCTTCTCTCTCGTTCATCTTTCTCGCCATCTTCTCCTTGGACTCACACCACGTTTCTTACAACCTTTTGAGCGACCCCACGAAAATGCTGGGACATTGTCAAGGACTTCATTGACATGGGAAAGGACGTGAATCATTTTGGTGGATCGAGCAATGAAGTGTCTGCTTGGGAGTGGGCTCCCGAGAGGTTTAAACGTGGAGAGGTCGACGAAATGAGAGTATATCAACTTTCACAGACAAAACTCAGCCTGGAGGTTCAGGAATCGGCCAGAATCAGAATGCTCACTGATGACTGGCAATATGAAAAGCGAAGCGATGAGTAATTTGGCGGACTCCGTATCGGGTGCAAGATCTGGTCCAGGATGTGGTCATGGCGAGCTTTCTGTGATTCGAAGAGCTGCCAGATATTCCGAGGACTATTTCAGCAGTCTTGATGTCTGCTTCAAGATCTGATCGGAGGCTCAGAACATGGGATCGTTTTTGGCGTTTCTCGAATTCGAAACTGCCAGGAAATTTCCAGACTCTGGATCGGTTCGAAGACCAACAGCTACAGTCAACAAAGCTCGAGATCTCGTGCCTCGATGGTCACGCGCGTGATGTATGCTCTGATGTCAGTTGTTGATGGCTTCACGATGCCCCATTTTTCTCGCGTTATAAAAACAACAAGTCCGCAACGCTCACCTCTTCTCCCTCCTTCATCTTCGATCCCTTTACTTCTCAAACTCGATACCGTAACGCAACATCATGGACTCTCAGAGCTCTCAAGCAGTCAAGGCTGACAATAGTAAGCTCAACCTCCTTTTTTGTACTCACACATAACGCTGACGCATTCACAGGTTCACTACGTGAAACTGAGTTGGAGGCTCACCTGAACCTGCTCCACCAGACTTCAGATCTCACCTCTGCTTCATTCAACAACGCCTCACCTGGATCAGACTGGTCCACTGCAACTCCATTCACAGTGACGCCCTTGGGTCTTGATCTTGGCCAGGACGATGGTCAGATATCGTTGACCGACCCTTTCATCATGACTATCGCTGACATGGACCATGGACCACTGACGACTGCGATCAGCGGTGATGCTCTCGTCAAATCGGAGCCAGAGGAAGGCAACAAGCGCGTCGCTTCAACTTCATCAGACAACGACAGTGGTTCACCTCTTCCAAAGCGCCGACGCTCACTTGTCGAGGAGGAGGTCAACCACAACGCACGTTCTGCCTCGATGCATGCTGCTCTTGAAATCATCAACCAGGAATACAACGACATGCAGAATCGCCATGCCCTCGCTGTCAGCAAGAACGAGGAAATGAGCTCCAAGATCAATGTTCTCCTCTCCGTCAACCAGACTCTCACTTTGCAGGGGGTTTCTGCTGAAGTCCTGTCGCAGAAGAATCAGCAGATCACCAATCAGATCCGCCTCATCCAAGATCTCCAGCAGTACAACGGGTCCATGTTGAGTCAGCTTCAGTACTATGATCAAGCAATCATCGCCAGAGATCGCGTGCTCCGCGAGCGTCATATGACCATCCAGGCGCTCCAGGGACGCGTCGAAGAGCTTGAGCGATTCATTCAGTACTACCCAGCGTTGATCAAGAGCAGCGATGCCCAAATCCAGCAGCAAGGACGAAAGATTCAGGAGCTCGAGCAACAGATTCGTGAGAGTGGTGACTGATTGGTTTAATGTAGCTTGTCTGGGAACGATCATTCTGGAGGTGAAGATGGACTTTATTGAGAGAATTGAGAGGCACGAGAATTCCTGGTAATCATGTCTTTGAAACGCGCTTGTCGAGAGAATTGAGAGGCACGAGAATTCCTGGTATTCATGTTATTGAAACGCGCTGGGAATATATCAACATGGAACGAGAAGCCGATAACTCACATAAGATCAATATATGCACAGCTCATGACAAAGTAGCCTGCCCGCCTATGAAGTGAATGAGCATTCCAGTTATGCCATGAGAATTGAAGTCCCAAACTGCACTTCGACATCGTCGAATACCTAGTGATTGTCAAAACGAACTTCTCCAGAAGTCAATCGATTTCCATCTCCATCTGAGTGTGTTGAGAGGATGACAGCTTTTAATGGTATGGTATATTAGTGACAAGAAGTGATTGAAAATTCGATGGGGTCTTGAAGTCTCTGTGACGATGATGAGGTCGATCATTGTCGATAGATCTCGTGCCAAGGCCGAGGCTTTCGCACCTGAACTCCACTACTCAGTAGAAATACAAAATCATCTAGCCAACTATTGGGAGAGCTTGGATGATATCTATAGCTGTTGTCGCCTGGGGACATGGGAGCTCTGACCTTGGGGTTGCGGGTGCATATGGTGCTACGTCCCATAGTCGAAGTCTTTCAAGTCGTTGGATTTGCATGAAGAAATGGTGTCATGGTTGAAAACTCTGGGAAGAGAATGCGTGCGAGAGCAGATTTGAAGTCGTCTAACGTTTGTCTGGCGTGGTGAGGGCCTTAGTTGCTGATCGAAGGAGGATATTCAGTCGCTGTGCAACCACTATCAAGCGTCGTTGGTTGTGTCACATCAAGGTGTCTGGTTTTCATTTACTTGTCCTGCACCTCTGCGCCTTTCCATCATAACCACGATGGCAGCGCACCAAATTGCCATACACATCTATTCGTTGACCCACTGGTATTAAAGTCTAAGCAATTCCCGTCGCTAAAATCCCAATTGCGCCACTCCATCTCAGAATCTAATCTTTCTCTTACCTTCTAATTACAGCTTGCTCCTCACAGCATCAAGCCTGAACTTGACATCCTTTAGACCTTTGCTGACGGGTTTCCACTCCTCAAACATGCCTAGAAGTAACTCAATGTCACTGCCCAGCTCCCTCTTCACCACTTCTTCTTCGAGGATGCCCCTCATAGCCCACGGCAAAAAGTAAGGATTAGCCTCTTTCAGACCAGGCGGACCCTCATACTTCTTGATAACGGGCTTGACCGGTTTTGCAAGACTCGTGGTCTCGAGAGAATGCTTGACTGCCAATTCGTAGATAGGTAAGTGGTGGTAGAGTGACGAGTGACCTTCACCTGTGTATAACGAGCCGGCAACAGCAGGCGAAAGCTCACGTATGAGACCGTGGTCGGAAAGACCTAGATTCCGTAATTTGAGAGTGAAGCCAATGAGATTTGATAAGAAGTCGGAGGTGTGCAGACGTCCATCTACAAAGACTGCGCGGTAAACGAGAGGGTGTGTCAATGTTGAGAAGGTTGAGGACTGTCGCGCCTGTTAGTCATAGAATAATCGGTGGAAGGACTGAATGGACTTACCTCCATGGAGACGAGTTGGTCGTCGATACTTCCCACGTAAACAATCCTCGTCCCAAATCTCAAAACTTCTTCTAGGGCGTGCTGATACATTTGCGACACTTTGCTGCTAGGATTACCAAAATCAAACAATTCAAGCGCGCTTCCTCCAAATATACGAGACTTGTATTCTGCGAAAGGTCCCAGGTTAATGCCTGCCATAGCGCAGACGCCAATTCGTGCACTGCTAACGCAGCCAAAGGCAATTAGCTTTGCTACAAGCATGATAGCAACAGGTACTCCTTGAGAATGGCATGCGACCATAATGAAATCTGCTTGTCGAAGATGCTCCACCCAGTTGAGCAACAGCTTCCAAAGTGTGTCAACTCGATCAGCGATGAAACCTTCACCTTCTAGCGCGATCTTCTCAATCTCGCACTCATATCCACGCTCATCTGTCCAGTTCTTGATAGCTTGTGCCGCACTGTTCGAGAAGCGGATCGAAGTACCCGTAGGTTGTCCTAATATCTTCTGGAATATAGGCGACGGAAAGAATCCATGTATGCCAATAGCTATAGCCTTCTTTATCTGCGGAGGAGTTGGAGTGATATGAAGGTGCGCGCCAGAGGCATGCTCATTGTTGCCAAGGACATATCGTCTAATCTGATCCCAAAGAGAAGGTTGTTGCTGCAGAGAGTAGGTGCTACGAAACTCCGGCAACAGCAGGCTCGTGTCCTTCTTGGTTTCCGTCGCCGCTGACCTTACCGCTGCTGTGAGTGTATCAGGCTTTCTGATAGGACTTCCAGATGGCGTTCCTTTGGCGGGAGTCGAGGCTTCACTGAGTGATTCCTTTTCCTTCACGCGATTTCTTCCTCTCAAAGAACCTAATTTGGATCTAAGAGGTGCTTTCGCAGTCTCCTTTGGTGGTTCCTTTGGCGCAGCCTCCTCTTGTTCGTTGAACTGGGCAGCTTCGGGGCTTGTCTGTGAAGGGGTGTCTGCGACTGCCAGTTCGCCAACCAGTTTGTGAACGTCGCCACTCTCTTCATCGCGTGGTTCTCGAGACCAAAATGCCCAGCCAGTAGATTTCTTTCGCGACATCCCTCTTACTGAGTCCTTGCCAGAATTTATAGAGGCCGTTTCCGACGTCGTGGTTGGGTCCTCCTGTTTCATCGGCGGCGGAAGCTGAACAGAGTTATCCTTCGTTGTTGGCGATGAGGATATTGCAGGCGGTTTAGGTACCTCAGCCTGCGCATTCTGTTGGGTGCTCCACAACCCAAACCACGTTGACCGACTAACACTCCCTGTATTTGTATCCGCTTGTTGCTTCGTGGTCGCATCTATGTTTTCAGTGACCGATGGTTGTAATACAGGAGATGCCTCAACTAGCTTCGGCGGCTTCCTTTCTGCTAGTGGCGTAATGGGTAATGGTTGTTGCTGTGCTTCTGCTGAAGCCTCGTCCTTCGCTTCGGAGGCACTCTTCTCAACGTATCCATCCGGACGAGACCACCAACCAAACCATCCACCGGAAGCGGCTTGCTTCTCCTTTGTCTGATTCTGGTCTGCCTTGTCTTTCTTGGTGTCTGCTTGTGGCTCTAGTATAGGATCAGGCGGCAACGGAGGGTCGGACACAGCCTTGGTATTGGTCTCATCGTCTGGCGTGGACACATCCTTGAGTTTCGCGTCCTTCGCTTTATCCTCGCCAGCCTGATTGAAGGCGACACTCAAGTTGGAAACGGAGACTGAGGCTGCTGCTTTACTTTGAGGCGTCTGACTTCCGGACATGTATCTTCTTGGCGAGGGCCCTGCTATTGAAGCGGCGCTGGATCTCCTCTCGCCTTCAAATGCTCGTGCGGTACTTGGCCGTGCAGGGCTGGCTGGTGCATTGTCTTTGGCGACCTCGACTATCGGCTTGCCTTTCCCTGTCCAGCTTCCATACCAGCTCTTTTTGTCTCCCAAAGTGGCATCGATCAAGGAGCTATTCGACGTCTTTGGGTTTGGGTTCTTGACATCTTTAGAAGCGGTTGCGGGTTGCAAGGACTGCGACGAGGACTGAGAGGAAGAGGATTCGATAGCCTTTGGAATCGTAGGTGCAGCGACGCGTTCTCTCGAGGATTGGGGGTGAATGGAGTTGATTTCCGGCTTGGTAGAGGACTCGGTCTGAGAGGTGGTAAAAGGTTCAGCTGGGGAAGGGTTCTGTTTCTGAGTCTCCTCGTCGCTGGGCTTTGACTTCTTGCGTGGGCCCATGGGTATACGAGAGGTGATACGGTCGACAAGGTCGAATCGCCTCTTCATTGTTTTGGGTCAGCTCAGAGGTTCACGTGGTACAGCTCCAGTTCATCTATCAGGTGTTGCTTGAGACATGACCGGATACAGTACGGATGATAGTGGCGCAACGGTGTATGCAAGTATGGATACATAGTGAACGATGGTGTCAAGTCGTGAAAGTGGTAACGTACCTTTGGCCCTGTGGTCTTTGTCGAATCGTCCGTCGTGGTGTTGTTCATGTCAACATGCCAATCTGCGAGTTCGTACCCTCCTAGTGCCAGCATCGTCATAGGTAAGGTACCTAGGCGGGCGGTAATCAACTCCCACCGTGCCTAACCGCAAATAGACGACGCGATCGGTCCAGTGTCAAGGATTTGAACGCATCTCGATTCTCGACCCTCACCCTCCTTTATCTCTACAACAACAGTACTACCTACGCACAATAGGACTCGGAAAATCATCCACATCCATCTCAAGCGGAAGTCTTCCCTGTACCAGCCAACGTGAAACAAGCTTCTCTTCCCTCGTACCTGGAGCTGTACTCTCGCCTCAAACCTCCATGCACTTGGACAGATACTCACTCATTCAATCAAAAGCGCAGTGCAGCACACACGACGCAACAAGAGGTCTGGTCTCAGTATCAGCTCCACCATCGGGTATCCTCAGCCACTTCAGGTGGTCGCCTCTCCCAACTACTTGTCACGAAAGGTTTTGACTTCTTTCATAAGCAGGCAGCCACTGCTTTCGTCTACAATTGGGAAATAATGGCAGCTCGGGTGTCATCAGCTCCGAGGTACCATGTAGGAGTCATCGGGTCTTCATGCACAGAGCATGGATTGCTAGCATTTTGGAACAAGTATGCCAGTCCCGGTCACGAATGTTGTGGTCTTTTCTCGGCCTGCAGCGATGAAGAAAATTGATTCTCGGCCTTGGATTTCTTTTAAAAATAAAAATCTGGCTCGAGAGCTGGACTCTCTCTACACTGCTGTCAACAACCTCAGCAGGCTCCCAAGTGACGAGGGAAGTTATTGTAACTCGCTTTTCACTACCAATGATCAATTGATGGTGCTGTCGAGTTTCTCGATGACACTTTTGGCGGCTGGAAATGGCCTGTTCGGTATCTGCGTCTGAAGAGCGGGAGCGAACATGCGAGACTGATTGATCATATTCACAAAATTGCCAGTAAGCTCTTTCTGGTTCCTGCGGTAAGAGCTCCGAATTCACTAGCTCAAATGTTGAGCTGGAATTTTTCTATCAGGCCCCGATGGATGAGAAGCGATCGGGAAGAAACGTTTTCGTTCAACCACGAGCCGAGAAAATATTGAAGGACGAAGCCGAGCAATACTTCACAAGCGGACATGACACCCATGTCGTCTTATTGAGGCGGCACAATACCGAATGGCTCTGCAACGATAATATACCGAGACCGAGCGACCTACCTCGCATTGAACGTGGCTTTCCGATACGTCGTCTGAGTAAAGAGCTGAGTCGTGCAGACAGATAGCCTTCGGAAAATTAAGCCGCAAGGACAACAGCACGATCGGTGTCGAATGACTGAGACACACTGCGTCATACTAGTCCCTGGTTCCTGAACAACAACCATCGCAAGACCAACCCTAACGGGTCAGTTCCTGGAATTAAGGATACAAGCGACATAGCATTCCGGGGAATTCCCAGATTTGGATCACTCGATTGGTGGCGAGTTGGAAGCCCTCACACGCCCGTACCGCACTTGACAGCCACCAACACTTAACTCAAATCAACCACTACGTCGCTTGCGTATCCTACTGAAGCAGGCCTCCATTTTTGGTAGAGATGTGCGCATCCAGGTAAAGACCTCATGGTGGTTGTAGAAATGTCGTGGAAACTCGTGGGCGTTGCGGCTTGGGAATTCGCAATAGTCTTTGTCCACAATTGTACCTGATTTCGCGCCCTTATACTTGTAAAATTTCTCCCGCCAGAATTTGGCATTGCTGTTTTGTCGTTATGCTTTTCAACGTTGCTGTCATCTCTGTTCTCTCAACAGTCGTGGTTGCAGCGCCATATCCCTCTAGAAATGCCTTCGAAGCGGCAGAAACGAAGGAAACATTGCCCAAGCTTGGAAGTTTGAAGTTGCCTGTAAGCTCTTATACTCTCGAGCTCTTGGAAGAAACTTACTTATCTCATCAGGGAGGCAAGGGCAGCTCACATGGTTCACACAGGCCAAAAGGCGCTCTGGGTCACCTAGGAGGGCACAAGGGCGCAGGCGGTGCTGGTGGTGGAGGACTGTCCGGGATCTTGAACGGTTTGAAAGGATCAGGCGGTGCTACTGGTGGAGGATTGGCTGGACTTCTGGGCGGCAGTTCAGCTGGTGGTGGGCTGAGTTCGATCCTCGAAGGTCTTAAAGGAGCTGGAGGCATATCTGGCAGCGGATTAGGAGGTCTCCTCGGGGGGACGAAAGGGGCGGGTGATGGTAGTGCAGCAGCTGGAGCTGTACCTGTGACTGAATCACCAAAATCAACTGGAGCACCAAAGGCTGATGCGCCAAAGGCTGATACCCCAAAGGCGGAGGCTCCAAAGGCAGAAGCTCCAAAGGCGGAGGCTCCAAAGGCAGAAGCTCCAAAGGCGGAGGCTCCAAAGGCGGAGGCTCCAAAGGCTGATGCGCCAAAGGCTGATACCCCAAAGGCGGAGGCTCCAAAGGCAGAAGCTCCAAAGGCGGAGGCTCTAAAGGCTGACCCTCCAAAGGCGGAGGCTCCAAAGGCAGAAGCTCCAAAGGCAGAAGCTCCAAAGGCGGAGGCTCCAAAGGCTGACCCTCCAAAGGCTGACCCTCCAAAGGCGGAGGCTCCAAAGGCAGAAGCTCCAAAGGCAGAAGCTCCAAAGGCAGAAGCTCCAAAGGCTGACACTCCAAACGCTGATGCGCCAAAGGCGGAAGCGCCAAAGGCGGAAGCGCCAAAGGCGGACGCTCCGAAACCAGACGCATCGGGATCAGATCCTCCCAAAGCTGACGCCCCAAAGCCAGACGCGCCGGGATTAGATGCCCCTAAAGCTGACGCCCCAAAGCCAGACGCGCCAGGTGACGCCCCAAAGTCTGATGCCCCAAAGCCAGACGCACCGAAGCCAGACGCACCGAAGCCAGACCCTCCAAAAGCTGATGCTCCTCCAAAAGCTGATGCTCCTCCAAAAGCTGATGCTCCTCCAAAGGCTGAAGCTCCACAGCCTGAACCACCGAAACCAGATGCACCGAAACCAGACCCTCCAAAAGCTGAAGTACCTCCAAAAGCTGAGGCGCCAGCACCTGAAGCACCAAAACCGGATGCACCGAACACAGATACACCGAAGCCAGACGTCCCAAAGGCTGATGAAGCTCCAAAGGCGACGGCGGATGCACCAAAATCCGCGGAAGACAAGCCCAGTGCAGCTGACGAGAAGCCTACGCCGAAGGGTTCTGGAGACATGGCTGGTATGGCTGGTATGAGGATACAGAGAAAGTTATCCTGATCAGAGGTTACGAAAGGAGGATGTAAGATACGAGCCCAATAGAGAGTAGAAAGAATTACGGTCTTCTAAAAACGCTTTGAGCTAAGACTTGCTTACTGAGATTGAGCTTTTGCTTGATACGTCGCTGCGTTCCTGAGCGTGACTGAACGATGCGCTTCCTGGGTCCATTTTCTGATGGGAGTTTGGTTATAGGACGACGATGACACCTTGTCCTAGTTCAAATGACTTATCCATTTTTGAATTACCGGAAGTATTGAGGTAGATATCGGGCAAACGTCATCAAAGAAAGGAAACTGCCTCGATCTGTGCCTATTAACTTCAACCGTATGCGAACTCCTTGTAACCTGATTTCATCCTCTCAGCTTTATTAATTGCAATGAGTTAGTAAAGTGTAGTGATAAGAACCTCAACACAAACCTAAGGTTAATCCGATAATCATTTATGAAATTATAAATGCCGAGCGAGCCTCAATTTAGTTGAACTCCAAGAACGAAGCTGACGGAGATGTTATGAAGAGGGTGGTTGGTTCTCGGTAGACCATAGATTATCTCCTTGCCGAAGAAATTGAGTGAACCCCTGGGAGGCCAGTAGCCAGTATAGTAGTATCTATCTAGGTTCTTCCCGATCAAACTTCCGCAAGGCTGGTGTTCCTACAGAGCTGCCTCTGATTGGTTCTTTGGTCGGGGTCTAGTGCCAAGATTTCGTACCCGCGAAAAAAGATTCACCAAGCTCACCAATCGACCATCAACCAGTCTCGCATTGTTCCTCTGCTCTCATACCGTCCCTCGAAGGGGTTGTCTCGCCCGCATACCCTCCATCGCCCTTCTACCTACCTTTCAAGCCGCTCTCTGCGCTCAGGATGGCGATTCAAAAGAAACACGGCAAAGGCCGTCTGGACAAATGGTACAAATTGGCAAAAGAGAAGGGATACCGTGCTCGTGCGGCGTTCAAGCTTATACAGTTGAATAAGAAGTTTGGCTTCTTGGAGAAGAGTAAGGTGTTGATTGATTTGTGCGCTGCGCCTGGGGTAGGTTCAGTCTCTTCTCTGTCGCTGCACTTCTGAGCTTGGTTGGAGCACAGCATCGAAGCAGGTGATGAGCGCGACTGCTGAGGATATGCTGGCAATTCACAAAGTTGTCTTGAATTGGAAAACATGGCATGGAACTAATCGCTAACCACTCTTTGCCATAGTCATGGTGTCAAGTCGCTGCAGAAGTGATGCCTGCGGGTGCCTTGATTGTCGGCGTCGACCTCGCACCTATAAAAGCGATTCCGCGCTGTATAACCTTCCAATCCGATATCACCACCGACAAATGTCGTGCCACCATTCGATCGCACCTCAAAACCTGGAAAGCCGATACTGTTCTACACGACGGAGCGCCCAATGTCGGAACAGCCTGGGTGCAAGATGCGTTCTCGCAAGCAGAGTTGGTGCTGGAGTCTCTGAAGCTGGCGACCGTCTTCTTGAATGAGGGCGGAACGTTTGTCACCAAGGTTTTCAGGAGTAAGGATTACAATGCCTTGCTTTGGGTGTTCAAGCAGCTGTTCACGAGGGTGGATGCTACCAAACCACCAAGTTCGAGGAATGTGTCTGCTGAGATTTTCGTGGTTTGCAGAGGCTACAAGGCTCCGAAACATATTGATCCGAAGTTTCTAGACCCGAACCACGTCTTTGCTGAGTTGGCGGACCCAGCGCCGAACAACGAAGCCAAGGTTTTCAACCCGGAGAAAAAAAAGAGGAAGAGAGATGGTTACGAGGAGGGTGACTGGACACAACACAAGGAGGAGTCGGCATATGCCTTCATCAAAACAACGGATCCCATTGCCATGCTTGGTTCTATGAACAAGCTAAGTTTTGATAACCACAAATACCCAGAACATGAGCTCGAGCTTGCGACGCTGGAGAAGCTACCGGATACAACCATCGAGCTTCGACAATGCTGTGACGATTTGAAGGTTCTGGGACGAAAAGAGTTCAGGTTGTTGTTGAGATGGCGGTTGAAATGTCGGCAGATCTTCCATTTTTCAGAGCCGAAGACCGGGCACAAGAAAGAGGAGAAACCGGCTGAGGAAGAAGAGACCGCGGAGGTGGAATCTATGGACGAGGAGCTGCAGATCCAGGAAGACTTGGAGCGCATGAAGGACAACGAAAACAAGAAGAAACGCAAGGAGCGAAAGAAGGAAAACGAGAAAAAGACCAAGGAAATCGTCCGCATGCAAATGAATATGACTGCGCCTATGGATCTTGGGTTAGAACAAGCAGGACCACTTGGTGAAGATGGCATGTTTGCACTCAAGACGGTGGATAAGGCTGGTGCTACTATCAAGATTGCCAAGGGAAAGATGCACACTCTTGAACAGGAAGAGAAGAAACCCGAGATAGAGGAGACATACGACAGCGATGAGGACGGCGATGCTCTTGAAAGGTTGCTAGACGACATGTACGACGATTACCAGGAACGCAAAGCTACAAACGATGCGAAATTCAGAGCCAAACGAGCACGGAAAGAGCATGAGGATGGTGAATGGCATGGTTTCTCCGAGCAAGAGGATGACAGCAGCGATGATGGCGAACGTCTGGCAGATGGAGATAGCGACTCGGATTCTGATGTGGACGATGAGGCACAACAATCACTGGTTACGAAGCTGGAATCAAATTCAAAGACCAGTGCTGGCCTCACGAGGCGGGCACAAATGTTTTTCGATCAAGACATCTTCAAAGGCATTGATGGGCTCGATATCCCAGACGAAGATAGCGGCATTGAGATTGAGGACGACTCGGATCCAACGTCTGCAAAGCCCGAGCCCGTCGAGTCTACGAAGGCTGAAAAGCCAAAGAAGAAAGTAACCATTGTCGAACCTGAAACAGATCCAGATACCGAGATGGACTCAGATGATGACTTCGAAGTCGTGAAAGATGGAGAGGAAGACGGTGAGTCGGACTGGGAAGAAGGTGACAGCAAGCCCGCACTCAAAGATGGTCGTCCAGACATCGATATCATCACCGCCGAAGCCATGACACTCGCTCATCAAATCGCGACTGGCCGAAGGACAACTGCTGATGTCCAAGACGAGAGTTTCAACAAGTACGCCCTTCGCGATGTTGACGGCCTTCCCGACTGGTTCCTCGATGATGAAAACAAGCACTCGAAGAAACAACGACCAATAACTAAGGAAGCCGCGGCAGCCATCAGAGAAAAGACACGCGCCCTGAACGCTCGTCCCATCAAGAAAGTGAGAGAAGCCAAGGCCAGGAAGAAGATGAAGGCAGGGATGAAGCTTGAGAAATTGAAGAAGAAATCTGCCATGCTTGTCGAGGATGAGGGTATGAGTGAAGCTGACAAGGCCAAGGCGGTTGCGAAGATGATGTCGAGAGCTGCGAAGAAGAAGCCCAAGGCGAAGGTCAATGTCGTTGTTGCTAAGGCTGGTAATAAAGGGATTAGCGGGAGACCTAAGGGCACGAAGGGGAAGTACAAGATGGTAGATGCGAGGTTGAAGAAGGATGTTAGGGCTGAGAAGAGGATTGCTAAGAAGAATAAGAAGAGATGAGTGAGGTTCTAGAAGGGGGTCACTCGTGATAACACAAATGAATCTTTGAGGCGATTGCAGGTCCCCACTGCAAAAGTTTTTGATACGCAACGAGAGGCATTGGTTCTTGACCACGGTGACAATTTCTCAGGGGCTAGAGTGCGCGCCTTTACCAAAACTTAATGCACGTTACTGACACGCACTCACTCACATACGTATCTCTCCAGCTTGCCATAAGGCCCAGCTCCGGATTCTGATATCACGACGAGCTATGTAACTCAAGATCTACCTGTCTTTCGAGATCCATCAATTGCGACCTTGAATCACACGAACAACCAGTTAGCCTGAGAGAGAGAGGGAGGTCGGCGGGAACCTGTACACGGGCGGATTGGAAAAGTCAACACCTCTAAGGTCTTGGAGCTACCTCAGTCAATTAATTTGATTTCCATGGTTTTACGACCACATTTCGCGCTCCACATCACTGTTCAATATTCATATCAAAGACAAGATGACGGAGAGGAACATCGTTTCGTGCGCGTCTAGCGGAGAATGTGCCGGAGGCTGGTATTTATTCTCAGAGTAAGCTGTGGTGACGGGAAGGTGAGGAGAAAATTGGAAATTGGATGGATGCTGGAACGCTGACGGAGAACTGGGTCGAGAGGACATAGCAGAATCGAAGACACTGGGAAAGAAAACATGATTTAGAAGTATTTTCCCTGATCTAAGGTAAATCCTCTTCATCCCTTTTCACGGCCATCTGGAAAAGGGAATCTCCGCTAACCATGAAAAAAAGCAAGTTTCGAATCCTCAGTAAGAAAGAGCCACCAGTAGGAATAGACTCCGGCACGGAGTTCACCTCCGTCTGCATAAATACCTTAGCGGTGTCCGGGGTTTAAAGAAACGGCTGTTCAACTATTATTCAACGGTTGATTCGAAATAACGACTGATATAAAATTACTAATAGTTAACGGTTGTTACTATATCGTCGTTAAAATTTTATTAACTATTAAAATAGATTTTAGCGTTAAAAAAAAATTAGCGTTAATAGTATAAAGCGTTGTATTAAAATCTACGTTAAAGTTTTTTTATAGCGTTGACGTTATATTTAACCGTTATATAGCGGTACTTTACTTATAGCTTAACCGTAGTTTAACGGTTAATTAATAGTAGATAAAGGTATTACGTATATAATAGAAATTCCGAACCGCGCCGTCCGGCCTTACCCTATATAGCAAGATTAAATAATTAGATAAAGTACGATATTAATTTATATAGTAAATTAAAGTAAAAAAAACTCCCTAGGCTAGTATCTACTTTAGTTCTATACTTTTACCCTACCTCTACCCCTTATAGAAAACCGATCTACTAATTAACTACTAATACCTTATTACTAGCTACGTAGATCTTCCTAGACGATAAAAAAAGAACTTATCTTCTACTAATTATAACCTCTAAAACGGGTACCGCGTAAACCTACTTCCTATAGATTACTAGAAGTCTAATAATCTCTATATTCGATAATACCTCGTAGATTAGCGTTCTAGTAATTATATCTATCCCTACTAGCGTAGTAGTATTACCTTTCGTAGTCCGTATAACCGTAAATATAAACCTCTTTATATTATCCGATTGGTAGACTATAATGTAATCGATAATACTAAGATTAGTTATATTATAACGGTCGAACAAGATAAAGTTACTATATTTAAAAGTAAGGCGACGTAGATTACTATTAGTAGGGGTTAGTTTCCTACTATTTACGCCGATATATAGATTATTATAACGCTTATATAGAAAAATACTACGCTTATAAAGGCTAAATCGAAAACTAAGTCTATTAGAAGATAACGGATTTAGCTTAGGAAGATACCTACTCTTATAGCTACCTCTATATCTAGGTTATAAGATAGTAACGGCCTAGAATTAGAGGCGAAGATACGGAAAGTAAGAGGGAAGTATAGAACCTAAACCGAATATATCTATTATCGAATAATAACTTCTTATACTATCGTAATACCTTATTCCTAACTACTCTAACGCTTATTTTATAATTCTAGTAGCTACGGTAAAGTTTCGTACGCTACGTCGTATTAAACTAAGAATTACCCGTACGAGTAGTAAGATTTAGGTAGGGTCCCTAAGGGGTCGGGGGATCCCCCGACCCCTCGGGGGCAGGGGGGGTTAGGGGGAGTATTCGGGTCGGGTATAGGGGTTTCTAGGACCCCCCGCCCCGACCCTAAACCCGCTAGAACCTAACCCGATTAAACGGGGCGGGTTCTTAGCTAAAAAACGTAACTTTTTCGTATAGTTTTATTAATTACGGACGACCTATAGGTATTTTATATTATATAACCTTATAGACTTATAGAATAGGTATTTCTCTATAATTCTAGCTATTTAGATCTTAATAATACCTAGGTTAAGTATTAAAATATATAACTTAAAAAACCTAACTTCCCTCTAATTAGCGGGTCGGGGGTAAAAGCTCCCCTCGACCCGAAAACCCGCCCCCCCCCTATTTCTACCCCCCCGCGGCGGGTTAGGGGGGTACCCCTAAAACCCGACCCGACCCGACCCCTTAGGGACCCTAGATTTAGGACCTAAGTATAGTATCTCTACTTAATCTTTAAGATAACTACGGCGTACTTATAGCCTCTAGCTAATTTAACCTAAGTTATTAAAGTATCTTTATCTAATAGATTAGAAATCTACTTCTCTAAGGTTAGGAGAAGTCCTTCTATAAG
The DNA here is from genome assembly GCA_007735645.1 of Venturia effusa. Taxonomy (NCBI): domain Eukaryota; kingdom Fungi; phylum Ascomycota; class Dothideomycetes; order Venturiales; family Venturiaceae; genus Venturia; species Venturia effusa. The sequence continues at coordinate 869,572 of CP042198.1, forward strand.
ATCTAGATATCCTTTATAAAGAGACTTAAGATTGGTTATTAACTAGGGATAGTTATAGATATAAGTATCTAATAACGTTAAGCGTAGAGTTTATTCTATATTTTTCTAGTATAGAAGATCGCGCTCTAGATTCTAGTAGTTTATATAGTAGATTTCTTACTTATATTTACTAGAGTACGCTAAAGTTAGCCTAAAATATAAAGGCGGGATATAAGTTTAGGCTCGCTAGAAAAGGGACTACTAAAGAAGATACTAAAAGAAACTAGTAAAAGAGGTACTAAAGAAGACTAGTAAAGAAGATACTAAAGGAGACTAGTAAAGAGTAATAGGAGATAGGAGATAGGAGGTAGGGTATAGTACTAAACTTACCAATATTTATCTTTACTAACGAGGATATTTATATAGATAGTAAGACTAAATTCCTAATTAGTAAGTTTATAGTATATACTAATATATATATTAGGTACTCTCTTCTTACGTCTCTAATCGATAGCTTTCTTAGTTAGACTATTACCGCCTACGACGTCTTTATCCGAACCGTCTTCGATACTCTATACTAGTAGTATAGGGGCCTGGCTCGTACGTCGCTAGAGTACTAAAGCTACTAGTATAGAGGTTCCTTCTTAGACGCTATTTAAAGCTCTTACCGTAGACTTAAATAAGTTCTAGTATTATAGACGCGTTACTAAAATAGTTTAATTAAACCTAAGACGTTAGCTACGATCCTAGGCCGTACTTATAAGTAGTATATTAGACTTCGTAATACTAGTAGCCGTTTGTATAATTATATCGACTACCGTAAGTAAGTCCCTCCTTATTTCTTCGCGGTATACTTTCTTATAAGTAGTAACGTACCTAGGCTTAATATACGAGTCTCGAAGCTAAACCCTTAGAAGTTAAGACGCTATAATCGACTAACGGGTATACTTAGAGAGCGAGTAGGACTTTAGATAATAACGGGGATTTTAAAATAGGCCCTATTCTAGTAGCCTTAGAAAGTTCCTTAGTATCTACGAGTATTAGCGAGCTACTAATTCTATAAGAGCTTCCGTAATAAGGAGAGTATAGAATCGCTTAGTAGATCTATAAAACTCGCTATAGTATAGGTTCGATAGAAAGCTAATCGGATTATAGAGTACTAGTAATAGAAGCTAGAGCGCTAATAGAGTAGCGTATATACTTAACTTAGCGGCGTAGAGTCTCTTCTAGTTATTACTATTCTTTTCCTTAATATTCTTCTAATATCTAATAATTTTAAAGTAGTAACGTCCTAAACTAACTTCGTTAAATTTAAGATTATAGAACGAATTTCGAGGTAAGAGATAGAACTAATATCCTAATAAAGTATTCTAAGATATAAGTCCGTAGTTATCGTTTTACTAAGGTATATCTCCGAGATAGCTAACGGTATAGGCGTAGACTATTATAGGTATCCTATTAAGCTTAATTATTAAACTAGAATTAAGTCGGGATAGATACTTACTAACAACCTTTATAATATTATCGAAATTACTAGTATATAGTCTAAGGGTAAGAGAGAGTACGTTAGCCCTCTTATTTCGCTTAGTAAAGTTAAACGAGCCGATTAAGAAATAGAATCCTATTAGCGACCGTATTATATTACGATATAAGCTAAACCCGTCAATAAAGGTAATAAGAGGGAGAGAGATATATAGTACGTCCCGGTAGAATATATCGATTAATCTAGCTTTACCGAAAACTTTAATCTCGAGCTTCCTACGGATAGGATAACTCTAATATAACGGTCGAATCTTCTAGCCGTATAATATATAAACGTTAGGGTTAAGATACTATACGTCGCCTAGTACTAGAGTCTAGATCTCTTGGATAAATAGACGGTTCTCGTATCCTTTATCTTATAGATATAGTACGAGAATATCTTCGAATAGCTTCTTAACCCTCGACTCGTATACTCGATCGAGAATTAGATTCTCGTTATTAAGAATTAGTATAATATACGATAGAAGGATATACTTATATTCTAGAGACTTAATTAGGTATATCTCTCGATTATAGACCCTATTCCTAAGATAGAACGCCTTGACAATATTAATAGACTTATTCTAATTAAAATCTTTAGTAAATTTCGTACGTTATATTTAAACGATAACTTTACCCTCTACGCTGCTATAGTCCTAGAATATACGAAAGTCTCTCCTAACCCCGAGTATACGACTATAATATTATATATAGCTATATAAGTAGCTAGAGACTCTCGCGTTATAAGTATAGTAAACGAATTTAGAAGGGAGAATTAGAAGCTCGCTCCCTAAGTACCTAGCGAACTCCCTAGACGTTAAGCGGATCGATAATATCTAGGCCGGTAAATACTAAAGTTATATAGTATCTTCTAGGTTACGAAACTCCCTAAGTCCGATAAATATTTTTTAACGTAAGACCGGCGAGCTAAGAAATACCTTAAAGAGTAGCTTAGAATCGAAAAAGTAGAGATCCTCGGAAACCTTTATAATTATAGTTACCGAGCTACTCGATACTACCGCTACAACGCCTACTCTACCTACGACTTTATTAGGATTAAGCTAAATAGCCGCCTTACGTATTAGTAGAAGTAGTAGTAAGCCTTTAACGTACTTCTTTAGCGTATTAAGGGAATTCGGGAGTTTAGTAATAGTATCGTAGCTAAGTATATTAAGTAGCTATTTAAGAGTACGATACTATAGGTAAGTAATACTATACTTAATATACTAAAGGCCTAGACCTATTTTAAATACGGTAATTAATATATTAGTCGTTATTTTCTATAGAATTTGTTCGGAGTCTAGGAATTAAGAACTCGACGGTTAGGGGGGAGGAGGTATAGTAGTAGCCGAAGGTAGTAAGGTATCTCCTTCGTCTTCCTTCTCTTCTTTATCGTTATTATTATTGCTAGGTACGTCGTCTTCGTTACGCCGGTTCTAATATTTAACGAGATTAGTAAGGTCCTAAATTTCGGCGACGCCTAGGATATTATCTTTAGTAGGATAATCCTAGTTCTCTAGAATATATTCGAGTAGAAGCTAGTCTACCTCTTCTATATTTAGGTCCTGTTTAAGAAGGTAAGTAGGAAATCTATCTTATAGTTAGATAGGAAAGAGAGAAGTCTTACGAAGAGACTTAGAGCGTCGATATTAGCTAAGAAGTTATTACTAAAGTCGTCGCTACTACCTCTAGCTAGACTATTACCCCTATTTTCGCCGCCGTTACTACTATTATTATCGTCGTTATTATTATTATTATCTCTATTACTATCGTTTAGCCTAGGTCGCTTATAAGAAGGTTAATCTATAGCTCTACGTAGACTAGCCTAAGTTCTACTAGCCTAAGTTCTACTAGCTTAGGTAGCTAGACTAGTAATACGAGAAGTACAGTTAAATCTTCGACGCGGTAGTATACTAAAAGTACGTTAAGTAAGAGCTAGATTTTAGTAAAAAGAGCTTAGATCTTAGTAAAAAGAGCTTAGATTTTAGTAGGAAAAGTTCGAAGGATATACTAGTTAGGTATTAAGAGCGCCTTATAAGGAGTAGAATAATTATTATATAGTAAGTAAGAGATTAGGGTTTATATTTATAAGTTTATATTTATAGGTTTATATTTATAAGTTTATAGATATATTTATAAGTTTATATTTTTAGTTCTTATTTACGAAGTCCCTACCGCGAGCGTTTTATATTATCGCGACGAGAGTTACGAGATATTTTAGTAAAGAATAAAATACGGATAGCTACGGATAGAGAAGAATATAGAATAAAGACTATTTAAGATATTATATAAGTAGGTATAATCTATTTTTCGTATCTAGTCCAATAAAAATTAAGTACGCGAACATCTTAGCTTCCTTTAAACGAATATATTCCTAGCCCCTCTTTCCGTCCTAAAACCTATCGATCTCGAGAATAGTTCTAGTATAGTAGGTACCTTAGTAGAGTACTAGATAATTAAGATTCTAGTAGATTAGGCTAGGCTAGCTAGGTATAGTTTAGTAATAGCCGGATTTCCCTAATATAAAAGGTTCGAGTAGCCGCAGCTATATATTAGTAGAAAGATATAGTAGATAGTAAATCTATTATATCTTTCTACTAATAGATAGCTAGATACTAGTAGCTAGGTCGGACGGGGGGATTACGTTCCTATAAACCTTAGGCTTTATTTATTATCCTAGATACTATTTAGCTTATCGTAGTTAGGTTCTCCTAAGATTCTTTTAGAGTTTACGCTCCCGCTTACTCGCGGGAGTATTAGCTATATTTCTATAGAGTTTAGTAACTACTATCAATAGGGATAATACGGACGTACTTTATTATAATCTTTAATATTCTCTACGCCCCTCGCGTCGGAATTACGAGGGGCTATATATTATTTAAGATCCTATAGTTTAAGATCCTATAGTTTAAGATATTTATATCTAGGAATCTTAGTTAAATACTTAGGAATAATTTCCTAAGAGACCGGCTTAATTCCTAAAATTTAAATTAATATCTTACTAGGGAGTAGGCGACTATAGATATTAATCTAGTTACTAAGGATTTAAATTCCCGTATACGTCTCGATATCGATTTAGTTACGGTATTCGTAGTTAAGAGGCTATAGCTTTCGTAAGTCCTATTCGCTTTAGGAATACTAAATAGAACTATAGCGTTAGTAGTAAGATCGTAGGAAATAAAGCTCGTCGTAGTAGCTTCTATAAATAATAACTAATAGATATAATAAATTAAGAAATATCCGCAAATCTCCTAGCAAATCGTAATCTATAGTAGAAATTCTATACCGATTATAGAGTACTAAATAAGTAGTAGATAGTAGATAGTAGATAGTAGACCGCGTAACGAATACTACGTAATACGTCCGCAATTATCGTATAATAAATAAAAAATATATAACTCTAGCTACTATAGTAGCATAAATAAATTAAGAAGAAATTATTACTAAAATTAAAAAAATAACTAACTAACCCTTGATAAAGCCCGGAGGTAGGCCCGAAAACTCTATACTCTTAAGAGTAGTTAACTCTCGTTACTTTAGTATCGTCTTTTAGTATTTTAATTAAGTATACTTAATCTCGAGAAATTTCCTATCTATTATCTTTATATATAGATATAGGGGAATTTTATTATACTTCTTCTATAATTCTTTAGTAAGATTACCGTTCTAATTATCTTTAAGGCGCTTTAATTTCTCGACCGCCTAGATAGTATAGCTAAGGACGCCAAACTATTCTATTTAAATATTAGAAATTAAGAATAGAGAATTAGGAATAGATAATTAAGAATAGAGAGTTATAAATAGAGAGTTAAGAATAGAGAGTTAAGAATAGAGAGTAGATAATAGAGAGTAAGGAATAGAGAGTAAAGAATAGAGAGTAAAGAATAGAGAGTAAAGAATAGAGAGTAAAGAATAGAGTGTAAAGAATAGAGAGTAAAGAATATAGAATTAAGAACGGTTTAGGAAGAAAGAACTACAAACTAAGAGTTACGAACTAAGAATTACGAACCGAGAATTACGAATCGAGAATTAGGAATCGAGAATTAGAAATCGAGAATTAGGAATCGAGTAATAGAAGTAAGAGTAGGTTCTAGAGATCTTATAGCGGATAGAGATATAAATTAGAGAATTAAGGTAGATAGGATTTAAGGGGTATATAATTGTTGGTATCAACCAATATCCTATAGGAATAATAGGTAGTTGACTAATAGTACTAATAAAATAAGATAAGGAAAAATAGAAGTAAGGAAATAAGGAAAGATAAAGGACTAGTCTAGTTATTAAGTTATATAATACTTAATTCTTAATTACAAGCGGACTTATAATCGACTATATATATATATAATCCCTATATCTAGTAAGGTAGCTAGATCTAGATGGATTAAGGTAGTATTCTACCTATAGTAATCTAGCCTTCTATATAATTATATACTATTAAACGTAGCTAAATCTAAATACTAGTAACTCTTCTTTATAAAATATACTACGTAAAGTAAGTATATAGATAGCCGAACTATCTTATAGGAAAGTACTCCTAAAACTAAGAAACTAAGTCTATCTACTATCCTATAGCTATTCTAGTCGGCTATTAGATTAAATTTCCTCTATTAGGAATTATTCGAATAGGTTATTAAGCGAATTTATATACTTCGGATGTTTAAAATTTATATTATAAGTATATCTATTACTAAAGGTTGGGTTATACTATTCCTAACGGGTTACTAAGGCTATTACCGGTATTCTTATATAATAGTAATTTAATACGTAGTTGTTATAAGCTATATAACTTATATAAGTATAAATTATTAATTATAGAGCTAGATCTAGTCGCCTAATTATATATAAATTATCTAAAATCGTCTATTTTTAGCCGTTTTATTGAGTATAGGTTAACACCGTTAAAGTAGTTAAGTAAGTAGCTATTCTATACTTTACTTTCTCTCTTTTATTCCCCTAAATATTAGTAAATCTTTTACTTTTAAATTAATAGTCTTTTAGTAGAAACTCTTTAACTTTTCTTTAACTTCCTTAATAGAGATTACCCCTACTCCTTTAAATTCTTAAAAACTCTTGATCTCTTTCTTTAAGGTAATTAAATCTACTCGTTAAACTAACTTACTACTAATATATTAGTAGAAAGATAGTATTTATACTAATTAACCGTAGTAGAAACTAGGGACCCGGAGGTCGTAGTCGTAGTTTAACGCCTATATATCCTTAACTAGTCTCTTCTAAATCGCCTTCTAACGATAGCTCTCCTCCTACTACTCCTCCTACTATACGTAGTAATCCTTAAACTCCTAATAGGCCCCTAGGTCGTCAATTTATATCTAGGTATTAGAATATAGGTATATCTGTTGGTATCAACCAATATCCTATAGGAATAATAGGTAGTTAACCAATAGTACTAATGAAATAAGATAAGGAATAACAGAAGTAAGGAAATAAGGAAAGATAAAGGACTAGTCCAGTTATTAAGTTGTATGATGCTTGATTCTTAATTACAAACGGACTTATAATCGACTATATATGTATATGACCCCTATATCTACTAAGGTAGCTAGATCTAGATAGATTAAAGTAGTATTCCACCTATAGCAATCTAGCCCTCTATATGATTATATACTATTGAACGCAGCTAAATCCAAATACTAGTAAATCTTCTTTATAAAATATACTACGTGAAATGAGTGTATAGATAGCCGAGCTATCTTATAGGAAAGTACTCCCAAAACTAAGAAATCAAATCTATCCACTATCCTATAGCTATCCTAGTCGGCTATTAGATCAAATTTCCTCTATTAGGAATTATTCGAATAGGTTATTAAACGAACTTATATACTTCGGATACTTGAAATTCGTATTACAATTATATCTATTACTAAAGGTCGGGTTATACTATTCCTAATAAGTTACTAAGGCTATTACCGGTATTCTTATATACTAGCAATTTAATGTATAGTTGTTATAAGCTATATAACTTATATAAGTATAAATTATTAATTATATAACCAGATCTAGTCGCCTAATTATATATAAATTATCTAAAATCGCCTAGAATCGCCTATTTTTAGCCGTTTTGTTAAATGCAGGTTAATACCGTTAAAGTAGTTAAATAAGTAGCTATTCTATACTTTACTTTCTCTCTTTTATTCCCCTAAATATTAGCAAATCTTTACTTTTGAATTAATAGCCTTTCGGTAGGAATCCTTCAACTTTTCCTTAACTTCCTTAATAGAGATTACTCCTACTTCTTTAAATTCTTAAAACCTCTCGATCTCTTTCTTTAAGGTAATTAAATCTACCCGTTAAACTAACTTACTACTAATATATTAGTAGAAAGATAGCATTTATACCAATTAACCGTAGTAGAAACCGGGGACCCGGAGGTTATAGTCGTAGTTTAACGCCTATAGATCCTTAACTAGTCTCTTCTAAATCGCCTTCTAACGATAGCTCTCCTCCTACTACTCCTCCTACTATACGTAGTGATCCTTAAACTCCTAATAGGCCCCTAGGTCGTTAATTTATATCTAGGTATTAGGATACAGATATACCTCTTTCTATATATAGTAGAGGAGTAGTTCCTAGATAAGGCCTATTTATAGGGTAACTTAGGACTCCTCCTCCTCCTTCTAAGAGTCCTAGTACTATACGTAGAAGTAGTTCTAGCCGTAGTTCTAGTAGTAGAAACTCTAGTAGTAGAGGTCGCGGCTCTAGCGCTAGAAATACCCCGTAAGTTAGAATTCTATTAAACTAGAACCTACAAGTTAACTTAACGATAGTTCTAGACCTCCTCGTAATCCTACGTCGATAATTCCTCGTCCCGTTAGCAATCCTAATTAAGTTATACCTAGTAGATTCTAGAATTTCGAAGGAAAAACCGTTTATTTAAATAGAGATAAAGTCCTAGGTATCCGAGAGCCTACTAGACTACTTAAATTCTTTAGAGAGTTTAATTTAGCGCTAAAAAACCTAGGGAATATACGAGAACTCTATTCGCTATTCTCTCTAATAGGTTCTCGTAATAGGACTCGAAACCTCTTAACCTATACTTATTTAGATATTATTAATTACGAAGGCGGTTAGGATAGTCCTAATTTCCCTACTTAGGAAGCTAACTAGGTTCCGGGAAAGAATATAGGTAAAGACGTTCGTTTTTCGCCGAAGGTAGATCGAGATAGTACTAGAACTTATTACTAGTACTATATAGTAGTAGTCTTTAGCTAGATATCGAGAGGGGCTATTACTAATCCTCTAAATCGTACCTATACCTATTACCGTAGTAGCTATATAGTTCCTTTTAATAGTTGCCGTACTATTACTACAATTATTACTACTATTCGTCGAATTAAGTAGAATAGTTCTTACGCTAATTATTACTTTATAGCTCGCTCTTAGATTAAGAGTACTAGTAAGAAGCATTATAGTAATAGATCTAATAAGATTAGGAATACAACTCCTGAACCTAAGGGGCCTATCCTAGATCTAGATCGTAATAGTTTATAGAGAGGTTAATCTTTTTCGGTATTCTAAGGCTTATAAGTTTGTTTAATATACTTTCCTAGTTTTTACTAAATTTAGGATAGAGTTTATATATATATTAATACTATAGTAGGCATTACTAAATAAGTTTCTAATAGTTTTTAATAATTTCTAGGGATTCTTTCTTTTCTCTATACTAAAAGTAAGCTAAAATATAAAAACGGAGTAGAACTACTTCTAAAAAATAGTCTAAATTGCGAAGTAAGTATAGCAAGTAAACTTACGATAAATAAATATATAAAAATATTAGGAACTTTAAATACTAACTACCTTCTTAGTAAAAGTTCCTTAAAAGTTATAGGTATAGAAACTAATAGAATTACTAGGTATTCTAGCCTATAACTCCGTTTAGCCGCTTTACCCAGCCTTCTACTCGAATTTCGAGTTTATTTATAGATACTAACTTAGTTAAATAAGCGTTAGGTTTCGCCTTAGTAAGTATATTAGCTAGATTATTAAGACTATTAATCTAACGGACTTCTAGAATATCCCTATTCTTATATACCTCTCTAAGAGCTATAATATTAATTATAAGTCTCTTTTCTTTTATTATTTCTAGCTTAACTAGGCATTTATATAGGCTATATAAATCTGTGTAGACAATAATAGGAACTACTAGAAAATCGACTTTCTTTAGGATCTAGGATAGAGTAGTAGCTAGTATATAGCCTTTATCTACTCTATTAGATATAGCGAGGATTTCGGAGGCGAGAACTAATCTAGTAACTCTTTTAGCTTTAGTTAAGGACTAATAGATAATATTTCCCTTAAGATTAAACTTAAAATCTTATAGGGACTTATTTCTAAGCATAATTAAGGAGCCAATTTAGCTACTTAGGTCTTTATTATTTGCGAAAGAGCCGTTAATAAAAATAAATAGCTTTACTTTATCTAGATCTAGTAGAATAAAGCTTAATCCTCGGTCTAAATTATCCCTTTACTAGATAAGGCGTTTATTTAGAGCCTTAGTATCCTCAACTAATAGATCTTAATACTATATAGCTATAGAAAGGTCGAAAGCTACTTTAGGTTAGTATATTAATATAATATATATACCTCTTACACGTTGCTCGATATAGGATTATTTAAAGTCCTCCTAGCTAAGATCAATAGGAAATAGCTTCTCTCCCTAGTCTTTCTACTTTATAAGTAGGTTTAGCCCTCGTTTAGATAATATATAGCTATTAAAAATAAGCTAATTATTATTATTAAGCTCCTTAATAGGCTTTACTAGGAAGTCAGCTTTTAATCTTTCTTCCTCCTCTCTAAATTTAAAGTCCTTATTACAGAGAATTAAAGTATCATCTATCTATATACCAATAATACTAAATGCATCTCCTTTTGTAACTAGGAGGTATAGATTATAGACTAAGATAGTTATATCTAGATTTTCTTTATAGTATTTATAGTAGGTATTAAACTAGTGCAGCCCTACTTCAGCGATACTATATAAGAGTTTAATAATTTCTATAATAGTTCTAGGTGGATAGAGGTGAATGATCTCTTTTAGTAAATTTACGAGTATTCTCCTATTTAATATCGTCTTTAATTAGGTATATACCTACGAAATATCTCTTAATATTAAGAGGAATCGTTTTCGTTATTTTTTAGGCATAGATTTAGGAACTTTAAGGCGTAGAAACTCGAGAGTACGTACGTCAAGTAAGGTTACTATAATTATAAGTATTAATCTCTAACTTGCTCTCTAAATAGTAGGCGATTAGGTTAAGATAACCTCCTTTCCTTTATTATTAAATCCTTACACTATAAGCCGTAACTTTTTATAGGGTTTATTAGTCCCTTTTTCTTTAATTTCGTAGACCATTCGAGAGTTAAAAATACGCTCATTTATAATAGGTCTTTATATAAACTTTATTACCTCTTTACCTATTAACCCTTCAATCTTAGTTATTATTGAAATTTAAAATAGTAGGTTATCTAAAGAGAGTTTACCTTCTATACGTAATTAGAGATATAGTATATAGTCTAACTTCTCTTTTATAGAGAGAAATACTTCCTGGGGCTAAATAAAGTACTAGGTATACTTATCTAGATATCGCTGTCGAGATCTCGTTCTTACTATATTAATTATAACTATTCCTTATATCCTAGAAACTCTTAATTAGCTATCAAACGGACTTACTACTATTAGATTATTGCTTTTATTACTATTACCTATCCTAGGCTCCTAGGAGGGGAGTTACTCCTCCTCCCTAATTACTACTTCCCCCTCCTTAGAATCTAATAAAAATATATCGTTTTCGGCTATAAGTTCGTTTGATAGTCGAGTTTAATAGGGCTTTACGCTAGTAGACCGAAATACTACGTCCCTATTATTAATTCTAACTATACAGTTATAGTTTTCGATCTTTTTTAGTATATAGGGCCCTTTCTATTATCTAGGCTCCCTCTATACCAATACCTCTAACCTAATTAGCATAGAATATAGTAAAATTAGGGTAGGACTATTCCGTTATAATAGGGCGGATACCACTTACTCCTTTACTTACATCTCCCTAAGCTCTTTTATTACCTTTTTAACTATAGTTACCCTTTAAAGAATCGTACGGCTAGGAGGGTAAGAACCTATAATCTTAGGGTATACCCTAAAAGCGAGAAGTATAGGAATAAGTCCATTTAGTCCTACTGTATCGTTAATAGCTTTTATAGTATACTAAAGGAGGGTTTCACTATTTTCTAAAGGTAACTCATTCTTAAAAATTAAGTAGTACCTTCTAAGAATAGTATAGTATCTTTTAGCTTTTCTAATACTATAATAGGCCTTAACTAGTATCTCTTTAACGTATATATCAAGAGAACTTACCTCCTAATTAAATTTATAAGCCGTAAAATTCGTACCGGCATTAACAACAATTATATCTAGAGGACCTAAATAGGTATCAATCCAGATCATTCGGACGTATTTCTAGACCTTATTAGCAGTTGTTCCTTTAAGAAATCTAGTAGCTTGAAATGCAGTTGCTACATCTATAATATATAGTACTAGTTTTCCTTCTAAAAAGAAGATATCTATAATAATCTCTAAATTAAAAATAAGATCATCTTTTAAGCTAAATTTGAACCGTATTAGAGCTTTTATATTTATCTAGTAGAACTTACAAATTAACGTAATTAATTAAATAACGTTAGTATTAATATTATTTAATCCTACTCTAGTAAGGATTATTAATAGACGTTAAGCCGAAGGATATCTAAAACGTCGATGAATTTGCCTCAATTAACGCTTATCTAGGTCTAAAAAGAATGATTATAGGAAGGTAAATAATAGTATATTATTAGTAGCTTGTTTTAGCTAGTAAGGGGTTAAAAATTGGGTATTTTATAGTTCCGGGGCATTATAACGGACTAACCGTTGGTTAGAACCGTTTAATAACGTAGTTAAGTAACTCGAATTAGTTATTAAACCATCTTGTATATACGAGGTATCTATAATTTACTTAAGAACTAGTAGTTTAATCTATAGATAACCGTACTTCCTAGTAATAGGAAAGTACTTATTACCCTAGACTAGTTAGTTTCGAATATTATTAAGATAGATTCTAAGGCGATCTATATCTCTAATATATATAAGGAATAGTATATTAGCCGGTACTATATAGAAATCAATAGATCCGAACGGTATTAGTACCGTAGTAGTTCCGAGGCTTAATATAGAACCCTTACTAAATAGAATATTATATTATCCCGCGGTAGATTAATCTAAATTAAGTGGTAAGTAAACTTATAATACTCGGAATTAGCCTTCTCCTACTATAGAGATCCCTAATACTCCTATATTAGGTAGGATACCCTAAAACACCTAGTCCGAGTACCGATAATCAAACTAAAATATCTCTAGTATAATATATATAAGTTAGTTTACTAGCCTTTTCGAAGTAAGGAAATATATAGTAGTATTATCGAATAGCTATTAGGCGACTATAAAGAAGCCTTCGTTATTTTCTTCCTCCTAAAAGAGAAAATATACCTCTTCTCTAGCTAATTTATCCTGTGCATTATTAGTACCTTCCTAGAAGTTAACTATAACTATATAGGCCTTAATAATCTCCTCTATAGTATAGTATAATAGTTAGGAGGCTTTAAATCGTTTAATACTAGCCTTTCGTTCTTCTAGGGTATAGTAAACGGACTAACAGCCCTGTTTACTATATATATAGTATTTCTAGCCTATTTTTCTTGGCTAAAATCTTCCTCCTCTTCCTCGAGAAGATTGCCCTCTATTTAGGTATCCTATTATACGTCTTACACTTCTTCCTCTACCTCTAGGAAGGGAGTTTTTCTAATAAGTTCTATTAGTATAGTACGCTTCATTATCGTTATTTTCGTATTCTATAATTTATAAGTTTATTTAACTATTCTCCTCGTTAAGAATAAACGCTTATTAGCTCTATTCTAATATCTAGAAGCGTACTGCATGTCCTTCTACCGTAATTATTATAATAGAATTCCGTAATTAATCGTATAAGCCTTAATACGTACTTATAGGAGTAAATAAGGTATACTGGCATTCTCGAATACCTTTATAGCCTAAGAGTAAGTATTCGTATACTTCCGCCTAAGACTTTTCGAGGTTTCTTCGTAGTTTATTTAACTAATTAATAAATAGTTCTAGATACTCTAGAATTAACTTTCCTGGCGAACTTTAAATATAGAAGAGAAGAGTAGTATTTCTCTATTCTATTAATTGTCTTTAGCGTCTTTCGGGAGTCTCGAAATGCCGTAGTAGTTACTTAAAACCTTAGATCTATCTAGTAGGTCGGTTTACTATTATCTCGTTATAGTAAAAGTCTCTAGCCTTTCCTTTTAGTATTATTAGAAATATATTAATAACCTCTTTTCCGTCGAATATTCCGTATTTTCCTATATTTTCTACGAAGATCCTAAGCTTAGTTTCGAGTACGTCGTCCTCCTCTCCGCCGTATTTTATATCGTCGGTATATAACTTATTAAGGTCGGTTAATCTTCGTATAACTACTATTTATAGATCTTGTAAGTTAGTTTAGCTATCGATAAAGTTCCGAAAAATATCTTTAAGTCTCGATCTAGGTCGTTCTAGTTACTATATAGGCTACTAAGATTATTACTAGGCTAGTATTTCTTCTAGTTCTTCCTAAACTATTAATAGTAGCACTCTATAACGCTAATTATTAATAGGTTATTTACCTTTTCGTTGAGTAATATTAGGTTGAAATCGCCTTAAGTTACTAGACTCTAGTTATATATACTAAATCTCCTAGGTAGTAGGTTATTTTCGGTCTAGGGTTAGAGTTATAGGCGGGATCTTCGGATAACCTATAGATATAGTATCTATAAGTTCGTTTAACTAGTAAGTCGATATAATTACCTAAATACCGTTAGCTAATTATAACTCTATAGGGGTTCCTTTCTAGGTTATAGCTAGAAGAGCCTCTCCTAAAACCGATTTTAGCGCTCTTAGTCGTTCCTTATCGACTTTCTACTACGTAGTAGTATTCTAATTACGAAAGTCTTCGTAAAAGTACTCCTGAAGTTCGTTAAGTAAATTTACTAATACGTATAGGTACGCTTAGTACGCGATATAGCTATTAAGCTCTTTGTTAGTTATTATCGGACTAAGGGATAAAGATAACTTAAGATACTTCTTATTAGTAAAGAAGAGCTGTCCCTTAAGTTGTACTTAGGACCTTTTCATACTTTTAGTAGTTATAACGCTTAGGGTTAATTTCTATTACTCGTCTTCTCTAGCTATATTATAGTTTCTAGATCTTAATAATCTATAAGGATTCTCGATGGAAATTCGTTATTCCTAGGGCTACAAGTTCGCTTAACGAAGTCGTTCGATATTATCGATAAACGGTAGGGTCGGGGTTTATATATATAATAGTAAAAACACGATTATCGGACTGTTTTAGGTAAGTATCTATCTAAAACTTAGGAGATATAGTTACAATCTCCTTATTTACTAGCGAAATCTTACGAATCTATAGTTGAATTAAGTCTAACTACTAATTAGTGTTGGTATTAACCAATATTCTATAGGAATAATAGGTAGTTGACTAATGGTACTAATAAAATAAGATAAGAAATAATAGAAGTAAGGAAATAAGGAAAGATAAAGGACTAGTCCAGTTATTAAGTTGTATAATACTTGATTCTTGATTATAAACGGACTTATAATCGACTATATATATGTATGACCCCTATGTCTACTAAGGTAGCTAGATCTAGATAGATTAAGGTAGTATTCCACCTATAGCAATCTAGCCCTCTATGTAATTATACACCATTAAACGTAGCTGAATCCAAACAACATCTCTTTCTATATATAGTAGAGGAGTAGTTTCTGGATAAGGCCTATTTATAGAGTAACTTAGAACTCCTCCTCCTCCTTCTAAGAGTCCTAGTACTATACGTAGGAGTAGTTCTAGCTATAGTTCTAGTAGTAGAAACTCTAGTAGTAGAGGCCGTAACTCTAGTACTAGAAATACCCCGTAAGTTAGAATTCTATTAAACTAGAACCTATAAGTTAACTTAATAATAGTTCTAGACCTTTTCGTAATCCTACGTCGATAATTCCTTATCCTATTAGTAATCCTAATTAAGTTATACCTAGTAGATTCTAGAATTTCGAAGGAAAAACCGTCTATATAAATAGAGATAAAGTCCTAGGTATCCGAGAGCCTACTAGACTACTTAAATTCTTTAGAGAGTTTAATTTAGCGCTAAAAAACCTAGGGAATATACGAGAACTCTATACGCTATTTACTATTATAGATTCTTATAATAGAACTTAGAACCTATTAACCTATACTTATTTAGATATTATTAATTACGAAGGCGGTTAGGATAGTCCTAATTTCCCTACTTAGGAAGCTAACTAGGTTCCGGGAAAGAATATAGGTAAAGACGTTCGTTTTTTGCCGAAGGTAGATCGAGATAGTACTAGAACTTATTACTAGTACTATATAGTAGTAGTCTTTAGCTAGATATCGAGAGGGGCTATTACTAATCCTCTAAATCGTACCTATACCTATTACTGTAGTAGCTATATAGTTCCTTTTAATAGTTGCCGTACTATTACTACAATTATTACTACTATTCGTCGAATTAAGTAGAATAGTTCTTACGCTAATTATTACTTTATAGCTCGCTCTTAGATTAAGAGTACTAGTAAGAAGCATTATAGTAATAGATCTAATAAGATTAGGAATATAACTCCTGAACCTAAGGGGCCTATCCTAGATCTAGATCGTAATAGTTTATAGAGAGGTTAATCTTTTTCGGTATTCTAAGGCTTATAAGTTTGTTTAATATACTTTCCTAGTTTTACTAAATTTAGGATAGAGTTTATATATATATTAATACTATAGTAGGCATTACTAAATAAGTTTCTAATAGTTTTTAATAATTTCTAGGGATTCTTTCTTTTCTCTATACTAAAAGTAAGCTAAAATATAAAACGGAGTAGAACTACTTCTAAAAATAGTCTAAATTGCGAAGTAAGTATAGCAAGTAAACTTACGATAAATAAATATATAAAAATATTAGGAACTTTAAATACTAACTACCTTCTTAGTAAAAGTTCCTTAAAAGTTATAGGTATAGAAACTAATAGAATTACTAGGTATTCTAGCCTATAACTCCGTTTAGCCGCTTTACCCAGCCTTCTACTCGAATTTCGAGTTTATTTATAGATACTAACTTAGTTAAATAAGCGTTAGGTTTCGCCTTAGTAAGTATATTAGCTAGGTTATTAAGACTATTAATCTAACGGACTTCTAGAATGTCCCTATTCTTATATACCTCTCTAAGAGCTATAATATTAATTATAAGTCTCTTTTCTTTTATTATTCCTAGCTTAACTAGGTATTTATATAGGCTCTAAGGCTATATAAATCTGTATAGATAATAATAGGAACTATTAGAAAATCGACTTCTTTTAGGATCTAGGATAGAGTAGTAGCTAGTATATAGCCTTTATCTACTCTATTAGATATAGTAAGGATTTCGGAGGCGAGAACTAATCTAGTAACTCTTTTAGCTTTAGTTAAAGACTAATAGATAATATTTCCCTTAAGATTAAACTTAAAATCTTATAGGGACTCGTTTCTAAGTATAATTAAGGAGCTAATTTAGCTACTTAGGTCTTTCTTATTTACGAAAGAGCCGTTAATAAAAATAAATAGCTTTACTTTATCTAGATCTAGTAGAATAAAGCTTAACCCTCGGTCTAAATTATCCTTTTACTAGATAAGGCGTTTATTTAGAGCCTTAGTATCCTTAACTAATAGATCTTAATACTATATAGCTATAGAAAGGTCGAAGGCTACTTTAGGTTAGTAGATTAATATAATATATATACCTCTTATACGTTGCTTAATATAGGATTATTTAAAGTCTTCCTAGCTAAGATTAATAGGAAATAGCTTCTCTCCTTAGTTTTTCTACTTTATAAGTAGGTTTAGCCCTCGTTTAGATAATATATAGCTATTAAAAATAAGCTAATTATTATTATTAAGCTCCTTAATAGGCTTTACTAGGAAGTTAGCTTTTAATCTTTCTTCCTCCTCTTTAAATTTAAAGTCCTTATTATAGAGAATTAAAGTATTATCTATTTATATACTAATAATACTAAATACATCTCCTTTTATAACTAGGAGGTATAGATTATAGACTAAGGTAGTTATATCTAGATTTTCTTTATAGTATTTATAGTAGGTATTAAACTAGTACAGACCTACTTTAGTAATACTATATAATAGTTCAATAATTTCTATAATAGTCCTAGGTAGATAGAGGTAAATAATCTCTTTTAGTAAATTTACGAGTATTTTCCTGTTTAATATCGTCTTTAATTAGGTATATACCTACGAAATATCTCTTAATATTAAGAGGAACCGTTTTTATTATCTTCTAGGTATAGATTTAGGAACTTTAAGGCGTAGAAACTCGAGAGTACGTGCGTTAAGTAAAGTTACTATAATTATAAGTATTAATCTCTAACTTACTCTCTAAATAGTAGGCGATTAGGTTAGGATAATCTCCTTACCTTTATTATTAAATCCTTATACTATAAGCCGTGACTTTTTATAGGGCTTATCTATCCCTTTTCCTTTAATTTCGTAGACTATTCGAGAGTTAAAAATACGCTTATTTATAATAGGTTTCTATATAAACTTTATAACCTCTTTACCTATTAACCTATTAATCTTAGTTATTATTAAAATTTGAAATAGTAGGTTATCTAAGGAAAGTTTACCTTCTATACGTAATTAGAGATATAGTATATAGTCTAATTTCTCTTTTATAGAGAGAAATACTTCCTAGGGCTAAATAAAGTACTAGGTATATTTATCTAGATATCGCCGTCGAGATCTCGTTCTTACCGTATTAATTATAACTATTTCTTATATCCTAGAAACTCTTAGTTAGCTATTAAACGGACTTACTACTATTAGATTATTATTTTTATTACTATTACCTATCCTAGGATCCTAGGATCCTAGGAGGGAAGTTACTCCTCCTCCCTAATTATTACTTCCTTATTCTTAGAATCTAATAAAAATATATTATTTTCGGCTATAAGTTCGTTTAATAGTCGAGTTTAATAGGGCTTTACGCTAGTAGACCGAAATACTACGTCCCTATTATTAATTCTAACTATATAGTTATAGTTTTCGATCTTTTTTAGTATATAGGGTCCTTTCTATTAGCTAGGCTCTCTCTATACCAATACCTCTAACCTAATTAGTATGGAATATAGTGAAATTGGTATAGGGCTATTCCGTTATAATAGGGCGGATACTACTTACTCCTTTACTTATATCTCTCTAAGCTCTTTTATTATCTTTTTAACTATAGTTACCCTCTAAAGAATTATACGGCTAGGAGGGTAAGAACCTATAATCTTAGGGTATACCCTAAAAACGAGAAGTATAGGAATAAGTCTATTTAGTCCTATTATATCGTTAATAGCTTTTATAGTATACTAGAGAAGGGTTTTACTTTTTTCTAAAGATAACTTATTCTTAAAAATTAAGTAGCATCTCCTAAGGATAGTATAGTATCTTTCGGCCTTTCTAATACTATAATAGCCCTTAACTAGTATCTCTTTAACGTATATATTAAGAGAACTTACCTCCTAATTAAATTTATAAGCCGTAAAATTCGTACCGGTATTAATAATAATTGTATCTAGAGGACCTAAATAGATATTAATCTAGATTATTCGGACGTATTTCTAGACCTTATTAGTAGTTATTCCTTTAAAAAATCTAGTAGCTTAAAATATAGTTACTATATCTATAATATATAGTACTAGTTTTCCTTCTAAAAAGAAGATATCTGTAATAATCTCTAAATTAAAAATAAGGTTATCTTTTAAGCTAAATTTAAAACGAATTAGAGCCTTTATATTTATCTAGTAGAACTTATAAATTAACGTAATTAATTAAATAACGTTAGTATTAATATTATTTAATCCTACTCTAGTAAGGATTATTAATAGACGTTAAGCCGAAGGATATCTAAAACGTTAATAAATTTACCTTAATTAACGTTTATCTAGGTGTGAAAAGAATGATTGGAGGAAGGTAAATAACGGTATATTATTAGTAGCTTATTTTAGCTAGTAAGGGGTTGAAAATCGGGTATTTTATAGTTCCGGGGTATTATAACGGACTAACCGTTAGTTAGAACCGTTTAATAACGTAGCTAAGTAACTCGAATTAGTTATTAAACTATCTTATATATACGGGGTATCTATAATTTACTTAAGAACTAGTAGTTTAATCTATAGATAACCGTACTTCCTAGTAATAGGAAAGTATTTATTACCCTAGACTAGCTAGTTTCGAATATTATTAAGATAGATCCTAAGGCGATCTATATCTCTAATATATATAAGAAACGGTATATTGGCCGGTACTACGTAGAAATTAATAGATCCGAACGGTATCGGTACCGTAGTAGTTCCGAGGCTTAATATAGAACCCTTACTAAATAGAATATTATATTATCCCGCGGTAGATTAATCTAAATTAAGTAGTAAGTAAACTTATAATACTCGGAATTAGCCTTCTCCTACTATAGAGATCTCTAATACTCCTATATTAGATAGAATACCCTAAAATACCTAGTCTAAGTACCGATAATTAAACTAAAATATCTCTAGTATAATATATATAAGTTAGTTTACTAGCCTTTTCGAAGTAAGGAAATATATAGTAGTATTATTAGATAGCTATTAGGTAACTATAAAGAAGCCTTTATTATTTTCTTTCTTCTAGAAGAGAAAATATACCTCTTCCCTAGCTAATTTATCCTATATATTATTAGTACCTTCCTAGAAGTTAACTATAACTATATAGGCCTTAATAATCTCCTCTATAGTATAGTATAATAGTTAGGAGGTTTTTAATCGTTTAATACTAGCCTTTCGTTCTTCTAGAGTATAATAAACGGACTAATAGCCCTATTTACTATATACGTAGTATTTCTAACCTATTTTTCTTAGCTAAAATCTTCCTCCTCTTTCTCGAGAAGATTACCCTCTATTTAGGTATTCTATCATACGTCTTATACCTCTTTCTCTACTTCTAGAAAGGGAGTTCTTCTAATAAGTTCTATTAGTATAGTGCGCTTTATTATCGTTATTTTCGTATTCTATAATTTATAAGTTAGTTTAACTATCCTTCTTATTAAGAATAAACGCTTATTAGCTCTATTCTAATATCTAGAAGCGTACTATATATCCTTCTACCGTAATTATTATAATAGAATTCCGTAATTAATCGTATAAGCCTTAATACGTACTTATAGAAGTAAATAAGGTATACTAGTATTCTCGAATACCTTTATAGCCTAGAAGTAAGTATTTATATACTTCCGCCTAAGACTTTTCGAGGTTTCTTCGTAGCTTATTTAACTAATTAATAAATAGTTCTAGATACTCTAGAATTAACTTTCCTAGCGAACTTTAGATATAAGAGAGAAGAGTAGTATTTCTCTATTCTATTAATTATCTTTAGCGTCTTTCGGGAGTCTTAAAATATCGTAGTAGTTACTTAAAACCTTAGATCTATCTAGTAGGTCGGTTTACTATTATCTCGTTATAGTAAAAGTCTCTAGCCTTTTCTTTTAGTATTATTAGAAATATATTAATAACCTCTTTTCCGTCGAATATTCCGTATTTTCCTATATTTTCTACGAAGATTCTAAGCTTAGTTTCGAGTACGTTATCTTCTTCTCCGCCGTATTTTATATCGTCGGTATATAACTTATTAAGGTTAGTTAATCTTTATATAACTACTATTTATAGATCTTATAAGTTAGTTTAGCTATCGATAAAGTTCTGAAAAATATCTTCGAGTCTCGATCTAGGTCGTTCTAGTTACTATATAGGCTACTAAGATTATTACTAGGCTAGTATTTTCTCTAGTTCTTCTTAAACTATTAATAGTAGTACTCTATAACGCTAATTATTAATAGGTTATTTACTTTTTTATTAAGTAATATTAGTTTAAAATCGTCTTAAGTTACTAGACTCTAGTTATATATACTAAACCTCCTAGGTAGTAGGTTATTTTCGGTCTAGAGTCGGAGTTATAGGCGGGATCTTCGGATAACCTATAGATATAGTATCTATAAGTTCGTTTAACTAGTAAGTCGATATAATTACCTAAATACCGTTAGCTAATTATAGCTCTATAGGGGTCCCTTTTTAGGTTATAGCTAGAAGAGCCTCTCCTAAAACTAATTTTAGCGCTCTTAGTCGTTCCTTATCGACTTTCTACTATATAGTAGTATTCTAATTACGAAAGTCTTCGTAAAAGTACTCCTAGAGTTCGTTAAGTAAACTTACTAATACGTATAGGTACGCTTAGTACGCGATATAGCTATTAAGCTCTTCGTTAGTTATTATAGGACTAAGGGATAAAGATAACTTAAGATACTTCTTATTAGTAAAGAAGAGTTATCCCTTAAGTTATACTTAAGAGCTTTTCGTACTTTTAGTAGTTATAACGCTCGGGGTTAATTTCTATTACTCGTCTTCTCTAGCTATATTATAGTTTCTAGATCTTAGTAATCTATAAGGATTCTTAATAGAAATTCGTTATTCCTAGAGCTATAAGTTCGCTTAACGTAGTCGTTCGATATTATTAATAGATAGTAGGGTCGGGGTTTAAGTATATAAGGGTAGAAATACGATTATCGGACTATTTTAGGTAAGTATCCGTCTAAAACTTAGGAGATATAGTTATAATCTCCTTATTTAATAGCGAAACCTTACGAATCTATAGTTAAATTAAGTCTAACTACTAGTTAGTATTAGTATTAACCAATATCCTATAGGAATAATAGGTAGTTAACTAATAGTACTAATGAAATAAGATAAGGAAAAATAGAAGTAAGGAAATAAGGAAAGATAAAGGACTAGTCTAGTTATTAAGTTATATAATACTTAATTCTTAATTATAAGCGGACTTGCAATCGACTATATATATATATAATCCCTATATCTAGTAAGGTAGCTAGATCTAGATAGATTAAGGTAGCATTCTACCTATAGTAAACTAGCCTTCTATATAATTATATACTATTGAACGCAGCTGAATCTAAATAATAATAGATCGAGGGATATTAGAATATTAAGAGGGGTAGAAAGTAAATATCTATTAGTATTAGGATATAAGGGTTTAGGAAATAAAGAAGAACGAATCTAAGGAGATAAAGTAGCGAACTAACTTACTATATAGAAAGTATCGCCTAATCTAGTAGGTCGTACCCTTAATATCTATATATCCCTTAAGATAGTAGAAAACTAAAAAAAAAGTATCTTCGCTAGTATTAAACTTCTTATTAAGTTTAGAGCGGATCGAGAGTAAATTTATTAAGTTAACCTCCTTAGAGAGGTTTTCGAGGAATACCTATATTAGTATTAATATTCTATAAAAATTCGAGAATTATACTTAAAATCCTATAAGATAGAATCGTGAACTAAAGCTAAAATAATATTAAGATTAGTATATCGTCTTAAATAAGTAACGAGCTTCTAGGTTAAAATTAAAATTATATAAATTACTTTAGAGTACTTTGCGACGCGTATCCTAAGATTATAATTACTTAATCGTAAATACAAAATAGAAGCCGAATTAAGGCGGCTAATATTAAAAGATAGTAAGATAAATAGCGACGTAAATATAAAGATATATAGTAAGATAAAGATTAAGATAAATAGTAAGATATTAAACTAACTCTAAATCGTTTATAAGTTTAAAACTTATATTCTTTAATATCGGTAAGGAAGATAGCGCGGTAATCTTAGAATACTATAGTAGTAGGATTGTTAGTATTATAGATTTTCTTTATAGTATCTCTAACATTCTCCTACGAGGCGTATAAAATCGAATAAATACGGATTTCGAGATCTAATATATATATTAGTATTCCCTATTAAATTAGAACTCGTAAATCAGAACTCGTAAATTAGGAATCGAATTAAGTATAAAGAACAAGGAATAAGGAATAAGGAATAAGGAATAAGGAATAAGGAATAAGAAATAAGGAATAAGGAATAAGGAATAAGGAATAAGGAATAAGGAATAAGGAATAAGGAACGAGAAGCTAGGAATTAGAAGTTAGGTATAAGAAAGTAATTACTAGAAGAGTAAGAACTAGGGTATTATTTATCTTTATTACCTCGGAGAAGATAGACTAAGTAGAATTAAATTAAGGGGTATAGTATTAAATAAAGAAATATTAAGAATAGGCTAAAGGTAGAAATATATATTTAGAGGGGTTAGGATATATAGAAAGCGGGATTAAAGAATAAGAATAAGAGGAGCCTAAAGAATTAGGGCTAATATTAGAAGATATACTAAGTTTATATATCTTTTCCTCCTCTTTAGGAGTTATGGCGCTAAGTCTCTCCGTAAAGATTTTATACTTACGCTTAGTACTACTAAGCTAGGCTTTCTCTACGCGCGCGAGTACCTTCTAGGCTTCGGTCTAAATATAGTAATTAGCGCGTATTCGAAAATTTAATACGGGAAGTTTATATTAAGTTTGTATCAAGTTTATATTAAGTTTATATTAAGTTTATATTAGATTAAGTATATAGCTTAATAGAATAATAATAGTTTCTATATAGATAGTAAACCCGATATAGTATTTAAAAGGATTATTACTTACTAGTTCTTCCTTATCTCTAGAGCTACTAGTATTAGAGTTGATATCTAAAGCTAGTATTATAATTTATATATAGAGCTATATACTTAACGGGATTATTTAACGAAAGACGCGTGAATACGATAAAAAACCCTAGATATAGTAGTATAGGATATAATAGTCCGTAGGAGAGACGCGTACTTAGGATTTCTTTCGCGCTTAGGCCTAGCTTAGTTAACTTTATATTAACCGTTAATCTACGGTTAATTTTTAATTAACTAATGATTCGTAGTTAATTATAAATCGACGATAATTTATACTCAGCGTTTATTATATTTAACGCTTTTAATAGATTAACGCCTTGCTTTATCTACGATAATACTTTTTAATACTAAATTTAAATTTAACCGTCTTTTAATGGTTGAAAATATATCGACGGTCAAATAATAGTTTAGCAAACCCCCTGTTTCCGCTAAGGTACAGCAACCTACCTCCCTTACCGAGTGGGCCAACGTCACAAACACAACGTAATCCTCAAACGCGCATTTCCAACCCACATCTCCAAAGCACCGTCTCTCCACCACACCGGAAATCCCGCAGACCCCATCATCAACCGCACAAGCCTCAGTTCCTCCACTCTCGGCGACATCCAAGATGAAATCCTCAATCCCAGCAAGAAATCAACCCGAACTGCTTCAAAACGATGCATTGACGGATCATAGTTCATCGGCAACATCCGAAGAACCCGCGTATGACCCGAGCCTCGGGTGGTAGGAGACGGTTTTGGATGGCTCTCACCAACTCAAACGACTGGAATGGGACGCCTGATCTAAATCTGGCGACTGGGATTATGTAAAGAGCTGTTGAGCTCCACTGAATCCGGATTTGACGCCGGGACAGGGGGTGGAGGGGTTGAGTATTAGTAGATTAAACCAGCGGCGGGATTGAGGGCGTGAGGGTGGAGAGGGAGGCCATTGATGGAATGAATGTGGTGCATTGTCGTGGGCGTGGTGGGTTCCGGTATTAGATTTCCTGAGCCTGTTCGGGGACGTGGTTAAACTTGTTTAGGAGGTTTTTGGAAAGGCGAGGGCGAAGTTGTGAAGGAGGGATAAGGATTCACGAAGGCAACAGGCTTGTTAGTGAGAGAAGCTCGAGAAGCTTGAGAAGACAAACCAGCCTGTAACATCATCGTTCCACACTCTCTGCTATGAGATGCTAGACGTTCGAATTCTTGGTCTGGCACACTTGGTTTTCTATTTCGCGCTGAACAGAGATATTTCGCTAGTCTATGAGGGACATGGCCAAGCTCAGTCCTTTCCTTTCATTAACCATTACAAATAATCATGAGCCGTCAAATTCATTACATGCGTGTCTTCGCCTTCAAAGGCTATTATCGAACCTTTTAGAACATTCAACGGTCCATCCAAAACTCAAATTCCTGAGTCGTCCGTCTTCTTGACCGACTTGGCGGCCGCATAGTGTTTCCAAGCCTCACACGTAGAATTCAAGACCCCCGCATCAACACGCACTGGAATCTCGTCAGGACGCTCGATAAACTGGAGTGCGAATCCTTCGTTGACATGCCAGCCTATGTGGCTTTTGGTTTATCAGCATCTTGTCCCAAGCTAATGGCAGACTCGACTTACCAATGGAGCACCCATGCACCAGGATTATCGGTCAAGAATGCAACGACGAGGTATCCGCTGCCGGGCAGTAACGCAACATCTCTTCGAGGCGGGTTATCCAGCTTCAAGGGAACGGCTTCAGAATAATTACCCGTTCCTTGCGCAAGGACGAGAATGTCGTGACCGTGCATGTGGATTGGATGAGGCACTGGTAGTTGACTTGTTATCAAGACGTAAACCCATTGGTCAGCATTTGGTAGATGGATGGCATTTGAAGTGTTTGTAAACGTCGTCCGGGGATTTTTCAAGACTTGAGATAAGGACTGTCATTGGTCAGTGGAGCAGATTGATAGGTGTTTCATACTAGAGACTCACAGGGTTGTCCCATTCGACGTCCAAGGAAGTGCCACCGACTGTCCAGCGAAAGAGACCCTCAGCATTCCTGGTCGCATTTACCGGTTTGACCTCTGTGACGCTGGACGGCCCTACAGTTCGGCGCACATGAGGGACGAGTTTTGCGTACGGCTCATCGACACATTCGTCTGTGTAGCCGTAGCCCATTGTTGCAGGCATTCCCGTAGACGATCCATAATGCACTATCCCCCTGATGTTGTTGGGCGAATTGTTGAGTGAGCAAGTAACTTGCGGAATAGCTCGCATCCAAAAATCTTTCGCCACGGCTCCCTGATCAGCCTTCACAATAACATCAAGACGCTGTCCTGGGGCAATATTGACAATCGTAGTCGCATAGGGCTCGATCGGTACCCAGTCAGTCTGAATCACGGTCATAGTGTGGTTGTCGATTGAGAATTTGAATATCGTATCAATCGCACTGTTGACCAGTCGTAGACGGTAAGAAGTCCCTTCAACGAAGTTGGTGCTGAAACGTTTCCCTGTCGACTCGTTCCCGAAGACGTTCGTGCCGTTGATGAGTCCGTTGTCTAGACTGACATTTGCCGTAAGCTGCTGTTGACGGTAAAGTGAATCGACTGTTTGGTGGGACCAGTCCTGAAGAAAGAGATTGCCGAGATCCTCGTCGTAGTTTGCTGTAGCAGGTCCATGAACCACAAGACCCCCAAACACCCCTTCCCAGGTTTGAAGTGCGAAGTGAGAGTGGTACCTATCGTATCAGCCTGAATTCGATTGAAGATGCGGGGTAGAACATACCAGGAGGAGCCATATTGAGCAGCTCGGAACTTGTAGGTGTAGCTCTCTCCGGGTGCGGTAGGGCATTGGGTAATGCTGACAACGCCATCCATTTGCGGTGTATCAAGCTGGCGAAGCCCATGCCTAGTGACGAGATGGTTAACACAATCTTCAAGACATAGCGAGCTTGACAACAGCTGCATGCTACATACCAATGTATGGAGGAGCCGTTCTGGCTTGCATATAAGCTATTCCTCACGTGCACAATGACATGATCGCCCCAGTCAGCAATAATGGTAGGTCCTGGCATCGTACCGTTGATAGTTAGCACTTCTCGAGGTATACCATCAGGGGATAATGTGACTTGGACCAAATCCAACCAATACTCGCGTGTGACACCAGTGACCGGTGCGAATTTCTCGTAATCGGTGTCAATGCTATATCTACCCCAACTTGATCTGGTGTTGGCCGAGTTGCCAAAACTTTCGGAGTTCGGTGCCGCAGTCGACGGTACAGTGTTTTGGGAAGATGGTACTGCAGGATGTTGCTCGGGCTCTTTCGGTGGACTGTTGCCAGTGGTTGAACCTCCCAAGCAGGCCCAAATAGCGTTAGCCACGCTTTGAAAGTCTGGCCAAGTAGCTCCAACGATAGATGCGAGGATTAAAGGTATGAGTGGCGTCAATTTCATGATGTAGAGGGGTGGTAGGTTGAAGTAGTGTAAGAGTATTATGATCCAGTAGAAATTGGGGATTACGTGAAATTATAGAGCTTGACCTGATGAGATAAGAATGTAAACAAGCACACTTCTGGCGGTGCACCTTGCGAAAACGAATGGAAGCTGACGAGGCTGCTGAGCAACAGAAGATTATCTTGAAGTACCTAGGAGACTGGCACACGCGCTTACTCTTTTAAGGTACAATCAATGCTCGAGGCTGAGTGGTCCCGAGGCAGGGTCGTCTCCAAGACTAAGACCAGCCAAGTAGAGTAGAGGCAATGCAACATTCTGATTAATGGAGACTCGGTTCTCCTAGGCCACGCCGATTTGTTGATCGTAAGACAACGGAAGAGCCGCTGCTTGTACATAGTGTACTCAGGGCGACCGTCCCGTTATAGGAGATGCGCTGGAAATAGAATCGAAAGAGGTAAGATCTGGGCAGGGCCAAGGGTCCTGATTCGCTGACGCTCCACAAAGATCTCGCAAGACCAGAGCCGCATTGAGTCTGAGGGACTGAATTCCACTGCGGAGGTGGGCATGCCAGCATTTTGGTTCTCGAACCTCGGTCCTAAGGTCAGGGACTCGGCTATCAGGCGCCCATTTGGGGCGCAGTGTTGGCAATTGGGGAGATTGGATTCTAAATTTGTCAGGACAACCAATGACGTGTTCAAAGTTCCCTCGCAGTCGTTGGGCAACGAACCGTCCGTACACCGTCTAATGACAATCATAGCAATATGATTGGATGGTGAATGCCTCGAAGGCTTTTCTTTGAGTCCTATGAGACACGACCATTCAGTGTCTTCTGGCCCGATGGTCAAGGGCCATACTTGACCGTGGTTCCTGGCACGACGAAAGTAGACGCTTGGCCGATGGCAACGAATTTGCACTGAAGCTGTATGAGAGTATCTCTATGGCAATGAATTGTTAGCGAGAATGCTTGTTGGGAAGAAGGAATTAACAGAGCGGCATCACAAGCGCTCAGGTAGACATGTTGTGGAGATGGGAATAATAAGCAAAGACGGTCGATTGTGAGAAGGACTCAAGTGGGCCTGGGAGCACAATGAGTGACGGCGATGGATGGATATTCTTATGTAACGCTATGGTATGTGGTTGTGGACGTGAAGAGAGAGATGAGGGACTAGGTACTCAGTAGGGTGCTGCCGACAAGCACGTGGACACTCGGCGTTTATGCTAGCAACAGGTTCTGGGGTAGATTATATACTACCTGCGAATCTTTGATGCCCCCCTTGGAATAAAATCGGACCGTGCTCGTGCTGCTACGCGTATGAGAAAGCCGCAGATTTCCGGCAGCACAACACTCGAACCACATCGGTACTGCAGGTGGAATCTAGATCTATTCAACTCTCATCCATTTCCAGAAACGGAGGCGTGAAATAGATCCCTGAGCTCACAGCCTTCGAAGTGATGCGAGCCAATTGACCAAAGCATGTCATCATCATTTCATTGTCGTTGCCAATCTAGGTACGATATTTTCCTCTTAACATCTCCTTACAATGTAACAGAGAGTGACCTAGCTGATGTTAGGGACCGAGGTACACTCTCGCAGTCCCTATGATTCGCATTTTATAGCATGGGGCATAAAAATTATATCCAGGCTGGGCTTCGTGAGCCTCGATGTTGGCCGGAATTGTAGCAGCAGCAATCAACGTCACAAAGATTGCCACAAAGGCAAGGACGGATGAGTAGTGCATGTTGAACTTGGTGTCGTGGAGTGGAGGGTAAAGCGAAGTCAAACTTTTGGGCAGCTTAGCCTTTCTTCGGCTACGTTTCTTCCAGGCTGACAACTACGCGCGAGTATAGGTCTATCGTCCGACATATGAGATCTTCTGCATTTGCTGTCTTTGCTGACTGAGAACGGAAATGTCAAGCTTACTCCATATGCCGGCACTGCCACGACAAGGCATCCAGCCGGCACCATGCCCGGATTCCAATACACGTTATTCGACGACTGATCGTACAATGCTTGGCGCGATGCTCTGAGAAGACGGCGTTACTCATGAAACCACATTTAGCTTGCACCCCGGCTCCGTCCATGATTCCATAGATATAACGCCCCGCTATCTTCCACCACCTCCATCAAATCATGTCCTACAGATCTGACTAACAGCTGTTCTCGAACATGTACTACCACAATAACAGTAGGATCCGTGCTATTCTGATACGAAGGTTAAGAGCTGGGATTCGTGCTGCGGCTTGGCCTTTTCAGGTGATGTTTGCTTACTCCCTGTCATGGATATTCCCAGTCCCACCACTCGGATACGCGACGGATGTCACCTCGAAAAAAAGCATGATTACACTTTGTCAGCCCCATCCTGCAAGCTCTCAACAGCCTCGACTCGGCTCGTATCGCAACGGGCAAAATATACGTATTTCTGTCAGCAGGAATATATATGTCCATCATGATAGTCAGGAAAAATCTAACATGGCTGCTCCAACCGAACAAACGCGGTCATCCCGCGCATCGAGATTGGGCTCGTTACTTTGGTGGCATTGTGTGCTTTAGGATTCAGTGAGCAGTCGATGAGTTCTGCACCTCGAACCATCATGTTTGGCCCCCAGAACTGCCCCACAAGCGGCGATGCCGTGTAGTATGCGCGATTCCTAACATCTTAACGAGCCCGAATGTCGAAGTCATCTTCAGACTAGGCGAGTCATCCGCCACCCTGATCTGTAAGCATGGTGTCTCGCTACTTCTTCCTGGCAGGGCAGAATACATCCTTCCCGCTTCTCACCTCTTCGCAGTCTGACGACTGCATGAAAAACTGACAAAGAATGCTTCCAATTGCAAAGATGCGGCAGGAATACGCGTAATCCTTCAGTAGACTGAAAAAGAAGACGTAGAAGCATTTTTTTCGGGGCTCGGTGCTGTCCTCTCCATTGCCTTGCTCTGTTGTAGAAGTGTCAAGGGGCTGAAATGGAACTATGGTTTTTACCAGAAATTGGGAGACTGTGCTTTCAAGAATGATGAATATGTCGCGAAATATCTCGACATCTGCGAGTCCTTCCCATTTCAATACTTCCACCTGTCATTCACAGTACTAGCCCTGCTCTTGCATTCGTCTTTGACATTCCTCCAGCGCCACTTGCGTCGTTCCCGCTCGCTACCATTTCACGTAGCACACTGCCTAGACAGCCTCCGCCAACGACCAACGTGCAACGGGCAAAAACGAGATAATTGCCTGAAATGGTTGCGGAGGGGATTCTTGACGTACCGGGCAAGACGCGGGAGGCATGCGAGCTGCAGGGTTTCCTCGTACCTAGGACAACTCTGCCATGAGGCTTTCTTTCTCGCTTCTAAACCGCGGATTTTATTGTCACGACTTGCAGTTAGTCATGTATAAAATGATTCCTGAAGCATTGGGTTTGATGGAATCAGGACTTAGACGAGAAGATGAATGAGAAGACACAATGCTGCCCAATCGAAACCGTGGTCTAAATTGGCGAGCGCTGGTGGTTTGCAAGATTCCGAATGTTCCGCGATCCTCGAATGCGTTCAGATTCTTCTACTCATATCAACTCACGCTTATATCGGTAAGCAATGAGGACAGCCGGAAGCCGGAGTCCTGTGGAGATGATGCTGGAAGGGGCTCTCGCCAACCATTCGACGTGTATTCTTGGATTTGAGTAGGGAACTAGGGCCAGAACTGGTAGAGGCGTTGCTATCGTGACAGGGTCCGCGAAGTAGATATTTCTGAGTTAAGATGGCGAGTATCAAAGATCGTAAATGGCAGAGGGGAATCTGGTCTTGAGACCACAAGACGGTGAGAATTTTTTGATACATCAGGTCAGGACGCGTATATGATGTCATGATCGGTCTCGTCGATCTGGCTGTGGTAGCTTCGGTGATTCTCGCCACAGATCTGCCTTGTGGAGAGACTCCCGCAGCACCCGGCCGTGTTGTTCTAACATGTACCGCTCCCGTTGGCACGCGAGGTCTTGGCAGATACAGCTGCAGCCATCGGCCGAAATGCTGCATTGGTGGGAATGGACAGACGCGTCGAGCGCGTTTTCACGCGTTGGAGTATGAGGACTGCCATCGTCTACCTCAGGCTGCACTTTGATGCCGTGGAGTGACTCGGGCGACATTTCACTCAACATCTAGACACTCCCGTGACTTATCCTCCGTCTTCCGTCTCGACCTCGGCAATGACGACAGTCGTATACTCTGCGACGTTTTGTCGGGTCGGATGTCTGTCTGAATACAGTGCCATGGCCGGGTCTCTTGTTTGTAACATTCGATCTAGACCCCCACCATTGCCAATCGTCCATCGAGGCTATGCCCCTCAACGTTAAACGGCGCGCCATTATTGAAAAGGCCGCGAGGAACTTCTCTACAGCTACATCCTCATCCTTCACGAGACAACCGCATCCTCTGCGTACGTTCAACACGACCTATACTCCTCGCTACATCCTACCCGTCTATCCCGCGATAAGAAGAGGCTTCGCCACAACTACGACCATGGCCTCAGCAACCACCTTCTTCGACTTCAAGCCCGTGGACAAGAAAGGCTCCGCCTATTCTCTCGAGCAGCTCAAGGGCAAGGTCGTTCTCGTCGTCAACACCGCTTCAAAGTGCGGCTTCACGCCTCAGTTCGACGGTCTGGAGAAGCTCTACAAAGAAGTCAAGGCGGAACATCCTAGTAAGTGCATTTGGAGCAACCCGTCGATGGCACCGGAATCACCTGTACCTCGAATTGCCTTGAAAGAATCAACAAGCTGACGCACCTTCAGATGACTTTGAAATCATCGGCTTCCCATGCAACCAATTTGGCGGACAAGATCCCGGATCCAACGACGAGATTCAAGAGTTCTGCAAAGTCAACTACGGCGTTTCCTTTCCAGTCCTCGGGAAAATCGATGTGAACGGCGACAAGGCAGATCCTGTATACGAGTGGATGAAGAACGAGAAGCCAGGACTCCTGGGGCTCCAGCGCATAAAGTGGAATTTTGAGAAGTTCTTGATCGGACGCGACGGAAAGGTGATCAACCGATGGGCGAGCACAACCAGGCCAGAGAGTTTGAAGAAGGAAATTGAGGCCGCCTTGGCCAAGGCACCTGCTGCGAAAGTTTAGGACGAGAGTGTGTCTAGTAAGAATTGATGTGCAACGAAACTAGCAAGCAAGATATTCAGGCGTTGGAAATCCTGGAAATTGAATCCTATCTCATGATGCGCCTGGACATTTCGTTGGATGTGCGGCCTCTATACGTGCCATTTTGTTTGTGTCCTGACGTGAGATGGTCTCCCGGACAGAAAGTTCGCGAAGTGATTGTAGCAATGAGGTTGATGTGAAGGGTCGAAATTAGAGTTGGAGGGTTCTGGGTTCCTGGAAGATTCGAAGGCCGTGTGCTGTACGTGGTATAAATCAACCTCGAGGGTTGAATCATTGCTCTCAGGCTGAGCCTTGCCTAGGTACTAGTGACCAGTCTCATACAACCGTCTCACCAAAAGGTCTTCATCACGATTACATACTCCTACAAATACCAAACATGGCAGTCACAAACTCTTCTCCTGTCTCCAACCCTCCAGAACTCTCAGCAAAAATACCGAAACTACTTCCCAGGCGACGCAAAGAGAACCCTCCCTCAGAACCCGGCCCCGACACGCCCGTGTTACCTCCCCCACCATCCCTCGAATCCGTAACCTTCGCAGTCCCCACCCGCCGAATCCTCTCAAAGAGAGATCATGATCTCTTCCTGGCCTCTCCAACCTACCAAACTCTCCTCGGCTTCGTCTTCGGTCTATCCGACTCGATACACGGCAAAGCCATCTCGTCGATCTCCAGAAACAGCTTGACCTCAACCACCAATGCCATCCTATCTATACTCGACGAAGCGGAAGCGCTGGTCGCATCAAATCCACCTCTAGATACTGGCTCACGCTTTGGCAACCCAGCTTTCCGCTCCTTCTTCGACGCCATCACGAAATGCCTCCCAGAATGGCACAAACAGCTATCTCTACCCCAAGAGGCGATAGCAGAAGTCAGCACATACCTTCAACACAGTTTCGGCAGCGCATCGAGGATAGACTACGGCAGCGGCCACGAATTGAATTTCCTCCTTTGGCTTCTCTGCCTAAACCGCCTCGATCTCCTCCCTCCCTCGACCTTCCCCTCCCTCACCCTAATCGTCTTCCCACGCTACCTTAAACTCATGCGCACGGTGCAAATAACATACTACCTCGAACCCGCCGGTTCGCACGGCGTCTGGGGCTTGGATGATTACCAATTCCTCCCTTTCCTATTCGGCTCCGCCCAACTCGTGCACCACCCCTTCGTCACACCGAAGAGCATCCACAACGCCGCCACGCTGGACGAGTTCAGCCACGATTTCCTGTACCTGGATCAAGTCGCCTTCGTCAACTCGGTCAAGAATGTCGAGGGGCTGAGGTGGCACAGTCCCATGCTCGACGACATCTCCGCGGCGAAGAGTTGGGAAAAGATTGAGAGCGGCATGCGGAAAATGTTTGTCAAGGAGGTTCTGGGGAAGTTGCCCGTGATGCAGCATTTCCTGTTTGGTGGGTTGGTGCCGGCGGATGGGGATATGAGTGTGGATACTGAGGGCGAGGGACATGCGGAGGGACATGAGGGACATGATCATCAGGAGGGCGTCAGCTCTTGGGGCGATTGTTGTGGGATCGCTGTGCCGAGTAGTGTTGGTGCGGCACAGGAGATGAAGAAGAGGATGGGTGGGGAGGGGCTTAGGAGGTTACCTTTTGATTGACACAGCTGGATGGACCTGAGTTTTACACTGCTAGACTAATGTGTGTCTCAACGTGTCATGACTACAATCGATCAATTACATGCGCTACTCCCACTCGTACTTCTGAAGCTTCATATCCTCCCACTCCCCAAAACAGTAGAAAATATTATCTCCTAAACATCCCCCTCCTATCCCCCCTCCCACCTCCTCCACCACACCAACCACGAATTCATCACAAAAAAAAAAGTATATTCAGGAGCTCAATTGATTGATTGATTGATAGTGATTTACGTCTAGCGAAGGATAGAGGCTACCCCCCTGAGCCTCCCGAAGGGCATGGAGACGTACTAAGTACAGGAATATATAGGATTCGTCCTCCTCCCTCTCCTTATATATAGCCTATAAAAGCATTTTAAGCATAAGCGGGTGTACCCTAAGGTACGAATTAACCGGTCCCGTCCCCGCCGTGTAGGACTAGAGCATGCCGGCTAGAGTTATACTCCTTCCGTAGATAGTAGCTGCCCCCGTTCTCCCTATACGTAGTACTCCGACCGTCCCTTCCTTATCCTTATCCTATTCCTCTCGGGAAGAAAGGCACCCCCTTATCGCCTACTATCCGTATCCTCCGCACCTCCCAATATTATTACTTGCCGGTGGGTATTATAAGGTGTCCTCAGTAGAGGGAAATCGTAGGTCGTAAGGCAGTCTACCCGTACGAGAAGAGAGGATAAGGATAGTTGAGGTAGGTTAATATAGATTATGTCTACGTAGGGGATATTGAGGCGGTTCGATACGTTCCTACTCTAGCTCTCTCAAACTCAGATGAGATGAGAGGTTCCCAGGTGACACCGGCGTGGAGGCGTAGGATCCGACTTCGTCACCCTATTCAGGAGCTCAAGGATGGACGAACCGCTGAGAATCAATCTTTACCATCGCTTCCTTGACAAACCGGATTTCAGCGCGGATGTGTCAGTAGGGAAGAGGTGGGGAGGTGGAGTGGTGGAGAGGTGGAGACACGAGATGACATTGTTGCCGGTGTTGGTGTTGTTCCGGCAGTTTGGTGCGAAGTTGTCTGTGAGATGTGGGTGAAATTTGATTTGTGGGTATTCCGAGTACCTAGTTGTAGAGAAGGTCGCGGACTGGAGTGGATAGGCAGGAATGTTAAGAGCTGAATCTCTTATTGAAAGACCGCTATCCAAACGCGTATCCCCAGGCAACTTCTGATTCATGAAATTGCTGGACCGATGACTAGAAGAACAAGGGACGTGATTACACGAAGCCTCGCAAACAGGCTTGGTCGTTCACTCTCTGAGGTGCATCTTGGGTTGGCAGACACGCTCGATGAGTCCACTGCTTTAGCAAAGTCTCACCCGGATTGCCATCTGCGAGTGAGGACTAGGTGCAAGGCGTCAGTGACTACTACAAGCACGAAAGATTCCATTTCATTCATTACTGTACTGGACCACTCCAGTAGTTTATGTACGCCAACTGTGGCCGTCCACACACACACGCTCTCTCTCTTCAGGCACACGTGTACAACCAGTCAACAGTGCTCGCAGGATACAAGCTTGACAATCAACGTCTTGTCCAGCTCTCAGACAACTTGCCCGCTTCTAAGACGTATGCCGTACTCACTGAGTGGTTCAATCGGGCTTTCATCTCTGCCCGCTGAACAAATGTTCAACAACTAGGAGGAGACGCATTTGTACAGCCACGGATGACTATCAGGGAACGGTGAACTCGGCATTCTCCAACTATTAGTCGGTCGATGAAATGATTTCGCCATAAACGACGAGCTTGTAGCTAGTACTCGGTTGCAAGCCTGCGCCTCCAAGGACTTGACCAGATGCACCAAACCAGCCTACGCCTTTTCAGCCGATGCGCTCACAAGTTTCCGCGAACTTTCCTCCTAGTGTCGTGTGATTGTTGTGAATTGTTGCACTCGGAATTTGAAGACGAAGGTAGGTCGTAGGTTTGGGTGTGATGTCGATACTGGCGATCTGTTGAAATCTGGACGAGTATAGTGCTGCAAACTGTGACCCTGACTTAGCATTAAGCCGACTAGAGTTGTCCTAGATTGTTACTCAAGATGGCGCGGGTAGCGATGTGGAGAGATGGCTATTGAGGAGTTGGGTCGTGGTGCTACATGTACAATTCAATCGGGCGCACAAATCTCTGTCATTGAAAGCGAACACTTCTCATCGATATCATTCTTGTGTTAAGTTTCTGGCGATTCAGGATACCAGCGTTGGCAGGACTTTGACGGTGTCTATCGTGGTGGGCAGGATTGCTTGCGAAGTGCTGTGACGGACGCGAACACAGTGAAATTGATCGTCAACAGGCAGCTGTGGTTTATCACCATGTCGCAAAGCATCCAAGAAAGTTCACGAAGGACTTCCACTTCGCTCTCAGGAGCCGTACGCGTAGCGGTATCACAACTTGGTGGAGAGGATAGCACACTGCTAGAGGAAGAAAGGAACCCAGGAGCCTCTTCTTCAACCACCCGTCCGCAGACGAGCGCATCAATGAAAAGTGTTTGTGACAGAGCCAAAAGACAGCGTCGAAGAGCAAAAATTCCGCCAGCGTCGTCGGCGAACCGAAGACGTGCCCCCAATACACCGCTCTGTGCAATGCAGGTATCGGAAGCAGAGCCCCTCATTCATGAGCGAAGGAACTCCCAACAAGGTAAGTATGAAGAGAAGAAAAGAAGAGAGGAAAAGGCGCGAGGGAGCGGCCTGATTATATACAGCTTGTGACGCTCGGATCAAGTGCGGGATGAGCTTGAGCCAGCAGCTAGCATACTCGATAGACGCTACTGATTAGCTGTGATTGGGGTCGAAGTAACAGGGGCTTATGATTGGTTGGATTGGTCCTGTGGCAGGTGTTGGTGGCGGGCAACCGGAAGTGACCCCCGTGCTCAGGTGGAGACTGTAGCCTCAGGCAGAAAGCAGAGGGCTATTGTATCATTGGCATGTGCAACCATATTCCGACGTGATAGCCTGAGGCATCCACTTTCGTATTGTGCGTGTTAAGAATGATATCTCAACACTTAATAATATAGTAATAGTATGTCTAATCTTAGTTATTCGGCTAAGTAGGTCTCGACTAACTTAGAGAATATCTATTAAATTTAAGCGCTTTCCTATTAGTCTGGTAGTATATACTACGATAATCTAATATTATTAGTTAGTAACTAGATAGTAAAGATAAATTATAGTAAGTCTATATCTTAAAGAAAAGAAATATCTATTAAAATAAGTAAGATATTAAAGATTCATTAAAAAAAATTATTTAGAGTTAGTAGAAGCTTAAATAACTTTCTCTATATATTATAGATACGTGGAAACATATAGTTATAAATTTTAAATTAATATTATATAGAGATATAGAGGTCTTAGCCTCGAAGCTCTAGCCTCTAGTTAAAGGCTACTAAAACCGTAATACTATATATCTCTATTAGTTTTTAATATTTCTTATTTCTTTCTTCTTTATTCTAATTATATAGTATAGCCTAGCCTACTAAGAGATTTTTGGGTAATTACCTTATTATATTATATATAGTATGTACGGGTTGGAGTATTGTATAACGGACCCCTACTAGCGCGCTTTAAAGATTAGATATACTATATAGTAATAATCGAAATCTTGATAGCCACGGCTTGGACGCTCGGACCACAAGAGAAAATGACATAGAAAGAAGGGGGGCTGGGAGCTTGGACCATAGAAGTGAATGAGGCATTTATTTCATTGGTTGGTGGAGCCAGGGGGGTGCTGGAGCCTGGAAGTCTTTTTTGTGGGCTGTGGCTGTGCCGCTGTGCCGCTGTGCCGTACCGCGGTTGGTTCACAACTTCACGGGCAGTGAAACAGGGATCTTTTTGAACGCGCGAAAAGAGAACATTGGATGGTTGGAATGCAGATCGACGTGGTGCTTGGCTTTGTGTGTTTCGTCTCGGAAGTGGTGAAGCCAGCGTGAGTCTGGCGGTTTTCGCTGGGAAACAACGACTGTGGGCACAAAAACGTCAAGAGACGAGGACGAGACTGGCTGACTGTTGAACCACTTCATTCTCGTGCCTGTTGACGAAAACCGCCGAGCAAGGATCCCGATGCTGAGTTTTCTCGAGTCTGGATTGGTTTACGGTAATTTTGCAAACATTATTGAAATGGGATATATCTGCCTCGCTTTCGAAGATGCCACCGACAACCAAGACGGCACGAAGAATCGCAGGCGAGTATTTACGCGTTCTGAACGTTCAGAAGACCAAAGCCTCCAGGATGCATATATATCGTGCTTCGGCGCGTCTGGTCATGGCAACGTTCCGTATCATCTAAAATACGTTGGATGGCCGAATGCAGATCACATTGTAATGCTCGTCTAATCTGAGCCTGTTGAGGGCTCGAGCTTTGAAGGGAAGACTCGAACGAGGTTCACATACATATATAGTAGTCTCTGATTCCCCTCGGCTTGCATTGCAATCGATTGGTGGATAAAGTAAAACATGGGTGCCAGCACGCTCTCGGTACAGAAGCAATCAATGGGCATACAGTCTTCGGTAGAACGCAGATACGAAAATCGAACGATACTACCGTATCACAATATCACAGACCAGTTGGCTGTGGAGTAAGTAGAGTATAGATTCGCACAGTCCCTACAACTTACCATATATAGCATAAAGCCGTAGCTTCAATACATATAGTTACAACTATGCCCGATTAAGCGATAAAGCCGCCGTAGTTATACCGAGTATACGGAGGTAGGTAATTATTTATTTATTAATACTAAATTATTATTATTTCTATTTTTTTACCTCTAGTAAGTATACTACCTAAATTATATAAGAAACGTACTATACTTAAGTTAATTAAAAGCCGTAAGTAGAATCCGTCTCCGATAAATAGTACCTCCTAAATTTTATTAGTTTATAAACGTTATAATGCCTCTATAAAAACGAGCCCTATATATAGCTATTAATAAAGCTATTAACCGTACGAAGCTTAAGGAAGAGGAGGATACGGATTATATACTAAATTAGATACGCCGTTAAAAGTAGCTTATAAAACTACTCTATAATATAGATAAAACTTATAAAATTAAGTATATTTTAGATAATCCTAATAATATTATATTCTAATATAGTCGTATATTTAAAGTAGCTTCCGAGATTACCTAGTCTACCGTTAAATATAACCGTTACTAGCTATATATAACTAATATATAGACTACTAAAGGTTACTAAGATAGTAAAAGAAAGAGTAATAGTAAGAGTAAGATTAAGAGGACTAAAAATAGGCTTATAACTTATAAAAAAGTACGATATATATATACGTATTACTACTATAGCTATAAGTCTATATCTAAGGTAAAGAGAGATTTAGTAGCTTTAAACTATCCTTATTATAACGCGGTAATATAAATAGTTTATAAGACTATAGCTACTAAAGGCGAGCCTATAATATATTAGTATCGCTTCTATAGAAGAAACTTTAACCCTTATAATTACTTACTAATTAAGCTTAATAATCGCCTACTAAACCTCGCTATACGTAATACTATACTCTTATATATCTTAACTATTAGTAACTATACTAAAGCGAGGCTTACCTAGGGTAAGCTAATAAGTAAGAGAGCTTTAAGTAATACTAGATACTTAAAAACTATATTATAGTTTAATATAGCTAATATAGTTTTATTCTTAAAACTCTTACTAAATAGTAAGTTTATAGATACTAGAGAGACGTAGTAAGAGTAGATTAAAGCCGCTAATATATAGGTTTATAAGTATTAAGGTACTAATAGTAAAGGCGAATATATAGATTATAGTAATAGAATTACCTCCTACGTATTTATCTTTATAAATCGTAAGAATCTATAGGCTTTAAGTAAGTATAGCTTTATCTTTCTTATAGATAATATTTATAAGAGTAATATAGCCGGCTAGTTCCTCTTTACTCTCCTTATACGTAATACTAATAATAAGTAGATAACTAGTAGTTACTAGCTTTTAAAAACGAAGTATAGAAAGCCGTATAAGGTAGCCTTAAGGTAGTTACGAAGATAGGTTAAAGAGAGAGGATATAAGTAGAAGCTAGAGGTTATAGTTACTAACGATAGTATAGCGGAGGCTCTTGCTATTAGGTATTTTACGATAAGAGAGGGACTTAAAATCGAGTATCTACTATATTAGTAGTATTTTAGAGAGATAATTAGAAAGAACTAGCTAAAAACCGTCTTTAAGAAGGTAAATATAATTATTTATCGTACCCTTAACTAAGTAAATATAGGGTCCCTAAGGGGTCGGGTCGGGTTAGATTTTAGGGGTACCCCCCTAACCCGCCGCGGGGGGGGTAGAAATAGGGGGGGGGCGGGTTTTCGGGTCGGGGGGAGCTTTTACTCCCGACCCGCCAATCGGGGGGAAGTCGGGTTTTTTAAGTTATATATTTTAATACTTAACCTAGGTATTATTAAGATCTAAATAGCTAGAATTATAGAGAAATACCTATTCTATAAGTCTATAAGGTTATATAATATAAAATACCTATAGGTCGTCCGTAATTAATAAAACCGTACGAAAAGTCACGTTTTTAGCTAAGAACCCGACCCTATTAATCGGGGCGGGTTCTATCGGGGAGAGTTAGGGCGGGGGTCCTAGGGACCTATACCCGACCCGAATACCTCCTAACCCCCTGCCCCTAGGGGTCGGGGATCCCCGACCCCTTAGGGACCCTAAGTAAATATAGGGTCCCTAAGGGGTCGGAGGATCCCCCGACCCCTTAGGGGTAGAGAGGGTTAGGGGGGGGATTTAGGTCGGGTATAGGGGTCCCTAGGACCCCCCGCCCCGACCCTAAACCTACTAGAATCTAACCTAATTAATCGGGGCGGGTTCTTAGCTAAAAAACGTAACTTTTTTATATAGTTTTATTAATTACGGACGACCTATAGGTATTTTATATTATATAACCTTATAGACTTATAGAATAGATATTTCTCTATAATTCTAGCTATTTAGATCTTAATAATACCTAGGTTAAGTATTAAAATATATAACTTAAAAAACCTAACTTCTCCCTAATTAGCGGGTCGGGAGTAAAAGCTCCCCCCGACCTAAAAACCCGCCCCCCCCCTATTTCTACCCCCTCTACGACGGGTTAGAGGGGTACCTCTAAAACCCGACCCGACCTAACCCCTTAGGGACCCTAAGTAAATATACTTAAATAAGTATAGGAGTAGTTAAGAGAGGGTTATAAGTATATACTATAGAGTAATACTACTAAACTTTAGATATATTCTATATTTTAGTATTATAATTAAGTATTTTTCGCTATATATACGTACCTTAGCCTTATACTAGGTTACTATTTTTTAAATCTTAGTCTTATTATACCCGGATATAGCTATTACTACCTAAAATTACCCTATATTTATAGAGTAAAGTAAAGATTTTTTGTATTACTATCGTATAATTTCGCGTTATATTCGTAATATAGCGTAAAAACTTTATAGCGTAGTCTCTCTATTACCCCTATTACTACTTTTTCCTATAATCTAACTATATTTATATAGAAATCCTATATACGTAACTACCTATATTTAGATATCTAGTAATAGGTAACCTTTTATTTTAAAAGATACCCTCTACTTATATAGATCTTAACTACTTTACCTCTTAAGGGCTTCTATTTGGAGCTTAAGGCAAACGGCTTTAAAGGATAAATAAAAAAGGACTTTTTACTTACTAGTATCGTTTAATAAGCCCTCTTAATTAGTAATCTCTAGTACTAGAAAGCTTATAACTTTACTATTAAAGAATATAGTCTTAAAGTTAACTTCCTTATTAAATAGAACCCTATCTTTAAGCTCCTCCCTACGTTCCTATAGAAAGAGGTATTTTAGTAATACTAGAAGGCTTAAAAGAATAAAGATAAGGGTAA
Organism: Venturia effusa; assembly: GCA_007735645.1. Lineage (NCBI taxonomy): Eukaryota > Fungi > Ascomycota > Dothideomycetes > Venturiales > Venturiaceae > Venturia > Venturia effusa. The sequence goes on from CP042198.1 coordinate 911,917, forward strand.
AATACTACGGCTAGATTACGATACCTTAAATATAACTTACTATTATAAGTAGTTCCTTAAGTATTAGCTACCTTATAAGAATCTTTAGTAGCTTTATATATTTAACTACCTTCTCTTTAATAATATAGAGCTTTATATAATAATAACTTATCTCTACTATAGCTATAGTAGCTATTATATATTAAGTTAGCTTAATCTACTCGATAAGAATAAGAATTTACGAGATATTACTCTCTTTACCTATACCTCTACCTTCCGGGCGTAATAGTAGTAAATATATAAGTAGTATAAACTCCTTAAGAATCGCTTTTATAAGGTTAAAGAAGCTAGTAAATAATAATAATCTACTATTAGCTAGAGGCTTCTTTTATATTATATAAACGCCCTTATCGAGGCTATAAAGCCGTTTATAGAGACGTCTATTGATAAATTTATTTATCGAGTACGCTATACTTATAAGTACTGCTTTTTAAATAATCTTTAGTATCCTCTATTACCTTAAGCCGTAGTCGATATAATATCTATATCTTTAGTAACTTTAAGAGACTATCTATCTATTTAAAACCTAGCTAATTATAGTAGCGTAGTACCCGGTATAGTAGATCTTATTAATATAAGCTATATAATACTATACCCTCGGCCGTTACCTAATTTTAATACTACTAAGATTATTAAATCTACGGTATATAATAAAGATAAGGCTTCTCTTTACTACTATATTACTTAGTTTAACTCTAACTTTTATAGCTTTTGTATATTAACCTCGAGCGATAAAAGCTTTATTCGTAGTAATATTACGATAGAAGAAATACCTTAAGCCCCTATATATAAGGACTAGCTTAACCGTACTATAAGGAACGCCTATATATAGTATATATTACGCTATATATAGGTATAGGAGATACTTATAATTCCCTACTAGGGAAATTATCCCTCTTTAGCTATTAGTCTTACTATAATACTATCTTTTACTATATTTACCTTTTACCTATTATTATAATTCTAATAGCTCTTAACTCGGTATAGATCTAGTAAAAGATAACTTCTAATCTAAAACTATCGAGATCTACGCGTAGTACTAGCTAGATACCCGTATCGAACTCGAAGGCTCTAGATACGTAAGGCGGGAGCAATATACCTATAGAAGAGGAGGATAATCTAGACGCCTTCGAGTAGGCTATAGACGCCGCGCTAGATAAAGTAAGGCGTACCGTAGCCCTTAGGGGGAAATAGGTCGAACTAGTAAGGCTAATAGCTTAGATAGAAGACCTTAATAATACGCTAAGTTCCCCTATAGCGCGAGACGCGAGCGCTACGCCTACGCTAACCGATATCCGACCTAGTAAAGAGCTATAACCTAAGAAGTTATAATTATACGAAGGGAAAAGTATACGCTCTTATCGTAAGTAGATACGTAGTACGGAGAATACGTTCCGCCTTACGCCTAATACTTTCCGAAGCGAGATCTCTAAAATTATATACGTACTCTAGTTTATAAAGAGTACCCCCTATACCTCCTAGATAGAGAAGGAGTCTACCCTAGAAGAGGACTAAGTTACTTAGAAGTACTTTAAGACTTTCCTACTTAACTTAATCGAGGACCCGGAGAATCGCTAGCTAGACGTAATATAGCTATATATAGATAGTAAGTAAGGCGTAGAGTAGTCTATAGTATTTTTTAACTCCTACTTAATAAGTCTTAAGTCCTAGATCGAAGAGCCCTATACTACGATCTAGCTACGAAACTACCTCTAGTATAAGCTACGCCCTAATATAAGGTTAATACTTTCTAACTATTAAGATATCCCTAAAACTCGAGACGTAATCGTAACGCTAGCTATACGCTTAGAGATAAATAAGCGCCGAGTAATAAACTCTCGTATCTTAGAGAGGGATCCTAAGCGTAGAAATACCTAGAGTAACCGTATATCTATAAGTAAGGGGTAATATTAAGTATCGTAAGAGGGTAGTAGGCTCTCCGATACTAACGCTACCCCTATATAGCCTAGGAAAGAGAAGGATCTCTCCTCTATCTAATACTATAACTATAGAGAATACGGTTACTACGCTAATAAGTACCCTAAGCCCTAAAAGCTAAAGAAGGTTATAGAGGTTATAGCTAATTAATACTACGACCTAACGGGAAACGAGTTAGCGTTGTCCTAGCTACGTAGACGACGCGTACTAAAGTCGTAGAGTTATCTACCTACGAGGCTTCTAGAAAAGACTAGAAAGAGTCCGGGGCCTTATTAAGTATACGTAGCGAGAACCTAATACGTACGGGTATCGTACCCTCCTCGCGTACCTAAGGTACTATAGTAAAAAAGTTAGTTACTATCCTTTCTACCCTAAGAGGGGACTAATCCGACTACGATATTACCGCTACGCTAGACTTAAGCGCCGAGGTTAACGTTATTAGTCCCCTTCTAGCCCTAGAAATAGATCTAATCTCTATAGATATCCTAGCGCCTTCTATAAGTTAGGGAGCTAGTAATAGTACGAGTTACTAAGGAGCCTATAAAGGCGTATAGAAGGCTACTAACTCCTTAGGAGTTATAAGGTAAGTAGAAGTAGAATTTTACGCCCTAGATAGGAAGGATTCTAACTACCTCTTAGGGATACCGGCTTTATTAGACGCGAGGGTTAAGCTCGACCTAGAAGCGAGGCGGTAGTATTTTAAGAGCGCCGATACTTAAGTCCGCCTTATCTTAGCGGAAGAACTAGTAAGTAAGGACCCTATAAATATTTTTAAGCTAAGAAGTAAGGATATTACCCCTATTCTAAGCGTAGACGAATTCGAGTAGGATACTCTACCTATCTAACTACCTTCTAAGTTCTAGGACTTCAATTCTATCTTCGACGACCGTAAGGCTATAAGTATACTAGCCGTAGAGGGTATAGAGTATACTATCGAAACTACGATAGACCCGCCGTTTAGAAAGATATATAACCTCTTAGTAAAGGAGCTAGGGATCCTTAGGTAATATATTAATAACGCGAGTACGAGTAGCTAGATCTACCTATTAACTAGCCTAGCGGGAGTAGGTATCCTATTTATCCCTAAGAAGGGAGGCGAGCTATACTTATACGTCGACTACCGTAGGCTAAATAAGGTAACTATTAAGAACTAGTACGCGCTCTCTCTTATCTCCGAACTCCTAGACCGCCTATAGGGCGCTAAGTACTATATAAAGTTAGATATAAAGAATATATATTATCGTATCCGTATCCGGCTAGGCGACGAGTAGAAGACGGCGTTCCGTACCCGCTACGGGTACTACGAATACTTAGTTATACCTTTTAGACTTACTAATATACCTACTACTTTCTAGGCCTATATTAATAAAGCCCTAAGTAGACTAGTAGATTCTATATATATAGTATACCTTAATAATATACTTATCTACTCCGCTAGCCGTACTACCTATATACGGTATATACGTAAAGTCCTAGGTCGCCTTAAGTAGTTCGGCTTATACGTTAATCTAAAGAAGTATAAGTTCTTCTCCTAAGAAGTAGAGTTCCTAGGTTATATTATCGATACGTAGGGTATACGTATAGACCCTAAGCGTATCTTAAGTATTATAGAATAGTCTAAACCTAAGACTTATACTAAGATATAGACCTTCCTAGGATTCTATAACTTCTACCGTAGGTTTATCGTAAGGTACTCGCGTATTATAGTACCGCTTATAGTACTATTTAAAGAATCTAAAAATAGGAAGTAGACTAGTCCCTTCCTTTAGCCTACTAACGCGAAGGATACTTTTCTTACGCTAAAGAAAGCGTTTACGTAAGCGCCCCTCCTACGCTATTTTAATCCTAAACTAAGGATTAGAGTAGAGACTAACGCCTCTAGCGTAGTAGTAGTAGCTATTCTAATCTAAGTATAGAATAGTAGCTAATAGTACCCTATCGCTTTCTAGTCGCGTAAACTTCTTCCTATAGAGTAGAACTATAAAATATACGAGTAGGAACTACTCGCTATTATCGTAGCCTTTTTATACTAGTAGTATTACCTCGAAGGAAGCTACTACCCTATTAAGATTCTTATAGACTATAATAACCTCGTAGGCTTCGTAGAGTTATAGTAGCTAAATAGCCGGTAAGCCTACTAGACTATACTACTTTTAGTATATAATTTTATTATTATATATAGAGTAGGACCTAAGAATCCGGTAGATACCCCCTTAAGGCGGCTAGACTACAGTTCGTATACGCTAAATACGAATACCCTACTCCCTATATTATATTAGAAGTTAGGGTTACTACCTAGGATAGTAGTTATCTAGAGTCTTTCTATTTAGAAGGAGTATAGAGTAGACGTACGGATTAATAGGGAAGCTAATAGCTCGTAACTACGTAGTAACGAAGGCGGACGGGCTAAAGATACCTATAAGTAGGTATAGAGTATCTACCCGGTCTAGGCTAAAGAGACCGCGCCTATAACCCCTAGGTCTCTCGCTAGAGACCTTCTAAAAGACGAATATATCTATTTAGATCTAGAATCTAGGCTAGAGGAATTCTAGTCGATTTAAAGCGCGGACCCTATCGTACGTAGTATCTACGTAAGGCTAACCGATAAGCCGATCGGGCTATACTAATAGATACGTACGTCTATAGGTACCTTATACTTTAGAGAAAAGATATACGTACCCTAAGACGCCGCGGTAAAGTAGGAGCTACTAAGACGCTACTATAATAATACCTTCGCTAGGTATTTTAGAGTAGTACGAATATATAATCTACTCGCGCGGAAGTACTTTTAGACGTATATATCTTACGACGTAGATAAGTACGTTAAGACTTACGAAGTCTACTAAAAGATAAAGGTTAAACAGTATACTCTATTTAGAGACCTATAGTCCCTACTATAGCCTAAGGGGCTATAGTAGGAGTTAACTATAGACTTTATAAGTAGAATACCCCCTAGTAAGGTTAGAGGTAGGGCTTATAATACGCTCTTAGTAATACTCGACCGCTATACGAAGATAGCTCTATATATTATAGTTACTAAGAAACTCTTAGCTTTAGACCTAGCTAATATTCTTATAGAAAGAGTAGTTACTAGGTTTAGGGCCCCTAGGGGTATTATATTAGATCGAGACTCTAGATTTACTAGAGTCTTTTAGTCCGAACTCTACTACTATACGAAGATTAAGCGACGATTAAGTACAGCGTTCTACCCTTAGATAGATAGCTAGATAGAGAGATAGAACTAGATAGTTTAGGAATATCTAAGGGCCTTCTACTCGGAAAATTAGAGTACGTAGGCTACGCTACTCCTAGTTACGGAGTTTATATATAATAATAGTAAGTATACTACTATAGGTATCTCTCTATTCTTTACGCTATATAGCTACTATCTAGAGATTTACTTTAAAGCCGGTAATAAGTAGGGGAATAAAGTACTAGCGGTAAAAGAGCGTATCTAGTCCTTATACTTATTACGCGCTAAGCTAGTAGCTCGCTAGTAGAGAGCGAGCGAGTTATAAGTAAAGAGCTATAATAAGAAGTATATCCCTATAAAATTTAATAAGGGAGATTTAGTCCTCGTATCTACGAGGAATCTCCGTATAAAGACCCTAAGTAAGAAGCTAGCGCAACGTATAATAGGCCCCTTTTAAATCCTAAAGCTAATTAGGTCCTAGGCCTATAAGGTATAGCTACCTAATAATTATAGAATATATCTAGTCTTTAGTATCTCCCTCCTAGAAAGATACTACCTACGAGAAGGTAGTAAGTAGGAGATCCTACTACCCCTAGAAATTATTAACGGGGAAGAAGAGTAGGAAATTAAGGAGATTCTAGACGCGCGACGTAAAGATAAAGTATAGTAATATCTAGTAAAGTAGGTTAGTTACCTATAGGAATTCAACTAGTAGATCCTATAGAAAAATATAGATAACTCCTAAGAGATAGTTTAAGCTTATAAGTATAGTACTAAGGGCTATCTAACTTTAGCGCGAGGAGTACGTAAGCCTAAGATAGAAAGCCTTAGAGGCGTAACGGGCGAGAATATAGTAATAATAACCTTAGGCTAGGTAACTTTAAGAAGATTATAGAGAGGAAAATAAATAAGGAGAATTCTTTTTATTAATCCGCCGAAGCGGTATATATAGTAAGTAGCTAAAAGAGGGCGGCGAGGCGTAGTAAGGTAGTACTAGCTAATAAAGCCTAGGATTTTAAAAAATCCCTAAAGCGCCTAAGACGCTATACGCTACGCTTAAATATTAGGCTCGTAAGCGAGCCGTATACTATACTAAACCCTACTTCTCTATTTTCTTATCCTCCTCCTCCTCCTCTTCCTCCTCTACCTCCTTAGTAGGAGCTAGAGTATAGGTATTCGTATCGTTATCGTTAATACCGTCTATACTAGCTATAGGGTCCTCGTAGAAGAGGCGCTAGCTAAAAAGACTCTATAGCTAATTAGTTAAAATAAAATCTCTAGGGAATTCGGGATCGCGAGAAGGGAGCGGAGCGAGACTATTCTATACGCGATTAGTATAGGAAGCGTAGGCGGAAATATCTAATATACGAAAATTTATATTTAGCTTATAAGCTCTAACTAAGTATTAATTAAGGCGACGGCCTTATATAGAGTAAGTATAGTAGTAGAGTTTTTAGCCTCGCGGTCTTTAGTAGCTCCTTCTTTACCCTTTTACTCTTAGGCGGGGATATACTAAGTCGTAAGGCGGTCGAACTACTTATAGTAGCGCGCTAGCTAGTCCTTAAGGGGCTCTTCGTCTAAAATAAATTAGTAAGAAGATAAATATACGAGTAGTACGCGTATATATACTAGCGTAGATACGTTTAGTAGTCTCTAATAAGATATTAGCGTATTTATTTAACTTAGTTAGTATCTATAAAAAAAATATTAGTTAGTAATTCGATAAGTAGTAGACGCGTAGACTATAATATACCTCGATATACTTATAGCGTAAGGTAGTATAATAACTATACTTCTATAAAAGAGGCTTACGGTAAGTAAGAATATACTTAGGGTCGCAGGCGTAGCGTACGTAGTACGACTAGTAGAGTTACTCTAGATCTTCTATCTTTCTTTTTTTAAAAAAAAAGAAAGAAAGAAGAGATAGTAGGAGGCTACGAGGGTATAGTAAGGATATTACTTATTAAATTAAGGAAGTAGAAGGAGCTAATATAAAGATAAATCTAAAGAGGAAAATTTTACGATACGGATATTTATTTTATTTAGGGTATATACGCTCGGGCTACGAGAAGCCTAATACGCGTTTTACTAAGAATAGAGATTTTAGAAAATCTAGTATTTTAATTTTAGGATAGGAATTATAAAATTCTAGGATCTAGCAAAGCCGCTACGATATATATACGTACTATATAACGCGTTAGCCTAGATAGTCTATAAACGTAACTCTAAGATAGGCCCGCGTTCTTTTTAAAGCCCGTATACTATATTCGAGTTACTAGCGAGATACGTACGCGCGGCCTTATAAAAGTATATAGATTACTACGAACTCTACCCTAGAGATAGGATATATAAAGGGGGAGATAGTTATAAGGACTAGCTTAACCGTACTATAAGGAACGCCTATATATAGTATATATTACGCTATATATAGGTATAGGAGATACTTACAATTCCCTACTAGGGAAATTATCCCTCTTTAGCTATTAGTCTTACTATAATACTATCTTTTACTACATTTACCTTTTACCTATTATTATACTATATTTAGGGAGTCTCCCTCTAACTATAGCTTACCCACTATATTTTATCTTCTCTCGTTATATAAGGTACTATAGTTATTACTAGATTACGGACTCTTACTCTTTAAGGATATTATATATATTAAGGCTTTAATACGGTAAGTAGAGGAATAATACGGCTATAGCTATAGCTATAGTAATAAGGGTAGTCCCTTAAAAAAGCGAAGATTTTAAGGTATTTATATATAACTTTATCGTATATAGCTTACGGCTAAAACTAAGTCGATTAGTACTATAAAAGACTTTATATATTATTTAAATACGGCTAGCGTATAGCTAGTTAAACTTAATACTAAAAGCCTAGGTATCGCGAGATTTTATAGTAATATAGCTTTTTGTCGATATAATAACCGGCCCTTCTCGTTTCCGTAAGTCCGTCCGAGATTGCGCCCAGTTTGGGTGGCACCGTGGACGGACCATAGGTAGGGTGGAAAGCCCGCGCACGGCCCTAACTGTGCGAATTTACACGCCACTGTGGAGTGTGGACCAGCAAACGAAGCGTAAGCAAGGCAGCAATCCTGGCCGAATTCTTGACCAACACGCCTGTTGAAGCAGGGCTCACCGCGGTGCTTTACGCATCTACCAGCAAAGACAAGTCATTCCTGCGAAGGCTTCCCGATGGACCAAAAACAGATTCGCGATAGTGACCACTTCACACCGTCCGGCGTCTGCAGTTGCGAAGTCCACCTTTGTGTGCACACCCGCTCTCAAGAGCGGCGCATAGCAAGACTGAGCGGCGTTCCTCGCCCTCGTTCCCAGAATGGCTGATGAAGCGAGGACCACCGCCACATAGGTCTGACTTAACACCAACCTCCTCGCGTCCATCTTGCATTTTGTGGGACTCCAACTCCATCCTGCAAGTTTGCATCAACACGTAACAGCTGGGATTATGCTGTTGTTTGCTTGCTTGCGTCTTGGGGGCTATGGCCAATCCGTCGTCTGTTTGGCTGTGAACGACAGCTTTCTCGGGTACTCTGCGCGAGCACGAGTGTACCCAGAATCCTAGACCTACAGTGGCTGCAGAGACGAGAACAGCGTCTGCACCGTTCAGCATTGGTTTTCAAGATATTCATTGCAAGCTACAGTCTGAGATGGGCGGCTGCTTGAAGAATTGCTGTCTTCACCAACGAGGACGAGATCAAAGCCCTGGAGTGATACCTGTGCCTCACAAGAACGGGCACCCGCGTAGCCAATCTCGAAGCTCAATCTCGGCCGTGAGTCTCGCGTTTTTGGTGTTTTGTAGACCTGAATAAGCACGCTCTAATCGGTGAATTTAATCGTACAGCTATCCCGCTCAGTTTCCGGTGTCCGGCTCTCAATCTTTGAAGTATCTCCCAGACTGACACTTCGTATGCAATCCCTTTGCATTAATGACGTCCTGGCACCTTCGCCGCCGAACCCTACTGCCCCGGAACGGATTGATATTGTTCAATGTCCATGTTGGCAGCGGCGGTCATCACCTACCAACATGACGTTAAAAGCCCACTGCCGGAAACTGGTCCAATAAATTTGCCAACCATCTCGGAGGAACCCACGGTAATGTTCGCGTGTAACCACCATATCTACGCGTGGGAATGCGCCCACCCACTCAATGCGTCGTGGAGGGTCCTCCTCCTCGTACCATCCGCCAAGCGAGTTGACGCCTATCTCCCATCTATCCGTATAGTCGGACTGGAATTGGAGCCGCGGGAGGTGCGTCATGTAGCAATTGAATGTCGGGAAGATACGTCCTCTGCCTGGAAGGAAAATGCTGGATCTGATGGGGCGTATATGTATGTCGTGCCCGAACTGACCTACTGGCATGAGACCGATGGTGAAATAGCCTGTAATATCGTTCCAACTATCTTGGTCGTTTGCGATTGCAATGTCGATGATGATCTCTTCAGTTGCTGTGCGGACCTCAATCGGTGCGTCCTGTTGGACAGGGCAGGTACCATCTGGTGGTGGAGGGGGTTGGTGATGACCAGGTGGTGGTGGAGGGGGTTGGTGATGACCAGGTGTTTGGGGAGTCGGGACCGGGTTGCCGAGGGCTGGGAGCACAACGTAGAGAAGCCATAGGAGGCAGCAGACGCCGAGGGTATTCATGACTATGAAGAGGTAGTCAAGCGACTGACTGGGAAGTAGTGGAGACCGAAAGCTTGCCTTGCTGTATACACCATCAAGGCTGGGAGATGTTGAATACACATAAATAAGGAGCGTTTCTTCAGACTGATGTGCGAGGCTGATCTACTTTCCATGTATAGATAGAGTTTTAAAATGAGCTACCACAGTACTTGCTGAAAATCACCGAAGCTCATCTACTTCCCATGTATCGACCGGCATTTAAGGTGAGCTACCATGGCCCCAACGCAAATACGAAGGTAGATGTCTGCTGCAGATCGGTAGCAAGGTCATCAGCCTCACGGGCTCGAACCGCTCGTAGATTCCGTGGGAAGACCTCCCTCCAGCGAGAGATGTATGGCCAACATTCATTCGCCCTGGGCCCATAGCACTTACCTATCGTAGTTGTGCAGCACGTCAGAGTAACCGTAGTGTCGTTTTCCATCCAAAGGCCACACACAGATTTCGCTTGAAGGTGGACGAGAAAAACCGAGGTTCCTCCACTCGAATACAACGTACACGGTGAATTGCGCTCCATACCGTCCCCACATCAAATATCAAGTAGTTTTGCCGGACACCAAACATAGCAGTGGATAACCATCTTCAGAGTTGCAACTCAATGGTACAACGTATCAGGGGAAATAAAGGTTAATCCGGCCCCACCACATGCCCCCATGCAGCCATCCATGAAGCTCAATATCGGACGTAGATCTCACACCTTTGGTGTTTTGTACAGCTGAATAAGCACGTTGCAATTGATGAATCTACTCGGAGGCTAACCCGCTCAGTTTTTGGTGTATAACTCCCAATTTTGAAGTATCTACCACTTCGTATGCAATCCATTCGCATCAATGACGGCTTGGCATCTTGCAGGCGTTGTAGAGAGTAGATCCCATAGATATTCTGGTGTAATAGACTCCCAGGCTACCTGGACCATCCGCCTCAATCCCGGATACGTACCAGGTGTATGAGAGCAGCGGGGACCCAGTCTTGTCTTTGGACTTCACGTGGAACCTGTGGTCTTTGGGCGGAAAACCCGGCGACACTATTCCGGAGGCGCAAACCGTGGCTATCAAGCGAGGGAGGGTGAGAGCGCTGGGATGGAGGCTCCTGGCTGTCTATGCTGCCGGTCGTATTCCAGAGGGCCATCCATACACAGATGGACACGTTGGACCTTGTGAACCTTGATCCTGACCGGCTGTGCGCTTGCCAAGCCACTCTTCCGAGGCTCGAGGTCCAACCAGCCGCCCGTAAATTGCTTTTCACACCTTCGTCTACTGCCAATCCTTCTCTCCCTCTTCATCAACCTGCATTCACAGCCCGTAGGCGCGCTGCAAATGCCCCACTCGAGACAACTCATCAATCAGCCTTCCATTTCCCTGTTTTTCCTGTCATCTCTTGATCCCTAATATTAGGCTGGCCTTTCCCGCTCTCTGGTCCACTTGTGTTTCCCGTCGACACCCAACTTCCACCTTTCAGCCCAAAGCCCGACACTTCACTTCTGCACCGCACCACGCAACTTCTTTTGCAACCAATTGCTCCCTATCACACCCGAACTCTTCTATTGTTCGAATCTGATCAATTATCAGCCTGAACATCGTCAGCTACCCAGCTTCTGAGGATATCAACAACAAAAGCGCGCCCCCGCTTCAGGATGACGCAAATGGTACCAAGCCAGGACCAATTTGCTTTGAGGTACTTGCCCACAGGATTTTCTCTTGTCTTTGCTTTTGCTATCATCAAATTTCGTATGTCACTTGGGCTCCACTGGAATATCACTACCTCCCAAGGAAGAACTTCCGGAACCAGTCCAGAGTGAGGATCTAGCCAGGATGCAATCACGATGGATGCCAAGGTCAATGTAGCTGAACTGCCAAAGAGCGCTGCTCCCTGGTGCGATATACCCATCTGGAGGCCACGGACTGTTCTTTTGATGGCTACGCTTCTCGCGCGAGGCTTCAGGAGGTAATTTCATTTCCACTGGATCGTCCTTCACCACAGAAGAGAAGACAGTCTGCTCCGGTGTATTCAAGGATCGACGCAACCAGCGCACCGCCCCCGTGCCTCCTGGGCGTCCCAACAGCCGCAGCCACGCTTTGTCTAAAAAATTTGACATAGCCGCACTTCCAGTATCATTGCGATGTCTGGGACTCACATGTCGTATGCCTTCCTACACATCTGTACCTTACCATGAGGAGGACGCTGCCTTGTTCCCGTTTCTTGCTATTGTACGGCGTACCTGTCTGCTTGCCATTTTACGCTCTGGAACCTCAACAATGTTTCTGTTCGATCGCTTATTCCAGATGTGATCGGCGTTGCCTATGTTCCGTTGTTCTCCCGCCAGTGAGGAACTACCGTGCCAATGCATGGCTGGTGCCTCGCCAGAGGATCTGCTACAGATTTTGGACTCTCTCACCACAATCCTTGGAATGGACGGAACCACACACCCGGAGCCAAGGAGTTGATGAACTTAATTGAAATATGCATCGCTGCATTAAGGAATTGGAAGACACTTTGCTTCTCTACAGTACGTAGCCTCTGATGGCTGTCGCCCCATCCACTCCCACCGTCACGTCAAGAGAACGTCTTGAATGCTGACCATGAAGATGCATGTACTTTGCAGCATTGATAGGGCACAACTGAATCCTCTAAGATCAGGATTCGTCAAAAGTGGCACAATCTTCAATGATGTGGTCGCTTTTTCTTTTTAGCAGGACCATTCGGCTGTAGCTTCGAACCTCTGGAGAGAATGCGACATTTACGAGTTGATCATCTAGACCTATTCATGCCGCACTGGAGCCCTCTAACGCTGCGAATGGTGCTTTGTCCTTCTCCTGGAGTCTCTCAGCCATATGGAAACCCCCCGTCATGGACACAGGGACACGCAGGAGTTTGACTGTGTGTTCTAGCAACTCATCCGTCATTTCGTATTCTCACTCGATCATATTGTCACAATTCTAAGCATTTGCGAGGTTCGCCAACTAATACACACTCTTTCTAGCCAAGATCCTTCTCTTTACAATTACACTTCTCCTCTGTTTGCCGAACCCCTGGAAGTTGCCATGTGGAACGCTACTGTACCAAATCCTTTCGAAGCTGGCCAGCAGGACGAGTTCAAGGACGGTTTCCTTGCGTTTCCATCAGATTTCCAATCATATGACTCAGGATTTGCATCCGCATCAGGAAACTACCAGCAGTCTGAATCCAGTTTTGATTTCAAGAACTCCGAAGCTAGCTTTGATTTCAGTCACCCCAGCGGATCACTCTATGACCCATTTCCAACCTACGCGCAGACAAGTACATCGAATTCGGATCTTGCCATGCCTGTCGGTCGTCGGCCTGCCAGGAACATCCTCTCTCACCACTCATCATCAAACGCCGTGCCGTCAGTAGCTCAACGAAGGCAATCAGCCCAGTCAGTAGCAGCATCTTCAATAATGCGGCCATCCAGCACATACACCGATACCAGTTTCGCCCTTCACTCCGGAGCCATGTCACCCATTTCTGCTCCTGGAGGACATTTCTTTTCTTCTCAGGAGACTTACCCGTACGAAGCTGACGAATTTTTGGATTTCAATGCAGGGTATATGTCATCCAGCCGCCCCGAAGATTTGTCTTCTAACAGTCTGACCAGCCCGGAAATCTCTGTTGCTGGCTCACCTCCACCGGGTTCTGTCGAAGACAATTCCGGATCCTCTTCACACGATGATGTGCCTCCACGCAGCCACCCATTGTACAACGTAGTTCCGTCCGACGATGGCTATTACCACTGCCCATTTGCCGCCTCTGAGAATTGCGGCCACGAGCCCAAGCAACTAAAGTGCGAATATGAGTATGTCTTGCCTAGCAACGGTCACCGATTTCTCCGCTAACACGTCTCAGCAAACACATTGATTCACACTTGAAGCCATTCCGATGCAAGAGCAGCAAGTGCAACGACCTCCAATTTTCTTCCACGGCATGCCTTCTCCGCCACGAACGTGAGGCACATGACATGCACGGCCACGCAGAGTCCCTGTGCGAATACCCACCATGCAACCGCTCCCAACCCGGCCAAGGGTTCCGCCGCTCCTACAACTGCAAGGACCACATGACGCGCTGTCACGGATGGGTAGACACGGCCCCCAACCCAGACAAGAAGCGCCGCTCGACAACATCCAGCGGATCTGGCAAGAACGGCATCACCAAGAGCAAAGCTAAGATGCCCTCCAAAAAACAGCAGATCACTACTCTTAAGCAACAGTGGGCCGAGCACAAGGCGACGATGGAACAGCTTTGCAGGACGTTGGCTCCTGACGGACCACTTTTTAGCATGCAGATTACGCGGATCCAGCATGAGACTGAGCTGATTGCTCAGATCAGTGCTGAGATTTCGCGACTCTCAAGCAAAGGCATGGCAGGTTGAATGTACGTGCCAGCTTCAACTCTCTTCTACTTCCGCTCAACTGACAATTACCAGGCCTATCTGCAGGAGCAACAAGCCCGGTCGCTCTCTCAATCAAACCTTACAGAATTCATCTTACCAATGAAGCTTCACCGTTGGTGTCATCATCGACACTCACTCATTCGACACAGAAGATGCAGCCGTGCACTCCGCCGTCGCCGATCCAACATATTGTAGCCGGAATCATGCCAACCCTCCCCGAGCCCGGGGTCTGGAGATGATGGACGAGCGGTTATGCCAACACACCGATGTGGAGAACGACGGTGTGTACACACCATGACCTGCTCGAGACGATTATGCTCCGTTGAGCTTGAAAGGATGATAGTTGGACATTCGTATCTTATCTTCTCTGCTGTTTTTTTGTCCCGTTATTTCTTTGTCGCCGCTGTCAGATTGGATTTCGTCCAGAATACTTATTGTTCACCGATGGATTTTCACCTGTTTCGTATCGTTCCGCGCCTGGTTCGCCTCCACTTCTTTCCCGTTCTAGCGTCTATTGGAAAAGGGGTTGCCGGATAGTTTGAGAAATGAAGTGAAGTGTGAATGGATAGATCTCAAGAAAAAATAAAAATTGATGGTTATTGCAAACCCTGCCTCTTCACCCACCTCCCCAATTACCAGTGTCGTATCCTGACGCATCCTATCTAGCGTATCCCATATGCACCCATCACACACGCGCGGGGAATCCACACCCTCTCCATCCTCCTTGCGCACGCAATCCCAAACTCTCCAATCACCACCACCCCGCACAACCCTACGCGGACCAACTCGTTCCTTCCTACTAACCTAACATCCCGCGTCCCGCCTCCAATTAAAACGAAAACAAAAAACCCACGCGAGAAAAAGGAGTTGCTAATATCTTCTGGTCATTATTTCGAATATTGAAGTAGGCAACAACACTGGTTTGACTATGCTCTTCGCGGACGTTAGTTCGCTGTGCTTATGCTTCTCACTTCTTACCATGTATATTGAACGTACTCGTGGAGAATGCTGGTGAGATAGTTGAGATAGATACCTGATCGGAACTTGCTATTTGAAATGGATAAGTTCACGATGAGTTGATTGGATGTTTGAGGGAATTGCAATTGAGACTTGCAATGGAGTCGAAGGATATATTGCATTGACATGTCTCATCAAATATACTCTACTCTAGCAGGTGATATCAACGTTGCCATGCTAATATATGACCGTCTCTGTGGTAGATCTGTATCTATATCTGTAAATCTGCAAATCTTCGAGGACATCCATGCCATTTCTATCATCCTCTTATAGTATGCTCTACTTCTTCAACCATCGATTCATAAAGGCCGCTCCAACAGAGTCCTCTCTCTGCTTCTTTAACACCGCAGCAGCTCACTTGTCGTGCCCAGCAGTTAACTGTATTTGATATCCAGACACTCTGCAATCTTCTCATCCCAATAAGTGTCACTCAATTCGGATATGTGGCAGCCAACTTCAGAGAGTTCACCAAGAACAGTCGAACATATGTAGAACGCAGCGAGCCGCTTTATTCCATCCCACCACTCTCCGTCGCCTTTGACCCAGATTTCAGTGTGCATATCGTAAGAGTCTTCTTCATCGTCGAGATCAGTATACACCAGGTTGATCGACAAGCCTTTGTACACGTATACGCCGTCGCCAAATTCAGGCCATTCTGCCCACGGAGGGTCCAAAAAGGTCATCTTGCCGTTCTCCCACGCCGATTCAATGGAGACATCACAGTGGTTTTTGAAATCTTTCATCGAGTACAGCAAATCAAACCAAGGCGTATGAAACCCTGCTTTAGCGTTCTCGTTGTAGCGCAAATCGACATTATCGAGGCTTAACGTTGTGAGAGTCTGATTATGGTTTTCGAGTAGCTGGATGGCGAAATCAGCATCGACATCAACTTGTATGAGATCGAGGGACTCCAGCTTTGGCAAGTGAAGTTTTGTGGAAAGAAGGCCGAAGAAGTCAGATGTTCGTTGAAGACCCTGGGTCTTGCCGAAATTGTGTAGCTTCAAGCTCCTCAGATTTTGGAACAGGGCCAAGGCTCTGTTAATCTTTGCAAGATCTATGGATTTTGCCATCCAGATGTCGTGGTATGTTGTGTGCTTACTGCATGGAGCAACGAGTGTGACAGAAGAGAGGGAAGCAGTGACTTCAGGGCGATGAGAGAAGTGCACAATCGCTCTTGCGTTTGAACCCGTGAGTCTCCAGACAGAGGTAGTGAAATAAGCCTCGCCGAATCGACGAGATACTTTGGCGTTGAGGCTCGGAGAGACCAGGCGAAGGTGTAGAAGTGTCTCTCGGTGAGGTAGGTAGTCAACAACGCGCTCAATCAGCTCCACTGGGAGATCATCGAGTGACGGTGCCATTGGGGTGAGGCCTTTGAAGCCGGAATGGCTGTTGATGGTGTAGGGGGAAGAGGTCGAAGGAAGTTGACGGGGGCTTTTGCAACGGAAGGACGCGTCGCGTCGTGACAGGTGACGTAATGGTGGTGATAGAAACAGAAGACCATTCAGTCCGATCAGTTCGCTACCTCGAAACGAACATCGATGTCGGTAAACTCCTGGCAAGCTAGATGGGGAATTCTGCCAAAAAATTTAACGTGTCGATACGTTTTTGAATCACTCATCGCAGGACGACACACATATTGTAAGCTCAAATTTCTAGACAGCAAGAGTGCCCAGACATCGAGCGGACTGACTTTAGGTACACTTGCTGCTTGAATGACCAGTCTTGAAAGACAGGGTACCACTTACTGACTGCTCGCAAAGTATTGAAGTGACTACAGACTCTGAGAGTCGAGTGTACTCATCCTGCTTCTCATGCAATGGCCATTTCACGCCATACATTGGGTCGGTGAACTTCTGGCGTTCAGTTTGATAACATCGCAATCAATAGTATCTTGCCATGCTGCTGACGACTCCAACCGAGCGACCCAGCAAGACTGGTTTCTCATTGCGTGTGCAACATGAACATCTATGACTTCATGGCAACTTGGACAGGCAATGTGAGTCTCTCGTGGTTGAAAAGTCACGTCTTTTGATTCGAAATCGAAGGCACGCCATCGTTCCGGTCTATTCAAACCAGACGATCTTAGTGGTAGGAAGAGTTGTGGCAACGCCGATGTGTTACCATTGCAGGATCTTGTTCAAAATCTTAATGGAGTTGTTGAGATAACTTTCGCACTTCGCATATTCGTCTGAACTGTATCTAGGAAGAGTCGGCAGCCCTTCAATGCGAATACGTCTTCTCCTAACACACAACAAACTCCATCAGGGAAATGCGGCAAGATATTCCCGTCCAAAGCGTTGTCAATGGCCCCCCTTCCCTAAATCGGATATATTGTTCAACCCTTGTTCAACGTTTCGATCAAGTTGTTTTTCTTTTTCTCTTTCTGTCCTACGAGGTCACAGACTTATCTGGAGCCAAAGGTCAGAGCTCTAGCAAAATTTCGCCGTTATATCTGCACGTGGAGGTTTGATGACCTCGGGACGATGCTACCGGTGCCTTTCAATTGTCAGTTGACCAGAAATTTGGCACGATCGAAATGGCGGAGACTACGCGAAGCCAGACTCGTGGTCGAAACCACTTGGAAAATACCTCAACGACATAGGTCTCTGCTGCCCAGGTGTCTTGGACAAGGAAAAAGAAAATGGTTGTCTTGGTGAGGAGTACGAGCCGCGACAAGTTTCTTGAGCACATCCGTACAAACAGAACACTAGAAAGTGCGACGAGGTAACTTATGAATGGCCTCGGATTGTCGTTCTGTGTATGTCTTTTGAGAAGGGTGTCGAAATCGTCTTCATCCCACGGGGGCGCATTTCGCTTCTGTCTCAGAGCCGCCATCCGACCGATAGCAAGAGCATCCATCATACGCGGGTCACCAGACCCATAACATAAGTGATGGATTCATGTGGACCGAAAATGGGCACTACGGGAGATCCCATTCGAGTCATTGTGCTGCCAGATGTCTGCCTCACAGGAGTGATCCTGATCCTAGCTTCTGGCGTGGGTGGCCCTACCTCAACAACCATCTGTGTATACCCTTCATCCAATTCCATAGCCATGCGATGGTCCTCCTCTGCAAAAATTTCCTTACGGGCCAATGCCGCTGTGACAGGGGCATCGACATGAACTGCATGGGCAACACTGTTGGCGAAACGTACGTCGTTGAGAACTCAATATGCCGGTCCACTTCCGCATGAATGGTTGCGAGTGCCGATTGAAGATCCCGCATCCTATCAGATCTGTATTTGTCCTTGTGGTCGGTCTGTTGTCTGATCTCCTCGAGCTGGCGCTGCAATGCGAACGTCTCGTCACTGACAACAGGTGCAAGACCATCTCTTGAAATGTCATCGTCTCGGTCATCTGTTACTACTCCTCTGAAAGGGTCTCGACGACTGTATGAAGGTCTTGGAGTGGCCACAGGAAGATGCTGGGCACGAGGAGGTGTCTTGGAAGTGGTGTGACTTGGGGTACTAGAGGATCAGCCGGTGCTTCTACAGCGATGGAGACTTCGGGCATCTCTAGGTTTTGCGTGTGGAGAGGACGAGGAATGCTTTCATGGGAAATGTCAGTCTGTTCTCCAGGCGCGGTGATAGAGACTTGTACAGAGATTGAAGCGTCCTCTAGGATGATGGGCGGGTTTGAGGCAAAATTGGAGCAGTGTCTTTCGACCCGATCGCATCACCTCCCCGTCCCGCTTCCTTACCATCTCCAATTCCACTTCCCAACTCTGGTGGAGCATTATCCTGTGAGGCAGATCCAAGCACAGCAGATTCAAGTTCCTGGTCATTCTATGTTGTACCTCTTAGGCGAAGGGTCGGACTGCTGCTCCTGAGCTTTGCGCGCTGCTGCTCTTGCTTTTGCTGCTTGTTTACGCGCAGCCTTTTTTTTCGCCATGATTCGTAGCCAATTGTCTTGTGTGAGCCAGCTGTCGTAAAGCGTCACGGACTCACGGTGTACAAACAAAGACGTGATCAGAGAACAGAATCGAGGATGCCAGGGCCAAGCTCCTGGTCTCAAAAGAGGTTAGCGTTGGCTTACGTCCAGGTATCATTTGCTCTCCTGTGAGAGAAAACATCTCACTCAGCCTGGAGCATCTCTGGGAGTCGCTCGCTTCGAACCGAAATGCAGTCGCAGAAGACGTCTACTGCAAGACCAAGTTTCGATATCAAGGACAACTGGCTTGATATGACGATCAAAGGACGGCAAAAGAGCTTGGAAACCATCGATCGGTCTTCATCGAGATCCAGTAGCGATGTGCTGAGAGAGCAGACAGGGATGATCTGGCGGGGTCAAGAGCGATGTACGATATTCTCTTGTCTTTTCGCTCTCAGCCGTTTGAGCCTCCGCCTGAAGTCAGTGAAGAGCCTCGTACAACTCTACATTCAGTTGCACTGTGGACAAGACTGTATGCCGACACCTAAGCCTTGCTTGCCAACCAAGCCGGGATCAGACTTTAGATATAAATCACTAAGCTCAATCGTAAATCCTTCCGCCATCGCATACCATGATTTATCCCGAGAACAATAAGGTATCGCTCTCTCGCCCGCGACTCTCTGAAACCATGGTAGTCAGGCCCGACTTCGAATTCCAATAGTCAAAGCATTTACTATCCTCGCCACATCTCGACCAAGGACCGCCCAGCACCCACCAGAACATCAGCTCGCTGCCCAGGCCCAGGAGAGACCAAGGGAGGTGGATCCAACACCGCAGTTCAGTCCACCAGATCTACCACCTAGTATCCGGATTTCTCTTCCGATTAAAGCACATGGAACCCCCAAACCCAGGAACACCATAAGTTTTGCACATCTTATGCATCTCCTTGCCACTAATCTTCGCCCCCTCGTGATACGCGTAGCAGCCTATCTGTGTAAGCAATAGTAAGACAATGGAGAAAGGAGATGAGACTTACCCGTGCAAGTGAAGGGAGCGCCGTCATACTGCTTCGAATAATACGAAACTGTCATGTGGAAGGGTTTGCCGAATTCGTTGGATTTGTTGACTACGCCTCGAGTGGAGGGATCATGGCATATGTGGTTTTGATGACAGCAGCAGAGGTCCCAATCTTTCGCGGACACAGAGGCGACAGCGGTCAGGAAGGCGATGGCGCTGGAGAGTTTCATGGTAAAGGTTGACAACGATATTGACAGATTGAAGTGAGGGTTATATGCTCTTCTCCTAACTGCTGCTCGTAGTCTACTTATACTGTCGAAGTGGGAGGGAGGGTCGGAGAGAATACCTTGGTATACCGCGATCGAGGATTGGTTTCACGAAAATACCATCGTATTTCTTGTCTTGGTATGTGTTATAATGAACGAATTGTACCTTGACTTCCTAAACAATATGTAAACTTCAATGCGGTGACCACTCCCCAGCAACATTACCACAGCAAATTCTCCAAATAGCGTTTATTTAGCTTCAAGACTCGTGTCGATCCATCTTATTTCAGGAATCATCTCCGCCCGCTGTTCCCTCCTTCCACTTACGGAAGTTGCAAGAGACCGTCAAATTTCCACCAACTCAAATCGCATATCAGACGCCGATCCAGGTTGCAACGACAATCATACAAATTGATCCCAAGCCACGGAGAGACACAAGATCATTGGAAGGTTGCTATGCGTGCCTGTTACAAGGTCATTTCCTAACCGAGGCTCAGTTCAAAATTAGATAAAGACACAAAACTAGAGAGCTGAGGCGGGATGGAATAGTGAGCAACTGAATGCAGCTCTGATTTATAGGCTGGTATCTTGGTGATTTATCTGAGGAGTTGCAGTCCTCCTTGACATCACGTGATTTAACACTTTTATATGAATGCCAGTATATTCCATAGCTGCGTAACCGCTGGAAATATGCTTAAAAATGGTAAGCATAGATAACACTGTGTTGAGCATGTGTCGGATGAAGCTTTACAATTGCGAGGCTGGATGTGGGGCCGGATGCGTCGACCAATAAAAGGCGGGCGTCGTCGGTATCGTAGCTGTCGAGTCGTTTTGCTGCTGAGTGTGAGCGATACGTATCTTGGACTTGGAAAACTGTCAGGAGGCGATGAACCTAATAGCGATATTGAGTATCAATGACGATCATTCTACAAAAGGTTTATGACGTCTAGTATAAAAATGAATCCCACAGCTGATGTGATAAGCAAACGCTGAACAATTCAAACAAGAGAGAGGAAGACTCATGGAGGTAGGCTGAAAAAGGAAATAGGAATTGAAATTCCGACCCAAATGGCTATGTTGAGCCTGCAAACGCCAACCTTCTACGATGCAATGCTGCCCAAGAAGAACAAATCCATGCTATGCGTTACCATCATCCAGTCATACGAGCAGTTTCGCTCCGCGATCCAAAAGACAAATTGAGATGTTCGAAGCCAATGCCTCGGAACTCACAGGCCGCCATAACCCCTGTCCTCCTGTGCACTGTCGAGCAGTCTCTCTGCTTCGCCTTCGTTCTCCACTCTAGCACTCGGTGTTCCAGGTCTGGTAGCCACGAAAGTGCCAGAAGGCATCCAACCGCGCATCCAACCACTGACTCTTCTCCATCTACCCTTCTTGCCCTCTACACGATCGACTTCAATGACAACGACAGGACCAACAACACTGCCCGCACCGCCGTCTCCAAAGTGAAGGAATTGTACGCCGACCATTGCGTCCATAAAGAGCACACCGGCGGCACCAAGGAAGAAAGGCATAGCTCGGCCAATCCAATCAGTACGATTGCTGCCGTCTGGTCCTGCCCATCCACCGCCGCCGTATGAGTCAAAATCATACCATGCACATGGGTTTGTGAGCAGAGAGCAGCTGTAGAACAGGTTTCCAAAGAAGGCGGCGATGAAGAGAGTCGGTGATAGACCTGAGGTTGATCGTCTTGTGTGATTCTTGTAAAGTTGTGGAAGGCGGGATCCGAGATACATAAGTGTACTCAGCCATGACAGGAGGCGACCGATAAGCTGCCATGTTGTCTCGGTTCTGATTGAATCCTCGAGGAGTATAGTAGGTATAGGTTGCAATGGCGATGCTTGGCAGACGACTGCTAGGAGGAGGGTTATGTAAAGGATCGTTCGAGGCGAGGGTGCTGGAGATGCGCCAGCGGTCATCCGTGTGATTCTGTTAGGCGTGCTACTGAGGGAGGAGCTAGCTGGAGAGGCGGGCGAGGCTGAGAATCGCGGCATGCGAAATTGACCCCTGATCTCTGGAATTCTCAGGCTCTTCTGGTTCATGTCGATAGGCTTGGTGCTTGCGATGGATGCAGAATCGCCATCGAGAGTCGATTGGCTGTAGATAGAAATCCCATCTATTGACTCCATACCACTGCGTCCATTGTTTCCATTGTTTTTGCTCTTGGGCCACCAAACGCTGCGGACTCGACGACCATGATGCAGATACTCATACCAGAAGTACTGTCCGACCAGCATGCAGTCCACGGAGCAATAGTAGCATGCTATTATCACCTGCCATGTCGCTTGGCCTGTCAGCAACGAGCCAAAGAGGTTCGATATGTCCCCCAACAGCCATTCAGCCAGGAAGTAGATGCTCAAACCAGAAGTCGAGTGCATCTGGTAATTCTTGTAGATCTGAGGCAGCTGCGCGAAGAGCCATGCTACTATGCTGAGCGTGCCTAGTATTGTCGAGAGCAAAGCAAGGTTCGTGGGTATACAGGTTCCGGTTATTGAAGAGAGGTTATGGAGGAAATCGTTGGCGGGTTCGCAGAAGTCAGGGAGGGGAGGATGTGAGATAGACATGGGTATGGGTATGTGAAGGGCCATTTGGTAAGAGGTTCAAGTTGGTAGTCGGGGCGATGGTAAAGGCAAGTGCGTGGTGTTCCAGTTGGGCTGAGCAGTGAGTACTGAGGCAGTGAGAGATATGTCCAGCAGCCAAGTGTACGGAGTGTCGGACAGCTGTGAGAGCAGTGGATTCCCAGTGACGATGTCTCCCCGGTCTCCAGTCTGGTGGTTGTCTCACGCGCCGTACCCGACTCGGAGATGTGAGATAAGGGATGTTGATAGTGGGGGAGTATATACCCAGTGCAAAAGAGGGCGCTTCACCAGAAGATTGACATCGGAGTCAGCAGAGCGGCAACGACAATAATGGCAGAGAGATGTACAGACATACAGACAGACGGTTTACAGCGAAGGCAAAGGAAATGTCAGGCTGCCACAGATGATGCCAGACGGTGAGGAGCTGCGCGATGGTCCATTGTTGCGGATGTAGCCTTACCCAAAAGGACAAGCAGGATCGGACGGGAGAGATCAGGATTAGGTTAGAGTATCGTAGGCGGGAGCGTAGAGATCGGCTTGGACGCTTGGTAGCTGGTATCATAGTACGTAAACTGGGCATATGATAAGGTATCTTACTAAAGGCGACAATAAGAGTGAGTGCACGCGCCTCAAAGATAAGGGCGGTGGGGCATCAGACCGCCTGCGCGTAGCTCTGGTACCGCATCATATCGTATCGTATCACAAGCAAAAGTGCCCACACAAAGGGGCACAAAGACAAGCAAATGCACCAAGACACCATTCATTCGACCACAGACTATTCATACATGACCAGCAGTGTCCCTCTCTCCACAGGATATCATTATGCAATGGAAAACCTACAAAGGGAATCTCGATGCAGCCGCCGTAACAAACGCCCTTTCCATGTTGTTGATGCAGTATTACTCCTTCAGCAGCTGATTCGCCTTCCATCACCTCAATACGCCACCTCCGTGTCCATTTGAGAGCTCCTTTGCGATGCTGTCTCAGCTCTCCTCACAGCCATCACGCGAGATCCCTTCCCGAAAGACAGTCTCTCGTGTCCTGACGGCCCTGCAACTGAGTCCTGCACCGGCCCAACGCCTGCATTTCTTCGCGGAACTGTCGTCCAACGTGACACCAACATCTCCACGGTGACGCTGGGGCCGAGTATATTGCGGTTCTGCATCGCAGCTTTCGATTCCAGCTGGGCGAGGAGCAATTGTTTTCCAAGCCTTCTCTCTTCTACCTCCGTCCCCCTTTCCCATTCACCCTCTTCCTCCTTGCTTTTCACGGCAGCCCATTCCAATTCGATTCCACGCTTGGCCGACATCGTCGGTCCGTGTTGCCACGACGAGCTGGCGCTACCTCTGCCTGCCTGAGCCAGTGGGTGTGGGTTCGTGATCGCCAGTAACCGTGGTCTTTCAGGAGCCGGTGAATTGGATGGCCGTGAAGTTGGCCTCGATGAAGACGAAGACCACGACCTCGCCGAACCTGCTGAGTGGTCTGAGCTCGATTTCGTGCTGCTACTGTAGGATCTGTTCAAGCCTCTATCTAAGGCGACTGGACTTGCAAGTTGTCGGTGTTCTCGGATGTGTGGCGACCGCGTCGACGAGGCTCTGGACTCTGGTCTAGAAGAAGTCCTCGACAGGCGCTTGGCGATACGCTTGAAAATGCTGCGTCCTCGTTGATGTGGCACCTCTGCCTCTTCCTCCGACCATTCACTTCCGCTTGGGCTCATAGCCTCCTCTGTCAAGTCTTGGAGGATCTGGCTGTTGCGACTGAACGGTGCACCGAAATTACTGAGTTGACTTTCATTGTGTCGTTGATTTTGCTGATACCAGAGCTGGGCGATGATAACCTCACGTTGTTCAGGATTTAAAGCCGTGAAAATGCCACACGGAATTCTGCGGGAGGTCAGCAGGTCTCTACCAACACTCTTGACTCCTGCAATCACTTACTGCCCGCTTCGTTCACATCTGATTTGCTGCACGAGAAGGTGCAGGACGATATCCATCTTGGCACCAGACAATTGAGGGATAAGAGCCGGCAGCCTCATTTGAAACAGCGGCCACCTGGCTCTTTCTTGAATAGAGATGACAAGCAGACCGTCGATGATCGGCACGCTGGGTAACCTTTCGTGCGCAACAAGTACCGCTCGGGCAACTTCATAAATGATCTCGTCGCACTTCCCGACAGCGGATTGCAACTCTTCCACAGCGTTTGACGACATGTACGATACTCTCTCGACCTGTTGCCTTTTCAAGACATTATGCAATTCGTTGCTGTAAACCTACGTCAGCATGTTCACCAACGACGAGCGTCCTACAATGCTTACAGAACATCGCACGTCGACCTGATCTCATATCCAATACTCAAGATACTTGACGGCGCTTCCTCAATTCTTTCTGAAAACGCGATCAACCTTCGCGATATCTCTCCACCGAAAGTGACCAGCTTGGACAGGGCGAAGAGGTCCATGGTCTCAGCACTTCTTTCATGCAGCCAAAAAGAGCATCAAGAATGTGGCAAAACAGAACAATCAACAGAGGAAGCGGATTGCTACGACATAATGAATGACAATGGTTTGAGCTGCAGATACAGTCCAGAATAGGCAGGCTGCACGATCAAGAAGATTGTCACCATTAAGGCCAGCACACTTTACAGCCTCGCAAACGGCCGCGGCTCGACCTGCACTTGATGCGAGTTCTCTAAGAAGGCCTCGCGTCAAAAGATGGGGCCTCGCGTCATCAAGGATGTTTCGATTAGATCACCCCTGTACCTGGCCTGAGTTCGTTCAAAGTATAGACGATGAACCCGATTTTCAGGACCAGATTGGTTCATCACGCACAATATATCTCTGTTCGGACTGCGTCGTCGCCGTCATACCTTCGCTAAAATTCCGTACCTCAGACAGGCGCCGTTGCGACTGGTGGAAAATCACTCGTTCCGATTGAGATCCCCGGTGCCTTGTTCACCGCTCTTGGCAAATTCATCACTGATTTTAAGTTTCTGTGATTGGTACACGCTGTCATTTCTGGGCTTTAGAGAGCCACGGGTCGACTACGATGTGAATTGAACTATGGCCAACCAATGCGAGATAATTCAAAACATTTTCCATCGACAAAATGGCGGTTCTGGCACCGGCAGATGGACAGTACCAATATCACATCTTGAAGCCAATGGCCTGAGAGGAGACACCCGAATTTTGGATATGGATTTAGCCATCATCAGCAGTTTGGATTTGGAACCCATGTCCATGTTCTTGGCAACGTTGGATCGAAGGGAGCCAGTGCGTGAAGCTGAAACAAATTATAGCCATTGGTAGGAACCACGGAAATGATGGAGTCTCTCGGCATCGACAACATGGATACCCCGCTCATCGACCAGAATAGCAGATCACAGAACACGGACAGAGCCGCACTCGCTCGCATATCGGCAATGGAATTTGCTCCACCCGATGAGCTACTGGTTCAATGCTTCCCGCCCGATTTGATCGAGTTTCACCATAAATACAGGGTTCTCCGACAAATGCATCGGAAATCGAATAATCAGTCGCTCACGGGAATGCATCAATCCCTTGCGCGCACGGGCCGTACCTAACGTTTCTTTTTCGCAATTTTGCGAGGCTCAAACATCGTCCTTCCTTGATTGTTTACACTTCATCCGTGCCGACGGCTTGATATTCATCCTCCATGGAAACATAAGGTGGTCTGTATATCAAGCGTAGTCAGCCAATGTTCTCCGTTACATGTTCGCTGACTTTACTCTTCATCGAAATAGAGGGAATGAGTTGGGTTATTGTACGTGTTTGATCGATCCCTTGAGTGCCTAGAACACGGTGCTGACAGTCTGAGCATGCATCGTGAGCACGTGTAATGACAACGATGATGCAAGCACGCAGGAAAACCACACCTCTCCATACGCAAATGCAGATGCAGACGCAACCGCGACCAGAGTGCGCATGCAAATAGTGTGCAACCACCAGGAAGATTTGGTAGTCTTAGCCTGACAAGGCAAAGGAAAGCCGTCACGACGGTTCCATTCATTCAGTGTCTAGCCTCGAAGAACCACGAATCTTGATTTCATCGCTTGGAGATCGATTTCCAGAAAGTTTCAGAGAGAAGACTTCTTGGTGTTGCCAAAAAAACATTGGCATCGATCGCATCTTGCAGATGATCCTGGGGTGCAGTTTTCCTCGAGGAACACAAAATTGAAGGGTCCATCTTCGGCACCACAGCAAAAACATCAGAGGAAAAGATAAAAGATCGTCATCGATTCTTCACGGAAGAAGCCTCTGGTGAGTGACCATGCTGTGAATCAAAAGTATCGCTCTCACATCACCATGCAGCCAATTCGTAAAGCGATCACGATAATCACACCAATCGGAAAAATATCTCGATGAGTGCGGAAAGGGTGAGGACCTTACTTACTTAATCCAATTTTTGGCCCCAACAATCGCCGCCGTTCCCACGGCATATGCACCAAGCAATTGACCCCAACCCTTCCCATCCATAATCCCCTGTCCCGCGGCCAAACCGGCCAAATCCCAGACCAAACATCCACCGAATATCCAGTCACTAGCACTGGCCAGAGCCGCGAATCCCAACCCAGTCGCCACCTTCACCAGAGTGTTTGGCGGAACACCAACGTAGTATGCGGCGCTGGTGTTATGGAGAAGGTCGAGGACACCGATTCCGGCGAATGTTTTCGCGACGATGTGGGTGAGGATGCTGTTTGTGGAGCGAGTGTTCAATGGGGCGAGTTGAGTGGAGATGTAATAGAGCTGGGAAAGGGTGTTGATCCAGACAAAGATATTACTGGTGGCGAGGTTGTTGGAGTTCCAGAAGAACATCCAGGCTGCGTATCGTGGGTTAGCTAGTTTGAATTGCGATAGGCGTGAACCCCTGTAAGATACAGTTTATCGCGCCATGCAGGCGAAGATCAGGGATATGTAGATCATTATGCAATTTGTGGGAATAGGGACAAGACTGATTATTAGGTTCTCGTATTCAGCCCTGATGAGAGACAAAAAGGTTCCTCCTCAGTAGTGGAAGTAAAATGAGGCAATGACACTGTCACCAACGAGAAATTAGAGAGGATGAGACTTACTTCCTATGCAGACATTTCCAAGCGCGTAGTATGGTGCATAATTGACCTATAGATGTAGATGATTAGCATTGCAGCTCCACGTCCTCTTTCCCCATCCACATTCTGATATCTCAGCACATCACAACTCTCCCTCACAAACGTCCATCACAAACCTCTTCCCCTCTATAACCCCCCAAAACACAACACACTCCACAACTCCCATACCCCCCCAAAGCAAAAAGCGAAAGAAAAAAACTCACCATCTCCTGGATCTCACCCCCCGTCCCCTTGGCACCCCAAAGCTTCCACAACCAAGCCAACTGTATAAACTGCTGCGGGAAGAAGAAGCCGCCAATGGCCGCGGGCGCGGGACTGAAGGCGGCGAGGTTCTGGTAGTGGATGTCCTGCATGTTCGGGCTGGAGAAGATGCCATACTGCTGGGCGGCGAAGTCGAAGAGGAAGGAGGCTGGGGCGAGGTAGCGCGCTGTGGAGTGTGTTATACCCATTTTTTCCGTGGTTGATATGTAAGGTAGGATGTGGTTGAGTTTGTGGTTTCTTGATCTCGAGAGAGGCGGGGGGTTTTGGAGATGGAGGTGGAGAGACTGTTGTTGGATATGTTGAGTTGTTGTATGGGCAAGAGGAGTTGCTGTGTAGGTACCTTTTTTCCTACAGAAGTAACGGATTCTATGGACTCCTACAGGAACAATGATCCCTCCGTCTCCAGCTTTCTCAAAAGTCTTGACGTAACTTGAAGTCTCCACGACGCGTTCACGATGATGCGCACGCGATTCCAATCGCGGATCATGTGCGTCATTACGACCGGACTCGCTCTAGCTCCCACGCGCTACCAGATCCGGTAAGCTCCAGATCTGGCATCGTACCTCGGATACGATCGATGAGGCTACCGGCCAGCGGATCTTCGTCGTCGTCGTCCCTACATACTCCCGAACATGTCAGAAGCGCGGTTTCAATTGTACATGAACGCCACAATAAGCAATGTTTATTTATAGTGTCGCATCGCATCTGGGCACGGGTCCTCACCAGTACGAGTAATAAGAAACGACTGCAAGTATCTATCTGACGTGCATGACAGTACTTTGCACACGCGTACCCGGAATAGCAGAAATCGGCAGACGTATATCGCGAAGAGCAGACGCGGTAGGTCGAACCGATGTCACTTTCGCGGCGGGTGAAACACGATGACAATTTCTTTCTCAGCAACGTCTGTTCCGGGATGAAAGACGAGGGGGAGTCGTCGTCTTTCAGTGTTTTTTGTTATTCTAATTTGGGGGGACGGGTTCGTTCCTATCGGGATCGTCGCCCCCGCTGGTTCGTGGATCATCTTCGTCGTGGTTAGGCGATGCGGATTCGTTGATGCCGTTCTGTGCGGCTTGGGAGATGGGAATGTGTCGTAATTCGGTTTCGGTATTGAGGCTCGTGAATCCTTGTGATTGAGTTCCTGTGGTTTGGGAAGAAGAAATATGATGTATCCACGAGATTGGTGATGGTGAGTGAATCATCGCGACTATTACTGCTTTCGAAAGCGAGCACCGCGTCTTTTCGGGAGATCAATGAATATCCGAGTAGGTTGTCCGGCTCCCATTGTCGAGGATGGTTGCGACATATCTGGTGCTGTTTTGTTTTCTTTGGATTTATTCCGCTATCGGTGTAAGGCTGGCAGAGCCTGTCAGCGGGAAATTGATCTATAGTAATTCCTCAAAGTTGGGTAACCCTAAATGAGGAAGGATGTCATCAAACGGTGAACATGCAGATGTGGATAGAACCCATGAGATTGTAGGAATATTCAAAACGTTGTAGATGCCTTTCAAATTTGTTACTGCTCCCTACCCAACTCATCCAGATCTGTCGAAGTCGAGACGACCGCGATATAATCAGGGGCGTCCAACCCTCCAAAGCAACACCATCTCCACTCCACTCCATTTCCTTTGCCTTAGCTTGCCCGGCCCCACACTCAACCCCCACCCAGTCCAGCCGACCACGCCAGATACCAAGTCCGACTAGCTCCTCCATCCAGAAATCCCCAATCGAATTCTTCTCCCAAGAAGAATTCAAAACTTCGCTCCGGATCAATCAGCGCCAAGTTCGCCATCAACACCCCCCTCCATCCATCTTGGACAGTTTCGAGATATCCATCTTCGAAGTAGCGTTCCCATTCCTGTTGCACGAACTCCTCGGATCGCGTGTAGGCCGACGATGGGTTAAGAGGAAGCATGTGGATACCTTGGATAAAGGAGGTATTCGAGCCAAAGTAGGTCGTGTGATCCAACTTGTTTTCGAAGAGAATGCCGCTCACCTTATTCGGCAAGAATTCGGGGGGCTGGTTCTCGTTATCTTCTTTGAGATAGAAATAGTTGTCCACACTTCTTTTGAGTATTGCAAGTTGAAGATTGGCTCTCTCCTCCATAGCCTTGTCACCGGTGACCGCACCCCACATCTTGAATGCGTAAATGCTCATCGCATCTTCGCTCGTAGATTCTTCATCTTTACCGTCTGCGCTGTCGAACACGCCCTTAGCCCACGAGTGTCCGTGGAACCAGTCGAAGGAACGGGAGAAGGGAAAGTATGGATCATCAAGGACGGGATTAGCGTAGTCGCGGATGAGAGTTTGAACCCAGGCTTTGTTCGTGCCTTGGTCTAGCCATGGTGGGTCGAGGTAGGCGATGATGGCAGCGGCGTGAACGAAGTAGCCGTAGTGAAAGTGATCTTGAACACAAAGAAAATATCAGTACGTGTACGCGGGAAGAGTGAAGTGGAAAGTGAGGATAAGGCTTACGATCGTTGTAAAGCGTGTTTCCGAAGTCGCGGTATACATCACCACTGTAACCAGCTGATGAGACCAGACCGCCCCAGTTTGTATCATATGCAAGAGGGAAAATTTGTTCGTTGTTTACGAAGCGCGCAAATTCCTTTTGGACTTTGCGGAGACCTGCTGCCGCGACGCCCGGCTCTGCTGTTCCGAGGTCATTCACTGTGTAGACAATCTGGGCGTATTTGGACAATGCCTATGACGTGTGAGCATCGTAGGTCAGCCAGGGGGAATCAGGATGTTAACCTTGCCACTGAAATACATGCTGTCAAGATCAGTATAACGAGTCATGTTTTCTGCCAACTCCAGTCTCGCTGCGTTGTTGACCGCGTGGGCAGCACGCTCAGAAAGAGTGTGGGTGTTGCCTTTTTTGGGGGACCACGGCTCGAAACCAATGTCTACGGGAAGATCTGGCTCTTGGAAGACGAAAGTTTCACTGAGCACTCCAGTCGCCATCCCTTTAGATGTAGTCATCAGCCGAATCGGAGTGATTCTCTCTGCAATCGCAGGTATAAACGATTCCACATGGTGCGGTAATGCAAACATAAGCAGCTGTTGGTTCGAAACGCCGGCACGCCGCCATGATATACTGTAGGTACCTGTACGTGACTTTGTGGTACCCGAAACAGCTGCTGAGATGGGATAAGCGCCAGCAGCTGAGTCATAAATGTTTTCTCCTTCACCCTCAGCTGGATTCTTCGCCACTTGTATTGTGCCTAGAAACCCTGTTGGTCCACTAATCTCCGTGCTATCAACGATCTTGAAGGCAGGGATGCCGGAGGCTTTGGCGACATTTGGAGTGACATAGATGAGCCAGTTCGTGTCGTCAGCCAGCTTGATGCGGTATTTGAAGGATTTCTTCTCGTTGATATCTCCAGCATACACCACTTCCCTGAAGAAAACACTACTGCGCAGGACCACCGATGCTTTATTATAGACAGCTGTCACAAACCCCATCCCCTGAACAAGTGGAAATGATATCAGCGGTGAGCCTCCGACATGAGCCAGCAAGTTGGCATTGACGGAAAAAGCTTGGTGAGTGTCAGTCGTGAGAACCGTGGATCCGCCAAGTTCAGCCGCGGATAGCACGATTGATTGTATTTCCAGCGGGTTGATGTAGAACTGAGGTGGGACCTGTCCGTCTGGCCCAAAAACAATTTGATCACGGTCAATGTGCGAGACGCTCAATCCCCATATGTCCGAGTCATTTCTGCCCTTGGCCCACGCGACGCTGTACGGATGAGTCCACACAGGATGGGTCTGGTTAGCGAGGAAGATATTGGCATAGAACTTATTCGTGTGAAGCGGACCTGGGTGTGACTTGATTCCCACGCCACGACCGACCTCGGGGAAGTCGGCTCGTAATGCGATGTTTGCCGGGGGAGCACCAGTCGCTATGGGCGCAAAGATATTACCATTAATGAGTTGCTGAGCAGGCTGAGACGACGGTTTCAATATTTCGACCGAGGAGAACAGTATGGTGGCAGTCGGTGCAGAGTTCGAGCCGGTTGCAAAGGGCAACGACGAGTTTCTTCCGGATGTTTCGAGCGAGGTATGGACAGACTAGACATTTGTTAGAAGATTTTGGGGCTTGCGTCGCAGATATACTCCTGGGTTTGAAATAAGTACGATGCGTGTGATTACTTACACCTGTAGTACCAGGCAACACATTCGTCGTGGTTGATTGTACCGAAGAAACAGAGGAGTTAAAAGTTGTAGTAATGGGCAGTGTAGCTGTTGGCAAAGAATTGGCAACGCCGGGAGATCCGCTGCTGATCGATCCTTGTGGTAGGGCTTGCACGTTCTGCATGCAGATCATGAGAGCAAGGCTGCCAATCATCCATCTCATGGTAGCGTTCGAATTACGATTTTGGAAGCTTCGATTTAAATCATGGCAAAAAACGAGTATGCCGACAGACGGTAAAGACTGATTGTAGAGATGGACGAGAAAAGGATGTCGAAAACTCGCCAGGAAATCCTCAACCTTAAAGAGCGTACTTGATGCAGACACCCGTGGCACCAGGAAATTAAGGAGGCCGAAAAATGCCCTCTCCAGAAACAAGCAGAGTGAACAAAATCTGGTGGTGTGTAACTCCAGACTCAGGGTGTCGTTATAGCTTGCCATCTCGATTGAAGTAATATCCCTATCCCTGTCAATACCGCGGTCTGCTTGCGCACCTCCGCAGTGCAAACCCAAACTTTAAGTCTTGATTCGTTCGTTGCTAGTAATGTGCTTGCTCCAGTTGGAAAGGGGGTAGACACAAGCGTAGGGGCATAGGAGGGTACCATCCGATGCGTAGCTCCTTCTTGAATTGCTAGTCGAATTGGCAACAAGATTTTGAAGTCCGAAGACAAAAATGGGTCACTCTAGCAAATTCGTAGAGTTGCTGGGAAGACCAAGAGAAAATGTACGACAACTCTCTCTTTGAAATTCAAACTGGCTTTATACGATGGCTAAACACCATATAGTCGAGGTCCGACATCCAGTAGAGCGACTTCCTCTGGCACTACAAGACGCCATCATGCTTGATGGAAATGATCACAAGCCAGTTAGATGGGCAAGAAGTCGTGTGCAAAGACTCCCATCGGTTTTCCATTCCTAAGTTGGAGATGATGTTTATGCGATATGAGAACTTGTCCTACTGGGCTCAATATTCCGATTTGTCCATCTCTTCGCTCCTTAGTCAGAGGTTGGTTTTAGTGATATTTGCGCTGGACTTGCTGGCTAAATCTTCTCAGCCCGCAGTCAGGAGGATGCTGTGGTGGAAGGGTTGAAGAAAAGGTGCGCCTCACGGAGCCCAAAACCGTCGCCCGGGCGAGTGTGTCCAGTTCACATCAGCGCTGTAGCCATACAGCATGGTCCCTTCTCGAACAACCCTTTCGCGCTGTCCATCAGTAGCTCTCTGAATGATCAAGTCCAGTGTCTCCTCTCCTGGTCGTAGGTTACATCGTGCCCCAGCTGGGACCTTGGGCGCGATCTCGTGGCTTGTGAGACAGAGCGGGGCCACGGTCTGCTTCTGTTGACGGCTCCGAGGGATTTTACGGTCAAGTACAGATCGTCGCAGGCATAAGCCATGGAAAGCGAGATGTCGGAGACACTCAGCTGCAGGCGTTTCCTTTGGCATTGTTGAAGGCTGCTGGCACAGCATAATGGAACGCGATTTCGTGACCGCTGCAGAACATCAGCCTGAGGGACTTGGTATTGCAGCTGTGATCTTGATGAGCCAATGTCAAAAAGCAGGCCGGCCAGGGCAGAAGGGGAAGAAACTGGAGAGAGTGAGGGACATACCTAGTTTCACTGTGGATGCTCTCGTTTGGCACTTCGGCTGATCCCGCCTGAATAAGTGTACCGTACGTAGGCGGGGCCCACTGCCAAACACAAGCCTCATCGCCCATCTTGCATTTGTGCTTGATTGCCACACCCTCCACCACATCTCGTCCAACACGCCTTCGTTGTGCATGCTCGGCTCTTAATAGCCTCCAGCATGTCTCGTACACGTATCGCGCAATCTCTTTGTATCCTTTCACCAAGACTGACCGTACCTTGAGCTACCAAGGAGACTGTCCACGAAGCCAAGCCAGGCACGACCTCCGTAACGAGCATGGACGAAGCCTTGAATCAATTTATGTTGAACGTGGAAGCAACTCAACGCCGAGATCATAAAGATGCCGAACTCATCAATCAATACACCAAACTCGCCGACCGCAAAATCGCGGCTGAAGCCCGAAGTCGCGCCCTAGAAGCCGAGATCGCAGATTTGAAGGTGTCCACCTCGCAGACACAGGCGCAGGACGTGAAGGCGAAAGGATGGCTCTCGAGGCAGCCAGCATCTCCTGCTGAGCCAGCAGAGCCAAGTGCCGGGACTGTTCAGCTTCGCCAACAGCTGGCAGAGGCTCAGAAAGCGCGTGCACTCCTCGAAATCGAGGTTGCCAAACTGCCTGGTCTCCAGTCCTCAAACGCCTCGCAAACCCGCCAGCTTATAACACTCGAGAAAGAGATTTTGTCGTTGAAACGCAGGCTCGGTGACAAGGATGAGGAAGTCCGCGAGAAGCAGAAGCTGGTCAACCGTGTGCAAGATGAAATGCTTGCCATGACTTTGGAAGTTAATATGGCTGAAGAAAATGCGTCTAGACTTAGGCACGAGAATAAAGAACTGGTACAGAGATGGATGAAGGAGATGGGAGATAGGGCGGACAAGCAGAATAAGCAGAGCGGGTGGGAATAAGGATTTGGAACATGGCATTGATTCACGGACATTGACCAGGCAGTACAATCCGTTGTGATATTAGATCCAAGTACTTTTTGAATTGGTGTACAGCATTGCACATCATCTCCTTGCCAGCCTTCGCGTGGAGAGACCCACAAAGTTAGCCATTCTCACAAGGGTGACGAAGTTATCTGTCGCTTTTGCAATTCAGTCTCTTGACGCATCCTTTAACGGAACCCGACAGTTGAGGCGAGAATATAAGCTCGATCACCCGTTCTTCGAAGGAGCTGTGATCGAGGTGTCAATCAACGCATATCCAGCTTGAAGTGCTGAGCCTACACGTCGAGAAAAGCTGCAAGATCGAGTGTGGTGTCAAGTTAGCATCTTGCAATAGTGACGGGACGGTTAGAGCTTTCTAAGATGAATGCATGAGCTTTGGAGGCGAAGTAGTAATTGTTGGCTTGAGTAATGCCCCAAAAATCTTAATTCATCCAACGCATTGCAAAAAGTGAGATCGTACGATACAAATGCGATCATACCATCGTTTAGAAGCTTCGATCGTCCCGACAATATCTAGTCCCTCTCCGTCGGCATGTCTGCTCTCCTGAAGACCCCACCAGTCAAACCGCCGAGGAGGCCATTTACGGTTCCTCCGACCAAGCCTCCAATGCCACCTCCGATGGCACCCCCGACGCCACTTCCTAGATAGTCGATCAGTAATCTGCAGAAGAATCTCCTCAAACAGGACAAGTAGCTTACCGACACCAGTGGTAAGACCTGTTGCGACATCACCGATGGTATTTCCTAAACTGGGCAGGTCTCCATTACCGACTAAAACACCATTTTTAGCTTAAGTGCAGTCGCGATGGCATGACAGATTCTTACATCCACGTTGCGGGAGAGCCGATGCCAGAGCGACGAATACGAGGGTGGAGAAATGCATGTTGGTACAGGCGTGGGCTCCGCGACTAGTTGAGAAAAATTTGACGAGCTGAATCTTGAAATGAAGAAATCTGGTATTTGCGGACGAGGGAGAGTGTTGAGATGCAATAGGAGAGAGCTGGATTGAGGATCACATCGAGGAGAGGTACCTGAACATATATAGGGGAACATGCACACGTGTATGCGTGCAGCTTCTAATTGATGTGCATGGGATAGTCTGTTTTGCCATGTTATCGAAGTGTCGTGCCACGTGAGAAGTGAAATGAAACCGCTCAATGTGATGCTTCGAGATGCAGCCATAGACGTGGTTGTGGTGAGTTGAATGTCCTACTTTGGGATTCAGGGACGGTAGTGATCGAGATTATCAAGTAAAGTGGAGAGGTTTCCGGACGTAGAGGAGCGTCGAATGCTGCTCGGCTGAGAACTTAGTAACATTGAGTGAGATAATCATGTTTCTTCTTCATCCACACTGCGCGCTTTCTTTGATGATGGATTTTGCACTCTAGACCACAGCTGCTGTTAAAATTATCCATTGCCCAGACCGAGTGTTGGTGCGATGACAAACGTAAGTAGTTGCAATACAGATGAAATATTCACAAGCTCATGTTCGGATGACGAGCATTAACTTCGTGTATCTGAAGAGGTACCGGGCGTAGAGTAGTAAGAAGCCACGAAACTTTGTTTGAGAAATAGCCGGGTGGCGCGTATGAGAATTATGGTCCTTCTAGTATCCAGTCTATTCGTAGTAGCAGGAGGCGGTCATGTGTTTCCGACTCTATGGCAGTGGTCAGAAAAGAGAAGTTCTGAAGGAAGTAGACTTGAATAAAGCTGATGCTGATGTTGATATTGACGACGGACTGTGGGGATTGGAAACCGGTGACAAGCTTGGAAGGACAAAAAGGGGCTAGCGAAGAACGGCACGTGGCAGCGGTCACAGCGCTTCAGCCAATGGCATTCTTCTCGCGCCTTAATGGAACCTCATCTCTTTATCCTCATCGCCATCCTGCCATGGCAGACGCCGCCGAGGCAGACTCGTAGACATTGCGATCTCGCTCGTTGGATCCCTGGTGAGACATTGTGAAAACTTGGCGGAGGTGGAGGATGAACAACGTCACTCGTAGCAATTTAACAACTCGTCTTCATGCCTTCGATCAGCTTTCACCATCCAAATGGAAATCATCATCGTGGGAGCAGGCATTGGCGGCCTCTCACACGCGCTGTCCCTCTCTCTGGCCGGCCATAGGGTCATCGTTTTGGAATCCGCATCTGCTCTTGCCGAGATTGGAGCTGGCGTGCAGATGACACCTTGTGCGACGAGATCCTTCTGGAAATGGGGACTGGCTTCCGATATCACCGCAAGCTCTGCCCTGCCTGAGTCCTTTAAC
The DNA here is from genome assembly GCA_007735645.1 of Venturia effusa. Taxonomy (NCBI): domain Eukaryota; kingdom Fungi; phylum Ascomycota; class Dothideomycetes; order Venturiales; family Venturiaceae; genus Venturia; species Venturia effusa. The sequence goes on from CP042198.1 coordinate 949,388, forward strand.
GTTTTGCGAGATAGTGATGGCGAGCTCCTGGGAAAGGTGCCGTTTGCGCCTTTTAAGGAACAATACGGAGCTCCGTACGTGACCATACATCGAGCTGAAATACATCGGATCCTACACAAACATACCGTAAGAGCCGGTGCTGAGATTCGATTGGGGAGCCGAGTCATTCACTATGACTTCGATGGCGGTGTTGTACACTTGGCAAATGGAGAACGGCTTGAGGCAGATCTCGTGGTTGCTGCTGATGGCATAAATTCCATGGCTCGCAAGACATTTCTCCCAGAGCTTGAAGATGGACTAGAAAAGACTGGATGGGCTGCCTATCGGGTCGTGGTACCTGTCGACAGGATCAAGGCAAACCCTATAACAGCACATGTTGTCGATCGGCATGGTTGTAATTGTTGGGTCGGAGACCAGCACTGCTTCATGTCTTACTTGGTCAAAAATAGTTCGGTGCTTAATCTAGTTCTCTCGCACCCCGACGATGTTGACGCTGCTGGTTGGACTTCGGAACAATACGCGGCAGAGTTTAAGAGACTCTTTTCGCACTGGGATCCTGCGGTGTCTGCGTTATTGGATATGACAGAACCCTTCCCTCAGAACTGGCCTGTGCTGCAGGTCAAACCGCTGCCAGCTTGGAAATCGAATTCCGGACGGTTTGTTCTTGTGGGAGATGTACGTCGATTCAGTGCAACATTCCGTATAGAGCTAAGATTTTTTGACAGGCTGCGCATGCCATGGCCTTCTACTTGTCAATGGGAGTCTCATTAGCAGTAGAGGATGCTGAGTCTTTGACAGCGTGTCTAGAGTTGATGGATGGGCGCAATACTAATCTGCAGCAAGCCATGTCTATCTTCGAGGCCGTTCGCAAGCCGCGTGCTGAAGCTGTATCAGCAGCAAGTCTTCACGCCGGGTACATTTTACAATTGTCACCAGGCACGGCTCAAGACATCCGAAATTCGGCCCTAGCATCCGACGGGGCTTCGATTGGCCTTCTGAAAGATGAGCATTTCTACAAACATAAAATGTCCTATGGCATTGCTGATAAGCAAATCAGAGACTGGTGTTATTCGTATGATGTTGTGGCAGCCGTGGAGAAAGAATGGCAGAGATCGCAGGAAGAGTCTCATGCTAGCCACATTGCGCTCTCTTCAAAGTATTGAACTTGGTACCTCAACGAAATTGGAGCATCAATTGAGGAAAGGGAATATCCCAATCACGATTTGGTGTTTTCGGTCTCAAGTAAGACCCTTTGGCCTGAAAGTTTTCGTTTTCTTCCTACCATCGTCCAAGTTGTTGAGAAGGCCATCCGTTTTGGGGTTTTTAGTTCTGAGATCCGGCTCAACCAATTTTCAGCGACGGTTGAAGATTTGTTGAAAATCGATCGACGGTATTTGCTCCAGAGCGCATGGTTTGCCCAACGGCAGCCTCGCACAGCCAAGATCTTCATCTACATATTAATCTAAATCTTTTGGCCAAGCGTTTGCTCTCGATATGCTTACTGCCTACCGTGCGAGTTGACAAGAGAGCAAAAACCAAATTAGGCTGAAGCAATCCACCCAAGGGCGGACGAATTACGGTATTGGAGGCCAACAGAGATGTTCCGGGAAAGAGCAAGGCCGGAATCGAAGCAAATGCAATATTGGTAAGGCTTAATGGAGTAGGCACAGAATCTTTCACCGATTTGAAGAATGAGACCAAATCTCACAGTCAATTATCAGAATATGGTAGGTGCCGTTATTGAGTAGACGTCATGCAATTCGCCACTCGCATATCATTCAGTATTGACACCGGAGTTCATAGCACAATCCGAGAATGAATTGCTATACAGCTGCTTTCCAGAGACGACCTATCAAGCAGAAGACATTCTTAAAACAAAATGTAGATCGCGCCATTGCAAAAGAACCAGGCCAATGGCACAGCCGTTGGCCACTTTCCGCCCTCCTATCCAAGTCCAGCGAACGCCACGCAAAACTACACATCTCAAAGCCAAATAGAAGCAACATTCGACCATTCCCTATAATCCGGACTCTGACGCAGCGCTGGCCAGACTATCTGTCTTCAAACCCTAAAGAAGAAGAAGAACGTAGTCTCCTCCTCCATAACGAGCCATCATCTCTCTGCGAGCGATTCGTCAATACACCCCGTCTTTTTCTGGTAAAGAGAATGTCTTTATCCACGGCAATTTGGACGACGCAGATATCATCATCAGAGAACCGACACCCATCGATGACCCCGATACCCCAGAAGCCGGATCCGGATTCAGAATCGACTTCATGTATTATGAGTATTGTACGCCTATGCCCCCAGCTTTCGAACTCGAGCAGCGATTTTCCTGATGGGCCGGTTTCGACCGCGAATATCAGTTCTTCCCTACGATATCACACAGGCGACGGTTAATCGAAGTGTATGCAAGGACGACTCATGCCCTTGCTGAAGAGTGCGCGGGTCAGGACATGGCAAGGGATGGGAGACATTTGGAGAGACAGATTGATGCGTTCAAGAATGTGCCGGACACGCATTGGACGCTTTGAGCTTTGATGCAGATTCAGCGGCTAGAGAGGAGCATAGTGAGGTTTATGAGATAAGACCAAAGAAGGTTAGGATTGGAAGGCTAAGAGCGCTAGAATGAGGACGGGAAGTGGAAAGGACTTGTCTTGAGGGAGAGGAGGTGGATGGAGGAGTGAAGAGCCGACCAATTTCTGTGGACTTTCTTATTTTCCTTCTCTGTTCGTCTAGAATTAAGATTCTGAGCTCGAGGACGCTGACAGATATCAAGGCGACAATACGAAGGTAAGGAGCCAGGCATTTAGAAGAAAGAGGAGAAGCCGAACGATGTCTGAGTACCAGCCGTTTGCCACTTGTAAACATGTGGACTGATCCCTGCCTGAAGTGTAAAAAATCCTCAGGCACAAGCTGATAGTTGAGGACCAATCAAGATCAAAATCTGCATACCCTAGCAGGGTGGCATAACGAAGAGGGCCCTGTGCGAATGAGGTTAGACTAGTACAGAGTGATAATACATGACGTCCGAAACTCCACCCAAGTAGTTCGTAATCTCCCGTGGCGCAATTGGCTAGCGCGTTCGACTGTTATTCGATGAATTGGTCAATCGAGAGGTTGGTGGTTCGAGCCCACCCGGGAGAGCATAACTTACATTTCTTTTTTGCCATTTTTGGTGGTCTTGTTTGCACTTTTCCATCCGTTTACATCCTGTTTTTGCGGATTTTCAAGGTCTCGCGTGCCTTGCGATCAGGCAATTGAAGATTTGATTTCCCTTCCTAACCGTTCTTGGATCTTTCTATCTTGAAATAAAAGTAGTGCAAAAACCTGGTCACGTGCACTTATCAAATGTGACCCTCAAGCCGACGGAGTAACAATTTCAACTACCAACAATGCCACCACGAATGCCAATCCCAAGGGCCTCCAGCGTTCTGAGTTGTTCCTTCAGACCCTCCGGAACGTCCACATCCTTCATTGCCTCATTCATCGCACCCCAGCAACAGCGCTTCGCCTCCATCCTCTCAGACCTCAGCGACACTCCCGGAGCATATAACAAGCGGATAAGACGAGGTCGTGGACCTGCTTCTGGCAAGGGAAAGACATCAGGAAGAGGTCACAAGGGTCAGAAACAACATGGAAAGGTTCCATATAAGTTCAATGGAGGACAGACGCCTGACATTGTTGTGAGCGGGACAAGGGGGTTTGAGAACCAGTATGTTGGACTTGCATTGGAGTCGTGGACTTGACGCGACAGTCGCTGATGAAGTGCGCAGCTTCTCGCTGGATATGAGCAAAGTCAACCTTGACAAGATACAGACCTGGATAGATCAAGGACGTCTTGATCCCAGGAGGCCGATCACAATCAAGGAACTCTCTTCGTCGAGATGTCTACATGGTGTCAAAGATGGTGTGAAGCTCCTTGCAAGAGTACAACTGTCAACCTTTTGCAAATTACAGGCCCTTTACTGAAAATTTCGCAGAACAAGGAAACCTTCAAAACCCCCATAAACATCGTCGTCTCCCGCGCCTCCAAAACCGCAATCGAAGCCGTCGAGGCCGTCGGCGGCAAAGTAACAACTCGCTACTACACGAACCCCTCCATCAGACGCATAAAACAGCACCAAACCCACCCTTACCTCTCCCTGCTTTCTGAGGAGAAAGACAGTTCCATCGCCGCGTACAAATACAGGTTACCTGATCCAACGTCGAGGAAAGATATCGAATACTATAGAGATGCGGCGCACAGGGGGTATCTGAGCTATCAGGTTGAGGATGGACATGGTCCCAGTTTGTTCTTCAAGGCACCAGGGACGGGCGTGCAAAGGAAGAAAGGGGCTGCTAAGAAAGAGGCAAGCGATAATAGGGTTTGGTAAAGCGGTGGAAGAAAGATTGTATTATATGACGGTCATCGATACCTGCATCAGAAGCATGAGGGAGGCCATGGCAGTCGAAGGACCCGGCAACTGTATACAAAGTTTGTAGAGCACACACATCATGGTCGCCCGCGCATCTACAATTCATGCTTTACGCCTGATATCTTGAATACAGAGACTTGCTCTTGGGTGCAAGTGTTGGAAATCATAAGCATGGCGGGATGCCATATCGAAAACCATAATGGAAGAGTCGGCGTAGTCCAATCGATAGACCCATTCCATAGCATTGGCGTCCCAGACAATCTCCGCCATTACGAAGTCCTATCCTGCTCTAGCTGTCGAATACACAATCAAGCAGCGTGAAGAGCTGAAAGTACGAAGCATCCCTCTACATTCTAAAAGAGGAGAATATGGCATATTTTCATGCGATGTTTACTGATGGCTAGCACGCGAAGGAATATGCCGTATTGTAAAGGGTTCTGCAGCATATTGAACAGAGATGATGCAGATATGGTTCAGTGGGCTTTCATCAGAGCCTTGGATATATTCCGTCATCTCTGCGTGTTCTCTAAATCGCAAAGCGTATAGATATCAGAAGAGCAATCATCGAAGTTGCCGAGTCCAGCTAGTATATCCCGTGGTCTAGCTGTACTCTGGTCACCAGCACTAAACCCTGACTGGCCGACTATAACGAGCACACCGACCAAATGCACGACTGAGATGGACCGACAATACTTTCGTAGATGTCCGATATTGTTCGATAAACTCTAGCCTACTCGATGTGGCGACGGCAGGTCAGGAAATGGCGAATATTCCGAGCTAGATAGGCGTATTCGGGAGGTGTTATCACGCGAAAAGGTGAGTTGTTTTGTCGTCTACTGTAATGGAATGTAATGGAATGTATTGGTTGTGTGTTTCTCTGAATCTTCGCCCGTTGGCACTATGGTTTACCCATGCGCAGTCCTGTCAATGGGACTCATATATGAGTCTGGGGAAACAACCAAAAGGATACGATGTATGGCATGGTAAGCATGGTCATGCAGCTCCATTTGCACTTGATATTCTGCGATCCCATAACAATTTGTTAGTCGTGACCACCAGACAATGCAGGACCACACTAGTTGTCGCTCATGATGGAGATGATGGAATGTGTATTCATACCTAGAGAGAAGAAACACCATGGTATCGCAAAGAGACAGACTTTGTCGACTTGGCCAGGTGCACCTTTGAAGGTGCAGACGGACGTAATCCGACTCGAGGGTCAATTCTAGATTCCTGGTTCATACTGTCTTCACAATTACAATGTCTTGCATCTGCTGACTCCATTGTTCGTGTAAATGAAACTGTCGCGTGCCAGGAGTCTTTGCATCAACGTCAGTCTACGACAATGAGAAATGCGTATGCCATATCAAGACCGTACTCCTTGGTGTTGTGCGGATGGTACAGAGTTACATGAGACATCCGTATGCAGGCAGCAAGAGATAGTCGAAAGCGATAACTGCAACGGCGCGTCGATTCGGAGCTGATACCTGGGGGCTATAGGCCGACTGTGTCAAGATCGTAAAGTTTTGATTGTGACTTCACGTTCCTCCATTGGATGATTTTTTATGGGTTGAAAGGTGTCTGCAATATCCGATCCTGGGTCTGGTTCAACCTTTTCTGCTTCTTGTTGTCCTTTGTCACAGGAAAAACTCGGGTTTCTACACGTGTGTGTAAGAGACGTTTAGGTACTTTGTCCCCCACCCGTACCTTCTCAACTCGTCATTCGTCTCGGTAGGTTCATGACAAGATAGACCTACACCAAATCGTCATGTTGATCATGGCTTTTGCCGTCTCGCGTACCATGATCCTAAGTATTTCATGTGTATATACATAGGGCGGTGTTGTTTTATTCCCCGTCGATCCGCCGTAATGAAGCCGGACCTAAGTGGAACTGAGGACAGGCTGTGAGAGCCAATCATAGTTTACACCGTATGAAGACGATTGGTTACTATAGAGTAACCTAATCAAGGTACTGACAATTTTTCCGGTGGTTTCCGTAGTAGGGATCGAATTCCGACTTTGATGATGAAAATAGCCTGTTACTAGTGAATATGAGAATGGAAGCAGCGAACATTCGCATTTATCTCTCTCCACCCCAAGCATACGCCTACTGACTCTAAGTCCAATCTCAAAACCATGAAGTTCTCAACCCTGATGCCATTCACTGCACTCCTGCCTACTGTTACCTACGCCTGGAATATAGGCACGAAATGCTGCCATACCGTTACGGAAATTGATATTGCGAAGGGAGCCAATGGGTGTGTTGCAGCGCTCGGCTACCAGTGGGCTGTGACCGAGAACGACGAGCAAGCGTGTATTGATCAGTGTCAAGTACACACGACATACAGGAGAGAGCTGCGCACGTACAAAACCCGGGAGTAAGTTATGAACCTCAATTCAATTTGGGATAACACCTACTAATGGAGCCGACAGCTATGACAACGGTCATCAGCATTGTTTGTGCACCAATTTCGACGCTACGAGCGGGGATCCCAAATGTTAAGAGTAAGTTGCAAACCGACGTTCAGTTGCGTAGAACATTAGTTCCATACTTACATACTCAACAGCAGACCTCTTGACTCGGGGATGTTATTGCAATTCTTCCTTCAACATCGTCTTCATCGCCGAAGTGCAACCCCCGGACAGGTGATTCCGTTCCGGCCATATTTGGCTTGTGTTTCGCAGTTGCCTGCTGTTACCAGATACTATCATAAAGATGCCGCTGTTCTTTTGTAAAATAAAACTCTTCTTATGATAATCGTCCTTTGCAGTCAACTACGCTGCGCGCGAGTGATGTGCGACGCGGTAGGTACGAGTGCTGTACAGGTGTCAGACTGATGACCGAGGGCGAAGCATAATAGGTTGAGAGAGACAATGTCGCAAACAGCCGATCTTTGATTCGACAACCAAGCTGTTCTATCGCGATGGCGACGGCGAGCAGGGACTGTTCGTGTGGCCTCATTTGTGTGCTAGTGACGATGAGTGATTTAGTTGTACTTGACCGCCTGAGATGACCACGTAGCCGTAAGTATGAGCACGTTGCGTACGCCGTGCTTCCGTGCTTCCGTGCTTCCGTGCCATTCAAAAGACTCGTGACCAGCCTTCCGATCCAGCTGTGAAATGAGCAACAAAGTTGAAGATCGCATCGCCTTGCTTATTGTGGATCACCGAAATATGGTGGTTCCAAACACCGCTCATAGCTTTGCAATCATCTCTTCTTGGACAAGGTGGAGGACTGTCGCGTCGTCGCGTTCGCGGAGGTGGTTGAGAGACAAATGGAACCAAATAAATCATGCATGTGCCCATGGATCCTGATTATGCAAGGCAGGTCCTGCTCAGCGTATTCCGCATTCCGCCCCCAGCCTCGTGCGACTCGATGAGGATGGGATAGGCTGGTCAGGTGTAATGTTGGTAGGCAAGCAGAATGTAACGTGCTCCGGATACGAAAACACTCAAACCAACCCAGCCCTGTTAGAAAGGCTGTGTTCGGCCGTGATTAGGGGGTGCAAAGATGCGATGTCTATACGGAGGGTCCGATGCAAAATGGCACGGGAATCTTACAACGTTTTGCAAAGCAAGCACAAGCCCATTGGATCTATATTGCCGACATCATATGACGACCAGACAGAGTGGGTCTGTTAGATCCAATTCGAGGATGGTCCGGTAACGTTCCCAGAGGAGTGCCAAGGTCAAAGATCAAGTTACTTTCCCTGTTTGTCAGACAGACAAATAAGATGTATGCCGTTTGCTTTTGCGAGGCCCTTCACAAGACCCTTTGCAAGGAAGCGTTTAAGGCCGCAGGCAGGCAGCTAAGGGCACGCATAATAAGCGTACCGAGGTCGCGTCGTGTTTCGTGTACAACGTAACAGAAATAGAGACGCATTCAGTGTTCGCCCTGCGCTTGGCGTGACCTTGTACCAGCATGTGTGGAGAGATCCCCGTTCGGCAAATCGTAGTGGGTGTTCGAGTTGTGAGGCTGGTGCGGGTCTTACTAAGTCAAGAAATGCCGGGCGCATGCACCAGGCAAAGAAAGAACCAGATGCGGATATGCAAGCTCCAGTCAAGGTTCGCACGGTGCCTGGGCGGTCTATTTCGCGGCAAGTATTTGTTGGTGTGTGTGTGTGTGTGAAGTCGCTGTCGAACATCCTTTCCCGGTCCCGCAAATCAAGAGACACAGCTTCGTCCGTCGCGGTTGGCATGGAATTTGCTGGAGTCACTCGAATGAATGGGGCGGGCGCTTCGAAATTCGAAATGAATGCTGCATCCATTTGTCCTCAACCTGCTTGATTTGGTGGTTCGGGAGGACCGGATAGATGTCATGGCGGACCAAAGGTCAGTTTTCCAGTATCTGAAAGTACCTTATGTTTGAGCTTGCGATTCCGCCTAAAATGTGGTGACACATGATTCGGCGTTGCGGACGAGTCTGCTTCGTGTCGTGCTCAAGCCGCTGGAAGACTGAGGAGAGCACGGCGATCGTCGGACTGGAAACAGCGAGTATGTCAGGGTGACCTGCAATGCCCGTGATGGTTAGGACCTCCTTGTCTCGAAGAGGCATATTGCCAGCCCGCTCCGAGATGATGCTGATGCCGATGCTGATGAGAGGGCTACCTAGGTAGCAGATCTTGGGCAGGCGTACGCCACGGTGTACGCAAGTCTGGATGGATGGATGTTGTAAGTTGTCGGAGGCAAACTCTTTTGCGTCGCTCGATGCATGCTGGGGTGATTCAGACGGTGCATATGCACCTGGATTGGCACAATGTTCCTTGCCTTCCCGGGCGGTCTGATATTCGCGGCCACGGCCCATGAGAGTGATTCGATGGGCATAGCAAGGACGTAGCCGTCTCCGACATCACGGCACTGTGCGCCAACACTTCCATTGTACCAAGCGCTAAAAGCCTTTGGCTCATGCTCCACTTCGATCCAAAGGGATGTGTTAGCCGCAGCGACGCCACCAGCGATACTCTCAAGGAGAAACGTCCTGTGCCTCGATGCTGGACGATGGCCGAGATCCGGCGTGATTGGCTTGCACTTTGCTACCTAGGTACGCGAAGAAGAAGTTGATTGGGTGCTACTTAACCATGTCTCCTCTGCCGGCCAGGCAGTTGCAGCTGGCTTATCATAACGGCAACTGCCAGTGGCAATAACCACAGCTGACTTTGCATGTCCACATCGTGATCGATGTTGACGTTTACCAATTTGTTTGCAGCACTGCGGTCGAAACAGCCAGCATTCTACCGGAACATCTTTCAAGCATGGCCAGTCATATGTGGACGCGCATTTCGCGTCTCGTAAGGTGGTGCAATAACTTTAGGCTGGTCATGATTGTGTACCGCGCCGAGCTAGGAATGCAAATCAATTGTTTCGTATCGAAAATCAAATTTGCCTGGAGTCGCCTTCTACTCTCGATGGTTTCGGTGAACCAGGCGACATCTAGCTGTAGCATCGGAATCCCTCGCAGTCCACCACGATATCAAATAAGGTCCTTCCATGTTGGCTATACATAGTACATAGTACACAGTACGGTCTTGAGATGATGATGATTGCCAGATTCGTGACCTTATTAGAGTCAAGGAAATGCAAATACCTGGAGGCGCTCCACTCGGTACTGGCTTTCGCTATGAGGATGAAGGTGTATTGTCGGATACGATTGTGGGTCTCGGATCGAAGCGTTTACCTCGTTATTACTGCGAACGACTCCGAGAACATCTATCATCATTTACCAATAGAGCTCCGTTGAAACCATGAGATCTTCGTTTTTCCGTGGTTATTTTTCTGCTGCGGACGGGCAGGGAGTGGCGAACCAGCCCGCATTTATGATCCATTTTATTGTTGTAGTTTTCCTGCCGCAAACATTCTCATTCAAGGACCTGTTGTCTGGATGGTTGAAAAGTCACTTCAGTCGCGGCACCAACCATCGCCTAAACTTCGAAGATGCTCCGAGTTCAGCTGAAGACAACATGTAAGGTATGGATGGGTCTGCACTCATGTTGTCTCCGATAGGCACGTTACAGACCTGACGGGGTTGCTCCTTGCTTTGGAGCATTTGCGATGCTGCGCAAGGCTCTCCCAATAATTACATAGTATGCTAGCTGGCTGGGCTTGGTTGAAATTTAGTGGTCTTGGAAAGCAAAAATACTCTGATCACGATGTGCGCACTAAATTTGTACGAAGACGCCGACGACGACTCGGCGTGCGTCGGAGTCGTTGGGGAGCATGACAGGCTATGTCAGACTACGGATTAGGGGCTCCGAAGACAAAGACACGTTACGAAACCACAAGCAGTATTAGATATGATGCTGCCGTGGCAAGCGCCGTGAGCATCAATTAAGTAGCCTTCCGCAGGGATTGATCATCGGTAAGGACCAAATGAGCCTTTTCTGGGCCCAAGGGGCGAGGCGGCGTAATACTGATTAGAGACGGATTGGAATAGGAACAGCCACCTCCAAATACTCTCTCCTGATCCATGCATAATGAGTTCGCCAATTCATATCGCCCTGCTGAATCGGAGCAGGGCGATAGGAGTGTCTTCGTTCGTATGGCGCTCGAGCAGTGCTGAGAAGAAGGCGGTAAGGTAAGGTTCTGGACACATCGATCCTGAAACCAGAAGAATTTGTAAGACACCGTGGCTCAGATTCCAGCTGCAGAGTTGAATGGTAGAATTTGTCGAGGCGTCGATAGGCAATTGCTGGCGTGTCCAAGGCCTCTCTATCGGAAGCAGGTATGCTTGGCCCCGTCCACCCGCCTCTCACCGGGCTGGTCGAGGCCAGCGAAGTTTGTGCGAGAGATGATACGAAATCATTTCGCAACAACCGGTTCAAAATTGCCAGGAAGAGACGATCGTCGAGGCGGTCGAGCTTGCGGAATTAAGATGAGTCGCCGCAAATAGTCGCTCGTATCAAACCGGAAATGCAACAGCGGGGACAACGTCAACAACTGGTCTCGCGCCTCGCACCTGGAACTGGTGGTCGCCTCAAATCAAGCAAGCGTGGGTGGAATGCAACAAATGAGTGCCTGATGCACTTCTCCGACGCCGGGTTCCGTATGGGAGCATGAGCGGTAGCGGTCTCTAATCTTGATGCTGGTAGAGCTGGGGGCAAATCATGCTTGCTGGTCCTTTGCCTCTGCCATTTCATTGCATGCTGCCAGGCTCGGCGGACATTGCGGTCACGCAGAGGTTGCGTGCCTGATTCACCGAACCTTGTCATTGGCAACACAAAGGATTGACCCAACATAGGCGGGAAAGGGAGGAGAACAACAGTGATGAGGGAACACTCTGTGCGTCGCCCGACATGGCTTGTGGCATGCGTACCATCGCCATCCTCCGCGATTCCGATGGCCTTGAAATGTAGCCTCGCGTGTAGCTAATTGCCAACGTTGCCAATAACAATAATGGAGGGGATGGATGCGGTCCACAAGCCCCTCACACGCACCACAAATCCAAGGGATGATGACTGCTTGCAGGAAAAACCAAAGAACCCAAAAGCACCAAAATGCCAGACTAAACCTCGCACGCAAATAGTCTCACACGGCGTCAGTTGCCGCGCGTAGCCAATCATCAAACATGGACATGAATCTCGTTGGGTGCTTGGTCCGGTCTGCACCCTGGCCATCGCCATTCGTCGGCACGATTGTATTATCGGTCTTCGCGATCTGGGGACCAGGGAGCCCTCGGACGGCGTTGTCAACCTCCACCTCATGAAATCAGTCCACAACGCCGGCGTACGATGTCCTGGACGATTGACGACGGGAGAGACTGTTCAGCATTGCCACGGCTGCACACATTGCCGTTGCCGTTGCTGGAATCATATGCACAATCTAAAACCATGGCAGACTCTCGAGAGTCGTTACGGACACGGCAGGAATAATAATGGAGTTCCTCCGCGTCTTGTCCAATCCACCAACTCGTACCGTGATTTGGTCGTGGCCATGCCCACGACGCTTGTGGTGCAATGTAAGATGTGACTAGGAATGAAGCAGTGGCAGACCGTGCAGGTCGTCTGGCGTTGATTGCTCACACACTCACGACGCGATACTGCCGGAAGCGCACTTTAGTGCGTACAGGCGAGAGGAGTTTGGAGCCTGGCGGAGCATGGCTGCATCATCGTCCAGAGCAATCGGCATCAGCTGGTGCACAGGACTGGGACTGGGAGTCTCGATTGGCAGCCAGGCCATTGGCGGATCCGGCATCAGTACTTGGAACGCGAGCCCAAAGCCCGTGTGTGAACCTAGCCCTCATCTCATCAACAATCATCTGAGGAGCGAAACTTGCACTCCAGTGTCCAGTGTCCGTCAGCCGTGGCCGCAGGCTCATCAGCAGTCTCTGCCATACTACGTACTCGTAAGACACCGCCACCCTTGTCCCAGCGCTCCCCGTCCGAGTCCAAGTTCCATTCCCAGTCACAGTCCCAGTCCCAGTCCCAGCTGTTGCTAGTGCCTTCGCCTGACGACCCCTTGCCAGACTGTTCCCCTCGGCCTGTTGCAGCTAGCTAGCACCCACCACAAGTGCACCACGGCGCGGCGTTTCTCTTCCCTCCTTCCTTTGTCTCTCGACGTTCCCAAAGACCCGTGCCGTTGGCTGGGTGCTGGAAAGGCTGATGTCTGGCGGCCAATCACGCCGCCGGCCTGTCCGGGCTAAACTTTGCATCTCTTCTTTCCGTCACAGCCCTGGCTCATGCACTCGCTGCGACCGCGATGGTCGGCCCAGACTAAGTCCAGCAGCTGTGGCTTCTGGCTTCTCGCTCTGACATTGCAACCACTCCGCCTGGACGCTTGCTCTCAATCTGTGGAGATCATCCAGCCTTGGGACGCGCCACGCCGTGCCTTCTGGACCCATGCTCGCTGGACCTAGGTACTGTACCCTGCTCCTGATGGGGACATCGTGTGGTGGAGGACCTCCTTGAAATAATGTTTGAACAAAATAAGCCTCTAATCCGCTTCGGCATGGAGTATCGCGGGTGCTCGAAACGACTGACCAGACTGCAAACCATTGACACATTATTGACATTCCAGCATAGCTCCTCTCCCCGTGGTACTCCTAACCACGCAACAAAACGGCCTTGTCCTGCTCTCGCTGACCTCAAGCTATCCCCATCCTAGACCGTCATACCTCACATCTCGGACATCAACATACCTGCCTCACTCTCTGCTTGACGGTTCCTGCACGCAGCCAGCTCCCTCTCCTTGCTTGCTTCCGGAAACGATCTGTAGCCTCTTCACGGACGGTCAAAGCCAAGCGCTGATTGATCCACCCTTACGGCTTTCACCTTCACGCTGGCAATGCTGTAAAAGCAAAGGTCATTGCACATTGTCACCTGCCGCTTCCTGTTGTCTTTTGTCTTTCAGCATCCTTCAGACACCTCACGTCTATAACTCGCTCCTGCTTGTTCTCTCTGTGGGGCTCTCTCATCGCCGTTTCCTAAGCAGGTTCCTTCCTCACCCACGACCCATTCCTACGCCTTCCATGACGCTGGCATCTCGTGCCCTCACGCAACAATCTACCTCGAGGTAACAACCGCCAGCCCCGCTCAATGCCTCACCCGATCTATCAGGACCCGCCGTCCTTCCCCTCCTGGTCGTCGTCAAAAGACGCCTCCATCCCCCGAATACTACCCCCTCCGGCTTCGTCCTATCTCGAAAGTCAAGGACCACTACGGCAACCGTACAGCACTTTCAGTGGGCCTCCGACGCCTCCTCCTACTACGCATATGAATGGTCATATCTCAAGGCAGCTGCCTACTCTGCAGTACATACAGCATGAGCCAAAATTGGAAGAGACGAACTATCCGATCAGGACACAGGCGCCCTCGATCAACCACTCAGCATCATCTCACAGCCGCAGTTCCGCCCCGTCACACTCAATACCAGAGCAAAATGTCATGGCAACTATGCAACGTAGTCCACCGTCCACTCTCTCGACCCTGGTACTCCCGGTTCCAACAGAGAATAAGAAGTCGCCTCAAGTTACCATGGCCCTGAAGCTACCAAGCACGATTCGCGCACCACAGGCTAATTTGTCCCAACTTGCCGCCGAGGTACGTCACAAGAACATCACCCTGGTAATGTTAGAAATACTCACGTCTATAGGTCACATGTTTGTTCTGGTTCGAGAGTGGCAGGACTTTGACCCAAATCGAGCATTCATCCGCTCAGTCACTCTCACATCCCCCAATTTGCGCTGATTCGGTACCAATCGATCGATTCCGGCAGTGGGTAGCTAATCTCCTATCAACAACTCAAGTCACTCCGAATGTGATCATTTTGGCGCTCTACTTTATCTGGAAGCTAAAGAGCTTCAATCCTACCGTCAAAGGTCGACCTGGAAGTGAATTTCGCCTGCTGACAGTGGCTCTGATGCTTGGTAATAAGTGTAAGTGATATCACGTGATGACTTAGCTAAGCGAGCTGACCTCTTGTAGTTCTTGATGACAACACGTACACGAATAAAACCTGGGCTGAGGTGTCGGGAATTTCAGTGAAAGAAGTCCACATCATGGAGGTCGAATTTCTCAGCAATATGAGGTACAGCCTGTTCACGACAGAGAGCGAATGGCGAAGGTGGCACGAGAGACTAGGAATTTTCGGTAGTTTTATTGATCGGGTGGTAAGGTCTCCTCGCCCAGCTCCGCTCAATCTCGGGACCATGCAAGTTCCAGCGGCACTTCCTTCACCACCAGGCTCGAATGGATCCCCAATTTCCCACGCTCACAGCTATTCTCCTAATGGTGGCCATCGAACGAACACCCCAATTTTGCTGCCTCAGATAAATTCCACGGCAGTTTCGCCCATTGGACCTTTACCTGAGCTGGATCCGAGATTTGGCAGCAGGAAGCGAAGCTACGATGAGAACGGTCAAGAGCCTCCTCCCAAACGTCACGCACCTGCATACGCTCTGCCGCACCTAGGTCCGAACGTCTCATCACATGTGCCAATATCTCAACCTCAGCCAAATCGCGTACCACTTCCCAGCCTGATGATCCCGCCGGTCACGCACGCTCAGATGCCTGTACAAATGGCGCCACAGTTGCCTCCACCAGTAGGACGATCAATGGCTTTGGTTTATCCACCCCCTCCAACCCAGTGGTCACAGCAACAGGTTTCCACTTCAACGTCGATTACTCCTGTTCAGGCGATGACTCTACCTCAGCACAGCGCGCCAGCCTATGATCAATCTAGGCAATTGAGCCCCTACCCAGGCCAATCAGCCAACTCATCACCTGTCAGCGCTGTATTCACCCCAACGGCTCAAGCGACAAACCGATTGTCGCCTTCATATTTTTTGCAGCAGCGAAGCTCTCCATATCGACCAGTTCGAAATGTGCAAACTCTTCGCGCTCCACCAGTCTCTGGATCCATGTGGAATGCTCCAATGATGGTCACCCACGATCAAATGCAGTATCATCCGCTAGGCCGACCAATGAATGAGCGACGTGTTGGTCATCTCCCATACATGCACCACGAGGCCTGGCCTGAAACCAACCAGTTCAACCATTGGCCTGAACTACCCTCTCTCCCACAGCCTATCTTCCGCTAGGCTGTCTATTCGATTTGTACAACATAACCACGGCACATCCTCACGAGGCAAAACACACTGCTACAATATCATCTGATGCAACTGGAACTTTCTTAGATTTTAATTGTTCTCATCGTACTTACCTCCCCTTAAGTCAAGGTTTGCATCTCTCCGAGATCTTTGCATGAAGCTTGGAGTTGAGGGTTCTGAATTGGTTGATAGCTTTAGCTGCACCAAACACTTCCTATTTTCTGCTTGGCATTGATGGCATAGCGACGGCGTTCACAAAGAAGGTGCGGCCTGGCTAGGCTCGCTCTGAGACGGGCACGATTCCATTCGTCTGCCTCAAGATTTGCATTATACACCTGTTTGGGCTCGGGCTCGGGCTCGCCTCACTTCGGTCGGCCTCGTGTTTGTTCACAAGAGGTTCCATGTCTTCGGGATGGATTTCACTCCTTTTGCTTTTATGTGTTGACAACCAGCTTGGGCTGAGGCTCTGTGAGCTTGCATGTAGTCTTAGTAATTAGGTAGAGGGCTCTCGATCTCGTGGAAATGAGATCCCTTGCGGTTACTCTTCATAGTTTTCGATCATTCCGCCGTATGTTGATCTTCAGTCTCGAGTGTCCACCGACCTTCACTGTCTCGCGCCCCCCCTTGAGACAATGTCAAGCGTGGCGTTGCAGGGGTGAGGGTTGAAATCGACTGAAAGTGTGTCATGTGATGAATACAAATAGTTCCGTCCCATGAAGATGTCGTCACTAGTACTAATCAGACCGACCACCGAGGTTCATCCATTCCCATGTTCATACTTGTGCTCATGCTCAGGTTGGTGGTGTCACTCCTGTAAACTTCTCTTTTGCCCCTTTGACTCTTCGTCGGGCTCGCTGCTCG
Organism: Venturia effusa; assembly: GCA_007735645.1. Classification (NCBI taxonomy): domain Eukaryota; kingdom Fungi; phylum Ascomycota; class Dothideomycetes; order Venturiales; family Venturiaceae; genus Venturia; species Venturia effusa. The sequence goes on from CP042198.1 coordinate 966,206, forward strand.
CTGCTGCGTGGTCTTCTTTTGCGGATCTCGTAATCACAATTGCATTACTCCCCGCGTGACTATTTCATTCACTAGTTACTAGGTTCAAAGTTGTCCGTCCAAGAAGTCGTGCGCGGTACTGGACAGGATCACTCATCATTGCTGCGATCCTCGGACGACGGGAAAGAGCTGGGCTCGCCAGAGCTGAGGACAGGAGAGACGGGGAGGGACGTAAGGCATTCTTCTGGAGAGTTTTGGACAAGATGCCGGGAGAGGAATGGTATAATGGGAATTCGTACAGACCGCTGCGGGAGTTGTTTGGGCTTGTGAGGATTAATGAGAGGCATTTTGAGAGTGAGGTATGTGTCTCTTTTTTTTCTTTGGAGAGGGGAGAGGGGGGGGGGGAATGGCTTTGGAACTTTATTTCAGGGTGGTGCTGATTTTGTGTCTTTAGTGTCCTGCTTATTCGCCTGGTGGGTTTACGAGGGCTTATGGTGGACATGTTTTCGCGCAATCTGCTTATGCTGCGGCTCAGACGGTGAGGGAGGGGATGGTTGTTCATGTGAGTCTCATCTTTATTTTGTCATTGGGGTTGTAAAGTTGAGGTGGTTGATGGATAATTGGGGATCTTTCTACTTGTTTGTTTGTTGGGATGAAGATTGCTGGTTGTGTTTATGCAATTTTGAACAAATAATTTGGAAATGATGTCGCTAAAGACTTGGATAGGTCGTCATGGGGTAGTTGATGCATGATGTTCGCCTTCGAAGATGTTGTTTTCTTTCCTTTCGGGGTTGAATCTGTTGGTTATTGTTTTTGCTTTCGGATTCTCGAAAATAATTGCACATTCGTCGAGACTAAAGTTTTAGGCGACATACTCTACAATGATGGGATTGAATCATATTCTTCTCTAGACTAGGCTGCTTCGAAGTCTTGAGTCCTCCCATGATTTATACCAGCCGCTGTGCGATCTGCTGATCATGACTTCTAGAACATAACAGGCTGGTTCACCCTCCAAGGCCAGACAGACCGTCCCTTTGTCTACCGCGTCGAAAACATTCGAGAAGGCGGCTCGTACTGCCAACGACAAGTCAACGTTACTCAAGATGCGTCGAAAGGTGTTTGCTTCACATGTATATGTTCGTTCAAGAAAGCAGAGGTCTCCAATAATGAAAGGCAGCTTGATTTTGATCTGAGAGAGAAATACAAAGCCGTACTTCGAGGGAAGAAAGCTGAAGATTGGCCGGAGTGTCCAGGGATAGACTCGCCCTAGTGAGTTTTACCCTTCTCATAGATGATTAGTGCTGTCAAGGGTCGATGGTTGACTTCGGACAGCTGGTGGGAAATCGAGCAAAAGAGGGGATGGATAGATCCATTTCCTGGCCTCAGCATGCGCAAAGTTGATATGGCAGCTTACAACCATCCAAGAAAAACGCTGGATCGAAGGCAATTGCAGTATTACAAGGTTATCGGGGAGATGCCTTCACTAGAGGAGGATCCGAATTTGCATGCTATTGCTCATCTGTATGCCAGTGATAGAAACGGTCTTTTCCCGGTGGGTGCTACCCTCAACGCCAAGTATCGAACGTTTCGCTGACGGTACCAGATACCGAATTTTCTAGACCTGGGTGACGAATACCTCGCAATAGCCAGTCTGAGCCACACTGTCATCTTCCATGTCGAGGCTTTGGGTTTACGAATGGTCCAAGAGGATGGTAGTGAGCCTTGGTTCGTTGTGGAAACTGCCATTGACAAAATTGCTCACGGCAGAGCTTTCGCGAGTCACCGACTATGGAGAGAGGATGGATTGCATGTAGCGAGTTGTTTTCAGGACGGGATGCTCAGGATGCCGCCGGAGGGCGAAAGTATCGGCCAAGGCAGGATGATCTTTGGCGACTCGGAGACGCTTAAAGACGAGAAGAAAGCAAAATTGTGATGCGCAATGGAGATTTCAATGGTCGAGCGAAGCACCTAGAACCCCTTTTTGGTTGACGCGGTTTGCCCCAAGAGCCTATACCTGTGACCGTGTGTAAGATAGTAGCTAGACCAAGTCAATCAGGATAAGATGGTGATTCAGCGGAACGAAAGAGCCTTGTGCATACTCCTGAAGACTCCGACTGAATAACACATGTATTCCGAGCTTTCCGAGTTGTCCCGGATATGAGGATGGTTTGTAATTGTATCGAGGGTTGTATAAGGGCCATTGCAGTGCAGAGCAAGTACTCTGGAGTACCCAACCTTTGAACCTTCGAGTTCATGCTTCTTCGCAAGGACTGGACCTTGCACGATCTCATTTTATATGTCCCACTCCCATCCCACGCCCAGAAACGCCTCTGCAGCGCTTCATAGCTCGGCCTGCGGCGAATACATTCCTCGATAATCCATGTGAAGAAGGAAGGCAGGAGTGTCACGAGAGTAGGAAAAGGCAGACCTGATCGCCTGGGGCAAATAAGATTAACTGACACAGCAGTCCAGCTGTCTGCTTATCTTTGTCGCATGAATGGTGGTGTAGATCTCCCTGTCCTTAGTAAAGGTGCGTCATTCTGGTGCTCGGCAAATTTGTTAGCTCTGGGTCCATCAAAAAGCTCACACCCAACAGACCACACAGATACCCGCAACCACAACCACAACCACTCCCTCCCCTTCACCCCTATACCTATACCTATACCCTCCCCGGATTGCCCCCATGGCCAGTACGACAGCCATGAGGCCATTGGGTTTCGCGCCTTCTCTCGTCTCGCGCGGCATCGCCCGTCGCACCTTCACCACCTTGAACAGCACAAGACCTCGCGGCGCACCGCGGCCTGACTTCAACAAACCAATTCTGCGCCAGCAATTCCGTCGGGCTCAATCTACAGAGACCCCTCTGCCCAAGAAGCGTGGTGCTTTCAGGTCGTTTTTGCGATGGACCTGGCGATTGACCTATCTATCAGCTATCGGTGGTGCTGTATATGTTGGATATGGCATCTGGGAGCTCAGACATCCGGTTGAACAGGAAGAACCAAGCCCAGATAAGAAGACGCTGGTCATTCTAGGTACGTCGAATGCCATTAGCCATTGAGAGTACTACAATGCGGGTGGTTGCAGACCAGGAGTCTAATCATTTGCGCCCCTAGGTACCGGCTGGGGTTCTGTCTCTCTCCTTAAGAAACTCGACACCGAAAACTACAACGTTATCGTCATCTCGCCTCGCAATTACTTCCTTTTCACGCCGCTATTGCCATCATGCACAACTGGGACAATCGAGCACCGCTCCATCATGGAGCCAGTGCGAAATTTCCTCCGACACAAGAAGGCCGCTGTCAAGTTTTACGAAGCAGAGGCTACGAAGATCGACTACGCAAAGAAGGTCGTCTACATCAATGATGACAGCGATATCAAGGGCGACGTGACCTCCACCGAGGTTCCCTTCGATATGTTGGTTGTTGGCGTAGGAGCCGAGAACGCCACCTTCGGTGAGCTTATGCTTCGATTAAGTATCACAATTGCATGAACTAATTCAGACAACAGGTATTCCTGGCGTCCGCGAGCATGGTCTCTTCCTAAAGGAAGTCGGCGATGCCCAGATGATCCGCAAGCGTATTATGGACTGCTGCGAGACCGCCACGTTCAAGGACCAGTCGAAAGAGGAGATCAAGCGTCTTCTACACATGGTTGTTGTTGGCGGTGGACCCACCGGTGTCGAGTTCGCTGGCGAACTTCAGGATTTCTTCGAGTCTGACTTGAAGAAGTGGATTCCAGAAATCACCGAGAACTTCCACGTCACCCTCGTCGAAGCATTGCCAAACGTAGGTGACGAGACAAGCTGGCAAAAATGAAAGACGCTAATGATGGACAACAGGTTCTTCCCATGTTCTCCAAGCAATTGATTGAATACACTGAAAAGACGTTCGACGAGGAAAAGATTTCGATTCGCACCAAGACAATGGTTAAGAAAGTCACGGACAAGTACATTGAGGCGGAGTTCACCGGACCAGACGGCAACAAAGTCGTCGAGAAGATCCCCTTTGGACTTCTTGTCTGGGCAACTGGTAACGCTCTCCGGCCTGTCGTTAAGGATCTCATGATGCAGATACCAGCTCAAAAGGATTCCCGTCGTGGTCTTGCCGTCAACGAATACCTCGTCGTCAAGGGCACAGAGAATGTCTGGGCAGTAGGAGACTGTGCTATTGCAAACTACGCCCCAACAGCTCAGGTTGCCGCCCAGGAGGGAGCTTTCCTTGCTAGCATGTTCAACCAAATGGCCAAAACCCATCAGCTCGAAGCCGAACTCGCTGCTTGCAGCGAAAAGCAAGAGAAGGCCCCATCCAAGGAACAACGCGATGCTGTTTTCAACGAGATCAAGGAATTGCAAAAGCGCCTGAGGAGAGTCAAACAAATGGGCCCATTTGAGTATTCTCACCAGGGCGCTATGGCCTATATTGGAAGCGAGAAGGCTGTTGCTGACATCAGTTGGATGACTGGCAACATTGCTTCTGGTGGTACCTTGACCTATTTCTTCTGGAGAAGTGCATACTTGAGCATGTGCTTTAGCTGTGAGTCACTTCCCAGCTCCCCATCCCAAAGAATGATAGAGCTAACTTGCGCTAGCTCGTAACCGTATTCTTGTCGTTGTGGACTGGGTCAAATCGAAGTTATTCGGCCGCGATGTCTCTCGCGAATAGACGAAGGATGCGGCATTCCTCATTCTTGGGGGCACACCCCAACCACTGCTTAGTCTCTTCCACCTCCTGCTAGATCGAAAAGTTCTAGATATTCCCGAGCCTTCTTCTAATTCCCTGATGTTGTTTGTGTATGAGCAAGCGTGCATGGAGCCGTGGTGGGACCTGTTTGAATATATACATGAGGACTTTGACCATTCCTTGCTTTATTTTCGGCCGCGGTAATGGATATGGGTAATAGACTGGTTGGGGATTGAGCCCAATGAGGAGTTATTCATATTGGCGATGGATGTTCATAGACTTGCAATCGATGGGTTTCTATCGGGCCTTGTGCCATCGTCGACGTAAGGTGAGTATCTGTGATGGTGTCAGCATTGCTAATGCAGGTTTCCTACACCGAGTTACTGTCGCTGCTACCTATGCTGCACCTGTCAATACAGCTCAAACATCTATGTCTCCTGCGGCACTCCAAAGGTGTCGTCGAACGCGGTCCGAAGTCCAGCATGTTGGAGGTATGGCTCTGTATCGTCTCGAAGTTCTTGGTGTATCCGGTGCCAGAATCGTTACTCACCTTATGGCTAGCCTGAAGCCTCCACTCTCGGTGGCATCTTGATCGCAAGCGCTTCGGGTGGCGTTTGGGTGATGTGGAAAGATATGGATTGCTTTCCTTCACTTGACTCCGCTGGTAAATTTGCCATCGAAGCGCGATTGTGGAGCTGGAGGATGCTATCCCTAACATTATCTTGCCCTGGGTTGTTTGTCTGCGGGTGCTTGCGCTCGCAGGTGCTAGGAGATTGAGTAGGCCCATGGGTTCCCGGCCGTCCTTTTCGCTCGCCGTCGTCGGTTCTGGGTTGGAGGTATTGTGGTGGTGCAGTGAGTGAGGCGATGAGCCCCGTTCAAAGTCTCCGTACGAATATTCTGGAAGAGATGATGAGAAGGCTTGCCAGTGATATGGTTGACGCCACGAGACTCGAAAGCTAAAGTCTCGCCGGCGACAAGAATATTAGAAGGTAGGTGGACAGGTCCTCGAGGCGGCCGAACACGATCATGGATGCTGTGCTTTCAAGAGACGTCCTCGTAAACCTGTGTTCGTGGACTCTGGTATGGACCTGAACAAATCAGTCTAATGCCAGCCTGCCAAAGATGGTGCCACTGTCGTTGGGGTCTACAAGACGCCTGCTCTTGTCATGTCCTCGGTCCCGCAGCTTACGGTCGCCAACGAACGGCCGATGTCGAGACGGTTGGTGTATTTGCAAAGTGTTGCGGTCTTTTGCGCTCAGCAGAAGTATCTGGACATCCAGCTGGTTGGAGTCCGGCCAAAGTCCATGGTATTGTAAGCTGTAGTGCGAGGCCCTTGTTGGGCTTGTCCGAACTTTGCTGGCACCAATTCTTTGTGCGTGGCCTGTGAATAGGACGGAGTCTAATTGTTATGGATGGGCAAAGAAAGAGATGTTCGGTTGGAAAAGGTGGAAAAGGAGCAACAAGGTACTCGAGTAATCGAGGTTAAACCTGATTTCAATGCTTTGGGTTCAAGCTGGCATATGTCGATCGGCACTTCGGGGGCTCGATCATTGTTTGACATATCACTGGTCATGGCATTGGATATCTTTATTGTGGGTAATGGAAGGTAAGTTATACTGTCCTTTATAAACAGCGTTTGTGGAATCTTTTTCAATAATCAGGTGTGGTGGCCTAGGTAAGTTCTCGCCGATCGGTGAGCAGATGTTAGTTCTTCCATAACTTTCGTCATTCATCGGTCGGCAAGAGGGGGTTTTTCCCGATTCGCTCGGTTTCCCCCGAAGAGGCTGTCCCACCACTCCCATGGCAGTCTCTTTTGTCCCCTGGAGGTAAGTATCCTTTTTTTCACCTGGTGGTTCGAACATGATGGATACTGGGGAGCCACGATGCTGCAGTGGCGGCGGATGGGCGAGCGATGAGCGGCCAGGTTCAATCCTGTCTCTGCTCGCCCATCCACAGACAACATCATTTTGCTTCACTAAGATTTTGAGCACTGCAGGAACCAGCTTGGCGAGGTCTTTGGACTTCACGATGGAGGTTCGAATCTCAGAGATTGAATTGGCACCGGGTCTGGAGAAGAGACAATTGAATGATGTGCTGGAGCTCACGGCTCAGGCACTTCAGAGCGTTTAATTACACCAATTGGTCACAATGTTGTCTCTCTTTGCACGATGCAAGCCACCGAGATTTGCTCGGGCAAACAGCCAAATTTGTTATGGTTTGATCGCGCAGCTCTGTTGGCAAAGACTGGGGAGCCCCAGAGTTGGCAGAGTACGAGAATCTATTTGTGCTGCGCTGTTCTTCAGCAAAGTAATTATCACGCTCATCTGAATGAGATTTGGCTTGGGCCGGAGATCTCACGACTGCCACACATTTGAGTGGCACACACGAAAACCACTATTTGCCATTATCACAGTGGCTTTCGTGTCTCCACCTGTGGAGGCTGTGGCTAACCTTCGACAGTCGAAAGGTTCTGCGTGCTTCCTCCAATCCATTTCCTAGTGGATCCCCTTATTCAGCACAATGTTTTGAACTCTGTACTTTTGTAGTCACTAATCAAAACTACTTCAGTCATGTCTAGCCACTCTTCACTCCCTTGACCGCCGTGTCTGCTCTCCGATGATGAAGGGCTTTCGGAAAAGTCTTACTGACCAATGCAGCAAGGTTACAGAGCCAGCTGATTTCCGACCTCCGAGTCCCTAATTACATGGTCGATTCCATTCCTCGCACCCTCTTGTCTCCTTAATCCCTAGCCACACCCATTGGCCCGTCTCCTCGCTGTGCTCCGCGCGCATCAATCCCTTCGGCCAACGGGTTTACCAGGGAAAGACGAGCGTGGATTTTCTGGATGAGATGCAACGTATTTGGAAGAGGTATGAGGGATCGTAGCTGAATGAATGGAGACGAGTCATTCCTGCATTCGTCTTCTGCTGCGAACGCAACTTCCACCCGTGTTCAACATGTAGGAATCGCACGAACCGAACCTCCTTTGCAACGCCCAAGTCTCGGTACATTTTCCAGATGCGAGGGTAGTGGAAGTTGAAGGGCGTGGCGTATATTCGTTATGAAATAACACACTTGTTTGTGGTGTCTACATCACGAGGCGGGAATCATGGTTTCGGGGTTGGAGATGGATGAGCGATTGTGGAAAGGGGAAGGGGGAAGGGGAGAAGCAATTGTTGCGGAGATGGACTTGTGAATCTACTAGGAGGGCATGAAAGCCGGGAGGGGTGGTCGTGGTGGGAAAAGTGGGATGCGGTATGGGGAGGTGATCAGCGAGATGATATATGTATTTGTTCATGCGTGGAGTTTTTTCTTGGACTGTGGGATGAGCGGTGGTTTGAGAGGATGGGGTGGGATGGGGTGGATGTGTAGTGCCAGCGATACTTGCGTGAGGATGGTGGGGAGGGGGAGGAGGGTGCAGGGTGCTCTTTTTTTCTTCTTCTTGGATGTTTGGATATTTGTTGGGAGATGAGGGGGTTAGCTATGGATACTTGAATGGCTACAAGGAGAATGTGAGATGTCGGAGGAGAAGTCGTCGTTCGTGGAAGGGTCTGCTCGATGCCGTTAATGAGGGATCTCGCCTCGCGGTTCATACCTAGGCATGATTTTGAGTTTGGGAGCAGAGGTTGGATGGAGATGGTGGGAGTGGACTCGAGGAATGAATGGTAAGGTATGTTTCCTATTTGGGGTGAGGATTTGGTGGGTTGGGTATGAGGGAGCTTGGCGGGGTGTGTATGTCGATATTTCCGTAAGTAGTGATGGGATATCTCGGGGTGCCGAGATCACATCAAAGTAGTAGTAGTAGTAGTAGTAAGGAAGGGTCGTTCACGTGCTTGCTCATTAACTTTTGTCTCTATGGTATGCATCCTCCCATACCTACTACACCCAGCAATACTTTTCCCAACTACACTTTCCCCCAGATTGCTGATCTCCCCCAAACCCTCACGCTCTCATTAAACTCCGCAACAAGCCACCCCTCGTATCGAACATCAAATTCCTAGTCGTCTGCACCCACGTCTCCGTAGCCGTAGCCGTAGCCGTAGCCGTAGCCATATTAGAACTCGAAGTCGATGTCCTCCTCAAACCCACCGTTTGATCTTCCCATTCGTATTTCGCCGCGGATCCAATGTCCGCGCTGTTGGCTTCGACCCAGTCGGCGATGGTATCTGCATTCGAATTCGAGTAAGGGGATGAAGGAGATGGGGAATTGTAGAGTGGCAAGATTTCTGCTTCGCGGTTGTTGTCGTCGTCGTACGTGTCAGGTCCATTAGTCCGCTCTCGCGTGAACAGTGACCTCGTCCATGTCTTTGGGTTCGGTGAAGAGTTGGATGGGGTATGAGAAACAGAATCGAGATCAAGAGAAAGCCTATCTCCATCCCCCCGAAGCAAATTGTACATTGGCAGACTCTCGCCTTCCCCTTTCAGACTCTCCGAATATTTCTTTCGTCGCTTGATGGCACGGTAGATGAGGTAGCCGATGCCGAAGGTGTAGATGTGTATCAAGAGGATGAGGATGATCAGTGTTGTGGCCGTTTCTCGGCTCAAGGAGTCGAGCTTGAAGATTGGTGATGAGAGGAGGAGTAGGTAGATTAGGGGGAGGAAGAGATATGTTCCCATCATGAGGGTAGGAAGGATGAGGTCTGAAGAGGGGCGGAGACGCATCTTGGCGACTTGGGTGACTGATGGCTGTCTTTGGTGGGAATAGGGTGATTAGGGTTTGTCGATGGTTCGATGCCTCTTCGTGCAATATGTGGTTGCTGGTTTTGCTGATTTCGTCTAGAAGTTTCAAGCGATTTTTGGTGGAACTAGATATCGAAGCTGGCGAGTGATTTCTTCTAGATGTAAACCCAAGCTATCAAAGCGATGAATATGCCAGGGTAAAATCTCGTTCCAACGTCCAAGCGACCAAAACGTCCCCAAGCCGAGAATCCCAAGAATTCAGGCAGCTGTCAAAACGACTCGGAACCCGTTGAAAAGAGATAACCTGGCCTCGCAGCCAGTCACCAACGGAACTACGGATTCGCTACCAGACAGCCCATTAATAGTGAGCCCCCTTTTCGAGGGCAGGTATTGCAGACAATAAACCTTTAGTACCGCATACGTTAATGACTTTGGCTCAGCCCATGTTTGTGATTCTTCCGAGAACATCGTGGCCGTATGGTTTTTGCGTCATCCTGGAATTTATGGCCTTCAGCGCACGAGCTGTACGCCAATCCTGCACCAGTTGTGGGACAAGGTTGGTTCAAGTGGCCGTGTAGAGGATGAAGAGGAAGGAACGTGGTGGGAAAGCTTGGAGAACCGGATCGAATTGTCCAAATTGAATCTGAACGATGACCTGCTTGTTATGTCGAGCTAGGACGGTGAAAAGATTGAGTGCACCTGTCTATCGCAAACTAGTGTTTAGCCGTCAGAATTGCAAGCTTCTTACCCTCACTTCGAGCAGGGCAGCAGAGCTGTCAGCTAATCAACGTCAACCTCGAATCATCTCACCGTATGCTCCGAACCAGCTCTCTCAGGTCTCCACCTTCAACCCATCCTTCTCCACCACCCGCATTTCCATCCTTGGCTGCACCCCATCCCTCGCCTACCTCACCAATGATCCTACCTGGCCGGCCTCCAACCACAGAATTCGGAGGAACGATCATTTGAGCCGGAACAATAGTGTTCGGCAAAATCTTCACATTTTCGCGTATCATGCAAAAGGGCTGTAGAACGCAGTTTTCGCCAATGTGGACGTGCGACTTTATGTCTGCGCTAGAGATGAGGGAATTCGGTCCTGCGTCAATCAGCGTCGGCCATCCAAGAAGAGGTTGGCCTTGTCAAAATGTGCCTTACCGATGAAAACATTATCTCCAATTTTCATAGGATAATACGTCCACACTCCTCTCGAGATCCTACCTGGTGGTTTGATGACAGTTCCTGTCGCGATGATAGTTTGTTTTCCGATGCTGATGGAGGTTATGGCTTGAGGCTTCGCTGCTGTTGCTTTGGGATCGGGATTTTTGGTGCGGGTCAGGTCGCCTCGCAAGTGGACGTCCGCCATTATCACAGTTTTGCCGCCGAGGGTTATGTTGGCTGTTCCTGAGATGTTTGCGCGACGAGAGACTTTGTTGCCACTGTCCTTCGAATGACTTTAGTTTTGCAATCAAGGTCAATCCGAGAACGAGGAACGGTGTAAGAAAAGGAGATGGAGTGATTTGGAGAACAGAATCATGCGGCAAGGTGTACTCAATACGGACACTGCGAGATGTAGACTCTTCGATCGCGTCCCTAACAAGACAGAATATGGACCCATCATACACCAAGAGCCCTCCTCTTCCGCATGAATCCACAACATGAAAGAAGGGTGAAGAATCAGAAAGCACTCAATTCAAAGAGGTCAACATACCGTCTCAATATACTCCCCTTTGACGGGTTTCCTCCCACCCACACTCTGCCGCGAAGACATGCCGTTCTTATGGTAGAAGTTGAAATTCAGCAGAAGTGAGTGCCGCTGTCGGGATTCACTGCTGAATGAATGCGTCCAGAGGCAGGAAGACAGTCGCGTCGATGACACGGAGTGCGTCGTGATAGTCAGGGATTTTTTTATTTCGAGAGATCCATTGAATGCAGCGGGATCACGTTATTGAGAGGGCGGTTCTCAACGTAGTGGATGCCTGGTGGTGGTCGGAGGTGTATGTTTGAAAGCAGCCGTGGATGGAAATGGTAGTAGTGACTTCAAGCTGAGGCCGCCTCTCTGAACGTCACTCATCATGCCATATCCTGGACATCGCAAACGGTGTAATTATCAAGTTCCCTTGTTTGTATATCCATATCCATTTCACATAATTACAGATTAGAAGCAGAGAGGTTGTGATATTCATGCTTCTCTAGACTATAGTATCCAAAAGCAACATCCAGCTCAATCACGTTGTGCGATTGGCGGAAAGGCGACAACCAACACGCTATTATGCAGCCCAGAAATGCCTCATACTTCATGCGCAATATACAGTGTATCGTACGTGCATCATTCCTCCCAAGAACGCCTATTATCTGGTTCATCGATTCAGTTGGACATAGTTCCCTGCGCAACATATTAATTCAGCTCTCTCATCGACAACTGTCCGATGCTTACCAGGAAATTGTCCCGACCGTGGTCCGATTTTGCCTGTCCACCACTCGTTTGCATTGTCCGTTTTCGTTATGATCTCGATGACATCGCCAGTCGTGAAACTCAAATCACCTTCCGCTTGCGCTTCATAATCATATAATGCAGTTACAGTCTCTTTCACAACATGACCTTTCAACCCAGCAGGCTTTGGCTTCGGAGGAGGCGGAGCGGGTCCTTTCGATTTCGCAGCATTGAGAAGACCAGCTGATACAGGCGGGGTGAGGGTACTGGCGGGGCTATATGACGCTACCTTGTTGTCGTTGGTTGGTGAGAAAGCGGCATTGGGACTATATGCTGGTGGAGGAGCTTCTATCTGTGCCTGTGCTGCCGGTGCCGGAAGCTTACCGTATCTGCCTTCGTACTTGCTTCCCGTGCTACTGCCTGCTTCTATCGCCAGGGGTTTGTTGCCGTATTTCGGAGCACCAGGTCTGCGACCTCCAGTGGTCTTGAACTTGACGATAGACAGTTTCTCCACCTCATCCTTGATTTCGCCACGCGCAGCCTCGTAACCTTCCTCAATGTCTTTTGTGAGATCGAAATAGCCAATGTCGATATTCTGCATCCGTTCATGAAGCGTGTAAAAGACATTCAGCTGCATGTAGTAGAACGACTGGAATAGCGGTTTGATGAACTCGCGCTCTAGCTGGAACAGTTGAGGCAGCTCAGTCTTGAGCAGTTCGTTGAAGTAGTTGTAGTCCTGTGTTGCGGCTTCACAATCGTTCTCTGCCTTATACATTGCCTTCTCATCCTTCAGTGTCTTGTCTTTTTTATCTTGCAGCTTTTTGAGTGCGGTACGGTGTCGATCGTAGTCCAGCTGCTTGTGATCTCGCTTTTGCGCCACCTTCCGGACCTGCTTGATTATTTCCATGAGCTCGTCTGCCGGCTTGATCACTCGCGACTCGATCATTTCCAATTCTGGCGCAAGCGTCTCTTGCAAGTCTCGGACGATGCTTTCATATTCTTCACATGCTCTTATGCCTTCGGGATTACCCTCTTGAACGAAAGAGTCTGGATCCGACACTCTCCCGGATATTGGCTGGTAAATTTCGGCGCAAGCTTTGGAGAACTCGATTTGATGCGTGAGCATGCCTGGAAAGGTTATCAGGCATAGGTATGATGCGTGCGAGAGATGTACGAACTATTAATCGCCTCTGAGTATCTGCACCTTGTTAGCTGCCTGAATCTCAAACCCGGAACGTGGGCGCGTACTTCTTGGACTCATCGTGAAGCTTCTTGGTCTCTGTTTCTAGGTCTTGAAATCTCCGCTCTGAATCTATGTATATCGCATCTTTTGATATCTCTCCCTATGATTCGTCCGGATCAGCCGGTGTTCGCGCCTCAAAAGTACTCGCAGATGGCATTGTCGTCGCGGCAGCAAGTTGTCGGAGCTACTTACGACATTGAACTTCGCCTTGACGGTTTGAGGCGCCTATGCTCTGCAGTTAGTTTCACTGCATGTGCTTTGTCGGCAAAATTGGCCCAACTATACCCTCACGACACTCTTCTGGAAGCCCTTCCAACTCATGGGTTCTGCCCCTTTGTGGTTGTCTGGGTGCAGGCGGGATAAAGCGACGCCGCTGGGTAGTTAATGGTGAATGTGATAGAGAACTGGAGAGGTTGGGGTTGTTCACAGTTGGTGGTTTGTCCGAGTCGCGTCGGAGCTGGTCAGAGTGATGGCTATGACGAATAGCACAGCCCACTTTGGTGCGAAGCCCGAAACCGACGATCGTAAAGAAGATGGTGACGCTGATCACAGGAGGATATTGACCTTATACTCGTAATCCCACCATTCCGCAGTGTGGAGCCGGCTGTAGCTGTGTATTAATCTACATCATGGAAAACAACTGGAATAAAGATGCGCCTGTAGAGTCTAGGGTTGTCCACGAATAGCCGAAGCGCGCGTGATTTGGCATTGATTGCTATAATCATGCCAACTATCATCAAGAAACCCCAAGAGCCTATCGACAACAAAGACAAACAAGTAGTTGATTGAACATAATCCCGTCTTGTCTTGGGGTGCTATCTTTCTTTCATTGATCGTAGTCATGGATGGCCAGAGGTGGAGACGGACTTGAATGGAGAATGGACCCTGCAACAAGCTCCCAGTCCAGTCACGTTTATCGTACTGTATCGTATTCCCTTTTCGGTCCATGAGATACTCTCAAGCGCCACCATCTATAGTCGCTGCATCTTCGTCCCCCAACCTACAACCACGACCTAAAATGCCCAATCTCACGCCCACAGCCGCGAGACAGACCCTCCAAGGCTGCGCCCGATCCATAACCGGTCGCAGCACGTTACGCCGGGCATCGTGTGTCTCCGCCACCCTCCCCCAGAATTCTCGCAGCCGAAGAACCTATGTTTCCGAGACGAAGCCTCAGCATGCGACCGTCAATGTCGATACCGCCATCAAGGCCGATCACAAGGCCTTCTTCCAACAAACTGGAACGAGAGTGGAAAATGCAAGGATGCCTTCGACGGGAATGAGTGCTGAGGCTATGATGAGTCCTGCTGCAGGAATACTTAAGCAAGCAACAATTATGGATGAGGGGCAGAGGCCAATCTATCTTGACATGCAAGCGACGACTCCTACCGATCCTCGAGTACTTGATGCGATGCTGCCATATATGACTGGCATGTACGGGAATCCTCATTCACGGACCCATGCCTATGGCTGGGAGACCGATAAGGCCGTCGAAGAGAGCAGGAAACACATTGCAGATCTGATCGGTGCTGACCCGAAGGAGATCATTTTCACCAGTGGTGCGACGGAGAGTAACAACATGAGTATCAAGGGTGTTGCTCGGTTTTTCAAGAAGGGAGGCAAAAAGAATCACATTATTACTTGCCAAACGGAACACAAATGTGTCCTAGACTCATGCAGGAATTTGCAAGATGAAGGGTTCGAAATCACCTATCTTCCTGTCCAGGAAAGCGGATTGATCGACATGGAACAACTGGAGAAGGCTATGCGACCGGAGACATGTCTGGTCAGTATTATGACTGTCAACAACGAAGTCGGTGTTGTCCAGCCAGTGAATGAGATTGGCAAGCTATGTCGGTCCAAGAAAATCTTCTTCCACACAGATGCTGCTCAGGCAGTCGGCAAGATTCCAATAGATGTCAACGAGATGAATGTGGACCTGATGTCAATCTCGGGCCATAAAATATACGGACCTAAGGGCATCGGAGCTTGCTATGTGCGGAGACGTCCAAGAGTCAGAATTGTGCCCATAATCAGTGGCGGTGGTCAGGAACGTGGTCTCCGTAGTGGTACTCTGGCGCCTCCTCTGGCGATCGGTATGGGCAAAGCTGCCCAGATCTGCCAACAGGAAATGAGCGTAAGCCACGCCTCTTGTTTTTGATCGTCATTGCACACTTGCTAATGTGGTCGTCAGTATGATACCAAACGAGTGAAATATCTCTCTGATAAACTGAAGAATGGCCTACTCGCGATGGAACATACGCATCTCAACGGCGATCCGATACGTCACTACCCAGGATGTGTGAACATCTCATTCGCATACGTCGAAGGCGAATCTCTCCTCATGGCTCTCAAAGATATCGCTTTATCCTCTGGAAGTGCTTGTACATCAGCTTCACTCGAGCCTAGCTATGTGCTCAGAGCCCTTGGTAATAGCGATGAAAGTGCCCACAGCAGTATTCGTTTCGGCATTGGCCGTTTCACAACCGAGGACGAGATCGACTATGTGCTAAAGGCGGTCAGCGAGCGAGTGAACTTCTTGAGAGAACTCAGTCCTCTGTGGGAGTTGGTGCAAGAGGGCGTTGATCTGAACACCATCGAGTGGAGCCAGCACTAGTTGAATGCAACATGGAAAGTAGCTATAATTACTTTGATATCTTGAGCGTTCCGGCCTGGGACTGGGAACAAAATTATTTTCCGCTGCACATCTCCCTGGCAGCTTATTGATGAGGAACGATTGTATTATACATGAACACTGTACATTCAAAAAACTATCCTTCAGAGTTGTGGTTGTTTTCGCGGCCGTGCTGTAACGCTCTACGGAACCAATAGGCTTGTGATTTTACTGTTTGCAGTTTCTCATCGTCAAGCTGGATATTCTCAAATCATGCAGCCTAATATTCTTGTACCCTCAGAGCCGTCGTCTGGAACTCACCATCCAGGTTGAAATTGACAAATGAGAAGTGTGAAGGTATGAGTCGTTAAACACGCAAATTGCCCGTCTCCTCCGAGGTTGGAGATAGGCCCCACCCGCCATTCGAGGGTTTAGACTTGAAGCCTCAACTCCAACTTTCTCACGCGCACTGTGCCATTGTGAATGACTTATGACTTATGACTTTATGACGATGACTGGCCTAGCTAATACCAACATCAAAAAATACCAAACGACCCACGCTACAAAGGCTGCAACGGGGCTTTAACCACGGCAAATCAACCACCAGACGCACTATTGGAGAGAGCAACATGTCGACGGCCGTTCTCAATTGGCTGCACTCTGTCTTGATTAGTGTACTTGCACCCGCTGAAGCTTTGTTGAAAACAAGACATACTGAATCATAATATACAGGAATATCAGGACGTCCAGCGGACATACTCAGACGTCGCCGAAGCTCTCTCGCATTATCCCTCTCTATCGCCTCGAACCGAAGTCTACAGTGCGCCGTTCCTCACCATACGCTCGAGTCTCTATACTAACAGCTTGCAGCATACGAAAATGGAGCGTCGGCTTTGTTACTCCAAATCCATGGGACAATACCAGTCCAGTTCAGAGGCACTACGTACAGGTTCCCCATCAGCCTCTGGATACCTCATGCATACCCAAAGGAGTCGCCCATGGCATATGTCACCCCGGCACAAGACATGCTAGTGAGACCCGGACAACACGTCAGCAGTGACGGCAGGGTATACCATCCATATTTGGCACAATGGGCGACATACTGGGACAAGTCTTCAGTATTCGACTTTCTCGCCGTCCTTCGAGGCGTATTCGCAAAGGAGCCTCCAGTGATTTCGAAACAACAGGTCCATCAACAGCCTACTCAGCCAGTTCCTCCGCCTCCTCTACCACCCCCGCCTGAAGAGTGGAGGAGATCTCAGCAGCCACAACCTCAGCAGCTTGGTTTAAGAGGAGGAGAAGATTCCGGACCACCGCCTGTGCCCCCCAAAAGCGTCGGCGGAGAAAGGTCTTCAACAGTGCCTTCAAGTACTCGGCAATCCTCAGGACATAACGGCTTGCCTCTACCTCCACTTCCACCAGTATCGACACCAAAGCAGCAATATGCGCCCCAGTATCAGAATCAATGGCAAGATGGTCGTGTCAGCATGCAATATCAAGCACAGCAATCGAACCCTCAAAGACAGGGTAGCTTGGACAACAGGCCTGCACCATATACTCCACAGCAACGATTACCACCCCATGTACGTGTTCAACAACAGCCGCACGGATTGGAAAGCCCCGTAAGCCCGATCACACCAGATCCACCGATCCCAAGTTGGCAGCAACAACAGCATACGGAGGCTCGGTCGTATCATCAAGTTCAGGCACAGCCTCCGAATTATGCACAACCGGGCCCTCCACCTCAGCGGAAACCACAACCCGCTGTCGACCTCTTGACCTCTCCCCTAGATGTGACACTGCCCTCACAGAATGGCACAGCCGAGCCATTGCCTGTGCCACCAGTGCCGCCGAACCCTCAGAAGGACGCTCTTCTTCACGCCTTGTCTCAGGCATTGGTCTCGCAAACGAATCAGATCGTAGCCTCTAACACCAACGCGGCAGCCTCACTTGAAGCACAGCAATCCGCGCTACGAGGGGCTCATGCGACATTACAAGCCGAACTTGAACAACTCGAGCAACTTGACCGAGCCTTGGAAAGCAACGAACGCGTCCTACGCGGGGCCATGCAAGAAGCGGAGCAAGTGATGCGCGACGCGCAAGGCCGACGAAGACCCGAAGTCGACGAAGTGCTTGTCTGTCCTACCGTGGTCGGTGGGCAGCTGTACACCCTTGTTGCCGAGGAGAAGGCGTGTGAAGAGGCGCGGCTGGCCTTGGGCAGAGGGCTGGACAAGGGAAGAGTCGGGCTCGAGGTGTTTGTCAAGCAGACGAGGACGCTCGCTCGTGAGGAGTTTTTGAAGAAAGCGCTTATCAGGAAGGTTGGGAAGGGGATGGGGTTGGATGATAATTCGTGGAGATAGCGGAGACATCGAGATGAATTTATATCCCCCCATTCTCGGTGTTGAGACTGGACTTCCGCGAGGATGCTTTTGGTTTTTCAGCGAAACGATTGATTTTTTGCGGTATATGTGATTTCGGCTTGCACTACTCACAACTTAACAGTCTCCTGTTGTAATGCCCCCCTACCCTTCGCTCCACGTTCCCCTAAGCATTCTACCCATCCATACCTACATCAATGAATCAGACGCTCCACCCACCAACCGTCTCTGACGCCCACGCATAACCAATCGGAAGAATCTAGCACAGACTCTGAACTCAACCTCGCGAATCAACATCGCTCATCGTCGTCATAGTGATCTCTGTCTAGTTCAACATTACATTCCATTCCATTCCATTCCATTCCATTCCATTCCATTACATTACATCCTCTTTCCATCACCCTGATCACGACGCCATCACCCTTCATGACACCATCACTTCTGCCAGATCACGTCACGACCTTACAAACCCGAATCCTAGTATCCTACTTTCCCTCGTATACATTACTAGGATCTGAAGTATGACGTTTATTTACACTCCCATTCCTCTTCTGCTCTACTATCGTGACGATGTGGTCTTTCCTTCTTTCTTTGGAGTGTTTTGGTGGATAACACAGAGTCGGGGGATGGATTGCTATTGGGAATGTTGGGAGGGATTGTTTGTGGTGGGTGAGGGCGGTAGGTAGCGGGGTGATGTCTGGGGCTTGTATTGTATTGTATTGTATTGTATTGTAATGGGTTTGTCGTGGTGGTATAGTACGTGGGGAAAATTTGGGGTTATCGGGAGGATTTTGGGTTCGAGGGAGCTATGGTTTAAAGGGAGAAGTTTTGGGGTTTGTGATTACCTAGGATAGAAGCTTTACAACAACCTAGGGACGGCTTTAGCGAGAGAAGGAATGTCCATTGTGCCTGATGTTCTCACTCCTACCTAGTGAGGTTGTGAGGAGACGTATGGAGAGTAGCCGATTATTGCAGAGACAGTTGCACAAGGACAGGTCACGCTTCATCCAAAACATCATGAAATTGCGAATACGTCACATCGTTTGTCTTCTGGTACCTTCATATCGTACACTCCCCATCCCCGAGTCAAGAATCACCAGCGAGAAGACGACTCACTATACATCGCCCATAGATAGAGTTTACAGAAGGGTACCTAAGATTTCCACTCCCCGGCTCGTCGCGCTCCTTTGGCGATTTCCTGGGCACCGTTCTCAATGCCATTCCCGACATCTGCGACTCCTTGACCGACGCTTTTTCCCACGCCGCCCGTTGCGCCGCTGACGGTTTCGCCGAGGCCGCGGCCTAGGGCTCCGACCACGCCGCCCTGTTGGATGGTTAGTGAGTGATGATGGTGGAGGAGTCAAGGGAAGAGGAACATGTGTGATGGAACTTGTAGGGGAGGATCGGCGATATACGACAGGGCTGATAGGGAGATCCAAGGAGGGTCTGCATTGGGGTAATAGGAAAATCTAGGGAGTTGTAGACCAGGATGTTAAGATCAAGATGGGATTCTTGCTGCCTGGGAACGAGTTGAGAAGAGGGCGAGATAGGTTGGGCGATGAACGAGAAGATCATCGGGTTCTCGAAGAGGACCCCGGTCCGTTGTGGAGGTGGTGCTGGCGATGCTCATGCCCATGTGGAAATGTTTTACAGTCTGACAGGCTGGTAATTCCATATCTTCGCCCTATAGCAAGGCTGAGATTGGCTGGCGATGATGAGCTTGTAGTGATTTTCCAGTGTGGAGGTGGATGTGGATGTGATATAAAGGGAAATGGACATGCTGAACAGCCTTGTATATGCAGCCGTCCGATTCAGGCAAGGCTGAGGTTGCAACTTAGACACAGAGAAAGAAAGCGGCGCATGATGACAAGCAAGTACACATGAGAGTGGAGGTGACGGGCGCATGGGTTGCGCATAGTTTTCTGCTGTTTGTGGGCGTCATCGCAAGGCTGAGCCTCGTGTTCGTTTGAAGGACAGAACAAGTGAGAGATGGAAAGGCACACTTACTACTGTATTCGTCAAGCCGCTGACTGTATTCCCAACGATACCGGTAACGCCCTTCGCCGCAGCCTTCGCGAAATCAGCTTGACGATTCCTTGCACTTTGGTCGTCGTCGTCTGGGATTGAAACTCAACATACCGTGACACCAGTATCTTGAGTCATTTTTGCCTTGATATGCTGCCTGGGTATGTCGCGAATTAGCTTGTAAAGAATATTGATGTAGGATGCAGAAAAAGCAGTGTAGCGTAAGCAGGGAGGACAATGGAATATATGGGTTGCCGCAGTAGCATTTCTAAATACTTCTGATATCTTCACCCAACCCTGTTGTTGTTGTGCATCAGATGGTGCATGACGTCACGGTTGAGGCTTGCGTGACAGGAAGATGCATGCACGACGAGACGGCAAGGAAGGATCGACCTGAAGGACCCTGCGTCCTGCTTGCGTTGCCTCGGCGGAATTCAGAACAGGACTTGAGAGCAACCTGGAGACGGGAGGCTGTGACGAGTGTGGCTGTAAAAGACACCGAGATAGAACCACCACGGCATATCGGTGGACAATGGACATTGACGACTAACATTCCTTTCTATCGAGTTCAAGCCCAAAGAAGTCTAAGAAAGATAGAAGTCCAGAATGGAAAATCTGCTGACCCACAAACTGCCCTGCAGTTGTAAACAGTCGCCTTGTCCACGTCTATTCAAAATGAGGAATAATCAAAAATCGTTTGTTGCTCGTGCAGCTGCTCCGAGCGAGCACGGTATTTTTCATCGTGCATCGCGCGTGTGTTTTGCCTATGATTCTGGTATCTTATGTTATTCCAAGCAAAAGCTGCTTTTCCGCCGTCCCGTTGATGTACGCCTCTCGTGCCTCATACCTGACAAAGGAGATCTCTAAGAGAAAGAAAAATGACATCTGCAACGCCGGTGCTATGCTGTGTTGCATTGATACGTCAATGGCTTGATATTGAAACGACTACGAGGAAGAACCTATTCCTCAACGACAGCGGATGGTGACTTGAGTGCAGCCTTCTTGAGAGCATTGCGGTACTCGCGGTCCATACCGTGAAGAACAGCGTCGAGCACCGTATCGACCGTGGCCTTGGGGGTAAAGCGTGGCGTTGTTCCACTCTGGAAGACACCGGTGCGGACTAGAATCGAGTACCAAGAGTTTTCCGACTGCTCATTGAACTCATTGGTTCCACGAACGTCCGATTCTGGCGTGTCACCGACAAAGTAAACCGTGTCTGGGGGCGAGTCAATGCCGTGTGTGTCCTTGCGCCACTGTTGCAGAAGACGAGTAGCAAATTGGAAGGTGCCAATTTGTGGTTTGCCGAAGGCCGTGGTCTTGAGGTCTTTGCCAGTCACAGCCTTGTACATAGCCTCGAGTGACACGCGAAGAGCTCCCATACCGATCCGAGTCAAATCGTGAGAAGCACTCCAAACAACATCATTGTGCGAGAAAAAGACTGGTGGGCCCTCATCGAAATTTTCCGACCGAGTACCAAGACGACCATTCTTCGACATCAGAAGGTCGAGGATAATCTGTTGGTCCGAAGCCCAGTCACGGCTGTCTGCAAAGACAAAGATGGCCTCGATCTCGGTCTCTCCGAAATTCCGTTTACGAGAATTCTTATACTCTTCGTCGGTGAGCTTTCGGAAGGGAGTCGTATCCTGGTTATCCTTGATGATGTCTCCAGGGGTGCATACGTCCCTAAAACCATAGCCCTCGGCGACATGTCGGCATTTCTCCCCTTCACCACCAACAACGAGAACGGTCTTGTACTTCTCCGCCATCTCCCGCATGGGCGTGTGCCCGCAGATGAATTGACCGGGAGAAACCTCAATCTCGAGCTGCTTGGAAAGCTGGACACATCGTTCTTGCTCAGTTTTGCCACCTCCGTTGGTGACGAATATGTATGGGCTGATGCGGGTCAGTAAGATGACAATTGTTTCGAATGGGATCGGCAGGACTCACACTTTGATGCCATACTGGTTTTGACCATTCAGAGCTTTCATGGCCTCGATGGCCTCTGGAATAACGGTTCCGCCGCGGATAAGAACACCGTCGATATCAAAGGCGAAGGCGAATTTGTCCGTAACAAGAGTTCCTGGAGATTCTCCAGAAGGCGTGGATGGCGCAGAAGGCGTAGCCGTAGCAGATCTGAATTCTTCTAACTCGTGTCTGGCGAGTTCCATTGAGGCAGCGACCTCGTGGGCGTCTGAGGGGGCCATGAGATGCTTTGGAGGAACCACCACCGTTGGACCCATAATTGCAGCGAGATCCTCTTTGGTAGCATCGTGTGAGCTGACCCGTCGGACGTGAGGCCTGCTTGGGATGGCGAGTTTCGTTCCTGACATTGTTGCGGATGATTGTGATGAAGCGTCTATGTGATGGGCCAGTCGGTTGAAAAGTGGGCTGGAGAATATCGTTCTGGCGAAGGGTCTTCGAGGGTTATATGTGATCCAGAAAGCTAGTGTTCTGGTACGGCAACGGTCAAGTATCCGAAGTATTCAGGAGAATCAGATTCAAGGGTCAGACTAAACGTGGAACCCAGAGGTCAGAGAATCAGGAAACTGTGGAGTAAAATTGGATCCTGAGCGTGCAGGCGGAATCCAACAGGAGAGAGGCAAGGAGCAGCGTGGCTTCGAGGGACGAGATTGCACCAAACGCGCGAAGAGACTACTAGTATATCTTCGTCGGAGCCCTGCACGGAATCGGTAACTACATCATCGGTACGTCTGACAGCAGCGAGATAGTGAGATAGCCTAGGGTCTCAGTCCGCCATTGCCATCACGCTTTCGTCCCGTTTGTGCGCGAACAGAGATCCTTCGAAGTGCGTCACGGAGGTCGGTCCTTGGTTGGTCGCCGCAT
Source organism: Venturia effusa (assembly GCA_007735645.1). Classification (NCBI taxonomy): domain Eukaryota; kingdom Fungi; phylum Ascomycota; class Dothideomycetes; order Venturiales; family Venturiaceae; genus Venturia; species Venturia effusa. The sequence goes on from CP042198.1 coordinate 989,079, forward strand.
TTCCATCGATGCCAGCGCTAGTCGGTTGAATACGGCTCAATCTCACATCTCTGGAAGCTGGAGAGAACCTTGGACGGTTTCATGGGGTGTTGAGGTGTCTGAATGGATGGTTTTTGTGGGTTGTGTTCAACCTGTTGCATTGGCCCCTTTGGGAATTACAAACATGACGTTCATCCCAGGGTCTCCGGGCAATCTCATTCCTTTTCATGCGGTCATGCAGCATCTACTTGAGCAGCAGGGATCCATGCCAAAAGCCGACTTGGAGGATTATACTCGAGCGCTGTGCAGGCGATTGTCCCTCGCCAAGAGGCCGTCGCGCAAAAATATTTTGCGGCCGTTGGAAATGACTCGGATAGCGCCGAAGAGCAGTCTCTTCTGTTGAGCCGCCATCTGCTTGCTTGAAAGCTTCTTCACTGTCGTGCTGAGATTTGCCATGTGCTCGACTACGTGTGCCTTGGGATGCGGCATTTTGGGCATTGACGTTGATGTATCCGTACATTTCCATGCCTGTTCTCCAGGGTACATGTGTCCTTCACACTGCTGCTGAAACTTCTTATCTCGACGGACAGTGTGCCTCCGTCATATGCTTGTCTTTGCCATTTGCAGCTTGTTCTCCCTGATGACCTGACGGCAGGCAGTATCAATGGGGAAAATTACTCATCTTAGCCCTTCTTCCAACATCCGACATAACATGCGGGCTCCACTACTGACATCATCCGCAGCCAGGCAGCGTTTCAGCCGTATGCCTTCGTCTTCAACGGACGCGGTAGTCGCGCTACTTGTCTTGCTGTGGGTATATATGGGTAGAAATTGACACAGCCGTCCGCAAGGAGAAGCTGCCTCGACACTCCAGCATGGTCCCTGAGGTCGGACGGAGGCCAAGACGGCAGCAAGAGGCGGCATTGCTGGAAAATCTACTCTTGTGAACAGCGGTTCGGCGTACGGGGCATTATTCGAAAAGGATGGTCCAATCAGAGATAGCGGAATTTGAAAGCTCTCAATCCTGCCCGCCAGAAGTGAAAACAGCACGACGGCTATGTGGCAATGGCACCGACCCTTTTTGCAATGCATCAGCAGGGATATACCAAAGATGTGCGGAATGGAAATGATGCGCAGCTCACCTCCAGCACTTGCAACCTGTTTCAAGCTGCTGTATCGTCTTGCTCGCGTCATACGTGGTGGTAGGAATATTGGCATATGACTGCCAAAGCCGATTCATAGACTTTGGTGGCAGTCAATACCATAAGTCAAACCACTGGTGGAAGCAGCCACAGGCCTAGGAAACTGCAGTGGAGCTCGGCAAGATCCCGATTGTCTGTATACTTCAACAGAGCTAGGACTGAATAGTGTTCAGGTGAATCCAATGCATGTCCTCAAGTCGACAGCGGTCGGTGGAATACAGCAAGACCTCTTGGACGTGTCATCCGCGCGGCGAAGGTCTCTGTTCCTCTGTGGGTTATGGCCGAGGAACGAAGTCGAGCGTGTGGCAGAAGTTGTGCTTGCGAGCAACGTCCAGGATTGATACCCATGATTGCATCTACAATTGTGTTGATGCTGTGGCATGGTCAATGATGGTGAAGAACGATAGGCCTGGCATACGCTGACGGTGAAGATGTGAGCCAGATACATAGAAGACAGGTGGTTAGAGAGAGAGAAGGTTGAAGATATCGTGTCTCTCTCTGGCCACAAGACATTTATGCCTTACTACTACGCATGGGATTTCACCTCACGTTACCTGACCTCGTCATCCCACAGTCGAACACCATCGAAACTTGCCACAAACATCTCACACCTCAAGAAACGTCACTTCACCATGAATTGGACGGGCGGCAGACTGCAGAGACACTCAAAAAACAGTGCGAAGAGCACCGATTTGGCTCGTCAGAAACAGCATTTCGCTGCAGTGAGACAACGACTGCAAAATGGAGCAACACCACAAGGCACACCATTCCGTCCCAGCTTTCTAATCCGTCATGGCTCGGATTTGGGTCAAGGTGTCACGCCTTTCGTCCAGGGCTCACAGAGTCATACTGGGCACCCAAAAGCAAAGCAGAAGAGCTTGGATGATTACTCTTCCACCGCTCCTTTGGCCCAGCGCCTGTCTTCCATGCAGAGACGCTCAGCAAGATCAGCTGAACCACTTGAGCGACGGCGACAGCTGCCGTCTGGTGTGCACCATCATGAAGCAGCAGGGAAGGACGTCTCCTCAACACGAAGCCAAACGGATGCAGCCTCCAACTCCTCCCGACACTCTGGTAGTCGCAAACGTGGACATTCAAAGCTAGGAGATGAGGCTTTACTGGAGCTGAGTAAGAAGAGGTTGCTCATGCAAACTGATTGGATCGGTCTCACTAACTCACGCCCCTTGCAAATGAGTTTCACTTCTCGACAGGATAGAGACCGGATCGGCAAGCGCAGAAAGATCGACAGTGGCATCGAGCAGAGACAAAAGCTGTTCGGTAAGCTGAAAGATGGGAACCGAGCGCAGCCTCCTTTCATGAGCGACGCCTTGGGAGTTGCGCCTGAGAGCATCAGCGTCAGAATCGGCGACCGCGCTCTCTCAACGCAAGTCTCGGTACCTCCACATGAGTCTGTTCGCCCCAGAGAAGTCATGGACCAAGTACGACAGTCTTCCGAGTCTATGTTGTTCGATGTGGAGCAGCATGAACTCTCTCGTCATCAGGCGCTTGGCTTGACGGAGGATATTGTGGAGCTAGAAAACATTGAGATGAACCATGTCCACGAACAAGACACTTCTGGCTCTCGCACTGTGCCTGTGTGTATCTCAGACAACACAAATACATCGGAAGATAGCGCGTCGACTCTTCACGAGCAAGGTACGCGACAATCGGAGGCTGTCGAAGCTGAAAGTGACAAAGATCCTGGAGCCCAGGACGAACGGCTGAATGGAAAAGACAATGAAGATGATCACCGTGGCAATGACCAAGAATACGGGTCCATCAATCTTGCACAAGGTCTCCATTCAGAATCTGCGCCATTTCGCTTAGTTTTTGAGTCATCTTCTTACCACCATGATGTGCTTTCGTCAGGCAGCCCATTGGAGCTTTGTCAGAGGAGAAAAAGCCACGAGCATATCGCAGATGGTCCTGATCGGATGAGTCCGCTTCCTGATGCCGTACAAGCTGATGCTGCGAAGCCTGAATACATTAACATCCATGCAACACAAGCCGAGGATGAGTCCGACCAAGGGACAGACGAGGCGGAGCCATCAGAGGGCAATTTAAGAGATGATGATCTTCCTTGGAGGAAGTTGTTCTCGATCCCATCCTCTACCCCAGGCTTCGTTGTTGATGACTTCAATAGAGAGTATATCAGCAGTGGCCGTCGCGGCCTTCGGTCAGTCAGTGCATCGCTCGCAACGACCAGAGACGCTGGTTTCCAGACGCTGAGACCAGTGGAGAGTCTTTTCGAAGCCGAATCTAGCGCGTCTATCAATAACTCACCTTCACCCTCGTTTCGATTGATCACCAATCTAGTTGCGCAGCCACGACGGGTTAGTAAAGCTATTCTGTTTCACCCCTTTATTATATTGTAAGATCGTCAGGAGGCTGTTGACGAATTCATATTACAAGGCGGGGATTTCATCACCATCGAGGTTTTGCCGATATGTTCTAGAATTCTGACAATTTCAACATAGGGAAAGAACATACTCGATGAGGATATGGCGAAGCTGTCTTACGAGCATAACGAAACGAAACAACGCGACCCGAACGAGTATTGGCGGAAATTCGTCTTCGACGACGAGGATGAGGACGAAAGATGCGAACCCGAAGACGAAGAAGAGATGGAAGACGACAGGACAACTGCGGCACAGCCCGCTGTCTCAGCCTGGTCCAGCCCAAGCTCAAACCCAAAGAACCGGTCAGTAAGCTCGGCCTATTCGTTGACAAGCCTTCAAGATAAGCCGTCGGACGCATCTCTCCCTATCCGCGCCCGGGCCTACCCAATATACCGGGACCAGCATTCCCCAAAGGCTCGCGCGAGCAGCAGCTCTCTCGATGAAGAACAATCTCTCCAATCCCAGCGACGACAGTAGTGTGGCAGAGACGGACGCACCCGCAAACAGCGAAACCCGCCGACGCAGTGGGCCGTCCAATCAGGCAAGAAAGAAGGGAAATGGCGCATTCCTCATCCCATGATCGGCGACAGCAGGACGCGGCGCGCCACGCCGGCTCTCGAAAACCAGGTCTCTTGGATGCAGGCGACGTGTCGAGAATTGGAGAGGGGGAGAGCAAAAGTGGCAGAACATAGCGGCAGCGGTGACGGGAGGACGCGGACGGGGCGGCTCGAACCCGCACGGCAGGGGAGTGTCGGTGCAGGTGGTGCAAGGGAATGAGCGTCGTGGATGGTGAGTGCAGGAGGGAAAAAGCAAGGCGCGAAGACGAGGCGGTTCTATGATTGGTTGGTTGGTTGGTTGGTTGGTTAGTGAAGGAGATGGATGGTGATGAGTGAACAGTTCCTCACCGTGGTGATGACGGGATCTGCATCGATGTTTCTCTTGGGGAGGTGTTGTGGTGTGAACAGCATCACTGGCAGTAAGACGTTTGTGCCATGTCCATGAAACCTGGGGGAATCACTTTGAGCAAGCCCGATGTGGGTGGTCTACCATACCGCACCGTCCTTCCTTACTGCTAGTAGCAAACCCCTCAGATCCTGATCTGATAGGCCTATCCAATCCAATACCTTCTCCGGTGGTGGTGAGGATAGTCCATAACCCACAACCTGTTACCTATACCCACTAGAACTAGCACTAGCACTAGCACTCCCCCCATCCTCGCCGCACCACAAATTCTCTATCCATATCATAGAGAGAAAACGTAAACACATAACGAATCACTGCATGCATGATACACACCTACCTACCTACACACCTACATGCCAAAGGTCAAGTCCTACCCCATCATCCCAAAGCCCCCCTAAGTCTTGCCCACCCAGATACGTAAACCGCCTTCCCTTCCCATCCTACCCACTGCCCTCCTTATCCCCTCCTACCCACTGCCATCCCATCCCATCCCATCCCATCCCATCCCATCCCATCCCATCCCATCCCATCCCATCCCATCCCATCCCATCCCATCCCATCCCATCCCATCCCATCCCATCCCATCCCATCCCATCCCATCCCATCCCATCCCGTCCCATCCCATCCCATCCCATCCCATCCCATCCCATCCCATCCCATCCCATCCCATCCCATCCCATCCCATCCCATCCCATCCCATCTCCCCCATCCCACTCGCCCTTTCCAGAAACAATAAACCCATCATCTGCAACGTGTCTATCCCATTATCGGGATCGGGGATCGGGGATTGGGTATCGAGTATATAAGTATAAATATGCGTTCAGAGAATATAACGAGTGTATCATCAGCGGTGGAGGTTTATTTAGGATGTGAGATTGATGGGAGTTGGGTTTGGGCTGATTTGGTTTGGTTTGGTTTGGGCTGAGCTGAATTGGGGGTGAGTAGGTTGGGATGGGTAGGTTGAGGTGAGCTGAGCTTACATTCATGATATTATTTAGTCTAGCATACATAGTCTGGCATAGCATAGTCTAATCTGACCTGTCCGGCAAGGTAGGAGAAGAGAATGATGGAGAGAAAGAGAGATGGGGAGGAGAGTGGGGAGAGGAGAGAGGAGAGAGGAGGGGAAGTAGGTGGGTATCGTGTCTCAACTCCATCCACCATCCATCACCCGTCCCTCACTCCCTTTCTCAATGCAAGTATGTAAACCTGCAGCTCTACAAATTCTGCAAAGAGAGAAGGATCCGAAAAGCACCCAAGTAAGCGCCTTAAAAGAGAGAGAATGTCACTCGATAACCCATCACCCTCTTACGGATACGGACGTGTACACCACTGCACAGGAGAAGGAAAAGAGAGAAGAGAAAAGAAATATCCCTTTGCGCCAGCTACGTTTCGGAAACGTGATGATGGGCTTGTAACTTAGGTGTACTCGATGTACAGAGGATGCACACGGGACCTTGTTTTTCAATTCGATAACTCCCCAAGTTACAGGGCTGAAGAAGAGGAGAAGAGAAAGAAGGCGAAGAGGAAGAGAAAGAAGAAGAGGAGGCAAGGACATGTCTCATATGTTCCCAACTGACTCTGAAGCAAGGCATCTTTGCCTTTTCCGTCCGTTTCACCACCCCCTTTCTCAGGATATCGAGTCGATGCAATTTTTTCTTTGTTTTCTCTACTCGGCAGCTCACTTGGCGACGATGCGTTCAAAGGGCTCGTAAGAAACTATTTGTTCACACACCCCTAGCCCAGCCAGCGGGAAAAATAGCGTGTCGCCCTTCCTCTCCTTGCTCCTCTTTCCTGCAGCAGGGATGCTAAGGGAGTATGTACTACAGTAGATAGGTAGGTAGGTGGGTAGTGTGAACCACACCACCGGGACTGGGCTACTCAAGATCGGCGACATCGTATGTTTCCCACTCGGAGCGGCGGAGCATGTGGCGCCTTTTTCGCTGCTCGGAGTCGGAGAAGCGTACGTACTTGCAACCCCGGTTCTCGGTTTCGTTGGTGAGCTGGGGCTTGTTCGGGGGAGGGTCTGAGTGTCCGTCCGTTAGGGTTTGTTGCGGGTAGGGTTGCGAACCTGTGGGTCGCTTAATGGTTCGAGGTACGGAGATGTACACGGCGGGAGGATTCGATTTTTGTTGATGATGGAAATGTGTGTTGTATTCGCGCTGGCGCTCCGTGCGTGTGATCACGGGTTCTGGCACTCGTACCGAAATGTTTTGCTTCCTCGGACAATCGTTAGGTCGAAATGGCGAGTACCTAGCGATGGTGAGTAGCGAGTCTTCTCGGTTCAGTATCGACTGAGTGAGGTACTAGGTAGTAATGGTATTGTTTGCATGTCGTTCCGACTTCGAGCAGTACCGAGGAGACAAGTCCGCGAAGTACTATGACAGGTTCTCGTTAGCTTCCTATCCTAGATATGATTTTAAAGCGAAGGAGGATGGTGAAAATTCAGCTTGGCATTATCTCGGCTTGCATCGAGGTTCGAAAGGAGGGCATGGAAATGAGACGTTGCCCATCGCTACAAGCATCCGATGTCCGTGTGTAGTTCATGCAAACCTTGCCGCCTTGGTGGATTCAGGTGTGAAGATCGCGCTGTGATGTTTCTTGGTCTACTGATATCGTGATGTTTCGCCTGATAGCTTCCGATCAATTTGATTTTGCAGGTTGATGAACGGCTGAAGCAAATTGGTTCTCGAATTACGTCGTGCCAGCTTCTCTAATCCCACCAGAAGTTTCAGCAGTGCTCTGAGGCATTGTCCGCACGAGGATACGATAAAGGAAGCTACGTATCTTGAGTCTTGAAAAGAGCACCAGATATCGATGGTCTGTGGAAGCGCATGTTCGTTCTATGAAACAAACACAATTTTGCGGTGTACACGTTTGACGCAGGAATGGTACAATAGCGGGTAATACACAAGTAGATCTTTGTCGATTCGGAGAGTAACCCATCTTCGTCCAAGTGCGGCTCTGAAACAAATCGAGATGATGAGTTGGTCTGCAGGTGGTGTTTGGTTGTGGAGGTGGCGTGGCTGTGGATACGTTCGATCTGGGGAAATTCATTTCAGTGGAAAAGGGGCTCAATGAGCGCACGGACGCTGAATGACGTCTTGGTGATTGAGGATATCTCTGACAACACGGGTGATGGGAGGGTACAATTGTGATGGCGATGTTTGGGGGTATGGACATGCGTTGAGGATCATCGTTGACGCATGAATGGAGGAATCCCAGGACGCGCCGCTAATGGAGTCCCTGCCAGCAGGAGAGCAATAGTAGCTGATGCTGAAGATACAGATGTGCCAGCAGCGATTGCTTGACGCCCCACTTTTGATTCGGGAAATGACCTGACGGCTGTTAAGTTGTTAACCCACACATTGACGACTGGCCGTGAACACAAAGAAAAATGTGAACCGAGAATCTTGGCGTGGAGCCAGGTCTTTGATTTGAAATCATTGGCGGCAATCATCGTAATGAAATCAGTTACGAGATGTATGCCGATTACCATCCGTATCTGGAGAAGGCAGAGATGATGTAAAGACACGCGTGCAGTGGACAAGGCGAGTTCTGGTTCATTGGCAAGATAGAACGTTCGTCGTTCGACCGGCTGCAGCCTATCGTGGGCGAGCCAGCGATGCGTGAAGTTGGTCTGTGGACGGATGGCAGAAACACGATGTGTTCTCATGCTAGAAAGGGCGGTACGAAAGCAGAGGATTGTAATGTGAGCTTACAGATTGATAGAATGCGTCAGCTTGAAATCGAATGATAGGGGTCTCTTTGTTGCCGTTTGCAGGTATCTGGTATAGTTTCTCTGCTACGTATGCTGCAGGTGCACTTTTGACTGCCAATCAGACATATCAATACCGCAATCTGGAATACGACGCCTCGGCAATCGGTGGCCATAGGTGACAGAAACCACAAAGATGAGCCGCTCCGAATTGGGCCTCCACCTTCGCACCTGCTTGACGTTGTACTTTGTGTGTGGCGCTAACTTGCCTCGAATGTTGCACAGGTGGATCGGCCCGTGTTTGGCCCGCGCCTTTCTTCATCTCTCTCCATTCTGTCGGTTGGGACAAGATGATCTATCGAATTTTGTGGCTCAGTCCAACTTTTTTTCGCTTCCGTCGCCCCGGTTCGCGGGGTGCGCGTTGAGTGGACGAGCAGAAGAGGAGTCGCTTGCTGTGGCTGCCAGGTCCTCAGGGCACACGTTCCGGTTTGTGTCTCGAAGATGGTAAAGTCCGGGTATCTTCAGGGTACAATCGTTCTGACCGCGACTGGAATAAGGGCTAGGTAATTGTTTTGGAATTCACGCTTCCCTCATACCTTACTTCTCGAACGTGTGACCATTCGAATACATGCAAGGCAAGGAGCATGCGAGGACATAAGTAACCTCACAGACTTTGGACAAAGACAGACGAAGCTTTTGTGCAAAGAGTTTTGTCGACGATCTGTGAAAACTAGTCAACCTGCGATGCAGGTTCTGATGCAGACAAGAGCGAAGGGTCAACGGCAGTCCCGCCATCTAGGACCGTAAAAGAGCCTACCTAGGTAGACGCGGTGTTCAACTTGAGAAAGCAACAAAGCCATCACTAGTGAAATGTGCAGCATCCTGTCAACGCGGCCGCATTGACGCGATGCCTTCATTGGCAATCGGAAAAATGGCTCAGCTCTGTGGAACCGGCAATCCCGGCTGTTGAAGACAACAAATGCAAATGCATCGTGAACTGGGCCAAGCTTATCTGGCAATCCGCGAGGTGCAAGACGGACATTTACCTGAGTCTGGACCGACGGTCTTCGGATCTCTGGGACAAGAGCCAACGGGATGCAAACCTAGCGACGCTGGTGCATCCAGTAGACTACAAACTGTCTGGTCTGGGTCGACATCATGAGGATGTAGAAGCTTCGACCTGCCGATGCCACCTTGACAATGCAGAACTAGCTGATCACTCGTGCAACCTGCATGCCATCACGAAGGTTTGCTTCGCAATAAGGGATTGACGAGGATAAAGCGCTAAATGAGGAAAAAAACAAAACGTCTGAGGAGTTGCACAACATCTAGCATCCAGCTCGTCTCACCGCAGCCATGTCGCAGCTGTGGCCAATGCAGAATGCAGGTCATGATGACTTTTCATGCAAACAAGCCATAATTGATTTTGAAGCGGGACGCTGCAGCTGCGGCCCTGGTCCGCAGAGTCGCGCTCGAAACCAGTATCTTGTCCTTTCCTTTGACGTGAAGCCAACTGACCCCGGTCTAGCTTTTAATTCAATCTTCGCAGTGTAGGGGCTGAACTAGACCACACCAGATCTGAACTATCGTGCTGCAAGCAGTTGAGTGTGCAGTGCAAGCAACATCACCTGGGAACATCACTCTGCCCAAGTATTGCCAGCTTCTTAGACCCGCCTAGACCCGACCGATCCATCTTGGTTTATTTCGTGATTCGGGATGTGAATGTGACGAGAAAGTCTTCGAGATCTAGTCGATGCAAGGCGCAAAAGGGGTTCGATTTCGTGGTGTCCGAGGTATTGCTAGCATGGAAACAGCATCGTCAGAGCTTTGTGATATGAGAGGTGGTTGATGCCGATTTTGGTGGCGCACTTTTGGGAATTTGTTGCCCTTGGCTGGTCCGTGAGAAGACCAACGCGTCGCCATTCGCCATGAATGAGGAAGCTGAATGGAGAAGGCATCGTGATTTCGTGATCAGTTCATGACCTGATTTGCTGCCAGTCGGCTAGCCGGTGGCACTCATCATGCCCAGTACCGCGACGCAATCCAAGCAATTCACGAATGGAGTTGACAAGGAGCCCAAGACGCGCGTGGATGCCGTCATGAAGTTGGCGAGATTGGCTTGCATGATGCTGAAGGTGTGTGAGAGGCGAAAGCCTGGATGGCAGTCGAGATCAGGATAGGTATCAATAATGCAGAGCTAGCCCGGTCGGACACGTCAGTTTCCTCGTCACCGAGGTATTGTGCCGAAGGTACGGCCAGGTTAGGAAATGCACGATAGATGGCCGAGTAGGCACGGGTGGCTGCCAGCAGGGAAGACACAGCAAGAGGTCCGGATGGTCGGAGACACAAACTTTGTGACCTCGGCGACTACGAAGGTGTAAAGGGCAGCACCGTCGGTCGCAGACAACAAGCAGCCAACCAGACCGACGATCCAGTAGAAATTCGAATATTTTCAGCTTGCAGGCGAGTGCTGGAGTGTCAGATCTCAGAGCCGGAGATTGGTTGTGGTTCAAAGGGCTACTCGTAGGGTGAGGGAACCTTGAGCGGGTAACCCGGAAGCTATTGGTGTATTTCTCCGCTCGAATTGAGGAGTGAGCACACCGCCCACGGTACCCAGATGGCAAGGAGTTGGACTCAGGATGCGCATCAAAGTTTACTTTTAGCTTTGGAAAGGTGATCATGTGCGCACCGTGTTTGATAGGGGAGCGAATCGACGAACCAATCAAGGCCCTGGGTGAGGAGTGTGGAGAACCTTGTCGGACGTTGCAGCAAGATTTCCAAGGTGGCGGCCGTGCGCTGGTTCGATACGTAGCTGCAACGATAACGATGCCTGTTGATTGGGATTGGGGTGGCAGAGGGGAGTTGAATTGTCGATGAGCCGAAAGCAGTCAGCAGACGAAGCGCATCTGGCATTCGAGAATGCTGGGCTGTGAGAGGTGAGAGAGCGGGAGCCTCACTGGAATTGGTGATGGAGGCGTACACAGTAAGCGTGGGATGACGAAGTGGGAGGAGTATTTCGGTCTCAGGCTCTCCGCCCATCATGCCCATGTCGGATGGACCACCTGCACCCACACACCCACACACCCACTGTCCTGGGAGCCAGCGCTGCCAGCCGTTGGCAGTAGGATGACCCTTGGAGCGCCTACCAGATCCACGTGTGGACTGTTCCTGATAGGGCTAACCCTCCAAGGAACAAGCAATCCGCTCCCTTCGATGCATTGATCCTCACCTGTCGGTTTCGCAACACGATATTTCCAGAATAGGTCGGTGTCGGTCCACGAGCAGAGGGCTGCAGCAGTGGAGCAGCAGCAACGGCTCAGCGGGCGCACTCCAGGATGCGCCGTGAAGGATCAGCCACCATCTGGCGGCAGTAGATACCAGCACAGTATGTAAAATGTAAAATGTGATAGATCTTTCTCACCACTGGCAGCCTTTCTGCGGGCTTCGATTGCACATCACCTGTTCACCGTGCTTCGGCAAGGACGGAGCCAGGGGGATGGAGAGGCTTCATGGCTAGCCCGTACCTCAGGCACGCTGCCGACGATTGCTGCTATGTATCTTCAAACCACTCATGACATGGGATTGGGATCATTTGGTCCCAAAAGAGGCACGTTATTGGATGTGGATCGTCTGAGCAACATTTCGTCATCCTGCTAGTGGGCATGTTTCATCCAAGAAATCTTACGAATGTTCTCTGACCCTTGCTCCAGGGTAAGCTCCCTGTCCGGAACTTGCCAGCCTTTCCTGGTAAGGAGCCGTCTACTGTGTGCTGTGTAGTTGTACACTTTTGAGTTTGGACATTTCGGCTGCGCTCTGCTGGCATGCAATGCCGTCAAGAGTCAGGCCATGCCGTTGCGCGGCCTCATCACCTGTTCTGGTGTCGGATCCCAGCCACCCGCAGTCTGCATTGTGTAGAAAGAATAGAAAGCAGTACTGCTGTGGAATGCAATGTCCACGGTTTGGGTCAGAAGCCACAGGGCTCCTTCTCGTTGGAAGATTGGCTAAGCCCAAGACAGCCAGGGTGAACCACAGAGGGCCGGACCAAGCACCGGTCATCTATGTAGACTTGTAGAGAGCCCTGGAATCGATGTCGATGAGCGTGAGGTGCGAGGTGGATTATGGAATGCCAATTACTGGAGGACCGTCGGACTCGTACTCCGGCTGACAAGACCCCAGCAAAGCCGTGACGTCCGTAGCCACTGCACCTCAGCCGCTACGTGCCCTCGTGACGCAAGGCTGTCTATCTGTCTGTCCATCTTGTGCCGCCATTGCACAGCAGTAGCATGCCTTTCCAAGGGCAGTCGGACGTGCATGCAGCATATATGCCATGCCCTCAGGCATCCGGACCCGGACCTTCGTGACTGCCTACTGCCTACCTCCTAGCGAGAGGAGGAGGAAGGCGGGTCTGTCTTCAGCGTCGAAGCAGGAGCGCGCCCGAGCCCGAAATATCTTACCAGAAAAGGGCCCCGCTTGGTGGTTGATCCTGCAATACAAACCAAAGGACCTTGTGCTGTCTTGTCCTGTAACGGGAACGGGACTGATTCTTCGCTACGGAGCCCCCTACCAGCCCGTCCCACTCGTCCCACTCGTCCCACTCCTGAGTCCTGACACGAGAGACGATCGACGACTAGGTCCTAGTCTCCGCGCCGCCACAGCAGCTACCCCTGCCACTTTTCTTTTCTGCTACGGGAACATCGAGTCATTTCTGCACAACGCCGCCCCTTTATCAAGTCTCTTTTTATTTCGACGGCCAAAAGGTAAGATACCTGGCACCTGCCACACCACACATTCCCTGTCTCGTCACCTCACCACCAACCTGTTGGAACCCACTCCCCTCCCGCTCCTTTGCTGAGATAGCGACATACAATACCGCCACGATCCCTCTGAGCCCGGTTCTCGAGTGCATCCCCATTCCCCTCCCTCTGTCATCCATCCGTCTCTCCTTTGGCTCGCGCGTCGGACATCACAGCCCACCGCTCCACGCTCCTGCAGAGACGCCATCCCTCTGTCTTGGCCCCGTCCACTGCGGTCCTCTGCATCCGACGAGCTCTTTCTATAGACACGGCCGGCTGCGCCTCTGTAATAAGCCTTGTCTTACCACCCCGAGAAACATGATGCCCATCGGATACTGCAACCTGCGTTGAGGGCGACGTCGACATTACCCATCATGTCTACCGCGCCTGGATTCACCAGACTGCCAAATCTGGACGCCTTCGCCCATGTCTCGTCCAAGCAAGATGATGTTACCTCAATCTCACTCGACCGAACACGCCCGAGATTGCCTAGTCTGCGCAACAAGTCATCGCACGTCAGCCTCGTCCTGACAAGCTCACAGCCTCAACCACACAACGTCCTCCAGACCTCGCCAGAAGCTCCGGCACCTACGCGGCCCAACATGCCCTCAATGCCGTCAGATCCACCGCTCCCAGACTCGGCCTTGAGTCCTACCTCACCCTCCCTCATGTCGCCGTCGTCCTCGTCCTCCATGGCGAGTGCCTTGGCCTTGTCCAAAGGTTCGGGAATTATACGTCGTCTGTCTCAGGGCGCAAAAAGACAAATCTCAAGGAGGCCATCTACAACCAGCCAACCGCACGTAGGCCGCTCCACATCTGTTGGTCCACCTTTGAGGACTCCCGCGCCCTCTGCAGCTCCGTCAGAAAGCGCTGTCGACACGTCGGAATCGGACTTCCCGTCCTCCGAAGACGAAGAAGCCATGGACGATATCCCGTACCTTGACATCACACAATCTCTGTATGACGGGACATCTACTCGACCAAGCATTGGGTCGATACCAGAGGGAGGACTGGCGCCAGCGATACCTTTGGCTCTCCAGGAGGGCACCATGCTTACGAAGGTGACCAAAAGGGGGAGGCGAAAGCAGCGCCGGTTCCGATTTGAGTTCGCTGCCGCAAGAATATGCTGGGACCCTCGGAACCCATCCAAACACGTCTGTATCGACCACATCACAGATTTGAGGGAAGCCAGCGAGGCAAGAGAATACCTGGATCAGTTCCAGGTTCCTGTTGAGCAACATAGCCGCTGGTTGACAATTGTCTACATCGATTCTAACCGATCGACTGGGCGCAGTATCAAAATGATGCACATCGTCGCCCCAGACGTTGCGACAGTGCGTCTTTGGAAGGAATCGATAGAATATGTCCAGCAATCCAGAATTCGTACCATGACTGAGCTTGCAAAAGGCGGCGAGAGGAGTATCAAGGGACTGTGGCGCCGCGAAACCAAAGACAACCCGAATGCCCGACTTGATCTTCAAGCAGCGAAACAACTCTGTCGCAAGTTAGACATCAATTGCTCCGAAAACGCCCTGCGTGCACATTTTGACAAAGCCGACTCAGATGCTAATGGCGATTTGGATTACGCCCAGTTTGAAGCCTTCGTCAAACGAATCCTTGAGAGGCAAGATCTCAAAGAAATTTTTAATGCTATTCGGTCCTCTGGCAGTGCGGAACTCGATCTCGATTCATTTGTCCGTTTTCTGGCAAATCAGCAAGGAGTCGACGTCACCGTGAAACACTCCCACTGGACGAATCTTTTCGAGCAGTACGCGAAACGATGTCGTCCGAAAGACAACGTATCTCCTGTCCGAAGCGTCGAACAACCTCGCTCAATGACAATGAATTTCGCCGCCTTTCAGGACTTCATGGTCGTTTCCAACTACGGGAAGGCAATCAACTCTCGACGAACTGAGCAAAAACTTGATCGGCCTTTGACAGAGTACTTCATCTCAAGCTCCCACAACACTTACTTATTGGGATGGCAAGTGAAAGGTGAATCGAGCACAGAGGGTTATGTTTCCGCTCTGACGCGAGGATGTCGGTGCATAGAGATTGACTGCTGGAATGGAGCCGACGGACGTCCGATCGTCCTACATGGACGAACCCTGACGAGCAGTGTTTTGTTCTCGGACTGTATCGCAAAAATCAACGAATATGCTTTTATCGCGTCTGAATATCCACTGATCATCTCACTCGAGGTCCATTGCAACCCGACACAACAAGCCGCAATGGCTGAGATCATGAAGACCGTCTTTGGTGACAAGTTGATCTCCGAGCCCCTTGATCCGACCGCCGATGTTCTGCCGTCACCAGAAGAACTGAAGGGCAGGATTCTTGCCAAAGTCAAAGCAGCGGAGGACCGTGAGACTCAGAACGTTCGATCGGAATTTCCTCCTGTCACTCGTCGTCAGAGAGGGCTCAGCTCACCCTTCTCTCGTCCAGTCGTCTTTGATCCAGCAACCATGCCGCCTGGACACTCACTCTCCAGTCCACCGTCCATGAGTCTTCAATTCGGGAGTGCTCCAACAGCTACGTCATCACGCATATCTGTCAATTCCTTGGGTGCTGCCACGCCTCTCAGTCCAAGCAGCTCTGGGGACGACAGCGATTCGGTGCTTGATAGAAAGGAGAAGAAGAAGACAAGCAAGATCACTCCTATCCTTGGCAGACTTGGTGTTTATGCACAAGGAATCAAGTTTCGAGATTTCACTGGACCTGACGCACGCACGCACAACCATGTTTTCTCCTTGGCAGAAGGGCAATACGAAAACCTTTGCCAAAACCAGGTGTCAAAGGATCAGCTTGAGAGACACAATCGACGCGCACTCATGAGAGTCTACCCAGGAAACATGCGAATCACTTCCAATAACTTCGATCCACTCAAATGCTGGCGACGAGGCGTTCAAATGGTGGCTCTCAATTGGCAGACCCACGATCTCGGGATGCAGCTGAACGATGCCATGTTTGCAGCTGGGGATGATCAGACTGGCTATGTGCTGAAACCCGAGGACATGCGAATTGTTGGAGGAAGCACCGTATACGACATCCCGCTCAAAAAGGTGAAAAAGCGGGTCCAGTTTTCTCTCGACATCCTCTCTGCGCAACAGCTCCCAAGACCCCGTGATCTCGGTATTGATGCCAACATGAATCCGTACATTGAAGTAGAGGTCTATACCGCAGAAGACAAGGCGTTTGGCGTTGCCACCGGACAAGGCGGAACGGATGCGTCGGCACGCAGTGGTTTGTCTGGGATAGGCTCACCGCTCCGCAAGCGTACGTGTATTGTTCCAAATAATGGATACGATCCTCGCTTCAACGAATCAATGCAGTTCTCAGTTGATACCAAGTATCCGAGCCTTGTATTCGTACGTTGGACTGTATGGAACTCCCTGGATGGCCGAACCATAAACTCTGGCCCTCCGCTGGCATCTTACACTGTCAAATTGGATTCTCTCCAACAGGGCTACCGCCACATTCCTTTGAACAACGCCCGGAATGAGCGATATTACTTTTCGACGCTCTTTTGCAAAATAAAGAAAGAGCCCCTCAGCACTGTCCTCGAGCCACCGACCTCTCCAGATATTACCGGGCATAACTCACCGTCCCCTATCCCTCAAGACTCCACAAAGTCAAAGTTCTCTTTCTCGAAATTCATCTCACGGACACGATCGCAGCAGAGGATGCGAGAACCCGCCCTCATGCGCACCGCATCATCTGAGAAATAAACTTTCAACTCACAGCTTCTCTTTCTCTGTATCATGCTTGACAATTTCTTCTATGGACTCTGTAATCGGATCTCAGCACAGGCGTCATTCACTTTTCACAATTTGCGACGAGATTTTCTCGATTCAAGATACCCCAGCTTTGGCTACCTTACCACACATCAAAGTACAGTGACGGATTACTCCTGTCGCTTGCAAGACCAGGCGCATTATGGTGATTGCTGGCATAGTCTGGCGAAGCTGGAATCTTTGTTGCCGATGCACTTACTCTGCAGCTGTCAGAATAGAGTGTTCCCTTTTCTTCTTTACTTCCGTTGGTTTCCTTTGTCAAGCTGCACTTTGGGCATTTGATCCGTCCCATTATTATTGGGAACATAAAAGATATCATAGACAACCGACATCACGCGCCTCGATGGCGCAAACACGACGTTTTCCTTCTTCTACAGCCTTTATTTCTTCACTTCCTGCCGTTGCAGTCGTCGAGGACCTGGGGTCTGGCGATGGCGCAGCTGGATCTTACTGTATTTTATGTCCGTGGAGCGGGTTTAGCGCTGGTTCGATCACTTATTTGCATGGACTAATGGTGGCACAGCGGAAGCTAATTGCATGTCATGACTGGGAAGGTTCTCTGTCCATCACGTCTCACGGAAGACCGTACGTATCATTGTTGCGAGGTGCTTGCAGGTGGACAAAATGGGTCATAGGGTCTCGAGGGTCTGCAGCTTCGCTTGATGGCCTACTGGCTCGCTCTCGAAGTCGTTTGATAACTGGGAGGACTGGATCATGGAATTACGATTGTGCGCAGACTTTCTTAAACATGACGAACTCCGCTTTTTCATCAGTCGCGGCTCTCTTGCGAGCTGCGGACTACTGCGTCTCTGATTTTCCATCATCATGTCTCACCTTTTGTGATTCTCTTTGTTGCGATTCAAATCCAAGCGTCGTCCGAAATCAGCTCAACACTGCGCGAGATAGCCCGGATTTTGTCGTTTTCTCGATGGAGTTTTTTTTTTCGCCCATCTACATTGCTCTTAGAGTCTCCCACGAGAATCACCTCTCCTCCATGACATTTTTCTATCCCGCCTACGGATATCTTTTATATCCCAACTCCCCTCCACCACCACCATCACCACCACACAAATCCCCTTTACTCCAAAACCAAAACCAAAACCAAAACCAAAACCATTCCATCCCACAACCCCACTCATTCCCTCGTCCTCGCAACCTTCCACACTCGGCAAACTCCCATGCTCCTCCCCAAAACCCCCGCTAACGGTTGAAGTCTTGTCTTGCATTCGAATGTCTTTTTTTTTTCCTCCTGGAAATTGGTAAATTGGTGAATTGGCAGATTGGCGAGGGGATGAAGGGGATGGAGGGGATGGAGGAAATAGGCGGTATGTGGTATGTGGTAAGAATCCGGTAGTTAGTTCGGTATGTATGTATGCAACGTCCTAATACCCCCCGTCTATCCTGATACCCTTTCCTCACCTATTTCGGTCCTGGGAAGGTGTAGTACGCGTTTCGGTGTCGAGGGAACTTCTTTGCATGGGAATTGGGGTTTAAGGATGGGGAGGGTTTGAGCCTTTGAGGACGAGGGAGAGGAGGGAGAGGAGGGACTTCTATTGTATACGCTCTACTAAGCTCGTAAGATTACAGCGCTGATTCCTCTCCTACTCACGGAGGATCTACTATCTATGGGTCCCAGGTTTGCTCGCGGAAAAGAAAATTGACTTACCTCGTACTGCGAGATGCTGTAGTACGACGTAGAGGTGAAAATGGGTGTGGAGAGCTATCCAGGTTTTAATGTATAGCTGTTGAGAGGTGATTTCGTTACGGTGGGATATATTTGGATATTTTCTTGCGGTGAGGTGTATATTTAACTTTTGGTAATACGATGAGATGATTACTATACTATACTCAGGCACTTTGACAATTTTTTTACCGGCTATCACTATAGTATTAGTATATACTACAGTCTCAACGCGAGTAAATTTTAACTACAAATCGCTCCACGGGCATCTCCTAATGGAATCTACGAGTAATTCGAGGTCTCAGTAACCTTACCACTAATTCACAGTTAACTCTTAATTGCGTAGGGGCTATAGTACGATTTCGAAAAACTAAGAATATACCCAGCACAATCACGCATCATACAACCTACCTTGTGTCTACTGATTTCACACCCGAAACCATAGGGGTATTTCCTATAGGCTAATTCTCACCACTTGGTCTTCGTAGAGGATTGTCGCAACGTGTCTACAAAGTGTTCCCGAGGCATTTCTCTGCTCGAAGAAATGTACTTTACCACCTCCCGTCCGCCCAACACCAAGAGAGACGATGCGAATAACCCGTTTCCGCACCAGCGCGATAGGGTAGACTGAAGCAGGCAGGTACCCGGCTTTAGACCACGTAGCCTCCCAAACATTGATCGTAGCGGCATGACTCGAAGCAGCTACTCAGTGATGCGAAATGCGAAGTGTGAATGGCGAAAGGCGGAAGTATGGTTCCTTGGTGGATATTTTTGGGATTTTTTGGACCCAGAAAGTGGGGCACCATTCTAGTGTATCTTACGTCACTCACCCATCCTTCTGTGTTCCATGAGAAACCAGGGCGGGGCAGTAGCCACGCGAGCTTACCAGGGTCCTCCCTAATCGCATCTTCTGCCCGCTAACGGCCTGGCTGTGGGGTTGGGCTGACCTCGGGAGTCCTTGGTAGCCATCTTACATCAGCATGTAGTGCGCGCACCTTTGTTTGGCCATTTGCGGGAGAGGCCGGGACTACCTCCTATGGGGTAGTTCCAGGGGAGCGAGGAGTTTGGTGTAGAGCCGGAATGTGGTAGTCAAACGGTGGTAGAGACGACGGCGTGGAAGGGTTGAAGAAGGGATTGTGATGGAGCTTAGCTGATATTTGGTTTTGGTATGGAGGGAGGTGGGCTTGAGTGGTGTAAGTCGTGCTTGTGAGCCGGAACATGATAATGTAGAAGTGAGCTGTTATAATTTCAAATAAGGTAGCAAAGAGTGCGCTGAGATGTTTGTCGCTTTTGCGGTGTAAGGGGTAGAATAGGCGCTTATAGAGTGCAGAGTCTAACCCGAAGAAGTGGAGGCTAAACTGCAGAGAATCTAGGACCTACCTTCTACGACCTACCTACAGGGGCTCAACGCCGTGGACGCTTTTTTCTTCTACTCATTTGGCCGCAAAAGCGAGCTTCCGTATATATACTCGAGCATGCGAATCTCTCTCTCAAATGCGTCGATTTCAATTCGGCACCACGAAGTCTTTCTTACGCTATAGCCGAGCCCGAGCCATCAGAACGGCCTGCTTGCAATGAACAGGAGGTCATCATCTTTGCCAAGCCTTCCTGCCCAACCAACGACATTCTATCTTCTAGGCGGAATCAGTTGCTCGATAGCATCGTCGAGTTCGGATGAGACCTCCACCGATACTCCCTTCATCGTGAAGAAGATACTAGCCTCCTTAGCATGGATTATCCTTGGGGGAGGATCTTGACCAAGTATTTTTTGATTACTGTGTACTATGTATACCAAGTCGATCGATCGCAAGGTTTCCTGGAACGGCGATCTGTTACGACTCTTTGACAGGCGTAAGTATCAGAATTTCCCCGCCTTATAGAATTCACTTCACTCATCCTTTGCAGTGACATCAGCGCGTCTGAAATGGAGCCATTCCGTTCCCACGCGCCATTCGATACATCTTTGCAGGCTCATGCCCGTCCACCTGTGACCATCTCCACGACAAGACCATAATCATCAGTCCAGCGGATTTCACGCAAATCACCTGCTATCACCATCCACAAACTCTGACAGCCATCCTTGAGTGAACAATGTCGTATGTCAAGGACTCCCTCTCCAAGATCGGAATGAAGCGGAACACGCCTAGTTCGATCCAGTCGGATTCCACGTTGGAGATGAATACTGGGTATGACATTTCTATACAACTAGGGTAATCGCCGTGCAACGTTCATTTAGCCGGATACCACAGCACATAGTTGTACTACGTACTATGGTCGCAACGCATTTAAATGTTAGCTGTAGATCAGTGGCAAGGTCATCACGGCCTCGAATTGCTCGTAGATTCCATGCGAAGACCTCTGTTGAGTGAATTTCGGCTAGCATTTATTCGCCTTGTAGCCATAGTACGAACAATGGCTGATTAAGAGCGACCACCTCCGTAACTTTCGGGGCCCACTGCGGCGTCGCTGCCACGTTGTGATGCCGTAATAAAGTACATGCTATGTTTGTCTCTACCATTATACAACTTGAAGCTATCCTCCCTCAACGCACAGAACGCTTTTCCTTCTCCATCACACTACGATCATACATTCACACTAAAATCCTATACGAACACTACGATTCCACATCCACCATCGATCGATCGCGGAGAGAACAAAATGAAAGTCCCGATCCTCGTCCCCTTTCTCTTCATCGCCTACGCGTCCGCCGAAGCGCCCAGCGAGCATAGCTGCTGCTCAGTCGACAAGGGCGCCGTTGTCGACAGAACGGGATACACCAAATCGTGCTGTGGTGGTGGAAAATACGATCCTTTTTACGGCACTGTAAGTCCAACTTGCCTCACAAAACCCAAGACCAGTCTGATCTGCGTTGCAAAATCAAGACCTCCGGCTTGATGCGGAGAATCTTGGTTGTACGTATATTTAACAGAAGCTGATAACACATGGCGTAGTGTGTGTCCCAGGATATCACCAGTTGCTGCACCGATAGTGGGAGAAGGGGGAATATCGTCCAGTGTGATGGAAGATGCATACCAGGCAGGCTGATTGCGGATGGGTGCAAATATTTTCATTAAGGTTACAGTGGTACTGGGAATGTCATTGCTGTAGAATAATCCCCATGCAACGATCGCTCAGCTGGGGCAACGGAGAAATAAAAGCGACCACCTCCATAAGTTCCAGGGTTCACTGCGGTATCACCGCCATGCTTTTGGTACCGTGACACAGACTATGTTTGACTGTGCTCTTATACGATCGTTTCCCCCTCCTCAGAGTATTTGCCTCATCCCATTTCTCTACCACAATTCTACAACTCCATTCATCGCAGAGCAAGAACACAATGAAAGTCCCAATCGTCGTCGCCCTTCTCTTCCTCAACCACGCATTTGCCGAATTACCGCGATCCTGCTGCAGAGTCGACACTAACACCCGGACCAAAAGCATCCTACTCGGCACGGGATACACGGGAGCTTGCTGCGGGAAAGGAACTTTCAATTCGGCGGCCGGCACTGTAAGCCTAACCTCCGTCATACATTCCAAGACTCTCGGCCTTGATAAGGACAACCATGGAAAGCTAACGATACCTGGCTGATAGTGTACGGGCACAGACCTGTTGAATTGCTGCACGGATGGAGGGAAAAGGAAGGACATTGTAGTGTGTCCAGGCCAGTGCGTCTACGGCAGGCTACCTTACCCAACCCATTGCGAATTTTATCACTGAGGGAGCTATCTTGGTACTGGGGATGTTATTTATGGATCAGTCGCCAAGCCACATTCGTTCAGCCGAAAGAATCGACCACCTCCACAAGCTCCGGTGTTCACCGCGCGCCGCCACGTTGTGATGCCGTAGTAGTCAATATATCTTTGTCTTACTCTTCTCGTGACTGTCCACTCTCCAGAGCCTCCTTTCTTCCCTCACTGAACTGACATCACACTATTTCCCATCCATCCATCCCCACGAAAAATGAAAGCCCAAATCCTCGTCCCCCTTCTCTTCCTCGCCTATGCATCCGCCGAGCCCCAAGGGCAAACTCCCAATGGGCAACAAGTGACAGAGCAATCCTGCTGCAGACTCAATAATAAACTAAGGGTTACTGGAGGAACGGGATATACACAATCATGCTGCGGTGGCGGACAATACAATGCACAGATTGACACTGTAAGTGATATCGCCATTACATACTCGACGACCTCCGCGTTAATACGGCGAACCTATATGCTTGTGACTGTGACGGAAGCTAATACCACCTGATCAACAGTGCAAGATCGCAGGATCAATCGCCAGTTGCTGCACTGATGGAAAGAAAAGGGCAGGTGTCGCAAAGTGCAACGGCCAGTGTAAGCGTGACCGGGTAAAGGGGTACCCCTCTGGGTTCGCCGTTGGGTGTTCGTATGAGTAATGGTACCCGTGTGAGGTATCGTGGAGCGCACATCCAATGTATAGCCAGAATCGCTTCCCCGGGATCGGTCTCACGACTGGGGATAATTCAACACCAGACTGCGAAGGTCGCGCGTTGCAAGTGAAGATTGCGGGTTATAGGGCGAAGGGGCGTGGCAAGACGGGAAGGTTGTAATCTTACTATGCGGTATCGGTCAATGTGCCTGATTTTCGGTGGATCACTTTGGTCTGGGAGATCGTCATGATGCGTTGGATGGGGCTGTTGCGCGCTAGAGAATATCAATTTGCAAGAATTCAACTTGATTGCAAACTCGGTGCCTTGTGTAGTAAAGCTGTTGAAGAACATCCTGTACACTATGTTGAATCTTATCACGTGGGCTCCTGATCACGTGAGTTTTGCTTTTCGACGGGAGTCCTCAGGCTGTCGTTACATAATCCACGTGAATAAAAAATTACAATGAAGATGTCTCAACCTTTGATAATCCAAAGAAGAGCAACATTGAAAAATACATGTATACATGTTAAAGAGGCGAACGAGGAACAGAAGAGTCCTCTACTCGAGATGAAATCAGAGTGTCGAGAAAGGCAAGATGAGGACAGGATTGGCGGAAGAAAAAGTGGAACGGAGTAGGATGGAATGATCAAAACAAAGAGGATAGGGGGATAAATGAGAAAGAGGATAGGGGAATAAATAAGGAAGAGGGCAGAGGAATAAATAAGAAAAAGGACCGAGGAATAAATAGGAAAGAGGACAGGGAGGAATGAATAAGGAAGAGGACAGAAGAATAAGTAAGAAAGAGGACAGAAGAAAAATATTTCATTCCATTATGGACCGTATTACAACATCTAATGGGTATCAAATCGACCTGCGCATATACACAAACACACACCATTTACCGTCTACTCTCCCAGCACACCGGAAACAACCCTCATTCGCCCATCGGGCTGTCTGATTCTCCTCTCGTTAGGCCACCAATTACTCGTCTCCTTACTCTCGATCCGTTCTCCACTCAAAAACGCACTCTTCACCTTTCCACTATTTCCACCTCCAGGGCTGGTCAACACATTTTTCAACTCATCCCACCAATTCCACTCGGGCCCAACTTCCCAGCCAAGGTACGCCCACAAATTCGCCATGATTCCTTGGACGAGCATGCCTCGCATTGTACCGCGGATGGATTCGGAGCTCACCGAGACAGTTGAGCAGCCGGGTATTATGGGACGGCCTTCGTGACGATCTGCCATCCAGCGGTAGGCTCCTGCTAAACCAGCGATACATTCGGAGCGGTGGTTTAGAGGAAGTGGGTTCTTCTCGTATAATATGTTTGCGCCGTTTTTGCAATGAATGTCGTACAGCTTGTCCGTCAAATTCTGAGGACTCACATCATCGGCCGCGGCGTGGTATATATACCATGGTATCTTTGGCGTTGACCTTAGTCCTTGAATACCTGTCGCTCTAGCGACGGTCGAAACAAAAGGATCGTGCAAGATCATTGCATAATCTTTCTTGTAGTATTGATTCATGTCCGTGTTTGTGAAATTCTTGTTCCCGTCAACGCAGCGTTTCTCCCCCGCTTTATATGCCGCGGCTTTCTCGGGGACCAAGTTTTCGTTTATAAAATCCGAGAGGTTCTTGTAATCGTGAGCGAGACCGAGAAGAACGGGAGGAGAAAGGAAAGCTCGTTCACCGGCTACATAGGATTGTTCATCGACGAGGGCAGTGATGTTTGGAACTAGACCACCGAATGCAGCACCAGCGATTTCGAGCTCGGGCGCGTAGGTGGGGTGCATTTCCGTTGTCCAGCCCACTGCTTGGGCGCCAGAGGAGTATCCGTGAAGGGTCGTTATCGGATTCTTGTCAATGCCCGTGATATTTCCCGACTGTTTGACCGCGCGGATAGAGTCGAGGGTCGCGTATGCGGCTTGTAATCCTGATGCTGAGTGTTTTGTCAGTTGTCGGATGGTCTCTGGTACGAGCAAAGGCACGGCTTACAGAAGGCGGCTTGAGTTCCTTCAAAGTCAGCGACACTGACGTAGTAGCCCATGACAAGTGCTTGAACAAGAATAGCATTTTGGACTTGATTCCAGACGTTATCTTCGCGTGTGCCAATTTGCAGAGTGACGGAGGGATTGCAACTATCGCCTGTGAGCAGAGCAAACGGTTGGAAGACGTGAAGTGCTTGTTTACCCATTGAAAGCAGCATCCTGGATAGCAATTAGTGAATGCGCCAGTGGAGGGTCCTTTCAACCTACTGAGAAGTAAGAATATGAAAAGAGATGGCCCGGCTTCGCCCTGTAGGGAATGATGACTGTAACCACAGTGGCTGTGGGTTCCTCTACACTATTCTGTGTCCTGTACAACAACTGCCATGCCTCTTTGACTCTGATTGCGTCCACATTGTTCAAGGTGATGCTGTTTGGTGTAGGCCGAGATCTGAGGATTGATCCAAGCGGGTAACTTTCAAATCCTACCGGCGGTCTGTAAAACTCATCTTCATCTGGCAACAGAGTTGTTCGAGCTGCACCAGTGCGTGGCGGAGGGTCGCTGTCATAGTCGACGGCTAAGGCTGTTTCCAGAATCAATAGCCACGCCCACAGGGCGAGCCAGTTCCAGTGTCGTGCCATGGAGGCCCGACGACTGAGAAAGGACCACATAACATCCTCGACATGGCAGTTGTAGATGCACGGATTTGCAGAGCACTTATTTGTTGCAACGCGTGGTGAAGGTTCACAAGGAGAAGCGACCCACCCGTGCCACCGCTAGATATTGCCATCGCGTACGTTGAATATAGTAGTTCAGAGAAGCCCGACCGATGCGCTGGCTTGGCTCCAAGTTTTACGGCCATTGGAGAGGTGAGCGTAAGCGAATGTTATTTCGGGTGTAATGTATCTCCCGACGCTTTGTTTTCCACATTTAGGGAGGCTTTGGCAGGTCTCATACCACCGTAAGATTTAAGAATTGAGTCAGCGATCCTACACTAGGTAGCAACTTAAGTCACATTCGATTCGCAGATGGCGTTCCACCTGCGGACCATCATACCTACAACCCTTTACACTGTAGTGCGGAGGCAAACGACTCCATCATATGAATATGGCGAATTATTCGGAAACCGAAGACAGAGATTGCTGCTCTGTGCTTTGTCGGATGGTGGCAGTGGGCGATGATCATCTTTCGACTTCGACCGATACATTCGCAATACACCCAAACGTGCAACTTATCAGCTTCTTGTCGATGGTGATGTTGCGAGGAAGTCTTGATCTCCTTGACGCTGTTTGCCCTCTATCTCGTGCCTCTTGTGTAGCCGATAGCGGAAACGCATTGTAGCCGTCAATTTGACACACCAAAGTCTGCAGCCAGGTACCACATAGATCTGACAATGCGGGTAGATTGTACGGCGCGACGATAGTCGTGACCTGACCATGTATCGTTGGAGGGAACGTAGTCGATACCTAGGTAGCGAGTAGAAGTCTGATATTCCGCTGCATGGTGGCACATGTTCAACGGCAACGGCCAGATAGGTCCATGTCTCGGGCCTTCGGTGGCGATTGAAGTGACGCCTAGCTGCTCGCGACCTTTGCTGCGTTGGATGCCGTGGTCGAAGGGCAGAGAGTGGACGGCTGACGATGACAAGCTCGTGAAACGATCCTCAGCCCTCAGGTACTAAGGGCTACAGCTACCGAAGATTCCATCTCGGCTCGGCATGTTCTCGGTGCTGTGGGTGTGGAATACTCGTATCTGTCTTGCTCGTTACTCCTTCTACCTCTTAGCAGCTCCACTCCTCGTCGTGTCTATGAAGGCGTACATCCAACAACATTGAGATATGCAAGAGACGAGTTCGGGTGCGAAACATGAAGAAGACATTGCTGCTGGTCTTTATCCACGGCTTCAAGGTCAGTTCTTGTATGGAGACGACGTCCTCGCATTCGCTCTCCCGCAATCAAATACCACCCCAGCCGCCTTCCCGTATGCTAACACACTGTCTCTCCTTATAGGGCGGAGACGACACCTTTGCCCAGTTCCCCTCGTATCTCAAGGTTCTCCTCACTCACGCCCTACCCAAGATTTCCATCGAGCAGATTCAATATCCGAAATTCGACACCCGGGGCGACTTGCATGAATGTGTATCGCGATTCAAAGAGTGGCATGACTTTCCTACCATGCGAACTTCTACTACGTCTCCCGCCTAATACTTGATACAGGCTCCAAAACAAGGTTATAGACCTTGAGGTCGCCAATGGCACGCCCTCACCTACCGTAGACCCCTCCGTTCATGTCGTCCTCGTCGGCCACAGCATGGGCGGAATCGTCGCAGCCGAGACCGTCCTGTCCATAAAGCAAGATCAACCAGTCTCCTCCTCTGGCATGCTCAAAGCCGAAGCCAATACCTTTATGTTTCCCTACGTCCAGGGAATCCTCGCCTTCGACACACCTTACCTCGGCATCTCACCAGGAGTAGTTGCGCATGGAGCTCAAGAGCACTGGAACACCGCTTCAGCAGCTTACGGCGCATACACGTCCGTTGCCTCAGCATTTGGTCTCAATGCAGCGAACAACTCGACGAAAGGGAATGAGGAGGCACAGAAAGTCAGTCAAGAGGCAAGCAAAATGATCACTTCTGGGCCAGGAAAAGACGGAGATGCAGCAGCCGTCCCAGCATGGTCTAAATGGGGCAAATACGCCATGTTCGCCGGAGCTGCCGGCGCAGTTGCTGCAGGCGGGGCAGCAGCGTACATGAAGCGCGACACCCTCACCGAAGGCGCAAAATGGATGAGCTCCCACCTCGAATTCGTCGGCTGTCTCGCCAGATCCCAAGAGCTCAAAGCACGAGTCGCCAAGATCATGCAACTAGAGCAGGAATACTCCTTCGCATTCGCGAATCTATACACCTGTCTTGGACGGGCTGTCGAAGTCAAGAACGGGGAGAAGAAAGGGCCGGCATCGAATATTTCGGGCCAGGAGCGCACTTTTTGCATCTTGCCTGAGCCTAAAAACAGAGCCAGACCACACTTCTATCCCATGGTCAACGACAAAGCCACAACGGAAACCAACGCGCACATGCAAATGTTTACCATTAGGGATAATCCGGGATATTACGCTATGAGTGAGAAAGCGAAAGAGCTTATTGCCTCGTGGATGCAGAACACATGGTACGATGAGGCTGAAGAAGAGATGGAAGCCAGTTTTGAGGACGAAGCCGAGATGGTGGAGAGGCCGTCCGTCGACCTGACTGGAGACGATGATGACGTAATGGGTGGGGCAGAAGAAGAGGAGTTTGAGGACCTGAAAAAGGACAAAGCCCACGTACTTGCTGATAATGAGAATCCTTGGAGGTGAAGAGTTCTTGGCGGTTGGAATTGGATACGGCGTTGGGCAGACTGGATGAATGATACCACGAACACCTATGACTCACGAGATACCTAGATATTCTTACTCCTGCGGCAGGGCGCCAAGAACATGAATTCTTACACATTACTCCACCCTTCCTCTGCACTTTCGAACCAATAAGCCATGATCGTAATTGGATGGGTGAGATTCAAGGACATCGATATGACGTACTCATTTTGAAACAGTAAATTCGGCGTAATGGTTCGACGAGCAAATATCGCCTCTACCTGTGATCACGAGTCATTTGAACATCAACAAGTGAGTAACACCCAAATCATCTTGCCTCTTCGATAATGCCAACACAGAATCTATAACTCTCTCGCGACCATGGTACCAGCCTAGGTTCTTGATGATGCAGACTCCGACGACAGTCATGCACTTGAATGAACTTTTCCGCCACTGCCTATCCAACGATTGTTGTTCAGATCTCCCCTGACGTATGTTTCTTCGAGCATGTCCAGGTGGGCACCGATGTGCGCAAGATCATGATCGGTGGCCGATTGCTGGTTCGGAGTATCTATGGCTTTTTTGGAGCTCGTTATAGGCTGCAGGTGATGGTGAGTACTAAGGCAAGCAAGATACTGATCAACCTCTGGAGTTTGGACCTATAAGTCTAGAACAGTGCTACCGCCCAGACTGAGAAATGCGAGACCATGTCCATTGCTTGGCTCACTGAGGTATCGTTCCATTGGCGTGTATTCCATGTTGGCATACTTGTGATCAGGATGGGAGTTAGGCTGCGGATCATGATGGCGAAAGGCAGACGTAGCACACTGTCCTGATCATGGTTAGAAAGGCATACTATGTCATTGCTGACTCGACTCTCACCGAAGTGGTAGAGCGCACGTTGGGTCAATGGAGCTGAAGGGGAGCTGTTGTTTTCCTCCTGTGGTTTTGTTTTGTCTTGGGAAGATGCCATCTTGGAACCAAATGCGGTAAGCGAGCCAAGAAGTTGATGGACCTACGACTGGCAACAGGATGCTTCCAAGAGCTGCCAAAATAAAGACGGATAATGAAGAGCAGATGTAATGGTTGACCAAGGCTAAAAGGCTACTTTTTATATCAACCCACCGCCTACATCATCGCAGCGATAACTGCATCCACAAGCCTGCTGGAGATACCATTATACTCACCGGCTCGATTAATTCGTGTCATCGGAATAAGAGGTGAGATACTGCACCTCAGAAGAAATGTTAAAAGACATCGGGAATCGTGATTAGTCAAAACGACCGAGCCAACACGATTGGGTTTCCTGTCTAGTGGAGTGACAACGCAGTGGCGAATGGC
Source organism: Venturia effusa (assembly GCA_007735645.1). Lineage (NCBI taxonomy): Eukaryota > Fungi > Ascomycota > Dothideomycetes > Venturiales > Venturiaceae > Venturia > Venturia effusa. The sequence continues at coordinate 1,018,674 of CP042198.1, forward strand.
GGGTATGGCCCTGTCTCGAATAGATACCCCTCTCTCGAAAACGGCTGGTCCTGCCGCATTCAGTAATATTTTGTGGTCAGGAAACATGTCTGATTGGTAGTCTACAAGGTCGAAAGTTCGCAGGCAAACGCTAATTTCGTATCGGACGCCAGATCATGCGCGCTTCGTGTATTTTTCGGCAGCTTTGAGACTCGTAATTTTCCCATGGATCGCACCACTCCTGGTTATTAAGCAGCTTACCAAAATATCCAGAACAAACACAATCGTTCTCATATTCATCCAACAGCATCGCAACCTGGGACTCGCGATCTTACAAATTTCAAGACCATGCAATTCACCTCTTGGCTGCGCAAAGGCTAAAATGTGTTGGCTTACATTCGCTCCGATCGTGGGTTTTCCTTCGCACAAATCTCCCGCTTACTTGATCGTTAATTACGTGTGCTGGCCTATCTTTCCGATACCGCAGATGCAGGAGAACGGTCCCACGCATCACCACCAGCATCACCTGCGCAAACAGCTGGTCATACTCTCAGACGCGCATCTTGTTGCCACAGCCTTCTTCAGAGTACCTGACAAGGGTCCGCCATACGAGGCACTAACGCTATCCGGCTCCGATTCTACTGGGGTGTTCACAATCGTACCTCCCACTGATCGTGATTGGTCAGAAAGAATGAGAACAGCCGGAATTCCGTATCCTTGGTCAACACTTCGACTATACCGTGACAAGATCCGCCATACTCCACACCAAGCCACTGCCTGCAAGTCAACATGAGCGTCGTCCATAGCCGCACGTACGTTCTCGTCGCGAGTGGTCAGAAAGATCGTGCGCAGTGCCGCATCCTGGATCAGCACTCCAACGTTATCGAGACAGGAAGCGTCACAATGTGGCTATTTTCCCAGGACCTATCATCGTGTTGGCAAGAGACGGCTGGACTGGTGAAGTACGGCCCTCGTACGACCGGGGGATGCAAAAACATTGATGCAAGCTTGCAGAAAAAAAAGCATTTAGACGGTCGATGACTAGAAGTCCACCAGCCTCTATATCTGTTATCTCAATCAATAGATGTATTGCTTTGGTAGATTCTAAATGCTGCCATTACTATCATAAAGAAGGGTAGATAATCTTCCTTGGCTCCAGAAAACAATTGCTAAGACTTGTTAGACCAGATACGCTAAAGACCGAAGCATTCCAGCAACGCCGTCGTACACGAAGAATATAAACTGTCCCATAATTTCCTGTCAATCTCGATCACTGCTCCGTCCTAGGATCCATCCCAGCCTGTTCGTTGCCGACAATAATATCTTCATCGATGTTGACAACCATATTGATGTCCATGTCAGTCTCCAGATGTGCACCGACATGGGCCAGGTCCTGGTCAACTTGTTCGAGTCCTGTCTCGTATGTCTTGGCAGAGAGGATGGCTTCAGTATCTGATCTGACAAAAGCCAGACCGTACTCGCTGGCTGGTTCATTCATATAATATTCCATCGTTGTCATTCCATCCTCCTGGATTGCTGTCTCGGCTTGGGGCCCCTGGGCGGGAAAGGATATAAATTGGTGGCATGGTGCATGACTACATTCTTCTGGTGACAATCAGTAAGAGGAAGAGCAATACAAATGTGGAATGAGTTGTCTTGCCTTTATTGCACCGGCTCTCGGCGACATATTTATCTGACTGCAACATAACCACACTTTCCTTGTTGGCGCCTTGGGGTGTGCCTTCCTCTCCCAGAGCATATGCCATGCTGGCGAAGAAGTTGTATTTGTTGCAGTTGATTGACTTGACAGCAGGGTATGATGTAGGTAGCTTTGGTTGACGACAAAGAATGGATCTAGTGTTTCTGAGCGTGCTTTGCGTGCTCAGGAAATAGTTGACCGAGTCGAGATTGACAGAGAGAGGGGATGTTAGTCCAAGCAAAGAAGGAAAGTGAAAATCGAAGTGTAGATAGATTGAGGTAGCGTAATTAGATATTCTCAGTCTTTAGCGATAAGAGGCAGAGATCTCAAGAGGTTTTTGCAACAACGAGAGGATGATTTCTCGAGGGATGAGTTGTCTTATAGACAATCTCGATTGGAGAATGGGTCAATAGCTATGGGCAGTAAGGTCAAGCCTATTCGCGTATACTACCATCATGACAAAGTTGGTTCTCACGTTTCCCAGTGTATCATACGAAAATGAGACAAAGTAAAGGATGGCAAACTCTTGTACTCGGCCGTTGATCTGCTTGGTCAAGACCGTCTCAGCGACGATAATTGGTCAAAAAACATAACTTTGAAAGAAATACTAGTATTACGGTGAAGATATCAGTAATATATATAGTCTCTTGTCTGCTGCCAGATCATCAACGAGCTAGGTCCGCACCAGGAGATGAGATCGCAGAGACGTTCCCACTCACGCGGCGAGATTTTGCACAAATCCGCCTCGTCGGGACCGTGGCGCATAGATTGATTGGCCGTGGTTGGTCTGATGTTGGGCTACGGCGAGTTCGCATTTTCGCAAGGCAACCTTTTCGACGGGGGACGCCCGATTTCGAAACATCGACAGCCGTGAGCAAATTCATTATTGGGACAATCCCGTTCAAAACATCGGTTTGGTAATTGTCACCGAAGTTTACCGTTCGGAATCTTTACAGTACGTACATAGAAGTCTCAACTACTTCGCCTTTCTCGACGCCCACACGAAATAGCACGGTCGAACATTTGGTCTTGATATTGCAGTCTCAACTCATCGAAACCAGCAGAGCTTAGTTGTTGTAGCGTACGCAGGCATGTAATATAAGTTCGAATTGACTAGCTTCTACTGTGTACGATTGAAGCACACAGAAGTCGTGGTCAGTCCAAAATGTATTTAAAGTATACGTATGGTATACATGCGCACGATACGGTGTGTACGAACCACACTAATAATATCACGACCCAAAAAGTTGCGAACACCTGTAAGTTTCCACCATCTGACCGTCCCAGACTCCCAGTCGCCCGTTTTGCCACCACACTACACCAACGGCAATCTAACCCCCTGTCGTCGCCGATTTCCTTGCCATGCAGGTGACTCGGAAAGGTCCCTTTGTCGCTCGTCTAACCAGAACTCCCGCTGGCCATCGACAACACCACAGGGTCGCATTCACCCCGGTATGGACTAAAAAGCGGCGAGATCACAGCCCGAGTCATAGTCCAACTCCATCCATCCTGGGATGAATGCGCTACATGTTTGATGTAAGATCCCACCAGTTGCCCATTTCTTGCAACTTCGAGGATTTATCCCAGTCGCCCGCCTAGCCAAAATTCACGTCAGTAATCCACCCTCTGTCGCCCATGATTTGCCAGAACTCGAAAGTCTAGCCGCCCTCGCTGCCCATTTCTGGCCAATTCGAGATTTCATCCCGGTCACTCATTCCTTGCCAGGACTCGAGATTCTAGAGAAGATCCAAATAAGGGTTTCTGGTAGATCAGGCCAAGCCAAATGTACCACTTGTTAGGATAAAGGCGCAGCATTATTCCAATGCGACATCGCATTTCCCAACCTGGAAGTTCCAGTAGGGACAACATGCGTCGTCAGCATTCTGAGATGTTCACCTCCGCATAGACTGTGTGCTGGAGTCTTCCGCACGGCACTTTTGTCCTTGTGACACCAGAACAAATGCATTGTGGCAAAGCACGGAATAGCCCATGCTGCAGAGCCAAGAAAATAACTTCCTGCTTCGTCTGCGCAAACACAGATGTGACGCAGAACACGCTGGGATGAAAGGTGGATGCGCATTTCAACGTGACCGACAGGCCGGCCTCTGTCCGAACAGGGTGAGTGAGCACAGTCCGGTTCTCCTTTCTTCAACGGCGACGACCACGATTCTGTGCGCTTCCTAGGCTTCCTAGCATCAACACCATGACCAGCAACACCTTAGAGATAAGAAACAGCGACCAGAAAATCCGTGCTCTCCCAATTCCCTGGCAGCCCAATCGCCACTTTCTAAATTCTTCTCTCGCTTGACGCCATGTTCTAATCTCATCCAGCGTTGCGTTGGCACGACTGCCCCTATGCGACTCGACACTCCGTCGGACGAGGCTAGAACATGATCGGGCGTTCCAATCTGAACGTTTCTGATTGATCGCGTCGAGGCTCAGACATACACGATTGGTGATTGGTTCCACCCCACATGAAGAGGAACAACACCATGATGAGCATAATGAAATGTGGGACTCGCCAGGATCTTGCCAATGATATCGTCCTGACTCCTCAGAACCTTTTCGCACGAAGCTAAAATTTGATAGGTTCGACGCAAGGAAGTTGTCAAGCTCCACCAGAAATTACAGACCTACGCTTCGCCCTTACGGCCCTGTTAGCGGGCGGCCAATACACGTTCGCGAAGCAGCAGGGGCCCAATGCCGCTGACCACATCGGCAGTATAAGCTCATCCATGCCAAATCGATACCCTGGGTGTTTGCTCCGTTGCTCCTTAACATCTATACATGCTGCTCCGCTTACTCTACATATTATCTGAATTATTTTGTCTACACCCTTTAGTCCTTTATAGTCCTCGAAGCTGCTAATCGGTACTTATAGTATCATAGATGATAGATGAATTGTTAAGACCGCGGTGCCTCCAGGAGTAAGAAGAAAAATAGCTCCACTACCACGACCGCCATGGCGACGAAAACCCAACCGAACGGTCCCATCCATGAGATAATTGCCTCAATCTGATCAGATTCGATACGAACCTGAGACTCAGTGCCGAGATTTCGTAATGGTACCGGGCCGTCTAGAATCTGCACAACGTGCCAAGGTTGAATTCAACGCACTCGGGCTTGAATTTCGTCGAGCCCACATCGTCGGGCGTGTAAGGAGCGACGACACGTGGACGCCAAAATCGACGTCACAGCCGCGCACAACGTTCGTTTGTCGGCGATCAAGGCCACACTGCCCAGATGCACGTATCAAATGTGATTGATGGGAATACGGAGCACAGGGAGTACAAGCCACGATCGAGTCGTTCGGAACCGACAATGAGGATTGGGAAAACCTCCTTTCAAGTGGGGTTGGAGCACTTAGCGCGACAATGACCATCTTTACAAGCTCATCATTCCCGCAAGAATTACAATGACCATTCTATTCTGTATCTCGAGCAAGGGCGAAACCAAAGGCAAAACTCGTTGGTGACCGAGGGTTTATTGCATATCGGTAAAGTCCCGCTTTCTGTATTGGCCTAACTTCTCCCCATTCGCGACGCCTTGGGTAAGTCAGCCCGAAGAATCTGTAAGTCTTGAACTGCCGCTATCGTACAGGCTCTCTCTCTCTCTCTCCCTCCTTCGCAACATCACTTGCTGATACCCGCTGATTCAGCTACATTGATGTCTGTCCCAATTTCATCAGGAAGTGCGTCCTTACAAAACGGTAGAACTTATTGACCACAACTCAAGAAATATTGCTATGCACGTTGCACAATTCATATCTTCCGCTCCGTCAAGTTTCTACTAAAACAGTCTTCTTCTTCTGATCCTCCTCCATTGCGATGTTGGGATCGCGCATTCCGGCGGCTGTATCGGAGCTCAGCCGTTTGTACGGAGCTGAACTTGCGGCTGCAGACCCGTAGACCTGGGCCGGAACATGAGAGCTAGTCATGCGAGCAGCGAATAACAACATAACCTTAGAGTCGGGTGTGGATGAGAAGACCCAAAGAGGTTGCCAGCGCCCGCAGGACCTGCAAGAAGTGAGATATTGAGGAACGCCGGCTTCGCCATCAAAAAGAGACACAAGCCAGGCGACACTTCTACACGGGCAGAGTGCCACAAGGCTGGAATATGATCCGGCGTCCTGATCTGAATAGGGACCAACGCCGCTGACCATTTTCACTGATATGAGATCATCCATGCCGGAATTAATGTCCTTTTGCTCCGTTACTCCTTACCTAGGTAACATCTATTCATGCTACTTCAGCTACACTACACAGTATCTAAACCATTCCGTCCATAACCCTCCAATCCTTCCAGTCCTTCAGAGCAGCCAATCGGTACTCACATTCTCATAGATACTAAATCAGTCATCAAGACCGCAGCGTCTCCAGAAGCAGGAAGAAAGATTGGCTTCTCTGATCTCCATCGCTTTTGCGCCGGCTCGGCGGACGACATCGCTTTGCGTCCGGTGGGGACAGTATGGATAATATAAGCGATGCCTGGACTCGACCTCGAGGACGCGGGGGCCCTGATTTCCTTGTTGCTCCTTGAGTACTACCTCCGTAGTAGAGAAATTGCTTAAATACAAATGCCAGGTTTTCAATCACAGTGACAGAACCGCCGATATCCCAACAACACAATGCCAGACGAATCGTACGAAACCAATCCCGCAAACTCGCGTCTCTCACAAGAATCCCATCCACCTCAAAACCAATCATCACCGCTTCCCAAAGTCAAACGCCCGGCCAACCACATCTTTCCCAAAAGACACCTCAGCAAACGAGAACCTCGCAAGCAAAAGCCGCAAAAGCCGCAAAACCCATCGAAAACAATCCGCTATCTGAAAGACAATCCCCCAGCCTTGAGCACCACCATCACCGAACCCTGCCAGCCGCGGAAATACATCGCTGTAGAGCACGCCCATCCATCCCATTGACAAAGGTGGAAGAACCCCATACCCCTGCACTCCCTGTACTGGAAGAACAAGCAATCCTTCTTCCTCATAACGGAACCGTAACATCGACGGAATACTCGAGACATGAGCTAAAACGGCATGCAGAACATGAGCTGAAGGGGGCGGTTCTGAAAGCTCTGGTTCAGTGTTTCATAACGTGGAGGTGCAAGGAGTTAGCGACACATGTATTCAGAAGTAGCTCCAATTTCACGGACTTCATCTCGGTTCGGACGTTCCATCTCAGGTCGTGAGTGGTACCTATATTGGTATCCCTATGCACTGGTTTTACAGTGATCAACAACAAGCCGATGATGGAGCAGAACAGAGGCCGTGCCAGTATGTGCCTGGACGAAATACTCGCAAGAGAACAACGAACAGAAATCTGCGGAACGCGAAGACCGCCTCTCATTATGTACAATCTTCCCCCCTCAACGTTCATCGCGACGTGAATCTTGAAGCCTTTCCAGTTCTCAAACGTCTGCAAAAGCAGGGTGTATCGTAAGCACAAGCAACTCCTCGCTCCTAAGATGTTAAGGCCGAAGCTTGAATCCAGCCTATCCTGAAAGTCCAAATTGCTCATTCAGACTCCCTATTCCATACCTGTCCGTACGACCCGGGCTCGCAATTGGGATACAAATGCCCTTGAAACTCTCGTGGCTGACGCTCTGCATCAACTCAGGGAACTCTTCTCCGCTTGTTAGGCTCTCGTCGCTAAGACTGAGAACACTCCTTGGAGCTTCTTCAGAACGTCGCTGTGTGCCGATATCATCCGTCCCGACACTCCACATGTCAGCACTCCATACCATGTTGGGGTCGCTGGCGGCAGGGAGAGGCGTGACATCGAGCAGTGCATCTACTGGAGGACCACCGTATATGCCGTCGTAAATATTCGTCTGACCATTGTCGAGGGAACCCAAGAGTTGTTCCCAATCAGTAGCTGTTGACTCTTTTTTCCTGCTAGAGTTGTGTGAGAAGCTCATGTGATTGTCGGCATCAGTCTCGCCCAATGGCAAGTAGTCCAAATTTGTCAAAGGTCGTGATGCCGAGCTATGTGGTCGAGATCGACCTGTCTTGGGCAGGCTAAGGCTGGACCGCTTCATGTCCATGTTGGGCGAGAGTGTTGGCTCGCTACGAGCAGTTGATGGCTCCGATCGCACGCTGTGAAGGCTGTTTTCAGAGTGGCTGAAGTTGTGGTTGAACCCAAGTGTCGGTAACGTGGCCCTTCGGTCGTCCTTGGACGGTCTGGATGGTGCAGTGAAACGATTCATGATAGCCCGGATATGTTTTTGCGCAGAGTTCATCCCCTCATGCACGTCTACAACACTCCTATCTGAGTTATGGCGTGACAAGGTAGTCATCTGTCGTTGTTGTGACAGGGCCGGAACCGCCACGGCATTGCTAATCCGACGGAACTCGACGGAAGCCGTGGAAGGCACTCGGTCGAGGAAGTTGGCAATCGTGTTAATTTGTCGTTGGTTTTCTCGAATCAAAGCTCCTCCTTCGTCTAGTTCAATGTTCTGGAAAAGCAGGCCGAAGCCCGCAAGTACCAAGAGTTCACCTCTGTTGAGGCATATTGAGAATACAAGGCCGCGCTCGTCCAGAAGCTCTTGAATCTGAACGATCGCTTTTGATGAGTTCGCCAAGACCACGCGTGCAGATCCAGCCAAATCGCCAATTGCGGCAGAAGCGCAAACGGCCGGTCTGTAGATGAGAGACCGGATATAGTGATATGCCAAAGACTGGCATTAGTTAGTACAGTATCCAATTGAGTCATCCTGATCCACCTACCAGAAGTGGGGACCGCGAAGAAACGACATTGGTGCTGGGTTTGTCTTGAATGAATTGCAGTCTGAGATGTGAAGGGAGATCATTCAACCAACCATCAAGTTCGTCCGACAAAGTCATGATCTTGCGAAGTGAAAGATCGTATGTTGCCGAAGCAGGGTAGTTCTCCTTCAGGACTTTGGCAACGATGCGAGAGGCCTTGAAAAGAGCCAACGCGCTGGACAGTTTCGTGTACTCGCCAGGGAGCATGGGCAGAAAGCCTTTCTCGGTAATGTATTCATCGTCAGCGTCCACGGGATACTCGCAGTAGACATCTTCATCTTTCAGCAGTCGTGGTAGGCCGAGCTGCGCGGCGGAGAAACTGCATCGCATTAGAAGTTGAGCGCGTCAGGTGAGGGACAGGGTTGAGGGTCCTACCAGTCAAGGGTGTACAGGGTCCAAAAAAGCTTCTTCCGTGTCTCGCATGTCAATGTGCCGAGCGCGAATCTTTTCTGAGAATAATTAAGACCAAGCCGTTGGGACAGACTTGTTGCCAAACCCTTGAATTTCAACAAACGCGCGTAATCACCGTTCAACAGGCAGGATATTTGCGCGAGAAGGAGGCATTGCAAAGTGGCAAGAGAATTGTGCATCAAGAACTGCTCCATGGCTGCTTGCCATTGGGTATTGAAAGACTGAATATCATTCTTCAAATGAAACTGTTAGGGATCAATCAGGTTAGATATGTGGGGTGGCAAGACTTACGTTGCTAGAGTGCGAGGCTGATTGCGCTGCGATGGCAAACACCAAGTTCAACTGCGCGAGAGATGCCTTGTCTTCTATTGCTTCCGGGCAAGAGACGTAGTCTTCGTACAGGGCTAGGAAGGCGGGACGATGGAGGATCGGAAAAAGAGGTGCCCACTCTTGAAAAAAGATGTTGACGAGTTGGTCAGACACCATTCGAGATGGAGCTTGCCAGGAGACTGCCTGTGGCCGAACCGACGCTATCGAAGCCGGAACCTCGTTGGCGAGAAAAGCGTTTGCGTTCATAGCCACTGTCTTTCGCGAGACTTCTTGTATCCTGGCCTGGAAAGCATCGATCAAATTCTGCCCATTGGAAGAACCAATGAAGTAAGGGTCGGAGTTCTCGTCGTTCACCAATGATTGTGATTGTACAACCTTAAAGGTATCATCCGTCTCTTGTCTAGATTTTTCCGTCGCTGGGGTGGTTGGGGGAGCAGGGAATGAAGTCTTCCGTGGTGGCATCCTTGGAGAGTTTGATTGTATCCGAGATAGCATTTCCAATTTCTCGTCCTTCTCGTCCAACAGACCTTTCAATTCTCTGACTTCTGCCTCCAACGCTCTGACTCTTTCTTCCAGCGACTCAGTGTAACCACGAGGAAAGGCTCTCCGGCTAAGCTTGTCGCTGGTCTTGCATTCAAATCCTACATTGGTGCATTGCGAACAACTCCTGTCAACCTCTTAGTACCATAACATAGTCTCAACCGTCAACCAGCGCTCACGGTCTGATGCCGTCGCATCTTATCTTCTTAGAACGACAACGATCGCTAGGGGTCCGTTAGCATGCAGCCTGAAAGCGAACAAGCGGATGTCTACCAAGCTTGTGCAATCCTAGTCTGTGCATTCTGTCCGATCTTGATGACTTTCATAGGTAGAATACCAGGCATACTGTAATGACGAAAGAAGCGGACAGCATAAGAGAAGTGAAGCTGTCGTGTAAGACTTTGGTAGTGCGATACTGAAACAGGGTCCTGCCTGACTATACTGCAGAATCTGGGGAAATAGCGGTGGTGGAGGGAATACAGTTTGCGTGATGACCAGACGGCAGAGCAGAAATCTGGGGAAGCGTGCCTACATATCAGGACATCTCTCCGTTTTGGGAGGTCAGCAGCCGAGCAGCGAAGCCCAGGCCACAGGGACCAACCTTCGACATCGAATCCCGGCTCCACTTGGATGGAAATCGCGCGGTTGGATTTGCGGGGGATCAAGCTGGGATCATGGTGGAGGTTGGTGAACTGATGGCGTTAGGCCAATTAGGAGATGCTTGGAGATGAGCTACCCACAACTCCGACGGGGATAAATCGGACGACGAAATGGATACGGAGCGTGGAGATATTTATCGTGTCAGCGCGGACTGGCAATCCGTCCGATCTGGGTGAAGTTGTCGATTGCCTGCCATCTCCTGTCGAAAGGAAGTCGTTATCACTCCATGTCCCGTTGAGAAAGCAGTTTGAAGTCTCTTGTCTCCGTCTCAGCACGGCGACGACGCTAGAACTGGAGCTGACGTCGAAGGCCTTTACTCTTTGCGTCGAGACTCCCACCCCGGCCAATAACTAGTAATGCATGACATGACACCGAACCGTATTCATCACTTGACACGCCCTTCTTACTGGGTGAAAAGTCAGCTTGATCTACAACCCCTACCGGCAGTTGTCCAAAACCAGGCACGACTGGCGCAAGAGATGCCGTGCCCACGATGCGCTTTGTGGGACTCGACATTGGAACAGGTACAAGAGTCTGGCGATATATATTGGTTGAGTTCGAGACAAGGAGTTGGTGCTTTGTGGACAGGGGGTTGAAGGTTTGGCTCTCCAAGGTCGTACCGAAGGTCCATGCTTGGTCATCTCAAGTCACCACACCCGACCTAAACCTTGAAGAAACAACTCTTCTGGCGCAAAATGACATCTCGATCAATTACAGGACACATTCGCCAAGAACAAGTTTGAAGGCAATCAAGATCGAGTGTACTGTACACCACACCATTTCCGAGCAGCTGTTGGTGTAGCTCCTCACCGCCGATCATTCGGTCTTTATTCCCATGCCAGATGTCCAACGTCAACCTCAACACTCCATGAAGTGTCTTCAGGACGAAAATGAATAACACCACCACTGGATCTATTAGCTCATCTTCAGTATCCCATGCGCTACCCGGTCAGTTCTGGCCTCAAAGCTTCGAAAGCTAGGAGAGATCCATCTCCGCGCCTTTTCACACCCAGCGTCTTGCTCAAACATGTCGCTGCGCATATTTGCATGCCAAACCAAACTTGTGATTGGCTCCACATCACAAGACACTCTTTCGTCCTTGGATCGTTGGATTTCTAAGTCAAAGCACCGTCTGTCTAAAAGCGGATGATCCCTAGCCAAGTGGCAACTGTACACTAGCAACAACAACGCTGAGGCGTCTCCTCATCATACACTAAATTAGCTGAGATATGTGCGGATGCGTTATCCGAAGATCGACCTCAAAGCACACTTCAACTCACGGTGCATCTACGATAGTGTGCAGGAACAACTTCGACAACCAAAAAGCAGAGGGCACAAGAAGAGGGTGTGGGAATTGCACCTCGCTGCTCATTGCAAGTCCTGCATCGTTGTCGTATGGCACTTATGCCGCGGAATTGCGCTCATCATACAATGCGCCCTTCCGCATCTGAAGTGTGCATTAGCAGACACAGCACAAACCGCGAGAACGAATGTCACGCCGGAGAAGTATCTTGACACCTCATCACCCATTACGCGCACTCAAAGCACCACTAGCATCACGAGCACGACTGACCAGAATCTGGAGGGCCAACCCTTTCTCCAAAGGACAGGATTCTTACAGGAAACGCCAAATTTGCTAAACCCGTGAACCAACAATTGCTCATGCCTCGTTCCGCCCAGTGCCCCATACTTATCCGCCAATTCTCTGGGGATCTGCAAGTCGCCGACCTCAAATCTGGGGAAAGGGCCGAAGCTGTGCCGTTGGACTTGCCCTAAGTCTCGCCGTCACACTACCCGATCGACTACGCCCAGCGGATTGTGGAGAGCTATTACGTAGCTCACGATAGATGTCCAAGCAAAGGATCATTTCCCCGCTGCAGATGGTGCACTAATGAGACCAGATCTTTGGGACTTCGCTCACTCTGACTTTTAGATTCTTGAGCAGATTCGCGATGATTGGAATCTGCGGCTCCATCCGAATGGCCTGGGCCTTCGCGTCCGAGGAGGAATCTCGCAGGTCTCTCTATAGCTGAGGAAACCATCGTGGCCCCCCTTTTCTGCCAATTGTGACTCTCTTCAGCTCGACCTACTTATGGGCACCAGCAATCTCCTTTACAACATGAAAAATGCCGCTTGATTGATATCGGGTCGAAACCGCTTTGATTGCAGATAGCATGTCTCGAGTCAGGAATTCTCGGTTGCATCAAGAAGTTCTGGCAACAAGTTCGGGCAAGCATATTGAGTATCTGAGAATCCAGTCTCCATCACGACAAATCCACTTCCTCATCTGGTTCTCCTCCTCCATTCATCTCAGCAATATACCTCTTCACAATCTCCGTTCCAGACAACGCTTCCACCTCCATCGCCAACGCCTGGCTGGCCTTCCTACACAGCTCTTTCTCCAACACATGCAATTTCACCGCCAAATCGCGTGGCTTCTCTCTAATATCCGTACCCTCTCCAAATCTGATATTTTGCAGTTCATCGCTGAAAGCTTCCATGGATGCTAACTGTTCTTCTACCCGTGCTTGAATAATCGCTGCTGCGCGGAGTTGGAAAACTGGCCATAATTCTTCTTTCTCGAGGAGGGATGGGAGGGTACCGATATCAGAGAGTGAATCACCCTTCCACGAGACCCGAAGCTCACGGCCGCCGTCGGTGGTTTGCAGGACCTCAAACTCAAGCCCATCTTCTTCGTTGACAACAATGAGGTAAACATACTCACTGACCCACTCCACACCCTCATCTGTCCTCATCAATTTGACACCCGGCGCAGCCGTCGAAACACGATTCTTCGCCATCGCCAACGGATCATCCCCCATCATCTCCAAATCCAGAAACAATTCTTTCGCATCCCCCTCCCGCACCATCGCATCATCGATGAACCCGTACGAGAAAACCATTTCACAAGCCCCCTTTGCGTCGCCGTATGTTATCGTCACTTCATCCCCCTTCCTTACACTCACCCCCTCTCTCAACACCAAAACAGCATTTCCCTCTCCATCCATTTCATAAAGAGCGATTGTGTCGGATCCAGCAGCATGATTCGCCATATCGATACAAGGAACCATCGCATCACCGATACCGGGGTATTCGAGAGCGCGAGAGCGATACATGGAATCCACAAATTTCCAATCTGAGACATCGAGATGAGTGGGTGAGGTGGGGTTCCACCATGTATCCGCGCACCATTTCACGTCTTTGGTGGCCTTGTGCAGGGTCTCGAATTCGCGGTGGAGGGACGCCTGTTTGGCGTCTGTGGCTGGGTGGAGGGTTGTTGTGGTTAGGAGGTAGCGTTCGTCCGAGGTCCAGGATGTGGGCAGGAGTTCTGTGGGGAGGAATTGGATGTATCTGTGTAGTTCTTTCGTTAGAAGGTGGAAAGGGGAGTTGTGTGTGGGGCGACGCACTCGGTGAAGGGTGTACGCGTCCCTATGCGTGGCTCTTTGAGTTCTGGGTAAGCGGTTGTGGCCTGGGTGAGCAGGAAGATCATGATGGCGCCTCGGGTCGTCTATGTACAGGAAGATTCAGCTGGGTTCGATATGTTGATGGTAATAAATCGTGCGAGTGAAAGTTTTTGGAAAGATGGGAGGTTTTCGGTGGAGTTTCCCATGTTCCAATGGAGAAAAGCGAAAATGGGCATGGTCGTGCAAGCTGGGGATTCGGTTTGGTAATTGAAGAATTTTGCGAGCAGGACATGTTGAAGACGCCTTCTCCTACTTCGTAGGTAGCGTTTGAATCTGTCGTGATGGTTGAAGGATAGTGGAGCAGACGGGAGAATGAACACCAAGCTGATCACCATCAAACCCCACGAAGTTCGGAGCCTACGATGAATCTCGGAACTCAAGTGCACCATCGACGATTCTCCGACGAATCTATGCGCAAGTGTCGCCCAAAAACATTGTCTAGGTACCAACCAGAAATTCCATTCTCACAGACAAAGAAGACAATCTCGACATCCCCTCAAATCCGCACAAGTCACACACGCAGATGCAGCATAAACCGGAAAAAAAAAAACTTACCCTCGCAAAATCCCCCATACCCTCCAAAACCTCCCTCAAATCCCGATCAGCCAGCGCAAACATCTTGACACTATCCAGACTCAAAATCAGCTCTTTCGGAACCGTCATCAGTGGCCCATCACCATCAACACTCTTCTCGTCACCACTAGTAGCACCTCTCAAGTCTCGCTCGGCCACGACGCCTGATCCCGAGCCAGGGATCTCGGCGCATTGGATGCCGTTGAATGTTGCGCCGTTGAGTTTGGCCCAGGGTTCGAGGGATGGGAGTGGGAGGCTTAGATGGCCTGAGGTGCGGGCGCGGCGGATCATTGCGAAATGTTTCTTGGGGGGCGGTGGTGGTGATGGAACTGTTGGATTGTTTATTGAGAAGGTGTTGCTTCGGCTGTTATCGTTCAGATTGGGGTCAATCACAATGAATCTTTGACAAGCTTTGAAGTAAGTTTGGACGAGGATTCGTCTGTATTCTCGGGATTTTGATGGGGTTTGATGATATTGATGGTTCTGCGTGGCGGAGTTGGTTGGAAAGCGAGGTGCTGAGCGACTTACTACAGGTCCCACATGGGTTTTGAGACCACGTTCTGAAAAGTGAGCGCATGGTGTGTAAGCTTCAACCTACGCTTTGAAATGTCAGTGCAATAACCATCTTCGACCTTGAAGTCGACTCGAACGATGGGAAGTTTAAATCCCCAGCTGCTTCCAGACTGGACAACTGGCTTCTGGAAGATTTCCTTGTTGGGGTCATTGGCACATTTCTCATCAAGCGCGGATTGCCAATTCGACACCGATGACTTTTGACGTCTACAGCTTTGGCAGTTTGAATTCTTCAACCCTACAGAAGACCTCAAAAAGCGATTGACCTTCTCGGACCCTTGCGACATTCATGCCCATGGATCCCGACCTTCTGGAAACCCAATCTCGATCAATAGGTAGATTCTATGCTTGAGTCTTGATCGCCTCTTCCTCGAGAGGCTTTCTCACGGTCAAAATCCTTAGATGGTAAAATCGAGGGATCAGCCAGGGAGA
This sequence comes from Venturia effusa, assembly GCA_007735645.1. Classification (NCBI taxonomy): domain Eukaryota; kingdom Fungi; phylum Ascomycota; class Dothideomycetes; order Venturiales; family Venturiaceae; genus Venturia; species Venturia effusa. Next base: position 1,034,104 of record CP042198.1, read on the forward strand.
TGGCAAAGTCATGCTGATAATGACTTGCCGGATCTGGGTCAATGACAATTCCTGGAATGGTAAACATGGAGATATTTTGAGTTAGTGAAAGGGGTATGCGTCCAATGCAGGAGGCATCCATCACACCGGCTGATAAGACTGGGATGAGCAATCCAACTGAGAAGCAAGGAACTTCCAGAGATGAGAGTGAAACAGAGGATGGAGCGATAGGATATAGGACTATGGCTCGGAGGCAGCCGGGTGCTAGACGGTTACTGTGGAAGAGGATATGGATGATCCATGACATGCAGGCGGACAACGCATGAAGTCTGGATGGTAGCACATCGCAACGGACCAGATCGGTGGCGGTAGAGGGATGCATCCCCTGGATATCGCTGTCGTTGCAGGGGTTTCTGCGTCGGAAACAAAAGTCACGGGTGTTTTGGCTGCTTTGTTTGTTTTTGTGGCTCTCCGTTGCCATGGGGAAGGACTTCGAGGTTTCGAAAACGAAGCTACTTCATGAAGTTCGACTCGCCGCAAAGACTCCCATCCCAACTCCAGTATTCTTCAAAAGACTCCCCACGGCCGCTGACCCCGTCCAGTCCTCTGCCCATCCATCCTTAGTGCTGTCTCTTCCCCCATTGACAAGAACACCAACAGCGAGGTCGCCGCTGGCTCCAGTCGAACGTCAAAACATTGGACAACAACAGCCTATCTCATCTCAACATTGCGCAAGACCGGCACGCGAGTCGCATCTCCAGTCCACCTAGGGCTCGTTATGCCTAGGGAAACTGCTCACATCACAGCTGGTCCGATGTCGGTGCCGGCTGTTGGCGCAACCAGCACTGGACAAGTCATTGAGTACATTCAAGGTGCGCAAGAACAACAAACAGCCTCTATTTTTCTTCTCTCAACAGCAGAGTACTGACTTGACACGCAATGTCTAGACCGACTGTATCTCGGATCATACACACATCCTCCAAATGCGCACACCCCTTTCCCATATCCTTCAAAACAACAAGGTCGCACTCCGTCAAAACGCTCGTCACGAGCCCAGCCTGGCCCGACCTCGACCGGCCCTAAAGTCTCTCCTCCAGTCTATTTTTCCATCGACAAACAACTTGTATACAATGCCTTTCATGCCGACTTCGGTCCACTCCACATTGGACATTTGTATCGATTTGCGGTAACGTTGCATGAGGTACTGGCAGACCCGGCGAACACAGATAGAGGTGTTGTGTTTTGGAGCGAGGCGGATTCAAGAAGTGAGCACTTTGAGTTTGGTTGCAATTGTGCTTGCGCTAACGTAGCGTAAAGGTCGCGCAAATGCAGCATGCATGCTCGCATGCTACATGGTGCTAATACAAAATTGGCCACCTCATCTTGCACTGGCACCTATTGCGCAGATGGATCCTCCATGCATGCCATTCAGAGATGCGGGATACAGTCAGGCCGATTATGTACTCAATATACAGGATGTTGTGTATGGTGTATGGAAGGCAAAGGAGAATGGTCTGTTCAGCTTGAAGGAGTTCAGCCTGGAAGAGTGAGTCTTGTCCGCCGATTTCTTGCCGACCTTTACTAAAACTTCCAGATATGAATTGTATGAGCGTGTAGATATGGGCGACTTCAACTGGATCTCACCGGATTTCCTTGCCTTCGCGTCACCACAATTTGCACCCGTCACGACAATCCCACGGAATACAGCAGACTGGGATAGGTTACCAAAGACATCAAACGAAGTCTGCAAGTCCAAGATCATACCCGCTCCTTTCAAGAACGTTCTGTGCCACTTCGAAGAGCGCAACATCGGTCTCGTCGTGCGCCTGAACTCGCAGCTGTACTCATCCTCATACTTCGAGGCCCTCGGCATCCAACATCTTGATATGATCTTTGACGACGGTACATGTCCTCCGTTGAGCCTAGTCCGGACATTCATCAACTTGGCACGAGAAGTCATCGAGGTCAGGAAGCAAGGCATCGCAGTCCACTGCAAAGCAGGTCTTGGTCGCACAGGATGCTTGATCGGCGCGTACCTCATCTTCTGCCATGGCTTTACTGCCAATGAGGTCATCGCATACATGCGCTTCATGCGCCCAGGAATGGTAGTCGGACCACAACAGCATTGGTTACATTTGAACCAGCAAAAGTTTCGCGAGTGGTGGTTCGAGGATCAGATGAAAGAGAAGATGGCGGCAATGATGCCTTCCACACCGACGAGATTGCACAGCAAACAGCGATTGGCTTCCAATGGACAGACCTTCACCCCACCCAATGGCAATACCAAACGATCTGCGTTGGGCGAAATCGAGGTCAACGACCAACATGCGCCCACTGGCGTATCCGACGAAAACCTTCCAGCGCCAACGCCAGGCCAACCGCGCAAGACGAGCAAAATTTACGGCACTTCATCACGGCACCGAAGCCCTGAGAACGAACCCTTCGTCCGTCCAGACACCGAGATCGTCTCCGTCTCGCGGCACATCCGAGGTGATTCTGAATCAGAAGAAGAATACCAACTTCGTCTGATTGCGCGGCGGGCCTCTCGTTCGCCAGTATCGTCTGATAAGCGACGAGCTGTTTCTTGCACGAGCACGACAACGATTACAAAGACCCGAGAATGGTCAACAAATTTGACTAATGCGGGTGCTGAGAGCGATGTTGAGAATCGAATTTCAGGACGGCCGAAAACGCCTGCACGCAACACCAATTCTGGGAGTGGCAAGGGCGATATACCTATGTCGAAGCTGCGTTCTTCACCTTCGCGACGAAGTGGTGAAGTCAAAGGCGCTGTGAGTGTGCGAAAGACGAGCGGGAGAGTGGGCAGTCTGGGAACCGTGAGTGCGAATGCAAAGAAGGCATGAGAAAAACAAGTCTCGCGCTTGTTCTTTTCCGTTTGCTTCCGTCGGCGTACTGGCCTGTGTCTGTGAAGCGGGCTTACTGTCTTGATGATGGATAACGATATTGATGAGCATTTGTATGGCGTTGGGGGCAAGCATGAGTGCTGCGTGGTGTTGACGGTCTTTTCTTTTTCCCGGGCTCTGAGTTTCTTCTGTCTTGGGCCGGTCATTGCTTTGCAGCTCTCCATTGTTTCGATACTATCTGTTCTCCATCTTCATACTAGTTCCGTCTCCCGGCATGTGGTTGCATTGACCATGTTATCGGGGTGATAATGAAATTCTTCCGATCGAGTGGTCTTTCATGAATTGCTTCGTCCTTTTTTTGCCTCGATGAGTGGGTTTTTGTTGGGTTGTTGGCTAGAATTAGACTTGGAGGTGCGTTGAGAGTTGTCCTGTTCCCGTGGCTGTCTGATGGAGAAATGAAATCAACAGATTTGAGGGGGTGAACGACTGGGAGGAAAAAGCTGGATATGCGGGTTGTGCATCGCTTTTGCGCCGGCGGTATGTAATCCTTTCGCGGTAAATTAGAGACCGCCCATTCATTTTGCGTGAATCTGTCAGAACGGAACGCTGCGTTACGCTTTGAGTCCGGTGTATAGTGTTAGGGTGTGACAAAATCGACTTTTTACGATAGAATATCTTAACGACGGGTGATTCAATTCCTCTAAATCTTATAGTTTAGATAGATCTATATCTTCTTAAATAAGATTCTAAGATCTATATATAAAATTAAGGTTTAGATAGGTAGGTAGATCTAAGCTAAAAGTTTCCCTCTAATAAATTCCTACTACAACGGTTGAACGGACCTTAAATCCGACCTAAAAGTTTTACTAAAATAGTCTTTCTATAGTAGCTAAATAAGAAGTAGATTCTTAGAGTTTTTTTTTTCGTAAAAGAGGGAGTAGTTCTATATCTAAAATTCTAAAAATTATCGAAATCCGTTGAGAATTAAGCTCGTAGTGTGGCCGTACAGGTAGTAACTTTTAGTAAGGATACGAGAAAAAGTAGTTCCCGGCTCCTGCGCGGTCAATTTTGTCACACCCGTGGGTAGGGAAAAAAGGATAGTAATGTAAGCTACCCTTAAGACCTAAGGTATCATCAATGCTCGCGAGGTGGAGCTCCGTCTCCGTCCACAAAACACTGGAAACTTCCCAGAAATCCCAATCATTGGATCAACAATAGTTTCATTTCCTCGCCATTCCCATTGAAAACGATTTTGTCTCCGTGATTCCAATGATACTGACTTTGAAGGGTCGATTTGCCTGACTGTAGAATTTTATTGACGCGTCTTCGGACCGCGACACGCTGTCGCTTCATTGCCCATACTCAGATTATGCACGAAGCTGTCTGTCTGCTATCAGCTTTACCCTGGCTACATAGTCGGCACAACTTTGCGACGTCGACTTGGGGGATCGGATGGTTATAATGCTCTACTATGCTGCCATACTTCCACCGTACCGTGGACATCAGGCAATGAGCTCAGTGGGAAGAAGCGAGCCTTCGTTGACTGACATCAGCTCTGATCATGGGGACCTGGCACTAAATAGCTCGAAAAGATGTGCCCGAACTGACAGAGCGGACGGAGCAGGCGCGAAGAAACGAAACAGCAACGAAGAGAGCCCAGTGAATATGCCTTGATAGCAGCGGAAGCCATGGCTTTGCGCCTACGCGGACGCGCAACGATCGCGGTACCTTATACTATAGAGTAGGTGGTACCCATCTGTCTTTTGCGCCCTTCACACGAGCGAATTCGTACCCTGCATTTCCCTCCATTTCCGGATCGAGTCAAGTCAACGAGTAGGTAGTGTTCGATCTGCCGACGAGCTGCTCTGCAGGTAAGCTAGAATTGAGATAATGACGGGCTCTGATCGAGAATACCAGTGGTTTCACGAAGTATTTTTTCTGTGATACGTCCACTCGTGTGGATACACAAACATGAAATGATCGTGCTGAAAGTGGTTGGAGCTATTTAGATCCATATCCAGACTCGGTCTGGCGCTCGAAAGGAAGGATAGGATGAGAGAACGTAAACGATGATTAGAGAGATTCCTAAATTGCAGTTTGCCAAACCGATGATACCACGGATGATTGCTTGACCTGATCGATGGCTTTATCGAATTGAAAGAGCCCGGTTGAATTACTTGTGTAGTCTGATGGGTTGATGAACGGACGGAGGAAGACATTTCGAGTCTTGACCTGATAAGGCCACATGAGATTCTAGAACTGTTGAGGCCATCCATATCCCACCTACTCTCTACCATGGAACCCACACCCTAATACCCCACCATCGAAAAAAGAGATCCTCAATACTATCACACACCTCCACCTCACCCCAATCCACCTCACCACCATCATCCAAAAACCCATAACACCGCAACAACTCCCCAACACCACCCCAAAGAGGTCTAAAACCACCCGCAACCGAAAAGCCACTGCCGGGGGTACGGTCTTCGTTGACTTTGGCGTGCCATTCCAACGCCGAGGATCCAAGATATACTGTATACGGTGCTGTAGAAGGGTCAGTCTCATTAGAGGACTCGTCTGGGCGCGAATGCATGTATCTCCGTTCACGATGGCCGTATCATAATTTCTGAGTAGCTTGTGGGAAGGAGGAGAGATTAGTTGTATATTCGTCGTGCCGGCGTAGTATATCGATTCTGGTTTCGGCGGGGATGTGGAATGAGTGCGCTTTGGCGGTTTGTTTGAACATGTTCCACCATCATTGGTCAGTCTCCCCGAATCCGACAGGCTTTTCGACCCGTATACTTTGTGCGGGACTTGTCGTTGATATGTGTAACCCAGGGAGAGACAGAGGAGGGGAGAGTAGAATAACGAGCTGGAGAGATTACGGCGATCTGAGCGGACTGACGATCCAACCAAAGCTCTTGAGATCTTCAACCCGCTGATCATTGGTGCAAACAAAGTCAACATACCTACCATGTTCCTCGAGCTCGTCTCGCGGTAACCTTGATCCGGACACCTCAGCTACCTCTTGACCGTAAGTTTCTTTGACCAAAACCCGTACACCACTCCAAAGTCTCCTTGGCAATGGCTTCAAAAGGGCCAAATTGTTACCGCATTCACACCATATATAGCTACATCATCGCATACCATAGTCATAACAACTCTCTGCCACATTGGTAAGAACGACTTCCGCACTTATTCAAACAAATTCTTTCACAAGATCGGAATTCTACCATAGATCACACGATTACAGATGCGGAGGAATAATGACCAGAAGAAAGGAAAAATTCATATAAAAACGAGAGATTCAGCCAAGGTGAATCAAGACGACGGGAAGGCGAGAGCAAACGAAGTGAAGGCGAGAGCAATTGAAGTGAAGACGAGAGCAACAAAGGTGAAGGCGAGAACAACAAAACTGAATGCAGCAATCAACAAAGCTCACTCAGAAAATCACATGAGCAACGAATGACACTCACCATAAGCTACCCGACTTAGCACCAACACCAAAGGCAAAAAAGAAAGAGATATCCATACCAATGGTACTAAATAGTAGAAAGGCCGATGTAAAGGGTATATGCACATGCACCGCCAAGTCACCGTCGCATTCATCAAAAAACAGAGAAGAACAAATCCTCCATTCCTCCATCCCTCTTCTACTGTCTCCCACAACTTCTCCCGCCTCAAGGCTTCATCAAGCCCGCAAAGGGCTCCATTTTATACACACGCAGCTCAACAAGAACAAAAGTCTATAATGGCCATCTCCCGTTGACCGATTGGCCATCATGCGAATGTGGATAGAAGCGCCGATAAAATGTCCCACCAAATGCCCATGCGCAGTACCAAACAGAGCGCGGAGGTTCTCCGCTCAGTACACGGTGGAGTAAACTGAAATGAAGAAGATAATTAGTGATAGAGGCGCGAACGGAGAAGTCATCATGAATGTGGGATGAAATGATTAGTCACTCATAAGATGCTTGCTCATGCGCCGAGAATGCTGATGGCGAATCGTCAAGAAAGTAAGGTGTCGTCCACGCCAGCACAGAGCGTGAGAAGGGCTCGTGATAGCTGCGCGCAGTTACAACGTCGCAACAAGTCGTCAATGGTCGTGATCATGAAGGCGGAGGTCGTCTCTGAAGCTGCGTATTAGTGCAGTGTCCAATCTCCACGCGTCGTGGAAAGACTTACCAAGCTTGCGCTCGCTGCCGCACTTGCCATATCCGGTCTCCCGCTCACACTCCTCCCAGCTCCTGGTGCAGCCCTCGGCAGATTGCTCCCTCCCGAAGGCGAGGGTCCAATGCCAGAGCCTGCCGTTACTGTCCTTTGAGCAGCAGCCCGTGGTCCAGCGATCCCGTTCTGTCCGGCTGTAAACGTTGAGTGGCGTCGTCCAGGGCCTTTGACAGGCGACGAGCTAGGTGGCGGAGCACCCGATGCATGCCTCATGGTCGTTGCTGGTGGCTCTGGGAGTGGCCTTGAGCTTTCTTGGGTTACTTTGCGTTGTGGTGTCTGAACAGGGAAGCGTTTGGCCGGACTCTGAGTAGGGCCATTCCCCTGCATCATGCGAGTCCTAGATGCGGGTTGTCGCCTGAGTCCCGTGACGAACTCATGCTGCATGGCCTCGTCAGGTTTCAGTCTGCGCTCCGGATCCCATCGCAAGCATCGGGCAATGAAGTCCAGGAATGCCTCGTCATCGCATTTCAGAGCTTGCTGAAGAGTCTTGGAACTCGGCCGTCTTCTTCGTCCTTTGGTGCTGACTGTCACTCTTGGCTTGCCCAAAGAATCGAAAAAGAGCTTCTTGCGCGAGCTCTTCTCTATGAGATGCTTCTCTGGTGGACCAAAAATTTCCATGATGCAGGCAAGTTGCTCTTGTTCGTTCTCGCCTGGAAAGATTGGATAACCAGTTAGTAGTTCTGCGAGAATACAGCCAAGGGACCACATGTCGATTGGGATTCCGTAACTCATGCCCAGGATGACCTCTGGCGATCGGTAAAATCGAGACTGAATGTAGGTATACACCTTCTCGTTCTCAAAACAACTGGAACCAAAATCGATGACCTTGATCTCAGAATGCATTGGATGCGCGAGAAGAATGTTCTCAGGCTTGAGATCGCAATGGATGACGCGCTTGCTTTTCAACATGACCAAGGAGCTAAGCATTTGTCTGCTGAAACGACGTATGAGGGGCAAGGGAAAGCCCTTGAACTCGTATGCCTTGATGAATTCGTACAGATTCATGCCCAGCAGTTCAGTCGAGATGCATAGATGGCCGCGGAAGTAGAAACTTTGAATGAAATTAATCATGCTGTGTTTGTTTTCAGGATCCTGATATCCGTGTTAGCTGCGCTGCGGTTGTACATACTCCAATCAAACATACCCATTCACGAAGCTTCTGCAAGATGTTGACCTCGACCAGAGCTTGCTGGTGGAAGCGCTTCTTGTTTCGAATGATCTTAACAGCAACCAGGAGACCAGTTTTGTGGTCGATGCAGCGGACGACCTGACCGAAACTACCCTTTCCAAGCAGATCCACAACTTCATAGCGATAGGAAAGATGATCGCCCAGCACAATATTGTAATCACCACGATCATCGTCATAGCCGAAGTTGTTGGTGTTGGAATCCAAGTCGCCGACGTGCTTCCGAGCCTTCTGGGTTCCACAAAAATAAATCTCCTTGTAATCGACAATTTCCCCCTTTTCGAAGATGTTTAGTGGATACATCTGGGCTGCCTGAGCAGGGAGGCACCTCTCCCGAGGATGTGCTCTGCGGCGCAACTCGTCGATGTCACGAGCAGCCTGCTCGAAATCTTTTCTCTTAGAGCCCATCTTTTCCATAATCTTGTCAGCAGCGAGATCATCCTTGTCAAGGTTGGTGTCCAGGTGACGAGCTTTGAGAGCTCCAAGCGAGCTCTTCTGACCAAGCATACGTTGCATTGGCGTAAGCAAAGACGATGAGGCGGACCTAGAGGCAATTCGTCGGTGTTGTTGCTCATGAGCTGGAGGAGTCTCTTGAATGTCCTCCTTGGAAGAAAAGTGATTCGTGAATATAGACATATCCGTAATGTCCTGTTGGGAAGCGTTCACATTGTTTCCTTGTGAGGTGCCGTTCTGACTGTTGGCCAAATTGCTGCTGCTTTTTCGGAACCGGGATTCAAATGAAGGCTGGGAGGCATGCTCTTGCGGGGTTTGGGTGAGTCCACTCCATGTCGCTGATGCTGGGAACTTTGGCGGCAACATTTCTTTCTGCTTCAAGGCACGCTTTGCTTCGTCTTTCTCGCGCTCAACTTTGTCGGCTCTTTCGGCATCGGCTTTGTCTCGGCGTGAAGCCTTGGAGGAAGTTCGCTTCCAACCCAAGCTGAGTTTGCGCCGAATTGAGCTAGAGGATGCAGGAGTGCCTGGCTCATCAGAAGTGGATGTACTGGTTGAGGCTTCTTCTCGCTTCGCGGCAGGTGGTGGCTTCGGGCTTGGTAGATGGGCATTTGCCATGTTATTATCCGCACGGTGATCGTAAGAGTATTCATCTAGCGGAGTATGAGGTAGGTTGTTGCAGTCGCCATTGCCCTTCGGCAAAGAAGCCGATGAGAAGGGAGTTGGTTGCCCATGCCTCGCAGCAGGACTGGGGATTGGCAATGGAGTGGTAGGAGACATGTTCTGACCGAATCCTTCCAATCCCATCATATGCGAACTGGCAGCTCGCAAATTGAATGGTCGATAGTCATCGTCATTGTCACGACGGCTTCTCGAGAAAAACGATGCTTTGGAAGCGGTCATGGGCGTGCTTGGAGTCTTCGCAAAGCTTCTCTTTGGTGGTGGGGTTGTGTGTCGATCGTCAACTTCCAGTGATGGTGCTGGAAATGAGGCTATCCGATTGGATGTCGGTGTGCTAAGAGGAAGCAAATTGAGTGGAGGCAGAGCAAGGGGCTGCAGATTGCGCTTGTTGCGTTGGGTAGGCTGTGGCTTTTCATGCTCACCACTTCCGACTGTCAAACCTCTTCGATGATTCGAATTGGAAGCGGGCGGAGCGTTTTTTGGAGGAGGCATGATGTTACTCCTTGGACTGTCAATGCTGGGCCTGCTTGCGAGTTTGAAACCTGTCTGGGTGCGTGATACGGATGTTCCGCGAGGAGCCTGACCTGCTGTCGCGTCGTCCAAATCTGCCCGTGATGGTCGACGAGGCACAAAATATTGCGCGGGCTCACTGTTCGCCAGATCTTTTGGAGATTCGTAAGCTTTCGGAATAGCTGGTACAGGGGGCACTTCTTCCTCGGCCGCTCCAGCAGAGCTATGCACGTTTCGTGATTTCGGTGTAGGGAGTCTGGAGGAAGATCCTAATTGGCTGTTCCTTGAGGTGCTACCACCGTTCGGCTGCCGCAGGGAGCTGAAGCTGGAACTAGATGAGAGCGATCCGACCCCAGATATGCCAGATTTCCGCGTGAAGTCAGGGGTGCCACGAGCCGAAGAAGGGGTGTCATTCTTACGATGTGGCACAACAGGGGAATGTAGATTGGCATGGGGATTTGCCAGGGCATCGGGTTGTGGCGTCAATGGCGCTTGTGGTACTGGTGGCCGAGGAGGAGCAACAGAAAGTCGCTTCAGTCGCCGCGCATCTGTGGGACTGATGGTGCGAGCACCCAGCCCACCATGGTACATTTGAGACTGCCTCTTGTTTCCGCTGCCAGAAGATGGCGTCGGACCTCGTTGCGCGGGTGTTCGACCTGGTGAGGCCCCCGGAAACGAAGGCTGAGTGGCGTTGATTGGAGTCGTCACATGTGAGTTGGAAAGGCCTTGTGAGGTGTTTCGTGATGGAGGTTGTAATGATTTTGTTCGAACTGTTCGTGCAGCCGTGGCTAGTCGTGGTCCTTCGGCTACTGTGACTGAGCTGGGAGTAGCCGTCGCTCGAGGATTAGGCTTGTTGATCGAGGTATTCCTGGACAGAGAACCTGACGATGGCTGTGCCTCTCTTGCTGCCCTTCTCTCCTCAAATCCTTGTGTAATCAAACCAGGGCCCACCGACTTCCGCGGTTGACGTGCTGCAGCAGCTGTGGTGACAGGAGGGCCTGTTGGGAGGGCACTCTGTCGTCGTCCCCGAACAGAAATCGGCGCACTTGGGGGTGGCATAGCAGTTGAGTCAGCTGCAGCATTTTGTGCTGGATTCCGGCGAGCATTACTGAAACGACGTGCCAGAGAGGAGTTTCTCGACACCTTTCCTGTCGACTCCTGTCCACGTCCTGCACCAAAACCCATTCCAGATCCTGCAGACATCACCGCTGTCGGTCCCCTCCCTTGCTCGCCCATGTCCGACCGCGTGGGTAGTTCCAATCTTCCTCTTATATTATTCCCAGGGACAGGGAAACTGTCTAGATCCGCTTCGTAGCCAGTGATTTTGGCGTGGAACTCGTCAAAGTTGACCGGAGGGAGAAAGTCTGTGGAGCCGGAGCTCTCAGTGCGGTTTCTGGAAGGATCACGAGGTTGTTGACCGTTGTAGCTGGACCGTAAACTGGTGTTGGAATTCGCATTGGCAAGAATGTTTTCACTTGTGGACGTGGGCAGGTACGAAGGACGTTTTGCCGGGGCGGCATGGGACTCGCTGGTGACCCTGACGCATGACTGTTAGCAAATCATGTCCAGCTGGGAGTGTTGTATCCAATTTTTACCGCTTCGATTCCAGCGGTCGCGGACCGAGCAACGGCCTACTGCTGTCTCTGAGGGTAGAGCGGCGACGATTATGGCCGGCTGGGTTCGATTTGGGGTCGGACAGGGGCGCCGCGACGTTAGTAGACCTGCTGAATAGACCTGGCTTGCGCAGAGGATCCTCGTTTTCGCTGGTGGTACGCTGGAAGCGTTTGCGGGCGCGGCCCTCAGCTGTTGGTGATACATCAGTGTCTGTCTGCATGGAGCTTGGGTTTGTGCTACACCTGGCCTGCAGGTACCAGGAGAACATACCTCCACTGCCAGCCGACTCGGAATCACCACCACCATAGTCAAGTCGAGGCAGGCCCAGCGAGGAAGCGTCCATTTTCGAGGGCCGTGCTGCTTGGAGCATTGAGTATGCAGATGGCCTGGATTCGTCTCGACTGGACACCGAAGTCGTCAGAAGCCTGGTGCTCCCCAGTTGAACAGACTCTTCCCACGATGCAATGCTCAGACAGTGTCCATGGACTGGCGCGTCCCTGCTACTCGACCCTGATCAGGGGTGACATAGATGCAGTCGAGGTCCTGCACGAGTGGTGTGGTGTTCAGCGGAGGAGCGGTGGAGATTCTGGAACCTGTCGATGCGCCTTGTTTGGGTCGAGCGGACGTTGGGGGAGTGGGACCGGTGGTAGATGGTATAGCTGAGGTGGAGGTATATAGGAACCGGTCCTGATAGCCCCCAGTAGTCTTTTTCCTGGAGTACTAATCGATCCCGAAGCACTTTCTTGTAGTCGTGTGTGGCTTGAACGTGAAAGCGGACTTGGATTGTTATGGACCAGGACCAGGGCTCCCATCTCCCAAACAACAGCACTGAAACCCCTGGCGGATCCAATCTAATGAATATATACAAGGAAAAACCAATGATTGCATCCTCTTCCGCAAACCAATCCAGATGTACCCACATGCCAATCAATGCCATTCCAGGAACGCCTGCCAGTGCCGAATAGGTAGGCTGCCAGGCAAAGTAGTGGAGAGCTAAAGTCAAGCTCGTACGAAAGCATCATGGTCGAACCAAAGAACAGGCTGCACTCCACCAGCACAAAGGCCATTCCAACTATCCAAGTGACAAACACCGAGCTGCCCTCTCTCTCTCCTGACGGCAAGCGGAAACGTGCCAGCAGCAGCAGTCGCCTCGATCAGATCCGGTCCTCGTCTTCGCGAGCCGCCTCCAAAGTGCGCGACAAGTTTGCCGAAATGGAAGCCAAGAAGGTTGAGAATCCTGCGGGTATGCAGGACAGGCTCCTCAATATGTGAGCGGATCCTCTCACTCTCTGTTCTTCATTATGGTGTTGCGTGTCCGCCTACACGGGGAGTCGTTGAAAGAGAGTATCGTGATACAGAACGCCGCTTTTCGACGACGACCCGTCTTAGCAGACAGACACTTGCGAGTCTCGAAGCCTCCGGAGATGTTGCCATGTATTGCTATTGTGGTCCTTCACATTGTGCCCTTTTACAACGTATTCTCGCCGCTTCCAGATCTTCTTGGTGCGGTCCATGATGGCAACCCCGCGCATCTAGGCAGAATCCAACTCACGTTGCACAGATTGATGTCCCAGATCATTCCATCAGCAGAACAGACTGATGCAGATGCCGCTAATAGAACGTCACGTAAGACCGCCGACCGTCCCAACTTCAGTCTCCCTGCTATGAGCAACAACTTTCGACGATTCAATGCAAGGTGCGTTCAACGATGTCCATGGGTCACCATACGTTGACATTCCGCTCCAACAGGATAGGTCCAGTTTTTGTCTTCCAGAATAGAATCATCCGCTTGTTCTCTTGGAACACTCCCTCGCATACCCTCTCCTTTCTGGCCATTTACTCCTTTATATGTTTGGAGCCATCTCTCATCGCCATTGTTCCCTTAGCAATTCTGCTGTATTTTATCATGGTGCCGGCTTTTCTAGTCCGGCATCCACCACCACCGACTCTGCTTCCGTCCGACCTAGACGTGTACGCTTTAGGCGGTCCAGCATTGGCACCGGCACAGAAGATCAAACCTGCACCAGAGTTGTCGAAAGATTTCTTTCGCAACATGCGCGATCTTCAGAACAGCATGGACGACTTTAGTATTCTGCACGACGAAGTCTTGAAGCGTCTCACTCCGCCCACAAATTTCTCGAATGAAGCGTTGAGTAGTACACTCTTTATCTCCCTTTTCCTTACTTCACTGCTGCTATTCGTGTCAGCGCATCTGATCCCATGGCGATTTGTGTTTCTCCTCGGAGGTTGGGGCGCCATCGGAGCCAACCATCCAACGATACAGGCACTCCTAGGTGATCCAGCACACAATGAACAACTGGCTACCCAAGAGAAAGAGATGACTTCTCAGTTCAACGCCTTCTCAATCGCCGACACGATTCTGGATCCAGCTCCAGAAAAACGCGAGGTCGAGATCTACGAGCTCCAGCACCGTGAACTGTATCCCGCGGATTCAGAATGGGAGCCCTGGGTCTTTACGCCAAGTCCATACGATCCACTCTCTCCAGCAATGATTGCCGGTGATAGACCCAAGGGAACACGCTTTTTTGAAGATGTGGAACCACCAAAGGGCTGGCGATGGGCAGACAAGAAATGGACGCTCGATCTCCTCAGCCGCGAGTGGGTCGAAGAGCGCTGCATTGCTGGTGTCGAAGTCGAGATGGAAGGGGAAAGATGGGTCACAGACATCAAATATGAAGACGACGACGCAGAGAGCATTTTCAGTAGTAGCTCAAAGGGCGTCAAGAGTCCTGCGAAGGGAAAGGGACATGTCAAGGAGAAGAGTATGGAGAAGAACAGAATCGTCACCTGGGAGGAAGGGAGTGGGAATCACCAACTTGGTGAATGGAGAAGACGGAGGTGGATTAGGTTGGTTGAGAGGGTGGCCTTGTCTCCTGGGCCCAAAGACGACGGGAAGGTGATTGCTAACCAATGATGTTTACGTGGTAGGTATGCGCATGACCAAACGAGAAATTTTATGATCATCATGATACCTATAGGACGTATCATAGCGGTACCCAGTAATCGCCACAACTTCATCCATATCCATCAATTCCGTCCCATCCCTCGGCTGGATTTACCATATGCACGTGCACCTGTGAAGGTACCGGGCCAAATAGTTTAGGACGGTATCATCCATCCATACCACCCACCAGCAAACAATACAATCTCCATCAGAATGACTAGGGAAACTCGCATAAAAGAGTTGTCACGAGACCTGGTGTGGGTGTTTGCTTGGATTCGAGGGATTGGGTAAGGTAACTATTATGTTAGATTCTGTGATATCTTGATGTTGTGCTACTGACCGTTGGGCTTTGTGCTCTCAATACGGTGGAGACCGAACTCTGGATTCTCGTTGCTAGAGTCTCTGGTGAGGAATAGTTTGTTGACGAGGAGCTGCATTTGGATTGAAGCTGTTGAGACATGGTTGGAGTTATAGCCAAGGAAGGATAGTAGAGTCGGTCAGGGGGCTTGAGAGAACACTCACTACAACGAAGCGTGGGCTATGGTTGCACTCAATCGGTTGGATTCTCGCACTAGGAAAAGATTGGCGAGGGTTTGGCAATCATTTCATAAGCAGGAGGAGCGGAATGTTGGATTTGAAAAGTGAGAGGAGAATACATAGGTTCGTGGATAGGTAGCGGCCTGGTTGCCTGTGGTTGAGGGTGTGAAACTTGTCCCTTTGCAGTAGGTGAACTCTTTAACCAAGATTTGTTGATAATATATACGGGCAACGTGACTTTTTTCCTTGGTAATGATGGCCTTCCGGACTCATCTTTACAGCACATAGTTGATTATTGTGAGGTGTGGAATCATCGCGCAAAGACATGGATTGAATACTTTTCACCAAGGTTGAGAACGAAGGCTCGATATTGGTAAAAGTGGTATGGATTTGAGAAGCAGCAGAGGCTTGAAGCCAAACAGTTCCAGCCGCCCTGCGATACGACCGCGTCACTTGGATGATGAGGATAGTCGTTACAAAGAGCGCCGAAGACGTTCGGGAGAAGCTGAGTATGAAATTGGTCGTAGACACTCCATTCGTAGGCGCCTAAAATGATAGGACAGTAACTTGAGCACTGTCGTGGTAGTCTGCACCACTAGATTAGAACAATCATGGAAAAATAGACGTCGAGATCCTTTTGAGTTCGGCGTGCAACGTAAGTATGCAAGAGTCTTCCACGCCAATGGCCACCGAGGCTCCTACCTTCATAATCTATGAAGACTCCTTCATGACTCGTTCCAATGCCTTCACATACTCAGCCACTTCTTTTGCGCCCATCAATGTGATATCCCGTCTCTTTCCCTCGATGACAACATGCGGCACGGAGTCTATCCCATTGCCAGTCTGTTCTCTAATCATCATCTTCACATCCTGCAGACCTTCATACTCATCATCAATAAATGCCTTCGCCTCCGCTTCCGGTATGCCAGCAGCAGCAGTGGCAGCAAGAAGTGTTTCCAAACTCGAAGGGTGCTTCTCATTCTCAAAGTATTGAGAATACAAAGACGCAACAATCTTCCCAGCAACCTCAGCGCCTTTCTCTTCTTGGTAGTGCTGGATAACCCGATGTGCATCCAGCGTATTCGCTACTGTGCCACCGAACTTGAAGTCGATGCCACATCCCATGCCATACGCTGTCATGAGGCCGATATACATTTTCATCTTCTCCTCGGAGTCGCCGTAGCGACTCTTCTTGTACCATTCGTATTTGTCCTCGCCCTCTTTTGAGGCATCAGGGTACAATTGGTAAGGGAGGTATTTGACAGTATAGGCGACGGGAGCGGAAGGGTTCGCGTCACGGAATTGAGAGAGGGCGCTTTGGAGGCGCCGGAGACCTAGGTAGGTCCTATACATGTCAGCTAGTGCTAAGGCGACGGCAGCGATGTGGTGTACCAGGGACATATTGTATCGAGGGTGAAGGAGATGGTGGAATTGTAGACCATTTCAACGCGTTTTGATACTGTACAGCACCCCGTTGTTACAGGTCAGGGAGGATAGATGTGATATGGCGCAGCCATGATCGCGTTCGTGATGGATGTGTGCTCCTTTGGCCCGCCATGCGGGGAGGTGACGATGTTAGGTGGGTAGAGCTTTACCATGGTGATAAGGAGCGTTCCCACCAGCATACTAAAGTGAACTCGCGTTACTCATCACGAACCATCAACATCCTCACAATGGTTCGAAAATGAAGCCAACAGACATTCCGACCTTCGCCACGACCCAGCTAGAGCTTCTCGACCAAGAATTACAAGCTGAAGTCGCCGAATCGAACACCCTGATAGCACAAACATCTCCAACAGCCTTGCAACGCGCCGGTGCAGCAATTGTGAACCTCAATATCGGCTCTCAAAGAACCGGTTTTGGCGGCAAAACTGTACTAGACCTCGAGCTCGATCCAGCTGTTGGTGGTGGAGATCTCCCGGAACATGGAATTCGAGTTGGCGACATCGTAGGCGTCCAGGAGCAGCCATCGGGTGCAGCAAAGAAGAAGGAAAAGGCCGATTTCCAACGAAATGGTGTGAATGGCGTTGTACTGAAAGTGCAGCCAGCCAGTGTGTCCGTGGCATTGGATAAAGAAGATGTCGACGTGCCGGGCGGAAAATTGTGGATGTGCGTCAACCTGGATTTGCACAACACCACCAACCCTAGATCTAAATCGATAAATCCTTGGCGATTCTGGAAGATGCTTTCGCGAGAGATGTTTGTCGAAATTCATCCTGTAAAATCGTGAATCTATGAATCGATGAAGTCTCTCTTCGCCGCGGTGTGGGAAGTCGCTGTGGATAGATGTCTTTATCATGGACTGTGAAAAGAGCTGACATGTTTGATAGTGTCAAGCTCGCTAACGATGTTACTTACAAGAGGTATGATGATAAGTTCAAAATCCCTATGACGAGCTTCAGCCTGATTACATATAACAGAATGAACCAGACCATGACTCGACTGCAGAAGTTCTCCGAGTCTGAATATTCCTCCTTTATACGAGTCTTGTTTGGTCAATCCTCGCCGACGCCACTGCCCAAGAATCTCTCGGACCCAGAGTACGGCCTCGACAAGCTGGAGTGGATTGACCCCTCTCTCAATGATTCTCAAAAAGAAGCTGTCAAGTTCGCAATTCTCTCTAAGGAAGTAGCTCTAATACATGGCCCGCCAGGCACAGGGAAGACGCACACTCTTATCGAGCTGATACTTCAGTTTCTGAAACAAGGCCTAAGACTTTTGGTTTGTGGTCCATCAAACATATCAGTCGACAACATTGTGGAAAGATTGGCACCCCACAAAGTCCCCATCATTCGTCTCGGACATCCAGCTCGTCTCTTGCCCTCAGTGGTCAACCACTCACTTGATGTCCTCACTCGCACCTCCGACGCTGCAGCCATTGTCCAAGACGTAAGAAAGGAAATGGATACCAAACAGGCCAGTATCCGGAAGACTCGATCGGGAAGAGAACGTCGAGAAATATATGGCGATTTGAGAACTCTGCGAAAAGAATATCGTGAGCGTGAAAAGGATTGTGTCAACAATCTGGTTACAGGTAAGTCTGCTTAAGAAATGGCGCATTCAGACCGATTATGATCTGAAAAGTGGCACAAAATTGGCTGACTCGCATGGCAACAGGCAGCAAAGTCGTATTAGCCACTTTGCATGGAGCTGGGGGTTTCCATCTCAAGAGTCAGAAGTTCGACGTCGTCATTATTGATGAAGCGAGTCAAGCTCTGGAAGCACAATGCTGGGTCCCACTTCTATCTGCAAAGAAGGTTATACTTGCCGGAGACCACCTTCAATTGCCCCCTACTATCAAAAGCCTGAATGGGAAACCTGAGACAAGTTCCAAAGAAAAGGGCAGCAGGTCGACTGCCAAGGACAAAGCTGTCGGATCAGGTCGGTTTCTCTCTACTCCAGATAAAGTTTCACAATGTTAACGTAGGATCGATATCGACGAATGTTTGACGATGTGTTCAGAATGATTTCAGAACCCAGTCGATATCGATCTCGAAACAAGGGCGATCAAGTTATGAGATGCATGTTGCTAACGACCTTCTCTCAGTGAGCGTCATCACGGAAAATGCCACTACAACAGAGCTTGCAGATCGTACCAAACCCTCCGCCACAAAACCATCAGCATCCATGGATCTCCCGGACTGGGCAAAACAGTCCAAGACCAGCAAAGATAATTCAATAACCCTCGAAACAACACTCTTCGACCGGCTGCTCTCCCTTCACGGTCCGTCAATCAAAAGAATGCTGACGACACAATATCGCATGCACGAAAAAATAATGACATATCCCTCAACCTCTCTCTACGACTCCAAACTCATCGCAGCTGAGACTGCAAAAACACGCATACTCAAAGACCTACCCTACGAAGTCGAGGATACAGACGACACCCGTGAGCCTCTTGTCTTTTGGGATACACAAGGAGGAGAGTTCCCCGAGAAAGAAGAGGATGATCAAGAGACAGCAGGCAAAAAAGGAAGGTTGTTTGGTGGTGAGAGTAAAAGCAATCCAAATGAAGCATTACTCGTCAAATCTCATGTCACGAACCTCATCGAAGCAGGGGTGCGGGCAGAAGACATCGCCGTCATAACACCATACAACGCCCAACTAGCTCTCATCCGCCAACTGCTTAAAGACTCGTTTCCAGGCCTGGAACTAGGCAGTGTCGATGGCTTCCAAGGCCGGGAAAAAGAAGCAGTTGTCCTGAGTTTGGTGAGGAGCGGTGGCGAAGTTGGATTCCTGGGGGAAAAGAGGAGATTGAATGTTGCGATGACGAGACCGAAGAGACATCTTTGCGTTATTGGTGATTCGGAGACTATCGCCAAAGGAAGCGATTTTTTGAAAGCGTGGATGGCGCATTTGGAAGAGCATGCTGATTTGCGATATGCGAATCTGGACGAGTTGCCGGTGGAATGAGTGATAGATGATCCATGAATAGATCAGCACGTAGAAACAATTTCTATCATGGTTGACCTTGCACGTATTGAGATTTGACCATGCCGAGTAAAGGGGACGAATCTTTACTAGAGCGCATGTACCACATTGCCAGTATCACCTGAGGCCACGCCCGACCGACCAAAACAATTTCTTGGAAAAGATAGAAAGCGTGATCAAGCTATCCATCAAATACTGCCTACCTCACCTGCTCTCAACCACCGGGCAATAGTAAGCGAATATTCTCGGAGCTCACTTCATGTTATAGAAATACACAATCGAAAGCAAGAATAGTAGAAATACAAGATCAAGCGCAGCGACATCGAAAAGCAAATATCCCCATGATTCTTGCAAATAATTTCCTTCCAGACCGACAATGATCACGCCTTGCTCACCATGTCATGGTCGTCCCACTACCCAAATATTGCAATTCTTACTCCACTGATATTGTTGCTAAAAACATGCGAATCGCGAACGAGACGTCAGCGATCATGAAACCGAGTCGAAAGAAGCAGATGGGCGCGGTAGTGGGTTTTGTAAGGAGGATTCTGGTTGAGGTAAGATTTCTTCGGTAGGGTTGATATTGTGGATTGTTTAGTAGTTTGTGGTGTTGCATGAGCGGAGATTTAGTAGCAGTGATTTACAGTGTGAGATCGCTACGAGCTATCGAGCGGAGAAAACTACAATGCTTAGGGTGATGGATTGCAAACATTTCAGGAATCTTTGAGTCAGTTGATGTCTTCTTCTGCTCCAGCTCAGTGAGCTTCTTGCAAGTCTTTTTGCGCTCGCTGCAAGATTCCAGGTCGACTTTAGATTCTTGGCACGATTTCGAACTTCGGAAGGCCGTTGATCGTGAGCAGGAGGTATGTCTGACGTGCTATCTGTACGGGACTTTGAGCATTTCCACATATTCCAGATCAACTAAGCAGACTCCCCAATGACCAGCTCGTCCTTGAAAGCGTCATCCATGTCACCAGGCTATATACCAAGAGGATTGCTCCGAGCTTTTCTGGTTGTCGGAGCTGCAAGAAGCTGCACCGTCGCTGTTCTCGAGGTCTCGCTTTGGCTGTTAAATTGAAAATCGGGCTTCTGATATTGTTTGTCTCACTTCGTCGTTTCTCCCCTTGTGAACTCCCAACTCTTACCACAGATGTTCGTTGAACTACGCCCATGCTGGACAGTCAATCTGGCTCGTTGGCGGGCCGCCCATCGGATATGGAGGTGGTAGTCTTGAAGTTCATTTAAGGTCCTTGGGAGTGGCGTCTTGGTGTCTGTCGTGGGAGGAATCTTCGCTGACCAGGCAGCTTCTGAGATTGCCTCAGGCTGGACAGCCCCTTTTGCTCGGACCGATCTCGGAGGAGCTCGGTCACCAATCTCTATTTGAAACCGCTAGCCTCAACCACAATGCCAACATCTTATCTTATATGTTACCTCGAATCCATCAAAATTCAAAATGTGAAATGGGGAATTTCTCCGGATGCACATCCAAATTTCTGTGCCTCAGCTTCCGAGTTACAGCACAGTTCCAACGATGAACTAGTTGATCTTGGGAAGCAGTCGAGATGATCCATGGCCAAGGTCCATCTTGGTCAGACCCAAGTGTTGATCATACGAACTGTCGATGTTAAGACCTGGAAGATCCCTCTCTTCGGATGCTCTCATGCCGCGGAAAGAGAGATGCGGCAGGGTTACTCGTAATGATATGACCGATTACGCGAACAGCATGCGAATTTCTAGACACAATATCTATACCTCATTATTCGCACTTTGCACCTTCACAACTGACTTCGGAATTCAAGCCTCTCATACACCAGAAGATGAGTAAAGTTCTAGTGACTGGTAAGGTGTCAACGACACAGAATTGGCAATGAGGAATGTTAATCCTTGTAGGCGGTAGCGGCTTCATTGCTGCCCATATTTTGAATGTTCTCCTAGAGCGTGGGTATGGGTATCTTTGCAATCCTTTGAGAATTTGCAAAAGTACTGATCATTATAGTTATACTGTTGTGACAACAGTTCGCTCCACCCTCAAGGGAGACCAAATTCTCGCAGCACACCCCAACATCTCAAAGGAGAAACTCACATATGTCGTCGTACCTGACATCGCTAAGGAGGGTGCTTTTGATGAAGTAAACAACCCCCCCATAATCAAACAGTATGCCCTACCAGAAGCTACATGCTGACCGTTGCGTAAGGCGGTCCAATCTGACCCTCCTTTCGACTATGTCCTTCACACCGCCTCGCCATTCCACTACAAGTTTGACGATCCGGTCAAAGGACTCCTGGAACCAGCCATCAATGGAACCAAGAGCATTCTTCATGCTGTCAAGGCATTCGCGCCGAAAGTCAAGCGAGTGGTAATAACGTCTTCGTTCGCTGCCTTGTTCAATCCGGTATCCCCTCCCGAGGTGTATGATGAGACATCGTGGAACCCTGTGACATGGGACGAAGCTGTCACTCAGCTCGCCTACACCTACCGGGGCAGTAAGGTAGGATCGAATTTGTCTTTGACAGCTGGCAAGTACTTATCACCGGCTTAGACATTTGCGGAACGAGCGGCATGGGAATTTGTCGAGAAAGAAAAACCCAACTTCGACATCGCGACCATGAACCCACCGATTGTATTCGGTCCAATCGCTCATCACCTTGACAGCCTCGACAACCTCAACACTTCGAATCAGTTAATTCGAGACCTTATCCAAGGCAAGATGGCG
Organism: Venturia effusa; assembly: GCA_007735645.1. Classification (NCBI taxonomy): domain Eukaryota; kingdom Fungi; phylum Ascomycota; class Dothideomycetes; order Venturiales; family Venturiaceae; genus Venturia; species Venturia effusa. The sequence continues at coordinate 1,056,262 of CP042198.1, forward strand.
GGAGGTAGACTATCGCCCAACTCATCCCCCTTGTTCGTCGACGTTCGAGATCTTGCCATCGCCCACGTCCAAGCTCTCGAGGTGCCCGAAGCAGGTGGTAAGCGCTTCTTCGTCACCGCAGGTCACTATTCCCTTGCAGATGCTGTAGAAGCTATACGCGCAGCTCACCCAGAGATTGCATCGAAGCTTCCTAACACCTCTACAGCTGACAATCCTCCAGAGGTTCTTGGTTATGACAATACAAGGGCCAAAGAGATTTTGGGACTTGAGTTCACGCCGCTTGAAAAAAGCGTCAACGATACAGTGAATTCGCTGCTGGAATGGAGTGCTAAGCACTAGCGTAGCAACCTAACAGATCAATACACGTTCTCTGCCGCTTCTTGTAGGAAGGGTGTCGCTCTTGATCCCTGATTTGATATTCCATTTCTCATAGGAGATAGTAAATATTTGTCCGAATTTCTCTCATCAAGTTTCACAACATTTTTCAACGATGGCAGTACCTTCGTTCGTGAAGTTACGAAAGCCAGCTGAAGTTCAGCTCCACAGATACAGGTCCTGTACACAAAATCTCCCCCCACAATGCACCCTTGTCAACGTTCTCGGCCGAGCGCTTACTGAACCGCAATATCGGACCCGCAATATCGGAACCGCAATCAATGAGCTCCGCTCATATCTTATGACTGTTATCTTCTCCAAATATCGAGACAACCATGCGACAAACCTAGGTAAACTAGCAATGTGGGGACGCTCGTTTTGTATTCCTCGACAATACACCACCACTTGTTCGACACACTCTCTTCGATATTAACATTGATGACATTCTGTTAATATAGAAAGCAGGAGCCGCTGGAGATTTATCAATATCAATCTTGCGTCAATACAGATTACAAGAAATGATTCATACAATGGCACCGCAGAACAAACACGTCGTCTTCGACGTAGTAGGTAAAGCAACTTTCCCCTCCCATCCACCTCACCACTAACACTCTAAACCCAATCCCACAGGAACCTGCGTCTCCTACGAAAACTTTTTCCAAGCAATCGAATCCCAACTCGGGCCCCGTCTCAAACCCCATTCCGTGAACGCCCGTCTCCTCGGCTACGCCTGGATCGAAGCCGCAGAGAAGGAATACACATACCTCTCTCTCTCCGGAAAATACACGCCCTTCTTCACCATCCTACGTTCGATCTTCTACCGCACCCTCGGCAAAGCCGGTATCTCCGATCCGCGATCCCTCGCCACAGACGCCGATCTCGAAATCCTGCTTACAGCGTTTCGAGGCCTGAAGGCGCAGGAGGGATTAGTCGAGTGTTTTGAGAAATTAAGGGAGGCGGGGTTTACCGTGTGGGCGTTGACGGCGGGGGATGTGAAGAGAGTAAGTGGGTACCTAGAAGCTGCGGGCGCGAGTTTGCCAAAGGAGAATTTTGTTTCGTGTGATGAGATTGGGGTGGGAAAACCGCATCCGGATTGCTACAGGTTTGTGCTTGATAAGTTTGAGAAGGAGGGGTTGGATGTTTGGTTTGCGGCGGCGCATATGTGGGATGCTTCTGCTGCGAGACGGTGCGGGTGAGTTGAGCTGGATGATTGTCGCGTGTTCGATACTGACTTTCGGTAGGTTTAAGGGTGCGTGGGCTTCGTTCTGGGAGGGGGAACCGTGTTTGGATATTTTTGGGGAGATGGAGGTGCAAGCTTCGAGTTTGCCGGAACTTGCTGATGGGATCGTGGCTTATACATCAAAGAAGTAGGCGTACCTAATCGGGTGCCGCACTTTGAACATCAGGGGGATGTTCCCTTAGTCGAACACGTATATGAATACTTCGAAGTCACGGGCATCCGATGGCAGAGCGACGCGCAGCGTCAATGAGACTCAAATAGCCACGTTGAAACCAGCAAGGAGAATGAACGGGCCCCTTGCGATTCTGCTGCAGTACAATGACAGTTTATCTTTGCTGTCTATATTCTACCCAGAGAATAACAGACCAAGTGTGGTCGTCCGTTCAATCGGAGAAGAATCTACAACTTACTCCGAGCAGCATATGGCTCCTCTGAATGTCCCTCAAGTATCGCATTCTCAGTGCTCTCCAATCTCTCCTTAGTAACCTTAAATGGCGACGGCAACCCACTCTCCTCAAAAGACTTCCCAAACCTCAGCATCTGCACCACCGCCTTCGCCGAAAGAAGAATCAAAGGCATGCCGTGACCTGAAAAGCCCGCCAGAACCATTTGCCCTGGCTTCCCAGGCACATCTCCAACATATGGCATGAAGTCTGAACTATACGCCATGACTAGTTTGGTATCAGTGTCAGATCTTGCAAGACTCGAAAGGATGGAGTGTACTCACTACCCGTCCAGACCTTATCTGTGTAAGCGCCGCTATCCTCCCATCCTATGAACGTCCTTTGCATCAATCCATCGAAGTAGTGCTTCGCTGGCTCAATCATCTTACTGTCATCGAAAACACCATACCACTGTTTTCGATCATGCCAGAAGAGACTTTTCGCGCCGCCAACAATGATACTGCCATCGTTTCTGGGGATGAGGTAGTCGTATAAACCTGGTCCATGGCGGATGCTGTAGGTGTAGGGCAAGAAGGGCGCTTTGCGGTCTTCAGGCACAACAATGCGCGAGCATATGCCTCGCACAGGCAGGATTTTGTTCTTGAACTGCGGCGCGAGGCGTGATGTGTATGCATTGGTTGCGTAAAGAATCGTCTTTGTTCTAATCGTCCCACGTGTCGTCGTGACTTCCCACTCTCCATCTGATGATGCAGTGTCGGAGACTGAGGTCACTGGAGTATGAGTTTGGAGATTTGCGCCTTTCGCTACGACGCCTTTTAGCAGATGCATGACCATCTTGTAAGGCCAGATGTGTCCAGCGGTGAAAGTGAAGCAATTCAGAGCCCCTTTCACACCTGAGACCTGAACATCGATTAGCATATTGCTCTTTTGCTGCAGCACAACCAGACGAACCCGCTCAGCATTTGCGCGACTTGTAAATTGAACATCTTTCAAGTTGGCGACTCCCGCTTTTTGTAATTCAACATGCGCATCCTCGATCTCTTTGGCCAATCTCTCGTCCAGCGTGGCATCACAAGCTCTTGTCATAGTGAAATCACAATCGATCTTCTCCTTCTCCACCAACTCCTTCATAGCATAAACCTGTGAAGCTTCGAAATTCGCGACATCGACGGAAGCACGAGCGCCAAACTTCTTGACATTTTTGGCGAGAGTCAAATACGTATCAGGCTTCAAGTGGCCGCCTGGGAAGGAGTTAAATCTCTTGGATATCCAATTGTGCTGGGCTTTCTGGAGGAATGAACTCACCATTCCGGGCTGTTGCACCTGAACAGGCTTGACGAGCTTCCAAGATCACCACAGAAGGTGGCGAGGGATTGTCTTCATAGATATAATGTGCTAGAGCCGCGCCAGCAAATCCGGCACCAATGATGACAACATCACACTCAGCAGGCAGATCAGAAGTGCTGCGGTGGTTATCCAATTCGTCCAGCTCTGTTCTCCAGAATGATGGTGTTGGATCTTGGACTGGTGCGGGCCCTTGGCTCGACATTTTATTCTCCATGCTGTCTTGGCTAGGCCCGGATCTGAAGCTATGCAGTATGCTCGAAGTTGACCTTTGCATATCTTCGAAGTCACAAATGTATCGTCGGTGAACTGGCCGAAAGTATCTCGTATCCTGGCCGTTGCCGCCCTGGATAGTAGATAAGGCGCTTGTATGTACTGTACATATGCGGAGATGCGCGTCTACATGCAGGGGTTCGATTGAACCGTAAGGTCCACGCCGATCATAGAACATGGGTCGGCGTATCTCGTCGGAGGAAACCTGGCTCTAAAAGCACCAGCCTCTGCTATACCCGCTGCATCGCAAAGCTGACCCAACCATTGTGTTGCATCCACGCTGAGTCCTCGTCTCATGCCTATCTATCTCTATATGTGGCGCCATGTTCGCCGAGCATATCGGGGCAAGACTACCGCCGCGCTCTGTGCATGCCAAAATGGCAATTTGAGCCTACGAAACGCTGATATCACTTCCGAAAAGTTATCATTTTTGTCTTTCCGACATTTTGTCCAGATGCTCGGATGATCCACATTCAACCTAGCTAGCATTCGCTGATAAGGCTGTTGCTCAGCACATCAACGTGCATTATCTCTCAAGGCCCGGCACCGCTCAACATCGAGTCTAAATCTCGTTGCTGGATTTTCTCTCCTCCAACAGCAATTGACAGCTGCATTGTTAGTATGGCGGATCACGAAACACACTCGCATGAAATAATCAAGCCGTTTGAGCATGGCGATCCAAAAGTCGATGGATCAATCGACCTGCAGACGGTTGCATCTTTTGCTGTTGGGCAGCAGGAGGGTAAATGATTACCAAAGAAGCGGAGAAATGAATTTAGTTGACTAGAGAGACAGTGTACACGGAGGCGCAATACAAGAAGTTGACGAGAAAGATCGATACCTACCTCATTCCGATCATGTTCTTCATGTACGGCATTCAGCAAACAGACAAGACCTCCATCAGTATCCAAGCTGTAGGTGTTTATATCCTGGAGATGGAAGTGTCTTTCATGCTGACCATTATCAGCTCTTTGGAATGAGAAAAGACACCCACCTTGTTGGCCAACAATTCCAGTGGTTGACGACCATGTATGTTGGCAGGAATATCAAGAATTGGAGATCATGTTGACAATTGGCCAAGATTCTACCTCACCTATCTGATCGGCGAATTCCCATCAACTTGGTTACTGCAGAGATACAACACAGGCCGTGTACTCTCCGCATACATGTTCGGCTGGTCCGCTTGCCTGCTGTGTATCAGTGCATGTAACAATTTCACCCAGCTAATGGTTCTCCGCGGCCTCCAAGGCATATTCGAGTGCAACGTGACGCCTGGCTTCCTTTTGATCACGGGCTCATGGTATCGCACGGCAGAACACGCCAATCGTTCGCTGTTTTGGCAATCTTCTCAAAGCTTTTTCTCGATCGTCTGTAACCTCGCATTGTATGGCATCGCGAGATACGTTGTCGGACACAATGGCGCAGTTGCGGCGTGGCGCTGTATCTCACTGTTTTTGGGCAGTCTGACTATGGCGGGCACTATCGTCTGTTTTTTTGTCGTTGGCACGCCTGATGAGGTGCGGTGGCTGAGTGCCGAGGAGAAGATCATGGCCAAGGCTCGAGTCATCGAAAATCAATTGGGAGATGAAAGTACGAGCAAGAGGTGGAAGTGGGACCAGTTTTGGGAGTGCTTCAAGGATCCGCAGGTCTATTTCATTTTCCTCAACACGTTCTTCGCTTGCGTGCCAAACGGAGGTATCACCACATTCTCGTCTCTCCTGTATGTGACATTTGGTTTCGACTCGTGGCAGTCCATGCTGTATGGCCTTCCCAGGTACGCCATGGGTATTGCAGCCTTTGTCGCTGTGGCATTTTATCTCCGGAGGTACCAGAACCAAAGGATGTATGTCATGATAATCTCCAGTGTCCTTCCTTGCGTCGGTCTGCTGGTCATGTCCTTATTACCGAACACTGCCGAGCATAAATGGGTCAAATGGGGAATGTTCGACATGACTGTCATTTTCTCCTTAGCCTTGTTCCTAGGCTGGAGTATGAGTAAGTGAATGAATACCATAGTCGAACTAAACCCTGACTAATCTTGTTGAAAGTCACGTCGAACATCGCTGGAGGAACCAAACGAAATGTCGCTTCGTCAATGACTTTGATCGCTTATTGTGTTGGCAATATGATAGGTGCTCAGATCTTCACGACAGCCGACGCACCTCGATACTTGACAGGGACCATCATTTCTTCCGCATGTTTTGCCGCCGAGGTGATCACCATTGGCTTATGGGGCGGATGGTACGTCTATGAGAACAGACGTAGAGATCGTGTCGCCGCGGCCAGCGGACTATCGAAAGAGGAACAAGAGCGCCTAGGCCAAGAACTTGGATATCAAGATGTGACTGACCTGAAGAATCCACACTTCAGGTACACTTTCTAGATGAAAGCTGACGCGATGAGAGCACGGAGGAGGAAGATGGAGGTCGCGAGGAATTTGGTTCGACGCGGCGCGTTTTGCCTGTCAGGTGACCTAGAGAGAACACCGTGTTAAATAAGCCAGAGCGACTATAGAGGAGAGTAAATCATCTTTCTCCAGCGAATTTCAAAACACAAGAATGCCTGACGTTACTCCTGTGAGAGTGTCACGTGCCTGTGACCTCCTGCTAGTGCATGTCAACTCGATCTCTAGGAGTTGCCTCTAATAGCTAATAGATATTCGATATCGCCAACTATAGCTTCAGTCATTCGATGGCTTTTTATGCCGCTTATATGCAAGACTAAAAGACAAGACAGAATATCATGGATCAATCACGCAACGCGATTTCTTGAACGATCCTCTATAACCTCTAGCTGTTAGACATGTCTGCGCGAAAGGAAAAAGAGAAGTACGACCACGAGAGAGCAAGGTTATCTGTAGCCAATGTTTATTTTTCGTCAAGATCAAGTTCCGTTCTCTTTGTCATGCATCAATGGCGACTTTCTGGGTAAGCAGACATCGCCACTTTCGCCTGCAAAGCTGGTGGATTCAGCATACATCAGAGGAGGATAAGATGAAAAAAGGTGGTTGACGGTGATCGCACTCGACATCAGCTATTGCGTGGCTGTCTTTGAGCACACGGTCGATGGTGATGAATCTTCGCTGGTGCGCCCTCTGATCAAGTTCTCAACAGAACTACTTGGTGGCAACTCCAGGTCAAGATGGCTAAATTCCTGGAATGCGATAGCTTGGAATTTGTCAAGCTTGTAACAGGATCTAGTCAGGATTGATGGCCTCGAGGTCGAAGAAGAACTTCAATTGATCATTCGTATATTTGGCCCGAATGCTGTGAAGTTCTCTTCTTGATCTTTATCAGTCCGGACACGCGGTATCCAACAGATCGCGGCTGCAGAACTTTAGAAGATTGGAGCGTAAATATAGGCTCGACTAGAGGACTGTCAATGCAAAGAATGTACGACATAGTCTTTCGACAGAAAGTTCAGCGCAACTTGAACCACCTCTTTTCCAATTCGCCCTCCTCCATCGATACTATCGCTTCACCATTCATTAAATCGTAAACGTAGCATTCTCCCACTAGCCTGTGGCAGTCTTCGTTATCGGCCCTCAGCACATATGGAACGCTGCCACCGAACAAGACACATAGCAGATCTCCTTCTTCCATGGCCATTGGCCCCAACCCTAGTTTGCCATCGTCTGTGAAGAATAGCTTTCTGCCTTTGCAGGCATTCGCAGCGCTTTGGTGGAAGCGATCGGCATCATCAGTGTAGGTAGATGGCAGGGAGTACTGGGTAAAGGCATCAGAAATCTCGCGCGCAGGGAGCATGCTAAATAATGCCGCCTTGAAATCCGCCAAATGCAGGGTATCATCCATGACTGGCGTGCCGTACCAGTCCTTCCCAGCGGTTAGGGTCCAGCAAGTACGTTCGACTTGCTCTCTGATTTGCGTTCCCATGAAATCTGATCCAAGTCGTCCAATCATAGTGGGTGCTTTTGCGGGTGCTGCAGTCGGATTGGTCTCGATAAAGACAAAGCTTGAAAGTCGCCCAGCAACGATTCCTTGTAGACGTAGATAACCTGTGTCATTCTCTGTTGCGCCTTTTGTCTCGCCTGCGAGATTCGAACAGACATAGCCAGCAATGGTAGGCAAAAGACAGTTACCACACGCATTGAACTTGATATCAGACTCTTGAGTGCAGATGATCAATGAGAATACTTTATCCCAACGTGGTATCCAGGAGGCAAAGTCGAGATCGGTGTCTAGGAAATCCCCATGCTGAACGCTTGACAAGATGTCGCAATTGCGGTCATGGTTTAGAACTTTTAACGCTATATCTGCGCCGTCAGTCAGCTCGTTTCTGGCTCTTTCTACTCCTTGAAATATTCGTAGCTAGTCCGTCAACCACAATTTCTCAGCCCCAGATCGATGTTAACGAGTTTCTGGCAATCTTTTGAACCATTACCTGCGGATATCTGAAAACAGTGACAAGCTAGATAAAGAATGACTGAGAAAACGTACTTTTGTAAACATCTTTTGTAGACAAGTTGTAGTCGGGATCGGCAAAAAGGCAACCGCTCTCTGGATCCGAGTCTGTGGTTGGTAGGCCTAGGAGGCCAAAAACTCGATCTCTTGGATCTTTGGCTTCAAATTGACGGGTAAGACCGAGCAGGCGCACGAAGGGTATGGATAGCGATAGTGGTGGGAGGTCGGACGCATTGAGGGAAATTCGATACATCAGATACGCGTTGAATACGCCAGCCATTTCATGGCGCTGCATGACCTGGTGATCGTTGGTCCTGATTCGAGCCGCCGCAAGACCAACCCATCTCCATGCAATTTCGATCTCGTCGCCCCAAAGCAAGACAGCATCCGAAGCGAGGGAGACTTCTTGGACGCACCATAAACGCCAGAACCAATCCCGATCATAGAATTGAGAAACGGAGTTCCAATCTTCAGAAACATCAGGCGGAGACTCATTGATAGCGACGACAGATTCTGTTTTTTGCTTGAAAGTAGCGGTCTGTTTGTCTCCTTTACTTTGCAAGTGGCAATTAGCAATCCCGCAAATGATGGTGCATGCACAATAAGCGTCGCCATTGGGATCGTTTCCGAGCCAAATCACTACACGTGAGGCAGTCTTGTAAATCGATCTCATCAGCCGGACTTGATGTCCCCTTTCGATTGTGTTCGATTGATCGATACAGACCGCGTCGGCCCAGATACGGCGTTCCCGATCCTCGAAACGTAATCGCTTGAGTGCATCGTAAAGATTAGTCGTAACCTGCATGGGCTTTCCATTGCAAAATATACCTCTCTTACCAGCCTCGGTTCCCCAAACATATGAAATCGCTTCAAATTCGAGCAGCGTTTGAAGTCGGATCGTCTGCAGCTCACAGATGATTGGATCGGATCCCAGTCCCGGCATTAGTTGAAGGATTCGGAGAGAGTCTGCGTGCGGCAACTCTTCGTATGGCGAGCTATCATCCTAAGTATCCGAATTAGTTCATGTCTTTCGAACTAGATGGCAAAAGACGAAAGCTTGATAACGCGATTGAGAAATCGCTGGAAGATCTGGTATGAGGTGTAACGTACGTGCTGCGGTTCCTCTTGTCCAGACCCTGTTAGGGGAATTGGAGGACTTATTTCGCGCTCCTCCGCTTCAGTCTTAGATGCCCTCCAATCACGTAGCAAACCAGCTCCAGGACGACACAAGAGGTCCTCATAATATGGCGGTGGATTATGATGTGGGACCAAAGAAATCTTCGTCTGCATCTGTTGCGCGGCTGGGGCTTGATACTGAGCCATTCCCGCCGTCGCAGCGTACACTGGTGATCCTTTACTGAAACATGTCTTATAATGATGCTGGTCGCGTATCATCAGATCGAGCGAGGACTTGCTTGAGTCTTGGTACCAATCACGCTGAGATCGGCTCTGCTGCTGCCCGACCTCCATAGCTCGCCGCTGAATTTGCTCCTCCGTCTGTCTCGGCTGCTGAGGTCGCATCATCCTGATTCCATGCTGCTGCCCTGGCGAACCTGTGGGTTTGTGCTCGTTCGGAAAAGAGCGTTGGTATTCTCTATCGGGATTGGCGTTGCGCTCAGCTGTGGTATCGCTCTTCGTGGAGTGGCTCAGCTATACACAGGTCATTAAGATATCTGGTCGAGTTGTTGTCCTTCAGCAGTGCTTCTATGGTGTCATGTACATACGTTCGGGGCAGATTGTGCTGGAGGCACTGAGATAGCCCGATGCTTGGTACCCACTTGGCAATCATCGAGTTCGGTTCCTCTGTAGCCGAGCTGATGACCCCTTTCTTGATAGTGCTTTTGAGCCCTCAGGTTCGAGACGTATCTCACGGACCGACTCCGATCGCCATACTGTCCATCATCTTCGAGACTATTCCCAGGAGCCTTGGGCGGCTTTTGTTGCATATCTGTTGGTGACTTGAATCGTTGAGCGGGCCACAGGATGTGATTTGATTCACGTTCTCGATCCCCCTCAAGTCTTCGGTTGACAGCATCGCACCCTGACATGGGATACCCTGTTGCTTTGCGCTCCCCGATGTGGGTGTTGTTCTCTCCGATGGAACTCTGGTAACCAGAGCGTTTCCGGTTAAGATAATTTTGAAAAGCCATTCTGGCCGCTCTGTTTTGGGTAAGCCTTTTTGCTTGCGTGCGTCGTCTGTCGAGACTCTTTCGGCGAGGTTTGCCATCGTCTACATGATCGTTACTTGGCGGCTCGAGTCGCGATTCCATTTCTGAATTCAGTTGAAAGCCGCCGGTAGAACCTAAATCATATGACGAGGCTTCTGTAGCGGCGAGGTCATTGTTTCCGTCCATCTCGTCAAGATGATAGATGAGACTTCGGATGCCTTGTCGCTCGTGTCAGTTCGACGCTTGATACAAGTGAATGGCAAGAACTCGCGCTTCCACGGAATTAATGTTAGGTTCAAAGAAGGAGGCAGAGCAGTCTGAGAAAACAAATAAGCCTGCCTGTCGGTGAGAGCGGCTGAGTTAGCTACCATCCCAAACCTGCTTTAAACAGGTCATTCTCAGTCACTGGCGCAGTTCTAGATCAAAGATGGATCGGCTTGCATTGCACAGCCTCTGTCCGTACATGTCGACCAATAAGTCCAAGGCGGGCTCAGGGATTGGTTCTAAGAGACTTGTGAAGCGTCAGTTTTCACTTTTGAGAATTAGAGACCAACTTCGTCGGGCGGAATAGATTGTATCTTCTTGCAGGTACTAGGAGGTGAGGTTCAAGGCAAAGGAAGCTCGGACCACGTAAAGACCAACGGACTTTGACTTCACGACGTCAACCATCCATCTCAAACATCAACCACCATGGAATTGAGGATACGCGGCACCCTATAAAAACCCAATTCCCAACACATACCATCATGACCGAGCCCACTCCACCACCCACACCACCATCCCTCGCCGAACAACGCGCGCAACAGTACGCTTCAGCAAAGCGCAATCTAGCAATCGGCCTATGCATCGCCTGTCCAGTAATAGCTCTCCTCCCACCCCGAAAACTAGACCTCTACACTCTCGCCCTGGGCGGTATCTGGATAGCATCCGCAAACCACGTATCAGGCATCCGAAGCGGACGGACAATATTCCAACGCCTCTCAGAACCAGCACCACAATCAGGGCCCTCAGAAAGATACCAGGAAATGCAACGGCAGCTACGGGAACGGGGTATACGGGGTAGAGAAAAGGAAAAGGGTGTGGTGGAGAAGATATGGATGGGTGATCAGGGCGAGGATTGGAAGGCGAGGCGGGCGGAGAGGGAGAAGGAGGTTTTGCAGAGTGGAGAGGGCTACGGGACTTTGATCATGGACCAGATTAAGGAAGTGTGGACGGGGAAGAAGAAAGCAGAGGATGGGGAGGGTGGAGATGGCAAGACAGACGACGCAGCTTCGAAATCGTAACGCAAATCCATACCGATACATCTTTCACCGCGCCAGAGTTCTCGGATCTGGTAGTTCTGGATGAGCAAGGCGACTGTGGCCAAGCTTAGTAGAGGCTGCGTCCATTGGACACACATGAGATCCTCGGAATTTGACCGTTGAAAAACCCAAGCCCAAGCATTTCTCATCACAAGAAGAGACCTACATCTCAATGCAGTCACGAAATCCGTAGATTTATCTCAGGAACCGTAATCGCACACAAGAGCCATCACGAAGAGTCTGGGCCGCCACCAATATTGCTGGAGCAGCACAGTGTGCTAATGAGACTGCATCTTCAGGGGTTTATCAATGTCAATCTGAATTCATGAACTATGTAGGATATCACTGGCAAACAATAACACCGCCGACCCTATCACTAGCCCGAGTTCCCCTCCCCAGCCTGCGACGCAACCGACTCCCTTGTCACCGTACTCGACGTGTTGGAATTGCTCCACAGAGATTCCTCCCGCACCGCTTGTATAGGTACCTGCCCGGCAATACGGCTGCTCCTTTCAGCGACCCTTTCCTCCGTCGCACCCAGTAACCTCTTGATCTTATCCATTTTGGCCGGTTTGGTCATGAACATGTCGATTCCGCTGCTGAAGGCGTCTTGTCGGCTCTCCTCGCTGCCAAGCCCAGTCAATGCAACAATCTGGCAACCAAACCCCTGAGAATCGTCACCGTTTCCATTCATCGAGTCTATGTTGTAGTCCTTTTCCATTTTGCGGATCTCTCGCGTTGCCTCCTGCGTAACGTTTAGCTTACAGTCAAGTGACCACGAGCAACAAGAGGTCGACTCACGAATCCGTTAAGAACAGGCATGGAAATATCCATGAATACAACATCGAAGAGACGCCTGGAAGAGTGAAGGGAGGCGCTAAAATGGTGGACAGCTTCCAGACCATCACGGGCAGTGGCGAATGTGAAATTGAGCTTTTTAACCAGAGTGGTCAGAATCTTGAGATTGATTGGATTGTCATCGACCAGGAGTAGATGTAAAGCAGCCCGAGGCGCCACTGATGACCCTGCTGCAGCATCGGATGGGGCTTGAATTGAAGGTGCAGGCACAGGTGTCAAAGCCAAAGGAGTCGATACCAGGGGCGGTGACGGCGAGGACGAAGTTGTGGGCAGACTCGCTCGATGAGTAACTTCTTCCACCTGAGAAAGTGCAGAGGTTTTATCGCCTGAAGGGCCTGGAAAATATGAGTCGACGTCCTTGGTCACCAAAATGGGAGGCGCAGTTGGTGACGGCTGACTTGCTTTCCCAACCTCCAGAGCTCTGAGTAGAGTGGTGGTGAATTTCCTCGGTGCAATCGGCTGTCTCAGGTGCACAACTTTGGTTCTTTGCTCTTCATCTCTCGAGGCTCGCAGTGGTCCTGATCCGGAGCATAGCATCACGAGTGGCCTTACGAAGACCAAAGATTCAGGCACTTCTGTTTGGGTGCTGGCGCGGATTTTCTGCTCAACGATGTACGAATCGAGGTAATACACATTGGCGGGCGGTAATGGTGTTTCTCGTGTCCCGAAAATGATCTTCATCCCAAGACGAGATTTTGCGATCTGCCTGAGGATTGATCTTGTTGCTCTCGAGCGTTCACACATTTCGCTCGTCAGTCTGCGCTTCTCATCACAGGTGGCATAGTATGCGTCCCAGGTGATACAGCAGAGGGTAAGGCCCCTCAAATCATGGCGAGCACCCAGTTCTGCTCCTTCACGAATGGCTGGTAGCCGACTCGCTGCGGGACCTGCATTTTCTTCTTTGAATGGAAAACATGCTTCGATTCGCGTGCCGATGCCAATGAGACTCTTGACGTCCAGCTTTCCGCCCAACGTCTTGGTCAGCTGCTGCACAATGCTTAGACCGATTCCAGTGCCGGGCGACAGAGCGTTCTCTTGCGCGAACGGCGTGAAGAGGTGGTATTTGATATAATTTGGGCTTATCCCAATGCCTGTGTCCTCGACAGAGAGTTGAACATGCGTGCGTGAAGGATTTTTACTGCCGGGCTTTTGGATCATGCTCAGACCAACCTCAATAATTCCGCTCCTTGTGTATTTGAGAGAATTTCCAAGGAGATTCATGACTACGTGAAAAGTCAGCGTACTAAACCCGTTCTTGAAGTGGAAAGTGCACGGGATAGTAAGAGGCAGCTAACTTATGCGTCTCCATGCGCCAGAGTCGGTCTTGGTCATCCAGCTTGCGCGTTCTTCGATTCTGACAACAACAAGCACGGCAGTATCTGGCAGCATGTCCGCCATGTCCGAGGACAAGTCAGCATCTTCAATCAAGGGCGTAATTCTTTCTTCCTCTGCGTGGAATCCTGTCTTTGCCTCATGTCCAATTTGCACAGTTTCAACCACTTCTTCAACCAAGCGGCTGAGGTCAACTAGCGGCAATTCGCGCTCGACGCTTTGCTTGAGGTGGGAGGTCTGCTTTGGATCCATGGACTTTGCAGCAGTATTGATTTTTGCGAAGTCGAGCAAGTTGTCAAACGTGTCGAGAAGGGTGGTCGCACTAGCATCAATCATATCCAGCATATGGAAACAGTCAGGATCTTTGAGCGCGTCTCTGAGCATCTCCACACTTGCCATGATGCCGTGCAGCGGACTCCTGAGTTCGTGGCTGATCGAAGAGATGAAGTCACCTTTGGCGCGAGACACGGCTGAAGCTTCGAGGCGAGAGACCTGAGCCATGATAGAGTTGCCGAAAGAAGACAAGAGGTTGATATCTTGGGGCGACATCGCAAACATGGGATCAGTGACATATCCAACCATCGCACAGAACCAGACTTCTTTCTGGAAATGCCAAAGCGGCAGCAGGACGACATATCGCGCCCCTGGCACATGGAGAAAGAGTTTGCTGATATCCTCTCTGTAGCGGGTCGTCCTTTTGCGCGACCTTTGAACAGTTCGCAAAGCGTGTCCAGGCGCATAGTGACCGTCTATGGGGCCTACTTCGTCGGTTGTAAATATGTGGCCTCGTGGATATCGTCGTATTAAGCGCTGTAGCATTGCTTCTGGCATCTGTATTGGCGCACTAGCCGGTATTTGACTAGGATCTCGACCTTTGACCGACTGAGAGAGAGTGGCACAGTACACCTCATTGGTCTCTTCAGCGAAGTGCTCAGCGGCTCCCATTGAAAGCGGATCCTCGTGAGGTCTAGGCTGTGCCAACCTGCTTGCGAAACCACTTGGCACTGCGTCAAAAAATATGACTCTGTCCATACCCATGGCCTCTCGTATCGTATGAGCTGCTTTAGAAAGACTATCTCGAACATCGGACGAGACAACGGAAGCGTGTGTAGCTACGCTAGCGGAAGTTGTAGCCGACGACGGAGGTACTAGTGCAGCAGCGCCGGATGGTGGCCCGCCTATAGAACATTGGGATTGTGACGGCGAAATTGAGAAGCCTGCCCTCATCTTACTTTGGTCTTCAAGGATTTCTGGGCTGCTCGATATGTCTTCCGGCTTTGACAAAGGGAAAAAGGAGTCGGAGAGTGAACTTTCGTCCATCGGAGACGAGCTGCGAAGAGGTGTCCACGGGGCTGATATGGTGCCCGAGTATTCCGATGCAATAGTTGAGGTTGAAGCTGACAATGACGCTTGACTGAGTTGACTATAAGTCGACAATCGCCTATTGAAGACCTCGGGTCCTGGTGTGGCCAGTTCCTCAAAGGGGTACTGCCCAGCAGAGTCATGCATGGTCCCAGCATATGTGGCTGTCAAACTGCCTCCCACGTCGGAATTCTCAAGATGGGTACTTGCCACGCTTGCCGTCATGGAAGCATTCGTGGAAGTTTCATGATCACGTTCTATGAGATGCCCAAGACCTAGTATCAGTTTCTCGGAGCGATCGCGCAGCTCCTTCGTCTTGACGATGTCAAGATAGTGCATTATGGTATTGGACACTTCAGTGATTGCCTTGATGATGTTGTCGTCGTTGAACTTGCGCTCGACGTTGTCGACTATGCAGTAGCTCCCCAAAACGTGGCCCGAGGGAGATTTCAGCGGGACCTCGACATAGGATACCATATGTGGAAAACCGATAACGTAGGGTTTGCTCATGTAGGCTGGTTCGACACGAAAATCATTGATTATATATCGAGAACGGTCGCAGATGATGTTGGGGCCAGCTTTAGTGTGCGTGTCGGTAGTAAAAGCCTGCATTGTCTTGGGACAGATTCCATAGCATTTGTCCAGCTTGCAAACACCGAAGAACAGAGACGATTCACTCACGGTCTCTGTATATGACAAACGTGACTGATGTCTGGTCGCCTCGGCTACGACAAATTGAGCCTCATCGGTGATGAGAGAAAGGAAAGCACGGTCGGCATTCAGGCGTATAGTCCCATAATGAACCAGCAAGTTGAGGTTGATGTCCTTTGAGAGGTGTGGCAATGAGGGCAGTCCATGATGAATGTCAGTCCCAATGGAAGCTGCCATGAGATAGCTATTGCCACCTTAGCATGCTTTCGGAGACAAGATCTCATCTGTAACCTCGCCACTCACGCTGCAATTTCTCGACATCTAATTCTCAATTAGAGGGAGGACGGGAAAGGTTTGAGGTTGAGGACATACCTTGCTTTCTCTGCTGTGTCGAAAACATCGGTCCCCAAGTAAGATGGAGACTCTGCCATATCTGCCACGAATGTAGTATCCGAAGTGGCCGACATTGACATGATACTTCTGCGCTGGTTCCGCCGAGCATGTCGCGCCCTGTCACTGGCTGGAAGCCGAGACAGGGACCCTGAGGTGAGAGGTGTGGAGGTAATTTTGACCAGGGGGAAACAAGAATTCGTTTGTAAGCCAAAATTGGGGTGTCGCTAGGTGATTAGGTGCAATTGCAGGTCGTTTGTAGATAAGGACGTTGAAGAATGGAGGACGCAATGAAGAGATCTAAAGCGAAGTTGAAGCTCGACGGAGGGGAGGAGAGTCTGCTCCCATCCTCTGAGCCCTGTCAGAAGCAGGCGCTACCGCCATGGATTTGCTTTTCGTGCAGTGCATCCTGCCGGCAGTCTCGAGAGAAGAGGTGGAGGAAAGGCCGAGAGAGGAGGGAGACACGCTTAGCAACTTGAACGACCGACGAAAGAGACTTTCACACCAGATGATCCAATAAGTCGACGCTGGAAGACGAGGCCAGTTTGCTGGGTGCACGACGAGAACTACTCACGGTGGGTCGATGTTTAACAGCGGCGACACAGTCTGCGAGGTGAAGAAGAGCGACGTGAAGATTGTTGGAGGTTCTGAACGGGCGGAGGAAAAGGAACCACGGAAGGAGGGGAATGCACGCGTAGCTCTCAGTACAAAGGCGTAATTCAAAGCCTAGAGCCAGCCCTTCCCCCACAGTGGCATCAGTAATTGTGAGTCCCTAAGTCGCCAGAAATCGTTACGATTTCAAAAGAGTTGGGGACTATCAATCGAACATCCTTGTCAATTGTTTCCTGGAGATACATTCTTTTCATATCGCTAGGATTTCATCGATATCGATCTTGATTTATAGATAATAGACTATTTTGGTTATAGCGCGGGAGGTACGGGATTTACAATTAGTAAATCTTAATAAGTACGGAGTTTAAGACTGTAGTATTTAAATTATTATATCTATACTTTAAAGTACCGAAGCTAACTTCTTAAGTACCTTTTTTTCTTTGTTTGAATTATCTAAGGTTCTAGAAGCTATTTTGAGAGTTAATATTATATATAACTCTAGTATAACGATCAATTCCCACTACTATTATAAAAGACTTAGAAGATAATATAGTGTTATGCGATATCAAATACCATCAAGCGCACAGGACCAAATAATTAAACCCCAAAAACCCCCAAAAGACATATAGAAAGTCTCAAACAATCTAAATTTCATGCACAGAGTTCACACAAAAAAGGAGTAGAAACAAACAGAAAAGAAAAGAACATAACAGAAAAGACATCCTACATAATCACACAATATCACAGCATATCAAATGCACCTAACATCCAACGCAGAAAAGTCCAAACCCAATACGTCCATACCCCTTTCCTGTCCCCTTGAAAAAACCCAAAGTCACAAAAAGAAATCAGGAAATATAAAATATATGATATACTACTACTATCACTACCCACCAGCCGTCCTGTCCCCGTCAGTATCATAAACAGCTAGGCCCTCCACTCCCCTCCCATCCTTCACAACCGACCAACACAGTTCCACTCCACCGCCCACCCCATCCCATCCTCCCATCCCACAACTACACACCGTTACTTAACAACCACGCCCATCACCTCCCCCACCTCCCATGCCGCCCCCATCTCTCAAACACTCAACAACATCCTCCCAATTCCTAACACAAAGCTCAATCATCTTCGCCGCAGTCTTATTCCTCTCCACGCCCAATCCCAACTCCACGCCCTGTCCCGTCTTCGCCCCAACCCTCTTCAATCTCTCCACAAACGGACTACTCTCCTTCGCAGACGCCTGGATGGGTGCCGAGATATGGTTGCGCTTGCTAGGACTATTTTGCGGCGAGGATTGCGACGAGTTGTTGGAGAAACGTTTGAAATGGAAAGCGCTGGCCGTGCGGGGGATACTTCTCCTCCTGAACAACGCCGGGCTGGAAAGGGTGTGATGATGTTTCTTCTCCTCGATGTGGATTTGATCGGTGAGATTTCCCAGTAAAAGGGGTGCGAAGACGAGACTCAATGCCTTGGAGGACATGCGTTCATTTCCGATGGCGGGTTGGAAATCCTCGCTCAATTCCCGCAATGAATCAGAGAAGGTGGTTGGGAAAGCAGAGCGTGAGGGAGATGCCATGACCGAATCGATCGGATCCTGTTTCAACATGGCCAGGATCCCGAAGACTGCGAGGATCAGATTGCGGCGTTGTGCACATTCGATGCCGCACAAGACGCGAGCGACCCATCTCGCTTCGATACCGTCGTCTTCCTGCTTTTCTTGCTCATCGATGCCGCGGCAAGCCCATTCTAGCGATGTCTTCTCCTTCTCTTTCCCTCCTGCAGTGGTAGTTTTGGGTAACAAAACTTTGCGAAGACTCTCGAAGACATCGACACTGCCCAATATACCTCCATCCAGCTCCCCAAGGAAGAATTTGAACGTCGATGCGACGTCGTGGATATTGTAAGCGACCACGCTCTGGCTCGGTAAAGCGGCAAGCCGAACAGTCACTTCGATATCCTGTTGGTGTGGCGTAGTAAAAGCATCGAGATACAGGTGACCAAGGAAGTGATCTTTCAGTGCCGTGACCGTGCGTGTCTGACCGGGTATTCGGAATAATCCAGGGACGTGTATTCCTAAAACTCCGTTAGTCATCATCCACAACCCCCCTCCTCTCCCCTATCTTCCCTGCCTCTCCTTCTGCAGTGCCCAATTCTCTCACAGAATGGATATCACACTCACCAAAATCAATCAAAAACTGCCCACAGGCCGCAAACCTCGTCGGAATGACCAAATCGCAAGCAGCAAACTCCATGGGCAGACAAAGCACACTCACACCACCCACTCTGGCCAAGTTGTGCACACTCCCATGCGTCTGGACGGGTTCATATGGTTTGACGAAGAGCCGGGAGAATAGACCGCGCGTGCCCTTTTTGAGTTTGTGGGACATACCTTCCACCGTCCTGTGAGACCAAGGAGAGAGTGGAGACGATGTCGCCGGTGTATTTGGACGGAAGGGAGAGGCGCAAGTATTCGGAGGAGCGGATGTGGATAAATAACGCGATCTTCTTGGAGTCGCTGTCGTACTCGTACTCGAACTCGTGGGCCTGGATTGTGGTGTTGCGTTTGAATGGACTATCTGTTGGACTGGAGTTCGCGGTGGTGATTGCGACCGCGTTCGTGTAAGATGTCGCAAATCTTCGACAAGACAAATGGAGCTCCTCAACGAGTGTCTCGCATTGCGCGTGGCTGTGCTGAATCTCTCGCGCTCTGATGTATGGCTAAGAGCTGGCTGTGTTTGTTCCGGCAAAGCGGACATCGCGAACCTTCGATGTTTGGTGCAATCGCGGTATTGTCCAGAGAAGGGGCAGTTGTGAAGGTGTGAACATGTAGATGGCCTAGAAGGAGCTGTTCGATTATCTTGACGTGGAAAGAACGCTGCGGTGAGGGAGACATACCCGAATCACCCTCCGAGGCAGCCTATCGCCTACTATCGATGTCTGCTGTTATGTGAAGTATCAGAAGTTGCCATGGCATTAGGTGTGTGTTGATGTTTGACGTCGTTATGTGTTTGTGTATTTACCTAGGTAAGTGACGGCGACTCCCTCGCGCTTCAGGTGGCCATTTACTGAATAGCATCACATCGTCCGCCATCGATGTGCTGCACAATGTGAGATGGATTTTGTCTTTTCATCGGACGTGGATGATATATTTTCTACTTTCCACTCCACCATGTTCTGTTCGGAATCAAACTGGGCCCATTCCTAGCCACCATGACAATCCTCTGGCAACCATCCGTCTCATCTCATAAATAGCTATCCAAATTCGATGACGTAAGCTTGTTGCTAGGGATCGCTTGATTAAAGTTATCAATTACCTCTCTTGCTGATCACAGGAATTCTGATTAGCAAGACCCAAATGAGACATGCCCCATCGCCGATCCAGTTTTGGTATTCATGATAGCAAAGAGACCCATGCGCCAATCCATACCCTATCCGGTCTATATCTTTCGTTATGCGCTCGTGTCCATGCATGCCCAGTCACCTACGACCTAGGTTAGGGCGCTTCTTTCATCGTCGTCTTCTCCTTCCAAAAGCACATAAGACAGGATATCACTCAAGGTCAGCACGCCTTTCAGGTGGCTGTTCTCATCGATGATAACCAGCCTGTGTACTCGAGACTTTCTAATTGTGTCGAATATCGTGTCTAATCGGTCGTGCATCGTACATGTGTATATTCCTGCAAAATCCTGGAGGAGAAGTCAGCATGTCGATCACAGCATTGGATATTCGTAGACACGGACATCGGGTCGTTTGAGCAGTGCCTCGCCTACTGAAATGTCGAGCTCGTCAAACTCGCCTCCTTTGATGAGTGCTATTACATCCACTGCCTCAAAGACGTTAATGACCGTTCCTATTCACTCTCGTTAGCCTCAGTCCGTGATAGACGCTCATGCCACCTACCATCTTTGTCCAGGATCGGCACGCTTGAGATGTTCTTCTTGACCAGCATGTGTATCACCTCGATGACGGGCGTGTCCATTGTCGCAGTCTGCAAGTTCTCATACGATCCCACTTTCATCTCCAGATCCTTCAGCGGTTTCTGCAGTTTTTCCGTCTCTTTTACGTTGACCGCCACAAACTTGAGTATGCGGTATTGCGTGATCACGCTCACAACCATGGGCCTCCGGGTTTCGTCGTCAATGTCTATGATGGGTATACGGCGGGCGCGGGAAGCGAGCATCATGCGACATGCTTCGTAGACGGGTCGTTCTGGATGGATGGAAACGGTTTCGATCTGTGGTGCTCCGATGGCTCTCTCGATATCTGTCCGAGATGTTAGCAGTGGAGGAGTGAGTTTGCCGGGCCTGATTCGTACCTCGCAGGCTGTCCAGTCGGAATTGGTCTATCGTTTCTAGCTCATGAGGATTCTGCCAGTAGTATTGGATCACGTTGATGTAGTCAGACGTGGTCAGCATGCCGGCAAAGGTCGAGGTTGTGGAATCCCATAGTGGCGCCGACACGATGCCTTTTTGTGCATTGTCAGCTCTGTGCGGGATTGGAGGCCGCCATGTTGCTCACCATTTTGCATGAGAATATTCAGACTCTTTTTCACGAGCAGCGCCTGGTCGAAGATGATCAAGCGGAAACTCAGGGGCAGCACATCGTAGCTTGTGCGGACCTTGAGGAAGGCTCGGATTGCGCGCTGTCCCACGGTCAGCACCTACTCGTTCATATAATATCCCACGTCGCTCGCGTGGTAGTCCATGCAGCGTTCAGTCGCGACGATTCAGATGACCTACCAATCCTTCAATCTGTTCCTTGTCGACCGCGCTCAGAGGCTGCGAGGGAGTCATTGGCCGAGAAAAGGCACGAGGACGCGCAAGCGGTTGCAGAAAAGTCGACGGCTGCGCGACCTTCAGTCCGGCAACCGCTGGCACAGGCACAGCAGACGTTCCTGGAAAGGCGTTCTCGTGACCGGTTGCTGCTGCTGCTGCTGCTGTCGCTGCTGCGGGGATATCATTGCTAGCTGCGCGGGGAGATTCGTCGAGTGGAGGTGACACGGCCGCTGACTGCGCTCCTTGGTCTTGTTGGTCAGGACTCTTTTCCGACATGGCGGTGAGTGCTCGAGGTTGCCTTCATCAGGCAGATAAGGAAAAGGCAGAGAGGATCGCAGGCGCGGGAGCAGACGTGGGATCGAATGGCTTTACTAATATTGGTTGTTGGGGAGTCTTGTTTGATTCGCAGGCTGTTGGAGCTGTTCCTGCGTGCTGAGCTGAGGGGTTCCAGTTTTGGATGGGCAATGATATCAGACCAGATACCGTAGGGCTGGGGCCTGGTTCCCTTGATCGGTATCGGTTCATTGAGTCAAATCCTTCAAACGCTCGCTCGTCCCGTCAAGCCATCACCATCTAATATTTCCTGCCTGGTCAGAGCATCACAAGCGGTCCAGAAGAAACAGCAGCTCCAGAGTCGGTGAAGCCAGAGGCAGCACGACCTGAGGACAGCGTGTCTGAGCATGACTGGCACTGACCTCTATCATCAAGCACCTCAGCAAAGATCGTCACGGAGTTTCGACAAGGCTGGAAAAGCTATAAGAGCGAGTCAGCGTGTAATTAATTCTCCCCTGCTAGATTCAGTAAAGGCTAAATTTGGGTGCTTGAGCCTCTGGATGCCTCCGAGTTCGCTCGCCCTCCTCGCTGTCAGGACTCCACCATAAATAGTCACAGACGGCCCTTCACCATCCTCTAGCATCCCATGCTTATCGTCTTATCGGAGAACAGTTTTTGCCTCGACTGTCAGAATATCCAATTCACAAGACATAGCTCTGCTTGTCGACCATGATTTCTCAACAGAACCATGACAAGCAAGGTCTCCACCCATCAGCCAATGAAGTTTCTCGGCTTGCACTGAAGCACAATACTTGGCTTCATCCATCCAATGAAGAATGCAAATAAGTCTTCCAACATACAATCACATATTGATAACAACGATGATCGTATCTGATATTACATAAGCTGCTTAGACGTTTCTATCCACTGTTTCGATCCCAAGACTCTGCTTACTAGTCAGCGTATCGATTTCCCGATAAGACTTAGATAGCATGTGTCAGCGCCAGCGTGGCGCAGTATTTCAGCCACGAGCACTTGTCTATCCGTACATCCGCGTGGCGCGGTGTTCAAGCCACGAACCACACTAGCATGGGCCACTTCATCCCTGTCATCCACGTGGAAGCGAACTTCATTCAATCAATGAATATACAGAAACTGCTTATTATCTGGAACTTCACGCAACGAAGACCAATCATCATTCATCCGATGTCATTCCGAGTCTTGGCCGCCAATAATTCGAGACCTTGATAACACGGTCGATAGGAAAAGAAGGATTGGTCTCAAATGTTATTACTCGTAAGCTATCAACAGTCGCGGTGTAAATGTACAGAGCAACGCAAGATGAGTTGCCCTGCTCCTATATTTCTGGACATAGCGTTGGACTGACTTGAGATTTATAGTCGTGAAATTTACTGATCACTCAACTTACACTTGCCAATCGCTTTTGCGCCGGCACACCAGCGACACGTCATTCCCCGCGTTAAAATAAAGACTTTCGTAAATTTGCGCGAGTATCCCAGACAGGACGCTGATTCAGAAGTCGCCGGCGCAAAAACGAGGAGGTCTGGTTTAGCACATTCATTGACGCCTTAATTGTGCAGCAACAATATCGATGCTCATTCTAACTTCAGCAAAGAGGGAAAAAGATTGAGTTGGTCAAAAGCAGGTTAATTCACACCACAATGAAGCCGCTATGCGCGCAGAATCGCAGAGAAGACGATAATTAACATCACACTCCATCAGAAAATAAGAACAACGAACCAAACAAGGCAATCAACCAGAGAAATAAGAAGAGATACGACAAAGGAAAAAGGAAAAGAAAATGCCCAAGAACCCGTCATCTATCCTTCCTTGTACGCTCCATTTTCTTCCTTGAACGCAGGGATCTCCTCAAGCTCAGCTGCTTCAACGTCTCTCGCAAAGGAATAATCGTCCTCCTCCAGATTGATTGTTTCGATTGCATCGCTCTGGAATCTTTTCGATGCCGGCTGAGCACTATCGTCGGAGATCTTATCAATGGTATCGTAGAATTGTCGCTTCCGACCGTTGCTAGTAGTGCCGAGTGACAGATCTGCGAAGTAGTGGAAGGTTAGTCGAGATTTTCTTGGAGAGAGTCATAGGTTTGGTCTACTCACCTTGTAGTGCTGCACGTGCAGAATCTGCGGATTGAGCGGCCATGCTTGCGCTGTTTGCCGCCGCCTCTGTGTCGCGTGGCAAAACTTTCCCACCTGGTGTGTGGTGCTGATCTGATTTATTTTCTGGCGTCTGCTGCTCCCTCTCTTGCTCGGCTAGATGATTTGCGAACGCGGCATAGGCATGTGCTTGGCTAATGAAAGTGCTAACCCAAGCATCTCTGAAATCGAATACTTGTGCTGAGGCTTCATCCCGGCTCGTGTAAACACCCAGACGGCGACCCTTGAACACGACATAGAAAGTATCTTCTGGATTGTAGTGAGCAGGTGTACATACGAGAAAGAGAAAGCCGGATCACTGATGTGCACTCACTCTGCGGCTGCTTGCCTGGCGCGTGCCTCGACTCATCCAGTGGCGATGGAGGGTATCGGTGGGCAGGAGAGGAAGCCCGGGAAGAGGATTCGGCGAAAGAGGAGCATTGAGAAGAGGAAGGCAGGGCCGAGCATTGAGAGAAGCCCGACGATGAGGGAAATGCTCCGCCTCAATAGTTTCGCTGGAAACTTCTTGATGGACCAGCTGTGCAACTGCGTGCACTTCGGTCGTCTGGGATCGTTGTGATGTAGGATGGAGTGGGGGTTCCAACATGCTCAGACTAGTAGGCTACTGCATCATCGTGGTGAAGGAAGGCACGGTACCTAATCCAGCTAAAATGCGCAATAAGGTCGCTCTCTCGCACCTACGCCAGGAATTCATAGAAGCCGGCATTAGGCCCATTCTCAATAACTCAGACCGTGTTCCTTTCCGCCATTGGGAAGAAAGTGACTTCGAAGAAGATGATGGAGGCGGATATAAACAAAGATAAGAACCGATGCTTGAAGATGACAAGTACTGTGGGGATCTGGATTGGCATTTCTCTCAAGGGTGCTCGTCCAGAATACCCACCAGCTATGTAGTGGCCCGGCTATAAACACCTTACCCTTTACGGCAGGCGCGTTTTGCCTGAGCAGACGCGTCGCGGGCGCGTGATCCATCAGATGGAAGGGGGTCCTAGGTCGGCGGGGTAGTTCATCACGGGCTTTGCTTATGCTGCCGTCACTGCGGTTTAGGTACTGTGGATGCAAGACTGAGCGATGCTCATCCAGTACAGAATATAGTTTGATCAAGGCATTTCCGGTGTGACCTGGCGGCGCATCTCCCCGCACCATGTCTTTACGCAGGTCACCTTCTAGTAGCAGCCGACTGGCAAGGGGTCGATGAATGATTAGCGAGTTCAATGCTCGGTCCACTAACCCTTGGACTTCTTAATTCTTACTTTCTTCTTCCAATGACAAACCATAGCGCTGAAATTCAGTCGCGAATCAGATCGCTCAGATCGACATGTTTAGCCCAATCACAACGCTGCGAATCTAGCGCTGTGATATACCAGTGAAGGAAGGGAGGATTCCGATTTGGATTACTCTCGCTTGTCAGAGGAGAGTATGTAATCTCAGTCCATCCGCCCTTACCGCCGTGACCATCCATGACTCGAATGGCGGCAAAATTCAGTAACTCCGTACTGTAGATCCCCGGCTAAGTTCAGGGGATTTGTTCAGCCTGGTCGCGAATGGCTTTTGGGAATGAACAAACTGTCGATGTTGGATCTCTGCATGTACTAGTATGGTGTCCCAAACGTGACTGCAACTGCCGCTCGACCAGGCTCATAACAGTAAAGCCTTTTTTTCATCTCCTTCATCGTACTATGAGTCGTATCGAAGGTTGAGCCATCTTCAGTGAATAGCAAGCAAAGCTTGAAGTGTGTATTTATCAAGCACAACGATTTCGATTATTGTACGCGCCTCTCAACAAGCAAATAAACAGCATCCATAGCAAAAGCTAGAATACCCGAAGTTTTGGTTCGTGAAGAGCAATTCGCCATGCTAAATCACTCTATATTTACAACACACGCGTTGAGTGGAGACTGGATTGAAATGTCAGCTCTCATTTGCCCAACCCATGCGACGATGAACTTCCACAGCCTCGACACTGAGATAAAGTAACCAATCGGTCAAATCCTAACATCTTTGATGGCGAATACTTCACAACACTTCCATACACAAGACACAGTGGATTATCGCGCCGTGGAGCATGGCTTTAAGTTCGTTCCTCGCACCATTGTAGGTCGATTCACTCAGTACGGTGGACGTTGACGAGTGGATGGTCCTCAATAAGGTAAGATGATCTGGAGCTTGGGCTCAGTGTGCGAAATGATTTGAGGCTGCGAGAGGCGCTGGTGAGGTACCTGCCCGCTGCCCACATCGTCAGCATGCGAAAAAATGGGCTTTGACTTGTCGACTGACAGCGAAGACGTACAATTAGACAGTCGCGGTGATGTGAAGGGAACTGGTTGGGAGTTCTGAGAGACGCAAGAAAGATAAGCGATCGCACAAGAGATACGAAACACCATCCGTGTCTCTTGTGCTCTCGTGCATGTTTTGACAGACTGTTGAGCGAGACCAAGACCCCCTACTGTATTTTCCCATGTATCCAAGCATTTGGATTGCATTACACAAACGTGAATCTGGGATCATTTCTGCATCTCTTGTGCCATCGATCAGTCTGCGATTCTACTGCGGCTTTTTGGCCTTCTCTTCAATCTTCTCCTGCGTCCCCCCTTTCCTCTCCACCGACAATCTTCCACCATTCAGCCCGGAAGACGAGAATTTGCGCTTTTTCTCAAGATCCCCGACTACACCTGTAAATCTAATCTCGCCCATCTCTTTCGACTTCTTCGTTCTACGCTTCTTGGCTGATGCACTGCTATACTCTGTTGATCCGCGACCATCGGGGCTCGGTCCACCCATCTCCAGAGACTCCCTCTTATGTTTCTCACCAGGATTGATTCCCAACTCCCTCGCTCTCTCTTCCTTTCGCACCCTAGCACGATGTTGTCGCATCTTTTTGTCGACTTCGGCTGTGATGTCCTCGGATTCGTGATGCTCCTCGTTGCCAACCTCCTCTACTTCTTCCTGGCGATCTTTGTTCTTGCTGTACTCGCCAGGTTTTTTGTAAGGATGAAACTTAGCCGCAAACCGTCCTCTGTCCTTTTGCGATTTTGACGTCGATGTTGGGATAGGCATTGACACAGGACTTGTAATGGGTGTGACATCTTTCATTGAAATGTCCGATCCGCGCTTTTCCTTTCTCTTGTCACTCGATGTCTTGTGCTTCTTAAGCTTTTTTTGCTTCTTCTTCGGGCTAGTATGCGTTTCTTCTGGTTCTTCCGGTTCCTCCTTCACAAGTGCTGCAGGTTCCAATGCCTCCTCTTCTACCGGCGTGTCTTGTGAAAACCTCATCCTCTTCATCTTCTTTATCGTGCGTGCTTCTGCCTTGGATCTGGCCTCCTGTGTCTTTCCCTCTTTCCGGTCCGCCGCAGGACCATCCACCTCCTTTCCACTCGCCTTCCTCTTCGACGGCGATAATTGTCGCACAGGACTCGACGCAAAGTGTTCCGCGAGCAACGCCAAAGCCTCTGGTTGACCCACTCCTCTCGCCTGCTGCTGCTCCGTTTCCGCCGCGGTAGGTTTCAGCTTCTCGGCTTTCGGCATACGATGCGACCCAGGTTTCGGTCCCGTTTTCTTCTTTGGAAAACCAGCTTTTGTTAATCTAACACTGGGAGGGTGGAGAGTGGTTGGTGTTGCATTTGTGTTTGTGAAGGTTTGCAAAGGATCGGTGTCAATGATGGTTTGTTTAGCAGTTTCCTTGTCGGCGCGTCGTGCTGCTGCTCGCGCTTTCTGTGAGACGCGTCAGTACCATTGTTCCTCTACTATAGTACATACTCCCAACGCCTCAAGGTTCACCAAGCAAAACCCAAGTTCCTGATGCGCGAATCGCTCACCTTATCAGCTAATTGGATAGCCCTGATCCCCACTAGAGCCGTCTCATTAGCCACCCTCAAACTCGCCCACCTAAACGCCTCCTCCACGGGCACGTTCGGTATGACAGCGTCGAAGATGATCGCATTCGTATCGAGATTTATCAACGCGCTTTTTAGAAAATCGATGAAGAGTTTCGCGTTCCCGGCGACGGACGATGCGTTGATGCGATGCGCAGAGGCGTTGATTCGTTCCGCGTTGCGGAGATTTTGAGCGATAACTTTTGATGGGTTAGGTGGATTGTCCTCTTCTGAGGTGGTTGGAGAGGGAGAGGGCGCCATTGCTTCTCAATCGACCGCGTTGAGATAAAAAAAATTGAAGTAGTATTGGGTATTTGTTGTTGGAGGACGCGCCGGGGATTTTGGAGAGCTATCATGGATGGGGTGACAGGGATTTATGCGGGCCGCCACCAGGATGTAAATCTAGGTAACTGTACCTAGGCTCACTCCGAGACCGTGTTGAAGAAACGTGACCATGATGAGAAAGAAGTTACAACCATCGAACAAAGAAAAGAAGTGAAGATGGCTCAATCTTCGATGATCGGAAGAAGAGCGACAACCATGAAAAAAGACACAAGAAAAAAAACGTACAATTCGAGACACAGCAGGTGATCAAGATTCTTCCATTTGATTAGATTTATAATAGTACTTTGATCGATCGTGCTCAGCCTACGTCCACGGTCACAATACATGCCTCCTTGTCGTGAATTTGCCAACGTTGGATCCGAGGAAATCTCATGGTAAGGCCGCTACAACTCGACCTTGAATCACCGCTCAACGCGAATTCCTTTTCCTAGCTAATCTTCATAAACTCAGGCATTCTTCACACCGAACTCTCTCGCAATGACGACTACAAATACTGCAACTACAAAGCTAGCAATCACCTCGTCATTTCAACCCTGACACTCTCCACCACATTTCGACTAAATGCTCTCCACCAAGGTCTCCAATCATCGGCCGATGAAGCTTTTGAACTTCCGATGACGTTGGATCCCTAGCTTCATTCATCCGATAAATAAAGCTAAATATAGTTATAATAATGACATCGAGATAACTATAATAATAGTAATATTATACAAGCTTTTCTAGCGCTCCTATTAGCTATTAAGGCGCTAAGATCTATTATACGTAACCTCGTGTAGCGTAGCCTCAGCTATCTAATATACGTAACTCTTTACCTGTAGCGTAGTGCCTTCGCTACTTAGATACGGGCTACTTTATCCTCGTTATCCACGATAAGGCGATAATATCGGATGAATAAGGCTCTAAAAAATAGTCATCGGCTCGAAATTACTATAATGAAGTCCGATGCTTATCGAATCGATGATATCGGCAGTCTTGGCGTCCGATGATTGGAGACCTTGCTCTCCACGTAATAAGGATCATTGATGCTGTTATACACATCATCCCAATCAATATCAGTCTGCTCTGCAAAATAGCCATGATACGAGATTTGTTCCTCAATAACGCCATGTGGTGGTCTAAGACCACCTCCAGCGGGAAAATCATTGGCGTTCATAATCGCAGACGTTGGCGAGAAATCGTTCAGCTTTACCTCCCATTCATCCGCCGTGTTTCCAAGATGTGCCTTAGGGACTTTCAAATCTTCTCGCCCATCGAGGGATACTGCATTTACTTGCACGACGGTCTTGCCGTCCAATATGGTTCGAACCATAGACGAGTGTGTCGATGGAACCCGGAATATGTTCTCGTATGATGAAGAGGCTGACTAGAGGACGCAGAATAGAGACTGGTGATTTGATCTTATAAGCCCTGGATTGCATCGACCTTACACATTTACGGTTACCAGAATCGAAGGTCTCAACGTTGGAGGAGTTGGTCAAAATTTGACTCATTTAGCGCCGTTAGGTATGCCCTAGGTCTCGTTGAACAAATCTGTGACTTGGGATTTCGGAACGGCGTCGACTTACAGCTCGTGCCCTCTCAGATTAAGTCTCAATTCTGATGTTCACGGTAGACGCCGGGCCCAGACTACGCAGAAGCAGTCCCATAAGCAACAGACTTGACACTCTCAATATCAACATATCCATACCCCACCATATCCGTATTCTCCGCCATCCTCTTCCCCCAAGCTCCCATATCCTTCATGAACGCATCCACATTCTCCTGCTTGCTCAAATCGATCGGTTCCTGATCTTTACCCACCTGTCTAATCTGGCTCCCGGCAACCACATTCGTAAGTCCGAAATTGTTATTATCAACCTTCATCTCGATGGCGCTCTGCACCTCCCCCCTCAGTATCTTGTTGCAGAGGGTCGGTTCCTGACAGAGGGGCCGGGCGAGACCGATGCCGTCGACGACGGAGAGGCAGTGCAACATCGCCGGCACCGTCTTGAGTCCGCCGGTTATATACGTCTTTGTTTTCGTGAGCCCGGGCGTTATCTTCTCGGCGAAGTCGAGGAAGAAAGCTTCCCTCTTCTTGGTGGACTCGCGTTTGTGTTCGAAAGCCAGAGATTCATACGTGCCGCCCGACAGTTCCACGAAATCGAACTTGTCGCCTTCGAGGAGGGCGCAGAGTTTCTGCGCGTCCTCGGTCGAGAAGCCCTTTTCTTGGAATTCGACGCTGTTGAGTTTTATACCGACGATGAAGTTGGGTTGCACCTTTTTCCTAACCTCCCGCGCTATTTCGAGGACGATCCTCGCACGGTTTTCGAGACTTCCGCCGTAGGAATCGGTGCGTTGGTTCGTCGTCGGCGACAGGAATTGAGCAAGGAGGTACCCATGGGCGCCGTGGAGTTCTATACCATCGTACCCGGCTTTCTCCAGGTACTCAGCCGCGTGCGCGAATCCGTCGATGATATCCTTGATCTCGGTTTCGGAGGCGGCGTGGGGTTTGGCGAAGGTCATGCCCATGATATTCCCCTCCAATTGCACCGCACTGGCCGAAACGGGATCTTTCTGAATCGATTCCGTGACCTGGCGACCGGGGTGGGAGACCTGTCCCACGATCAGACTTCCATGGGTTTTAGACGCCGATGCAAGTTCCTTGAAGCGCTCGAAACGTTCACCACTAAATTCCGCTGAGCGCGGGATTATGGGGTTTCCCGCTGCCTCGAGCTGGTCGTAGTCGATCATGATGTTACCGGTTAGGATGAGGCCGATTCCGCCTTCGCCCCATCGTTTGTAGACGTTTATTAGGTTTTTGGAGGGGATGCCGCGGGCGGAGTGGTTCTTGGGATCCCAGGATGAGATGCGCTCGGTCATTGCGCCTTTAAGGAAGCGGTTTGGTGCGCTGTTGCCAGGTTAGCTTTTACTAGTAGGCACTTTGAGGGGGAGGGGTGCGAACGTCTTGCCGGAGAATTCGAATTTCAGTGGTTTGCCTAGAGGTGAGGGATCGACTTTTTCGGAGACTGGGAAGCGGTTTGATTGTGTCATTGTCTGTTGTGACTGTTGAATTATTGGTCGAGCGTCAATAGATGGATTGTTAGGTTTACTGAAATATGAAGAGTGCAGCGTAGGTAGATAAAAAACGTTAATTCCAGTACAGGATATCGACAGGACAGGAAACTACCGAGATCTTATACCTTTTCCCTACCGGACCTAGTCTTAGCCTATCCGAAGAAAAACATAAAAAGGAATTTCATCATTACACTTCTACGACATGGCTTTACGGAAATAACAGATTCGGTACGTCATAATGCCGCTCCGAGGCGGCTCCGAATGCGGACTTACTAGGCTGAGTAGTCTCGGTCCCTGACTAGACAAGATCTAGCTTGAGATAGACCAATGAGAGACCAGATATGGATGGAGCTAAAATGCCGCAAATGCGGCGTCCAAGATGAGCTACCGGAGATTTGTCGCGGGTATCGGCAATTGTTTGAGGCTTTTCGAGGCCGCCACCTGCCGATGTACTACTGCTCTAGGACGTCAGTGCGCACGGGCATTACACGCATAAACATCATTAGCCTATGTAATCGCCTCTTCAAAATTTCAACACCGGAAATAGTCTATAACCTAGCTTTGGCCGTATCCTCTTTCACGGTTTCCGCCTTTGCCTCATCTCTCAGCACCTTTCGCAGAATCTTTCCAGACTGGCGCTTTGTTAGGACTTGGCACGAACAGGAGAGAACACGGGAAGCTTACGGGATTCTTGGGTATAGCATTCACGAAGCGCACGCCGCCAGTGAGATACTTGTGCCGCGTGACGTGCTGTTCCATCCATTTCTGAATTTCGATTTCAGTTGCCTTCTTACCCTCGCTGAGAACAACGTAGGCGCGTGGCATCTCTTCGTTTTGACTGCAGTCTGTGTTAGCGTTGCTAGATGACTGGTGTGGAGATTGACCTCTTACCTGGTGACACCGATAACTGCTACATCCGCGATTGCTGGATGATCGAGGAGTAGTGCTTCCAGTTCAGCAGGCGCAACCTGATTGCCCTTGACCTTGATGAGTTCCTTTTACACAGATCAGCTTGAATCGGGGCGAGACATGGAATCAAGTTACCTTCTTGCGATCGACAATGTAGAACCTTTCATGCTCATCATAATAAGCGACATCGCCAGTCTTGAGCCATCCATCCGCTGTGATCGTCTCCGCGGTAGCCTCCGGCTTTCTCCAGTATCCCTTCATCACGTTCGGTGCTTTGAAGAGTATCTCGCCACGTTCTCCTTGTTTCACCTCTTTCCCATCGTCATCCACGAGCATGGCTTGGCAATTCGCATTCAAGTTGCCCACCGAGAAGGAATCGGAATACTCGTCCGGATGCCAGCCCATTCCTGAGCACGTCATTTCCGACATTCCCCAACCTTGCTTGACATTCACTTTTCCAGGTGGCCACAGTTTTTCAAGTTCAGCGGCGATCTCTCTTCCAAGTGGTGCTGCTCCACTGCCGACTCTTTTCACACTTGACAGATCATATTTTCGAGTAAGCGGAGACTTGGCCATCGCCACCACGACGGGAGGTACAAGAATGAGATAGGTGATCTTGAACCTTTGGACATTTTCCAGCATACCTACGAAATCGAATTTAGGCATCATGTATACTGGGATCTCCATTTTCAAGGCCATGATCCCGAAGATTGACTGGGCCATGGCGTGATACATAGGGAGGAAACAGAGCCATCGCTCTTTCCTCTCGTCCCAAGTCGCCTGTAATTTATTTTGGAATGCCATCTGAACTGTGTTTGCGATGTAATTTTGATGAGTAATTTCAACACCTTTCGGCACACCTGGACACCATCAGCTTCAGAAAACACAATCTCTGGTGCTGACGTAGTTACTCACCAGTTGTTCCAGAGGAATAGTTGAGCGTCACGGTAGTCGTTGCGGCGTCCTCAGGCGTCAGGTGCTCCCATTGAAACTTGCGTCCTATATCTTCAGAAGCCACAAGCTGCGTCCAGTGTCGAAAATCCCCGATACTTTGACCCCTGCCCTCAAATGTCGCAAAACCATCATCCTGTACGAAGACAGAGTTATCTGGAAGATTTGCCAGTTTCGCCGCTGCTGAGGCGGTCTTTAAACTTGATTCGCTCGTGATAAGAAATTTGGCTCCCGAATCTGTTGCTTGATATGCCAACTCACGAGCTGTGTATGACGGGTTCGCGCCTGTGAAGATGCCACCCGCCATAATAGTACCGACAATTACGACAGGGAAAAAGATCGAGTTTCCAGCAAACAGAAGCAGGCGATCACCCTTGCGAAACCCGTTTGCTTTCAATCCTGCCGCGAAACGTTGGCACCATAATCGGTATGATGCAAAGGTCAAGAAATGGGTGTCTGGCGCTCTGGATTCTATTAAAACTGGTTTTTTGTCGTTGAGAGGCTTTGAGGCGCTTTCAAACATATATGTCGGGAAGGAGACTTGAGGTATCTCCACGGACCATCGAGATTGGATGGGCATCTTGACTGTTTGCGAGTGGTGTCACGCAGAAAGATGGTTCCTCTGGTTGTATGAGGTGACAAGGCTCCTGGCCGTAAAGGATATGCTCGCTAATATAAAGCCGGAAATAAGTGTTGCGCGCGGTTGCAGCTTCAGCAACGATGTTGGTGTTTTGATTGGAGTACAGGAACCAACAGGAATGACTGGAAGAAGAATGGGCAAAGAAACGAGCTGAGGTCGAAAATCGACGTCTTTCCCAGCTTCCGGAAGTCCAACGGAGCTGGCTAGTCGCACCGGCTGTTGCGAAACGTGGGGAAATTTGGAAGATGCCGAGGTGCTGACCTCGGAGTGTCAAGGCCAGTCCACGTCTTTTCAAACAGCTTGCCAGTCCTGACAAGGGCTGATTGGTCCCTAGATATCGCCATGTTGAAGAGGCAAGTTGAATTTGGTTCGCGAGGGAGTGACAGTAACTTGATAAGATGAGACGACGTTTTATTTGGGGACAAAGAAGCATTGGAGCCTCAGGCTGACAATTCTCCGCAAATCGCGTGATACAGTCTATCCTCTCTCTTTCTGGGTCCCATCATCTGCGCAAATGTAAAGGAGAAAAGCCTTATATATCCACAGATAACGTTAAGCTATCTGCTTGAGAGGAAGATTCGAGAGCATGTCACGTGTGTAAGGCGAGTCTGAGGCCAATACCGTAGTTTTCAGAACAGTCCGCATCAACCACACCACAACAAAGAACATCAAGACTTTTGTTTTGAGCACCCAAAACTCCATACCTTCAAGCACTGTACTGAGAGATCACGCCTTCAAAGAAGATCCTTGGTTTTTCCCCCTCCTCATTTCTCTGGGCACATCATTCATTACTCTCGGTCATGACACCGTCGTCATTAAGATTGACTCGACTTCCGACATGATCCGTACAGTCCGTCTCGGATCATTGACACCTTGTTCATATTCACGATTTTCTACAGAAGTTACGGGTCCGCAAGCGTTTTGAGACAATGAGACAATCAGCAGAAGAATCAATGAAAGCCAGTACTAGAACTAATAGGTATAACACAATATCTTACCCTGAGTATCTAGCAAGTCATGTAGTGTAGCGTTGCCCGCCAGCTTGCCTATATTGACCTCGAAATCCAGCGTCACATTCTCTCCGCTGTAATCAAGCGGCTTGACAGGTCCACCGACTTGGTGCAGTCGCGTTGGCAAGTCCTGCTGTTGCCACGTCCAAAAGACAAAGTCGAGGTAGGCATGATGCGGGTAGAACAAAGGATCTGATCAGTGTCAGTATTTCTAATGATTGGTAGCGCAAGCCATTTCCAACCAACCTCCCGGACTGAGAGAAGCATTTCCGAGCGTTCCGAGCACACCGCCGACTCCGAAATGTCCACTACCATGGATATTTGGCTCGGCGAAAGTTTTCTTGTTCTCAAGTTCCCTTGCAAAGGACGTGAAGTCCTTTTGTGCGAGCACATGTGCCACTATTGCAGGGTCACCCCAAGTATTCATGATTCTGGGTATGTAGTCGCGCCTTAGACAGTCCTTTTTTGGATGATTGAGCATGAAGTTGGTCGGCGTGAAAGGCCCATCTTGCACGCATCCACCTCCAGTACCGCCAGGGAGTTGATAAGGATTCCGCTCCATCGGGAGCTCAATATAGGCCCCATTACCACCAAAGCCTGTCTCAGGGTCGAAGATTGCCGTGTGGAAAACCTTGGTAGAATTGGGATTCTGAGGTTCCGTATCCTGCGACCAATCCCAATAACTGTGAGTAGCTCAGTCTCCGGATTATTTGGCACGAGGAAATTTATCGCTGACGTACGGTTGGCCATCAGTGTAGCCGCATTCGTCGCGCAGTGCCGCCTCATAAGTGGCCACGAAGTATCGATGCCAATGGAGAAAATGGCCGACCCAGTGAATGTCATCTGTCTGGTTACTGTGAACTGCGTAATGGTCGTCGAAGCGGTTCACCGCATTCTCAATGCCTGATATGCCTTTCTTCTTTGTCAAGCATAGCACGGCATCAATGTACGACTTCTTCTGCGGGTCTGACAATTGGCGCCTGTGTCATACGATAAGCGAAAATCACTCCAGAGATCGGATGGTCTTACCATTCCAATCTCTTGGGCGGGTCGCTGCATATTCCCGCAGAACGAGTCGAGGACACAGCCACGGCTATCGAAGAAGCGAAAAAGCAGAAATAGAAGGGAACAAGGCTCAAAGGACGCATGATGGCTGACACCAGTCAAGCAAATAATGTTCTTAAAGGCGCGCCTTGGCTGCTTGTCAGGACCCATCCTGACTCTATATCTGCATCTGGCTATCCGAGAAAGCCGTCCTCCAGATGAGAAGGACAATTGTTCGCGGACCCCCTTTTTACCATGCTGGTGCATCATCCGATATTGTACTGTGGTAGCCGGCCAAAGAAGGTTCATTTTGAACCTTGTCTTGGTCCTTGCGCGCGGCTCCACCCTATGTATCTCTTCACCAAGCCTAGCTTTGAATCGGTTCAAAGGTGTATATCACGCATGTGAGACTTACAAACTACCGCTCTGAGAGCCCCAGGCGATGGGTACCGCCATCGATTCAGATCAGGCCATAAATCAGGCCACGTTTTCCGTCAGGAACTTGCTGAGGTGACCAAGGTCTATAGACATCGAAGCGTATTGGCCCACTATGTAATTCTATGGATGCCGAGACCAAGTTTTTCTGCAGACAGTTGTCTATGATTGCGTTGTAGCGATGACATCCGGCCAAAGTGCAGAGCGTAGGGATAGCACAGTTCTCTGTCGGGTCCGAACCATCACGGTCGATGAGGAATGAGATAATGTGTAGAAAGAATGAGGTTTAAGCTTTCGTTCAATGTACGAAGCTATTATCGAAGCACATTCTGAGGCCCAATATGCGATAATTCGAATACTGGAGACCTTGCTGCAAACTTAGATTGTCTCGCAACATGTCGAGCTGCTCGTCGTATGGGGCTTGGTTGTTGCGTGGCAGGGGAAGTGACGGGTGTGTTGAATAACGGTATCCAGGCCTTTAATTGTGTATCCGACGGTTTTCAAATCTGATATCGAGTAGGCGAGACGCTTGCCGGCTGTCGCTTGCCGGCTGTCGTCGGATGGAGAATTGGAGTCTTTCTCTATCTATTGGTAGATTAGATTCCAGATATAGGGTGGTGTAGTCACTTCGCCACGCCCCATTTCGTGGGCGGAAGGTCTCGGCGCCTAATCAAACCCGGTCCGCTGACGGCTTGGCGTCCGGTACTCCTAGCCGAGCTGACGGAAGGCCCGACCTCTCGGCATGTGTGCTCGGTACTGGGGGACGAGGTCGGCCTGGAGATTATACTTGTGGAGACGCGAAAACAACGCGCTCATCCTTCCAAGCCTTCCAAAAAAATCGAGTGTGAGTTGGCTCACTTGACTGAGAACAATGTTCAGTCTTCCTTTCAGCTAAACGAATTGAGGTAGAATTTCAACGGTTTCATGATAGAGGTCTATCCATAGCTTCTTATCATTATGGCGATGTTCTTTTAGCTGGCGGACAGGGTTTCCAGAATTTCGGAATGGGAAAAATTTGCGAACGCGGAAGTATGCGCAGTAGAATGACGGTGGAGGATATTAGGGAATCTAGGAATCCATGGTGATACGAGCGCCAAAGATATTTCAGTGGGCCCCCTTCACAACCGTGTGGTCCGATCATGCATACAGGGGCTGATTGCCTTGTAAGTAAACTTGCTAATTCATTCTTGGAGAGGATGGGAGATGATGGATTGGATCGGTTTCGAGGTGAGAGAAGACGGTGTTGTTCCGCAACGGACGCAAGGGAATGGCCGACGGGGAATCCAGCATCTCTTCCCATCCACAGTTTGTGACATGCATGTCTTGACGTCGAACCGTCGAATCGTCGAATGCGGCCACTAAACTCCATCATTACCCAGGAAAACCCCTTGAGCCGTATCGAGGGAGAAGATTGTTAAGAGCGGATCTTGACGTGCACATCCCACGAGGCCTGCAACCAACGCTCCGGTACATGTTGGACGAGTCGAAGATTTCATCGAAACATTCCAGCAATCAATTTTTATCGTGATCAGGATAGCAACTCATCGATGATAGGCCCCCTAGTCCTCTCAGCCGGCCCGGGCGCCGCACGGTTTGTCGATATCAGAGAGCCTCCGACATCTCGCCAAAGAATGGCATCATATTACCCTGCCGAATTTCTGCAGGACTTGTGCTTCTCCTAGTCCATGCTCGCTTCCGATTCGTCGAATTGCCAATGCTGGTGATAGCCTTGAAGCTCATTATTGTTACGTTGGGTCTTTTCCAATTGTTCCCTGCATCGATCGTTCATACTCAAGATTGTATTCAAGCCAGATATTGTTGAGACTCAAGTTTTGCAGGATGCTAGAGTGCTCGTCGAGGAAACTGGAGAGATGAGCATGATAAGTAATGATGTCTTCGACAGTCAGCTCGCGAAGATGAGGGAATCGCGCTGAGCGGAACATGGAAAGTCTGAGGTCCTCGTGAAGATCGTTGAAGTGATCGATTGGTAAACATTCTTGGTGACTAGAGTTGAATGTAAAATTTTCGAAAGAGCGACATTGCTTGTTAAATCATGTGAACACTTGGGCATCCCACTCCTGGCTTCTCAAACAGCCCAGATCGAGAGTAAGGGTCTGGAGGTTGGCGAAAAGGCATTGTGGAACAAGATTCCTGGGGCAGAAGTCTAACAGCTTCGAGAGCCAACCAGCCAATCACTCGTTGCGAGTCAACATGATTGTCAGTCCTGATAGCCACTAGCAGCTCCGATGTGATGATTTAGGAAGACTTTGTCCACGGTACTGCTAGACCCTCTTCATCTAAGCTGTGATCGTCTTGATTATACTAGTTGACTCCCTTTCCTGTCGCCCATGTAAGCTGACGAGCTTCGTGCTCTTCCGTCCGCACCAATGCTGGCGCAAACAGGCAGTTGGAGCATTGGCCATCGCTTGTCGAAAATGCACAACACTCATTGCTCCTTTCTCCTCGTTTCAGAAGTGATAGTTGTAGGCATGCGCTACTCCTCCCGCGGTGTTTTCGCGATTGTGATTTTCCATCTCTTCATGCAGTCAAATACAAGGGCCATCTGGCTGATATATCACCGGCAAGCCTGACTCTCTGCCATGCCGTCGCCAGGGTCACGACCAATAGATCGAATACCGAGTATATACTCATGGTCGGATGCAGAGAGACTGCGGGCGCCGAGGGTTCTGATGCATCCCACAAATCGTAGTAGTGTAGTCATTACGAATTTCTCCTCCGAGTCGATGAAAATGGTCGTCGCAGAAGGTAGGCTCGGATATGGTGAGATAGGATATGTGCTAGATCTTCAGTTCAACGGGAAGCGACTGGCAACTCAAGGAAGGAGAACTTCGTCGAGGGTTCCGTGTTAGCTAGATTTATGGATAGCGTGAGGCCTTGGAAAGGAAATGATCACTTATAACGCATCAGCTCTTTGTTGATTTGCTTGATAAGAGTGGGAGAGGGGTTGGATATGGTACTGTCCCTGTTCTCGTCAGGACGAAAGACGCGCTATCACGTGCGCTATATAGAAAAATTCAGGGTGTAATAATCATTGGATTCCAGTCATCTCCTTGGTCTTTTGAAGACATAGATAGGTGGTAGGAGGCTGATTCAATGGGGTGGTTGTACTTCATGTCCTTCGCCTAGGCTGCCTTAAGGACTGTGTGCTCGAGGCTCGACCATATTATACAATGTTCATAAACTTAATTGCTGTAGCACTCCCTCATCCCAAGCTTCAATGACCGTTATCACTGCCAGTTGAGGCAATGGTAGTCTGCCCCTCCCATATCTAACGCCGCTATCCTCATAAAGCTAGTGGCTGTGAAGACTTCGGTGAAGAAATTTTGATACCAGGATCAATAGTCCAGTTTTGAGTCCCTGCCTCCAGTAGAAAGCAATTCCCGACTTCTGAATGGCTCTTGCAGCAATGATCGTCTCGACTAGCACTCTCAATCTCCCAAGCCTTGACTAGCCAGGAATATTTCACAGTAATTGTCGAGATTCTTTCAAATCACTGCCTTCAGAGCTTGGTTCAACGCGCAATCAATCTTCCCGTCCTGAGCCCGGATCGTGAAAGACTTAAGCATGTTACGGTCAAAAGTCATGTCGTCACAGCTCCAAATAGCTTCAACCTCCAACTCCTGCAGTCGTGTTGTCCCGACCAGCGCTCTGAACAATGTGACGCATGCTAGTGAAGAAGTGAACCCCACGTTGCGTATGTGCAAGGTTCGAAGGCTTGCACTGTGATCGAGCAAGAACTTCTCAACGAAAAGCCCATCTGTAACCATCCCGGCGAGGACAAGAGCGCGCAGATTCGGCAGGTAAATTTGTCTCAAGATCAGGTCAGAGTAGAGATAATCCTCGGGTAGATCCAAGCCGATACCAGGATCACGTAAGGATAA
This sequence comes from Venturia effusa, assembly GCA_007735645.1. Taxonomy (NCBI): domain Eukaryota; kingdom Fungi; phylum Ascomycota; class Dothideomycetes; order Venturiales; family Venturiaceae; genus Venturia; species Venturia effusa. The sequence goes on from CP042198.1 coordinate 1,096,398, forward strand.
TTCTAGAGTCGTGACCGATGGGAATGAGTTAACGAAGGTAACGAAGTGGGAAGGATCTGGGTTCTGGCTCGCTCTATTCCAACACTCAACCTGTAGTTTGAGACTCGTAAGATTTGAGAATGCTTTTTGAAGTTGTGCCAGGCGAGGCATGCAGAGAACAAAAGCAGCGATTGGCATCGAGCCACGTTCATCGAGCATGACATTGAATTCGCTCAATGAAATGCCAGAGACTATGATGGCAGAGGTCAAATCGTATAAAACGCGCCCAATGTCAAAATGGTATCGACATTGTTGAGCAAAATTGCCTGTAAGACTAGTCCGCATAGCTATAACTTCGGAAGAAAGCTGGCTTCCGCTTAAAACGACTGTGCGGCAATTCGGTAGTGCCTGCAGCGCATTGCAGATCTTGAGCATGAGTTGTCCGGAAGCAAGCATCAGCCTCTCGCTTTCTCCAAAATTGAAATGAATCTGATCCGAACCATTGGTAGGACCCAGGAGAGTAGCTTCGCCCCTGTATATTCTTGTCGATACACAAAGTCGCTTGATGTGTTTGCTGAAGTACGGGTCCTCGGATATTTTCGTGACACGGTCCAAGCTACTTTCGGAGCATCCGACACAGAGCTCTGAGATGACTTCCTCGAAAGCGATGGCAGCATTGTCGCGAATGTCCCGATTCGTGAGACGGAATGCCAGTATATGACTAGTGTCGATCTGGCGATTGATGAGGACTGGGGCTGGATCAGCAGGACTAGGGTCTGGAAGGATGAGCTCGAATGCGATTTTCTGTTTCAGCTCATTTGGGAGTGTCTGCAGAGACGGCGGCATCGTGAGTGATGATGGTTCTAATTCAAGTCATTAATTTCAGCTTCCTCATTCTCGTATGGTCTGAACTTACCTGGTTGGCGATATATGTGGGTTTTGTTTGTGGTGAGTTTGCTGTGTTGCCGTGTCGTGGAAGTTGGTGGAGGGAAATATAGAGCTGTGTTGTGAATCACGGGATACCTCAGTGACCCGGACCACGAGTAATGGGTCACGTGTGTTGTGCAAGCAATTTACTTCAAGTTGGTCAAAACTCTCGTTGCTTTGTCCTTGCATGATCGTTGTATCGAGAATTCTACGCGTGGACATATCCATCTTCTATCCGCCTACTCGTTGCATCGTCCTCGTCCGTTGACCAACCCGCAAGTGCCTACGAACCGTCATCCAATGTGTCCAATCACTGGGGAACAACGACATCCTTGCTGGTATCCAGTTCCTCGTGTCTTCTCAGATCCATTGGCCTGTCCAAGAGCGGGATCACGTATGGATCGAAAGTCTTCCAGTAAGGGTTTTCGAGATGATACTTTTGTGACTGTCCATACTGTTAGGTTATTTGTAGACAGTCCTGTTCTCCCTCCATCCAATAAACCTCTTCTCCCACGGCAGATCACTCCAAATATTTTACAACACAAACGCAGCGGAGCACTTTCCGCCGATTGTCAACAGTATAAAGACGAAGAACATACCGATTCATTCTCGAATCTCTCCACAATGGTGAAAGAGCGAGGGTCATGGACATCCTGCATGACCAACCAGTCCGCCGTCTCCTTGTCCTTTCTGTAGACTCTGGCTGCTTCGATGAGTTTGGCTTTGAGGCGGACGATGGACTCTGGGTCCTCGTTGCAATGGAGGTGAACGGTGAGAGTATACATGATTAAGGCCGCTTGGGAGATGACGATTGAAAGATGTCTGAGATTGGATGAACGGGAGACGAGAAGAAGATTCTTCATGAGCTTGAAGTCATTTCCTCAGCTGCGGGGTTACAAAGCCCCACACCAAGAACATGGGCCGTTCTGGGCGCATACATGATGATACATGGGTTCAACTAGACAATGGCGGACGCAATATTCAGGCTCAGCAAGACAAGTCTTTGGAAGGACAAATCAAAGAATGCAGAGGTATAGGTGAGAGGTCAGCGTTAGCATTCCTGAATACGAGTCAGGTCCGGAAATTGCCGAAATTTGTCCGTCGCCCTTGAAATCTACATATCTTCCACCACGTTTTCTCCACCTTCACTGCCATCTTCATCATCTCGCTCGACTTGGACTACATACAAAGCAGCTTACGAGATCTAGCGCATCCGCAAAAATCATATTCTCAACCCACTGATGAACACAAGGACTCGACGCGATGCGGCCAAATTCAGTCGATAGCCAGGACGCTATTCTCAGAACATAATGTGCCAGGTGAGCCAAATTCATGGTGAGGCTGCAACATATGACTATCGGGCTTGCGATGCTCAGAGAAATACAAAAAATGTAGGGTTCTAGCCTCCGGTAGTGGTCATGTTTGTCCTACGTGTTTGGACACCCTATGTCCTTCACCTATCCTCCCAATGCCAACGATCATTTCAAACCTCAACCCGTCTATCTGAGCCGCGACAGTTTTTCGTAGGGCCAACCAAGTGTCGCTGACGCGTTGTGAGTTGAAGCTATTGGCACATAGCAACTGCGGGTAAGTTCTCGACTTCTTGTAAGCCGTGTACAATCAGATGTGAGGTCTGATGGCTGTGCAACGAGGTAAAGATCACGGTGAGTACTGCGTCCACACAGCTTTCATCACCATCACCCAATACACGATTCGATAGCGTCAAGTCAGACTCCTCCAGCTTCTTGAAGCATTCCAGAGAGGTGGCTAGATGGGAAGCCTTCTGTGCTTGAAAGATGCAGAATCGAGCTCATGGGTCAACTTGCAGATGTTAGCAAGAACATTGTTGGTAAATAGGATGCCTGGGCATGATACCGTGGAACACAATCGGTCAAGGTAATAATCCTTATCTTCTCTTCGTGGTATTATGTGCTGTGTGAGGAGACGTGGCTGATAATTCAATAAGTTTTGATGTTGAATGATTTCGATGAACCCGGAAGCGAATAGACTTACGATTAATAAGAGCGTTTTCGGTATTCCTCAACGGACGGGACCTCTTCTTTTTTTAGATTATGGGTAGATTATTTTGAAGCCTAGATTGACGTTACTGCTGTAAAAATATGGTCATATGAAGCTGCGGTGATACATTGCATCATAAGTTTATCAACTAATAGATTTACGTAGGTTATACATAGCAAGTAATGCATGTCTACATTCCATCCTGAACCTTAGCAAATTCCATCGGTATATCTTCCTCGATGTGCCGCTTGAAGTGCTGCTCTCCATTAACAATAACTGCAGCGTCTCTCTATCTCGCTATAGTCACAATGTCTCCAACCCGTTCTATGCATTGTCGCGACGGCACAACGCACGACTGTAGGATGAAAGGAACATTTCGTTACCTCATATACACATATGAGTATCAGCACTGGACCTACCAGTTAATCACACGATGGTAAGCGTCTGCCGAATCATCCGGGCATTTGCATGATACGCATCCTCGTCCAGAAACCCATCATTGGTCCCGATGGTATGTCGAGCATCGGTGTGAATGGCTGTCCTGGCATCACACAGATCAGGCGGCTTGATCCTACCCCAGCTCTTCGACATGTTGCTATAACCGTCCCTTTTGCTACCCCTATGCGGACCACACTCGTGGCCGAACCACGCGCAATCCCGCCATTCGGCAAAACCAATCCTCTTGTATTCATTGTCACTGCCTGTAGGCACGAGAGCAATCGAGAATACTGCTTGTGAACCGGACTCCACTGGCATGCTAGGAAGATATGGCCTTAGGATCAAAGCTAGAAAAGTAATGGGGATTCTGGCATCGATAAATTCTTCAGGATACCATCGACCCGGGACAGGTTGCGCTTTGGCCCGTATGAGCTCTGGCTGATTCGGCGACACGAATATGACTTCGTCCGGCTCAGCGAGATGTTGTTTGAACCCGTGTGAATCGTGGTATGTGTACTTGTTGTTCTTGACCGAATCAAAGGCCTCGTTGATGATCGAAGGCTTCTCTGACAGAATATACATCGTCCTTGTGTGGCCTTCAATGGTCAAGTGGCCAGTCACGGCCTCTGGCGAACCTTGTGTCGTAGCTGACACGACTCTGCAAATTCCCAATGTGTGTAGGAAGCTGGGGTACTCGACTGGTGTGTTGACTGACGCCCATGACCATGAAGGTGCTACGGTCTCCGTCGCTCGATAAGGAAGCGGCTTGTCCACGAACGTCTTCACATTCGTGGTCGAGACGCCTCTACGTAGCCGCCGCACAAACCATGCAAGATCAAGTGGCAGGAATTCCTCCCACATTCCAGCTAAATACGTGTACCTTGTGGCGATACTCAGAACCTTTGCTACTCCATACACCGCGATGAGACGGTCGCGCGTGTTTGTGATGCCACGGATCATATAGTCTTGAACGATATGGTGCCAGCCTGAAGCCTGATCTATGATGTCATCGCCCGGGAATGGTATGAGCTGATCGATTGATGGTTTCTGACTGATCGCCAATTGTAGTTTGCGGACTCGGCTATGATGCCTAATAATACCGCCATTCACTGCGCGTTCGGAACCAGATGTAGCCAAACACTCCCATCGTACACAATCAGGATCATATATCAATGCACGCGTTGATAGAATCATTTCCTGCAACACCCAAGCTCTGTTATACAGCATGAGATCTTCCATGCCCCATACAATCTCTCTTCGTGGCATAGGTGTGAATTGGCAATGTGCTGTCCGGGTGGCCAGTGACACCTCGAGCATGAATGGCAGTACTCGAACACCGTCTCTCTCAGCGAAGAGGCCACCGGTGCACGTACTGGCTCTTGCAGCTGTGATTGTGAAGATGGCTTTCTGATACACTGTGCACATAGTGGCAGCTTCGGTTGCCCAGTCATCAGGATCATCCTGAATGATGCACAACGCATCGATCCACAAGAAGCGCAACCCCATTACTCTGGTAACAACAACAGCTTCGCGGAGCGTCCCAGGCAGATCTTTCATGGGTATGGCCTCGCGTAGACTGTCGAAGACAGCCTTCTCTGTCCGGAACCATGGTGGAGGTCCCCAACAGTAGCTTAGGGCAACGTAACGCCTTTCATGGTCCTGCAGCTCTCCCGTCTCTTTGCTTGTGTCATACAAGCGTGGCTCTCGAGATCCATCTGATGGGCCTACGTCTATGACTCGAGTCGGGAGATAGGTCCCTGGCTTCGGGCATGTTTCATGTTTCTCCAGGCATTGATCTAGCCAATATTGCGACAATGAAAAGCTAGCGTTGCTGCCAGAAGACTTGTTCTCCATCGCTGAACAGGCCTCTAGAATGTCTGCCGCTCCTTGCGACGATGTCTCGCCTGCATAAGTCGCCATACATGTCGCATGTAAGACGTTCTGAGTAGCATGATCTCTGAGCACGACCACCATGACAGGCATGTTCTTTTCGACCTTGATCTCCCAATGAACCTGAATTTCGGCGGGGAGCCTGCTCCTATTCTTATCTTCGAAGCTGTGCCATATATTCCTGCATATGGCACAGCCCTCATTGGAGCTTTTCTCGAGGCTTTTCAGTCCATCATGAATCTTGCGTGTATATGCTGACCATGTGAGCGGGCCGGAATCGATACTTTTGATAGAAACTTCTCGACTATATTCGGCAGTTACAGTCTTGCATGTTTCACAGAACATAGCTTATGTTCAGAGGTAATGGTGAGTGAAGTTGGATAAGAGAGTGAGGTTAGAGGGGACTGTGTGGTGGGCAAGCGTTCTGAACACTACCTGTCTGTCTGCCCGGTAGCGTGCTGAGATTTACCCCGAGGTCTTGGCGTGCCGCAAACCCACCACATAATTTGCACTTGCACAACGACTTGATCTCCATCCCGACTTGGGATCACAACGGCTACCTACGCTCTTCTTCGCAGCATTGCGATTCTACATCCTGCCGTACTTCATACTAGACTATCAAGCATGGCAACGCCCCAGACTGAGCAGAACATGCACTCTTTTTCACACACGACGCCCTCGCCATCAACTCACGATTCTATGCCAGCGATAGCCTGCGACGCTCACGACGCGTTGTCACCACCTAAATAGTGCGATGGTTACTGGAGAGACTATCCAACACTAACGCCTGACCCTTTACAAGCCATCATCGGTAAAACCTCGACTCCTTCAAATGATCCCTTCGCCGCAGCCTTCCTCCATACAAATACAAAAACGCGGGAATAGGAGAAAACACCAGCATGATGACCGCCAACACCGTCGAGCCCAGGCCATAATTCAGCTTTTCGTACAGCCTGAATCCCACAACTGTGAAGACGCAGCCAAGCAGGCCTCGCATGACTACACCTGCAGCCACAGCGCTTGCTGCATAGTCATCGAATGTGTCTACCATATACGTCTGGATGCTGACGTAGGCAAGAATCATACCGAACGAGTAGATGGCTAAACCAGACAATGGGACCATCCAATGAACACTATCTCTCGCTGACCAACCAAAAATGAAAAGTCCAATGGGCACAATAACCATACCGAGTTGCATGAGGGGGGTCCGGAAGTCCGGGCTGTGTGTTTGCAGCTCCTCGGCCAATGTGCATGAATCATCATGACCGTTGAAAGCCATGAAGCGCTTGACATACCGGTTGCGCATGAAGTGGTAAATGCGATTTGAGAAAAGCATGCAGAATGCGACACCTAAAATGATGCCGAGGCCAGCAGCAAGCAAAGACAATCCGCCGTATGCCGTGTGGAATTCGTAAGTGAATAGTGGCATTCGCGGATCTTTGGGTCCGAAAAGGAGTGGCATCGCAACCATGCTGAGATACATCACACCTTGGACCCTTCTTAATGTTAGCCTCCGTGTTCCAATAGGCCAGGGTCTAGCACTCACAAACCCATGTACATGCTCAGAATTGTACATACTGGAGCGAACAGCAACATCCGAATCGGTCGAGTCAACGTGACCATGAAAAGCTCACCCAGATCGGTTTTGGCTGGCGGCATCAAATGTGGGTTGCCAATGGCGCGCTGAAGTCGTTTTGCTTTCTGGGCCAGCAAGTAGGGCCCGTAGGATTCTCTGAGGAAGAGAATGTTGACTAGAGTCATGAAGCCTGACCCAATCACAATCGCCCACTCCATCCATCGCCAGTCTTTCCGACCAGGAGTCGCCACGAGGATGAAGCCGCCTATTAGAGCACCCAGCACAGCTCCCATGGTTGGACCAAAAGCGTAAACAGCCTGCGCAAACCCACGAGCCTTCTTGTCAAATAAGTCGCCCACTGAGCCGGCCCCCAGGGTAGCGCTAGTCGAGCCCGCGACACCCGCAAAAAATCTAAATGTACACAATGCGGAAAAGCTCGGAGCTAGAGCGCACAATGTAGAGAACGTGGTGAACATGGCGAGTGAGACAATGTACACAATTCGCCGACCAAATTGCTCAGAAAGAGGTGCCAGGAAGAGCGGTCCCAATCCGAACCCTAGTACAAAGACTGCGATCGGTAGGCCTTTGATATCGACGTTATCTCCAATTTGAAAGTATTGACTGATCGACTGGAGCCCTGTTGCAAGTATGCTGGATGCCGCTGTCGTCAATGTTGCTTGTAAGCTCACGATGAGGACGTTCAGCCATTTTTTACCAGTGCTCCAGTTCTTTGGATTTTGTCGGTCTATGGCAGAGTCCCACGTCTGGTTCGAAAGTCAGCGGTTGAAGAACTATGCGAAGATATACCGACAATAAGATCCTCAATCGAGGTTACCGATACTTCTGAATTTTGACGAACACTCATTCCCTTCTTGGCCTCCCAAGCTTGCTCCAACTCTTCCAGTGTGAAAATATGGTAGTGCATCGCGGTGTGGACAGCAGGTGGTTCCTGCAACCCAAATAACTCTTTCATCATGCTGGTGCTGATGAAATAGGTATTTGCGGCTAAGGTGTCTCTTAGGAATCTATTGATGGTCTAATATTGGATTTTAGAACTCGGAGAATACGATATGACTGAGAAACACAATGCCGTTGATCACCGATGGCATTGCTCATGATCGGTCATATGCTCGAATCATATTTTGTATCACATTGCTCCTCCAGCTGTCCTTTGGCGGACCAACCAATCAACTTCTCTCGATCTTAAACCGCAGCAGAGGCTTCAACAGCTCAGTTGGTTTTGTCTACTAATTGACGAACGAGGTAGATCGTTCCAGCATATCGGTAGCATACTCTGATTTACCCGACTTATAGGGCTGCTTTTATTGGTTGTCGTGGTGGCTTCGCTATTGGGAATGCCGCAGTTATGACTCTGTCTCGCAAAGACTTCCCGATTGCCTGGCGAAAAGATAATGCTAGCACGACTTTTCAGAAGTCCGAGTGGCTACCAAATGCTACCGTCGCCATATGTTTGCAAGTTCCGCAGTTGTTGAAACGCCCCAGGTCCTCGGCACATTCCAACAAACGGTGCGCTCCCATCAAGTTAGAAACAGACGCCACAGCCTCTCGCTTACGAATATAAGCGTTACCGGGTAGCTTCGGAGCTTGAACTGCGAGAACCTGTGCGGGAGATTTTACAGCCTTATGACCAGCCTTGTGATCTCTCATGGTCCGCTCAAATACCAGCTCCCCATCGCACCTCTTTTAGCTCTTCAAGCATCATCTTTTACCTACCTTGCCAAACACCTGAATCCTATGACGACATGGCACCGCTAGAATACGATCGATTGATCGTCGACATAGCAGACTATATCCACGCTCCCCTCGATATCAGCGCCCGTACGTGGATCAACGCTCGCAATGCCCTCCTCGACTCTATTGGCTGTACTATCGAAACTCTTCACGTATCTGCAGAATGCCGTCAAATAATTGGATCCGTTGTTCCTGGTATCAAGGTTCCTAATGGCTTTCGACTCCCTGGTACAAGTTTTGAGTTGGATCCCGTGAAGGGAGCATTTGATCTTGGGAGCTTGATTCGGTACCTTGATCATAACGATGCATATCCCGGCAAGGAATGGGGTCATCCTTCTGGTATGCCATTCAGAGCCTTTAAATTTTCCTCGTTCGTTCGTGTCTACTTTTGCTAGAAACTGCTTTTGAACCAGCTAACACCCGCAAAGACAGCATAGGGGCTCTCCTCGCCGTAGCAGACTGGCGATCTCGCAACCACTTCTCCACTTTTACCTCCACCGTTGCTAAGGCACCAATCACAATTCGCCTGCTCCTGACTGCCTTAATCAAATCCTACGAAATCCAAGGAATCTACCAGGAACGTAACGCTTTCAACAAACACGGTCTCGATCACACCCTCCTCACCAAGATCGCCGCTACCGCTTCCCTCTCTCTTCTCCTGGATTTGACGCACGCCCAGACCTGTGCTGCGATTAGTCAGGCATGGATTGATTCAGCTCCATCGAGGTGCTTTCGACAGAGTCCAAACACGGGGCCAAGGAAAGGTTGGGCGGGCGGCGATGCGTGTATGCGTGCTGTCCACCTCGCCCTCTTAACGAAAAAGGGCCAGCCGGGATATCCCACTGCATTGACGGATCCGAACTGGGGTTTCTTGAAATGGCAGTACGGCAATCAACCTCTTATCACACGCGCCTTCGGAACATCCGTCATCGATGGCCGTTTCGTCAAACTCGTCGCTGCGGAGGGCCATGGTATTTCCGCCGTCGAAGCTGCATTGACCCTCTCCAAAAAGCTCAGGAATATGGGTATCGCCAACCCCGCTGAAGCAATCGATGCCATCAAGATCCGCACTATGGCTGCTGCAATGACTATCATTGATAAGAAAGGTCCGTTGAGGAATGCAGCTGATCGCGATCATTGTATGAGATATATGGTTGCACTTACCCTCATCAAGGGTGATTGGCCTGAGGTTGGGGATTATGAAGACGCGTCTCCGTATGCCGATAGTGTTGATGTTGAGACGCTGAGAGGGAAGATTGAGATGGTGGAAGATCCTCGATTCACGGCTGATTATCACGATCGTGCGAGACGCACTGGTGCGTCGGGGGTTACTGTCATTTTGAAAGAGTGTCATGTTTCCAATTGGATAGAGGGGAATGTGTTGGAGGAAGTGGTGGTGGAGTATCCGATTGGACATCCTTGGCACCCGGGTACGGAGGCGGCGTTGAAAGCGAAGATTGAGAAGAATTTGAGATTGGGATACGAGAAGGAGGAAGTTGTGAATATTTTGAGGGTGGTGGAGGGAGAGGGGTTCCTGGAGCAGAGCGTGAGTGAATTCGTGGATCTGTTTTGGAAGGGTGATAGAAACGAGGGTGGAGCGAGAGATGGGAAGGAGGGGAGGGAGGAGAGGAAATGGCAGGAGAATCAAGAGGTGGAGGAGAAGAAGGAGGAAGGATGGGAGCAGTTGGTGGGCGCGGTTGGTGTTTGGGAGAAGTGTGTTGTCATGTAAGTGGCTCTAGGGTTTGTGGTTTGTATCCGAGGTGAAGGCGGCGTTCATGGGTTTCTCATGTTGGAGTAGGGCATCACAAACAGAGCTCCAGAGTCAATTCCCATTTACTCGTCAGGTGAGACCTTCTCTCAGCTCTGCTACATTGACAGCGTGATGCGATCGAGTCGTTGCAAGAAAGAGTACGATTTGATCACCATGGGATACCCAGTCTCGATCTAACCACCATTAACTCCCAACCACTCTCACGACAAACTTATCCGTACATCGACACCCTGAGTCCCGAGCTGAAAAGTATCATCAAGACCTCGCCTATTCGAAGTCGCCACATCTTCTCAAATCCAATCTCTTTTCCACAAGTAACCAAAATGTCTTTAGTGATCTCATTCTTGCCTACAAACACATCATCGTCGACGGGATTCAATAAGCCTAGTACCACTGCTTAGATAATGGTTATTGAGATGGAGTGGTGCGACATCGAAAAGTGGATCTGGGTTAGACGAGGCTGAAACCCTACCACCAGAACAAACCACGTCCGAATTTTCTCCACCTCGCTAACTAACCCTCCCGTTTGTCTGTCTCCCTCTCTCTTAGTTCAACCCAACCCGGGAAGACTCCAATTATACTTCGGACAATGTCATTGCTGCCTTTTCCCCGGCCACTTGAGACACGAACTCAATTCCCTACGAAGCTACCCTACGCAAAAAAGCACAACGCCTCCCGTCTTCTCCATATATATCCAAAGCCAGAAACCATCCCGCGAAAAGCTTGCCCACACTCAAACGCACATCTACCAAACCCTTGACACCCGTTGATTCAATACCTGCGAACTGGGGCTGACCTGTGTTTCTCATAGAGACGAGACACAAAGAACGACTTTTACATCGATTCACCTGGCCCTTCCACAATCGCACATTAGAGAGACAATACATGAAATCTATCATTACCAGCCGGCAGCCGACGCGAGACAAACTTGAAAATGGACCGCGTTAAATCTCCCCCTGATAGAAAGTCTCAGAATTGAATCCAGGCGTTGCGAAGAGGCGCGAAGGCGTTTGTTGGTGTTCGCGTTGATGTCGTGTTTGAGTGCTGCGAGGAGCCGTGGTCGTGTAACCTGATTTAAGTCGACCGTGTGTCGGAGTCCAATAAAAGATTGGAGAGTATGGGTTCAGTGTTGCGATTAATGGCAGTACTGATTGTCTTTCTATCCAGGTTGGTCAAGATTATCACGGTCAAAATACGGCTGGTGTTTTGAGATTCCTACCATGATATTTCTCTACGTGAGCACACACTTAAGCAAGAGCAAGGTCGATTTGAAGAGACGCTAAAACCCATAGCAAGTTTCAATACTGCAGATGCGTGTTCTCTAGGTATCCGCCGTACGTTTTAATCTACGCGATCTAGAAGATGAATGCTCGCCCACTTCAGCCACGAGAACGCAGCAAGTTGGCGCTATCTACCACAGTTCACAAGTCGGTTCTTTGACCGGGCAATTGAAGGCCTCTCTAAACTCCCTTGAATTCGCGGTAGTGCCCTGGAGATTGTTAGCGCATAGTTCCAGGCATGAGGAGTTTAGAACGACTTACCCGAATGCGGAACAGATCAGGACTGTGCGGATCGGTATAGATCCTCTGCACCATCTGCTCTTCCCTTGCCTTCCCACACCAAGTAAGTCCGTACGCCAAGAAGAAGATCTGTTCTTTAGTGAAATATTCCAGGCCAGGCAACATCTCATCCTTCTTCTTTTCCTCGTTACTTTTCCACGCTTTGAAAGCGGCAGTGAGACCACCAGCATCCGCAATATTCTCACCAAGTGTAAGTTTCCCATTGATAGGAAGAGGACCATCTTTGGTCGGGATGGTGAAGTTGTGGTATTGCTCAACAAAGCAATCAGTTTTCTTCTTAAATGCGTCGATGGTCGACTTATCCCACCAGTCAGTGAAGTTGCCGTTCTGGTCATAGTTACGGCCAGTCGAATCGAAAGCGTGCGACAGCTCGTGACCAGCGACGGCTCCGAATGCGCCGTATGAAAGATAGCTTGGGACGCTAGGATCGTAGAACACTGGTGCCTGCATTATACCAGCTGGAAAGACGATTTCGTTGCCAGGTGGGTTATAGTATGCGTTCACGGTAAATGCTGACATGCCCCAGGTCTCCTTGTCTACAGGCTTCCCAACTTGCGCCCACTCACGTGCGACGTCATCCTTGGTGGTAGATAGCCTATTCTCGAAAAACGTGTGCGCGGAAACCTTGACCTTGCTGTAGTAGTCCTCCAATGCCGTTGCGTTCGTGATGTCCGGGCTAATAGTGGGATATCCAATCTTTTGACGGATGATGCGAACCTTGTCTTTAGCGAGATCGCGGACGCTGGGTGACATCCATTCCGAATTGTCCAGTTTGATGGAAAATTCATGCTTGATATCTTGAATGATCTTGTCACCGAGATCTTTTGATTCTTTGGAGAAAGCACGCTCGATGAAGAACCGACTGAGAATCCATGCTAAGGAAGTCAGCGTCTGCACGTAAAGAATGATGTCCGACGTCGAACTTACACAAATCACTGCCGACCGTGCTGACGCACGTTCTCCATCGCTCGCCCTTAACATCAGGAGCCTTTCCCTGAAGCTTGTTACGGAACCTTTGCAAAGGCTGCAACGCATCATCTTCGACAGAACCACCCCAGGCTTGGACTGTTTTCCAAACAAAAAACGCCTGCAATACCTCACGACTTTGCGTTTTCAATATCTTAGAGAGTGATTCGAGGTAAGCAGGAGACATGACGATGATTTTCGAGGGTTCGTATCCGCCAGTAAATTTGTCGATGATGGTGGAAATGGAGATGTCAGGAATATACTTTTCAGCCTCTTTGATGGTGCGAGGATTGTAATATTGGGTGACATCTGAAGCGTCTTCAGGGTCAGGAGAAGCAGCGGCCAGCGATGCTTCGAATTTGACAAGATCATCTACCAGGGTCTGGTTTAGGATCGTGGGTCGGTTAGCAGTTCGAAAGACAGACAATGTGGTTGTGACGTTCGGATAAGCCTCCTTTAGCAACGCCTCGAGAACTGCGCCGATGGTTTCCTTGTAGGAGGAAACGATTTCGGTGTTATTGTAGTATTCCTTGGACGGCAGACCGAACGACGATGGGCCACCGAACATGATAACATTCGCATCTGGATCTTTGTCATCCGCGCTGACACCGAAACCAACAAGGCCATCCACGCCAATGCTGCTCAAGAGGTAGGAGACGTCCGTGAGTGACGAGTCCGATTTCTTGGCTTTCTTGGTTGGGTAAGTCTTCTCGATCTCGAATAGCAAGTCTAGCAAGGGCTTGGAGCCAATAGACTTGAGCTCAGTCTCGTTGACGCAAGCCTGATATGCATCTGAAAGCTTGTCATGAATGATTTGATCTGGGCTTGAAGCAGTCCAGAAAAGAGAAGTCTTGCTAGGAGCCGGCGATTCCAAAATGCGTTTCAGGATGAGTTGATTGTCCTCGGACATAAGGAATAGGCTACCGACGCTTGTTTGATCTTCACGAATCTCATGGAGGGCATCAAACCCCTCACAAGTATAGGTGCGGAAGTCATCGCATGGGTTGAGGTCCTTGTATTTAGGGGATATGGCCTTCAGAAGTGTTGCGGCTGCCAAGACGCATCCGGCCCCTGTGCAGATCGGCGGTCCTGAGTCGCCTGGAGTACTTGGTGGTGCCGGATGAGGAGCTGGAGAAGACTCCTTGTGATGTCGGGTGAGACCAAAAATGAGGACAAAGACAAGAGCAATAAAAAGAAGGATCGAAAGAGCGATGACAATGGCGTTTTGCCAGAGCCAGCGTTTCAGCTTGGCCCAGCGAGAAACACCTGATGAGCCCGATGCTCCATTGCTGGCTCTATTGCTGAACAAAGGGGTTTGCTCATTGGGAGAAGGCGTAGAAGGCATGATCGCCCAAGGTATTGAAGAGAATCGATACCGAAGTTTGCTGATCAAGTGTCCGTTTATAGTCAGACAGCAGGCAATCTGTGGCAAGCCCGCTGATGAAGTTTGTGCAACAAGTCAAAGGGAAAGAGGTGTGGAGTGCCAAATTTGACAAACCAATGCCAAAGCTGATGAGAGAGGAAAGGAAATGGAGGAAGTGGACGGAGGAGATGGAGAGTCGGAGGTTGGGACGGGAGTTCGCGTCAAGGCTTCCGCCAAGGATCAGGTCGCGTCATGTCATGTTTTCAGCACACTTACGAGCGGTATCTGAGACTTCGACGTCGAAAGCGCCAATCTGAGTATTTTAAATATCATTATATTACAACTGATGAGGAATCGTCTCCGAGACAATATCACGTTGGCCAAAATCACGTGATCTTCCCAGCTGAGCAAACGTCGCGAATTCTTATTGGGCGTCCGGCACCTCACCTGTATCCTTCATCTCTTCCAACCAACATCAACCATCACCATCTCCGTCTCATGGGCTCGTGCTTCATCTCGTCGACGATACCGGCTCTAATTAGAACATAGAATATTGTAAACCCTCTAGAGGGTCATTCGTACCGAGACGGCGATGCTCCTCAAGCACGGATTTTCTTGGCTTTTGACTGTGACAACAGCCTTTCCTTACCAGCGTTTCGCATCTCTTTCAACGTCCAAGTCTACAGTAGCGGAGACAGGCTATGCGAGCTTTAGATTCTCAGTGAGCACTCAGCTTATGGTTTTTCTATGCTGACAGACAGCATCATAGCTTCGACCTTTCGGACATTTTGACCACGGAGGCACCAGACCATAGCGTCACAGTACGAGCCACCATGTTCACAATCCCATCTCATTCTCAGAGGTCATAGTCCGACGCTAGTCCTGTGACCAGCTCAATATGGTCTTGCAACTATGGTACGTGAGAAGGCTGCTTCTCAAGCTGCGAATGAGGTCTGACAGCTAGATTCGTGCCACTGTGGAGTTATGATCATCAATCAGTGTAACTCACTCTATTTTGTCCAACGCCGCCCCGGCACCATTTTCATGATCTCGCCGGAGCTCTTAAGACGTGCTATATATCCTGGCATCACTTCGACGCGTAAATCTAATCACTTCGCTGCCGAGGCGCTAGCTCCTAGAGGCTTATCAAGCTGTGATCTTTGTTGACTGAACAACACAATGACGCCTATCATACGGTCACGTCCACTTTAAATACGGCCGAACTATCGACACTACTGTCTGAAAATCCGCATCGCCTGTGTATTGTTTCAGCTAATTTGCCTCATCGCATGTATCTGCATTCCCGATATACCTTAAGATGTTTCAGCCACGATCACGACGATTGAAGCGAAGAGCAACGCAGCCAGCGCTGGGGCTGGTCGCTATGGGTACCTGCATTGTAACTTTCGTTGAGATTTCACTAATCGATCTTACGAGATCGCTCTAGCCGTATATCTGATCGCAGTGGAGCTATGTCGAGCGAACTTTCCTTGATGATTGCTTCGCTTTTTCAGAGCTGGAGCACTTTCTTCTCGAGTGATGGTGACCGCATTTGTCTTTCTCCTGTGATTTTGCCCTCTAGATGGGTCGCCCTGGTATCATTATCGTTAATCATATCGCTCATGATGTAGAGACTTCTTCATCTAGCCACCACATCCCTCCTTTCTCAAGACTCACAATACAAACGCCGAATGAAAGGACTCGATGAAGGGAACACGAGTTATGGCGTCGTGTTGGAAGCTATGAGATGAACGAAAATTCGCCGCGGTTGAAAGATATGATCAGAGTCTGCAGTTCTGGCCATGTATCGGCATTAATCTGCGATAGAAGTCAGCCACTCTCATCAAACTAAACAAGGGTATCAACACTCCTTGCCGCTTGTGCAGAAGACCCATCTGTTTTTGCTTATCACCTTGCATAGACCTAGATATTTACATCCTATTATGATGCAATGTCATTACTAGAACAAGTAAGTGAAGGCCTGGCATGGATGGATACCAAATACTGTCCTTTTAACAAAGAAAATTGCAATCTCAGTAGCATCACTAAACTTACGAATCCATTATCAAATCTGTAATATGGCAGTCGTTCTGCTGATGATCGCCTTCATCATTTTAGAACAGAACCTCATTATCACCATATCACTCTTCTCGCGTTCTACAGCTATCTTTGAAAAGCTGGACGCAGCAGGCGATTCAATCTCATGCTTCCAGGGTTTTGCAATAGCTAGATACTTAGACTCGACGGTACACAGAGCATAAAATGCAGTGTGGTAGCTTTCTTATTTGGATGAGCTAATACAAGGACGGCGTTGTCTTTATATCAGTTTCGATCAGCTCTCGAATCATCACGAGATTGGTTACAGGCGGATCTTATGCTCACGGTCTCTTGAAATGCACAACCCGACCTTCGTCGGGCAGGGGCAACTGCTACAAATTTGGAGATGTTGTCCCACTCCGACTTTGCGTATCGAAAAAAGCCAACGAGGACCGGAGAGTCTTGCTCTTCGAAAGCCAGCGATTCTCTTGCGATGATATGACTCGCTACCCGCTGGACGTGCTCGATGTCATTATTGCCTACAAAAGAGTTCACGGGAATGGTACGTGTTGGTGCAGCTATAGCTGGCCTGATGGAGAAATGCGGTGATGGGAAACACCATCATCAGACACCAAACTATTAGATCAATTACAGAGCGTTTCACAGAGGCGATCACTGTCGGTATCTATGTTCTCAAATTAGCGGCAATTCTACATTTCATTTTTTGTGGAGACTCTTGCACCTGGACATCGAGGCCAAAAAAGGAAGTTGTGTTTAGCGAGAGGAGATGTCGTACATGTCGCTTACGAGAACGTTGAACAGAGTGCTGATAATTCTAGAAAGGCACCTTTGTAAAACTCTTTGCACTATCATCGACTTTTGAGAGCAAGGTGCGTAGAGTAAAAATTACAAGATCAATGTCCACGGCAGCACAGGCTGCACTTAGATCTGAAGATAGATGGAACAAGCTACTAGTGATCAGGGCGGGCGAGTTGATGGAGAGAATCGCATTATCTTGATGTTTCTCTGCATCTGTATCCTCCGCGATACCTGTTGTGAGCAACGACACTTCCTTCCGGCACTTCTAATCTCTCTAAGCCCCATATTTGCTGGTTAGTGATGGTCATCGTCAGTATTTTCGCCATCTACCTACATATGCCTAGTCCATGACCTAACGCTCGGGTAGAGCACTCACATGAATGATATCTCTAGAAAGCATTGATCTCCCCAAGACTTGTACCTCTTCACGGCGACGAATATCAAGTATTGGATAAGCTGAAAAGATCTTAAGTCTTCTATTTGCCGGCCGACGGACGTTAATAAGCAACACATCGCGGCATAACTCAGGCAAGAGTGGACACTCACTCGACAATTCATCATTTCTTCTGCTTCCAACATCCGATTCGTCATTCCAACATGATACTCCGTCATAAGGGCAGAAAATCTGTCACTGGCCAGCGTAGAAGAGTACCTATAAATCCAACTATTATCACAATTACAGAGGGGCAAGACACCATCATGGACCCATTCTATGGTCCGCGTCGCTTGTCAGATATCATCCTCTGAATACCCATTAACTAACCTTCTCAAATTCAATGTCTCTTACCAGGGTTCTAGCAAGGCGGATCTCGAGAACACCGAGAAGTCTATCTTACAAGAGTTTCGGTGATGATAAGACTCATCATCCATTTCCCAGCACTAAATGCCACGCCCAATAAATTCACACAGCGGGGGGTTGAAGGACCCTAACAAGGCTGAATCTCAGCCTCGGCAGTGGAGCTCCCTTCGAAACCCGATCCGCGCCAAGGTTCACAGACGAAGGAGGACCATGGTGAACGAAGTATTTTGCTGTTCCAGTCTTGAGAAAGCAAATGGAGGATTCGAGAACTTTTTTATGCTCAGGATTTGGTGTCTTCTACAGGTTTCTGTGAAGAGAACCTAATGAGGACGGTGTTGATATCCGTTTCTAGCCGACCAACTCAGGAGTGTGCGCTAGTCAAAGTGTTGAACTTCAAGAATCGCAATACATAAATTACGGAAAACGAGAAAGTTGACACTTCAGCAAAGACCTACAGTATATTCACCTTCCACGGTCTCATGCGTCTCCGAAATAACTATGCACCCAAATTTGTTCCAAACCTATCCATTGCCGTAGCTCCAACTCGCACTTGCTACCCTCAAAATCAGGAGTGTAAAAAATAAATAATACAAATCATCTTCAAACCGGAAAACCCAAGAAACCCATCATCCTCATCCCCATCATCAAAACCCAAGTCTCCATCGAAACTTCTCACAGACACACGAAAGGACAAATAACAAAAACGTCTATTCGACACTAAAGTCGCAAAGTAAAGTCATGAAAAGCAAAGCGAGGAACGCACCATAGGAAAAATGTCGCAGAAATCTCTCATATTCAAGGGCTACAGAAATGTGAGAGTTTATGTATCAGAATCAAAAAAAGGCGAGATAAACGTCATCCTCCCCCGACATCAAGAGAAACAAGTGCCGTCGAAGCGACTTGCCCCGTCTTTCCCATCAAACCCCAAATCCAATCAGGAGCTTCAATAAAAAAAACCCGCAGAAAGGAAAATCAAAGTTTCAACAACAAAGTCATAAAAAACCACAACACGTTCTCTTCCACACCATAGCAAAATCAAACAAACAATCCTTCCGTCCTTCAATTCCTACTCCGCTTTCTTCATCTCATCCCTCCAAACACCTATTCCTCCCCCCCAAATCCAAAAAACCAAAACCGACGTCAAAAAACCCCCATCACAAAAACCGGCATCATCACCACCAAATCCCTCAAACCAGACAACCGTTCCAAGCATTCAAAGCCTCAAAAAACACAGTAGCAGACAAAAACCCCAAAGAACCTTCCACCCACAGCGATCCAGAACCGCGCCATTGGGTTATACTGGCTGACTTACTTGCTGAGAAAGTAAAACCCGCGGGCTTCCACCGGAGATTTGTATATATATGTGATCAAAGTAGTCACGGGGAGAGAAGAAAATGGGGAGAACGGGTTTGTAATTCACACATCCGGTCAATAACGGAGCTTAGCGAGGACCCGCTGTGAACTGAAAAGTGTAGGAGTATAGGACCTTGTAAACGTACAACCCTCAATAATAGAAGGGCGACAAAAGCAGGACTTGCAGATGTTCGTATACTACTTACCACCCAAG
Source organism: Venturia effusa (assembly GCA_007735645.1). Lineage (NCBI taxonomy): Eukaryota > Fungi > Ascomycota > Dothideomycetes > Venturiales > Venturiaceae > Venturia > Venturia effusa. The sequence goes on from CP042198.1 coordinate 1,115,881, forward strand.
ACCTCGTACTCCCTACAAGTATAGGTAAGAACAAGCCCCACTCAAGGCCAGCGCACCTATCAACACGCAACCTAAACATTCCATAGTAAAAACTACAACAATAACAACAACAATAACAACAACGATAACGACAACAATAATCACAGACCTGTTAAAATCAACAATGAACGACATGCTCGCCATCACGCTTTGTTTTAATGACGGGAAGATCAAGTCGGATTACTCGCGCGAGGGAAACTGTATTCCTGTATTCCTGTATTCCCATTTTGCTAGAAAGAGATTGTGTGATCCTTTATCTCTACGAGTCGAGCCGATTGAAGACAACAAACCCCCTCTTGCAACCTTCCATTAATAAACAAACAGCCATGGAAAAACACCGCACCGATCATAACGAACCAGCGTTGGGGTGGAAAATTATCGAGTGGGTGGGTGAGGGACTCGTAGTGAGTGAGTAAGTGAGTGAAAAAGTGTCGGCGGCCACTGGCATTTCGATGGATCACAGAGTGGGGCACATCGTGACCGCTGGCACCTCGAGACCACTATTTCGACATACATCATGTCTTGACCAAATCAAACCAATCTGGAATGAATGCACGTCAAATAAAAGTTACAAAGGGTTCAGAATCTTGACCATTCGCGTTGGGCGAAAAAGACCGTCATCGAACGATCGAGGTCAGTTCAGAGCCAGAACCATCCCGTCATAATCGCTACATGTTTTTGCTTCTGCCGTTGCATACCCGCTCATCAAGATACGCATGGTCTCGCTGCTGCTGTGGGTATATTCCACCATTGTCTTCCATTAATGAAACAAACAATCTTTTAGGAGCTCGTCCCATACTCCAATGAATGCCTTCAACAACTCCTACAGTGGACGTTGTCACTTTCCTTCGATCTCATCATCCTGATTTCTGTACAATCGCTCATAGATGGCCGTGACTTGTAATGTGCCAACTTCAAGCAGCAGCGCCGTCGAGCGCCATCTCGCTACCCTGCATTTCCCTGGTCGTTTTTCCTGCCCTCGCACTCTTCATGGTTTTCTTAAGGGTCTCCTCAACGCGATCCCAATCGCCCACAGGCAGTGGTAAGATCTGACATGAGAGCGCAGCCGAGATCTCTTGCAGCATTTGCCACCCCTCCCGATCAGAGACGAAGCTGATGGCCACACCAACTTTCCCGAAACGTCCAGTCCGACCGATGCGGTGGAGGTAGGTCTCCGGGTCGGCCTCACCACGTCGCTTTTCGGGGATATCGTAGTTGACTACCGCGGTGACAGTCTGAACGTCGATACCACGAGCAAGGACGTTCGTCGTAATGAGCACCTTAGCGGCGCCACTTCGGAATTTGTCAATGACGTTGTCGCGGTCTTTGCCTTCAAGGGCACCGGAAAGATGAGCGACTTGGTGGCCATCAGCTATCATGCGACGCTCGATCTCTGCTGCAGTGTCTCGTTTCTATAGACGCATTAGCATCATGAGTGGGATGGAGTGGGCGTAAGACATGCCTTGACGAAAATGATAGACGAATTGATTGAGAGAAGACTGTAAAAGTTGACAAGGGTGTCGTATTTTGATTCCTCCGAGTCACAATCGAAGAAGTATTGTGCGATGCCCTCAACGGTAAGCTCATCGGTCTTGAGGGTGAGCACATTTGAATTGGGTGCGAAGAGCTGTGCGAAATGGAGTACGTCTTCAGGGAAGGTGGCGGAGAAGAGAGTAGTTTGCACGTCCTTGGGCAGCATGGTCTTGACACGCTTGCATTGATCTCCCAAACCTTGCTGATCGAGCATGTTGTCGGCTTCATCAAGGACCAAGACCTTGATTCCTCGTGCGTCCAGAGTCCGTCGGCGGATCATGTCAGTGACAGTGCCCGGTGTGCCGACGATGATATGCGCCTCCATGGGCCCACGTCGGGACGGATCTGGAATAGCGGCAGCCACATTGAGACCTGTCATGTATTGACCCATTGTGCGAACGACACCTTCAATCTGTCGGGCCAGCTCACGAGAGGGTGCGAGGACGAGTGCCTGCGGCTTATTGACATTGAGGTCGACGCGACTGAGCATGTTGAGAACAAAAGCCGCGGTCTTACCCGTACCTGACTGCGACTGTCCGATCAAATTTTGTGGTGGGTTGCGGAGAAGGAGAGGTAGAGCGCGTTCCTGGATTTTCGAAGGTTTGCGGAAATTCATGGTGAAGATGCCCTTGAGAGCAGCAGCTGGTCTGGATGGAATCAACAAGGGTGATTTGAGAGCTTCCATGATGCCACTTACAGATTGAGGTCCTCAAAGCGCTTGACGGAGTAGAGCGGGCTATTGGGGTCGCCTTGTATGTCGATGAGTTTGACCTCGACTTCGAACTCCGGCTCATCGTGCAGGTCAGACCCATTCAGTTCGGCGGGAGCGCCATCTGTGCCTCCTTCAGCGACCTCCTTTTCTGGTGTCTCAACAGGTGCGGCTTCTGAGGAGGCAGTCTCGGCGGGTGTAAGCGATTTCTCTGCTGCTGCGGCGGGCTCATCGCGTGTGATGCGGCTAGCAAGTGAGGGAGCAGCTTTCTCTGCGGAAGCTGGAGATTCGGACATTATGTTCGTAATGAAGATGTAGATATTTGTAGGTGCTCGGTGGAAACACTGGAGTGAGAGAAATAATATTTTGATGTGACAGTGGTTTCAGGCACAGGCAGTCCTGTGAGCGAGCGGCAGTCTAGCGGTAAGAATTGAAAGAGAAGCAAACAAAGGAGAAGGAAGTTGCCGGCGCGTGTAAGAGCCTGCGCTGTAGATGAATCCTTTTGTCGCGGCCGAGTGGTTGTGGTTGTGTTTGTGTTCGTGAGGATTTGACATGAAGCTTTGGAGCTGTATGTCCCTCACTATGCCAAGCACCCCACCAGCGTGTTTTCCGGAAGACTGTTGTGACTTTGGGAACATGTTTTAAATAGGGATGTCATGGTAGAAACCAAGGGCATATTTGCCTATCCGTCACCTCCAAGTTAGAGAATAAATACACAAACTGTATCATTCTGTAGAAGATCAACATCCCCCCCCTCAGGTTCCACCCTCTTGCCTCCGTATTCCGCATCTCGGGCTCGTGCCCTGCAAGCATACAACTGTCACCATCGCCGCGTCATATACGAGAACAACTCCATGTCTCAGCCTGTACTGCTTCCTTTGCCGGATCTACATGTACTTGAACAAACTACACATATCCAATTATGGCGGACGTCGATATCGCGCCCAGTTTCGGTGCTGAACTGAAGGTACACTCAATATCCGTCCACGGAACAATATGGTGCGAGACTGACAGTCAGACATAGGATGGTTTCAAGCCTGTCAATGCCTGGGTACGTGATGTTACCGCCTCGCTCTCCAGAACCCGACCCTCGGAACATATGCGCTGTGAACGGAGGACTAAATGCGCAACGTATAGGTGTCTGGAGGCATCGCATGGCTGGACGACGTACAACAATTTTATCGCGAACGAAGTGTTATAGAGAAGGAATATGCCGGAAGACTCTCTGCTCTCGCGCGGAAGTACTTCGAGAAGAAGGCAAAGAAATCGAGTGCGCTGAGTGTGGGAGAAACTCCCGTGGTGACGCCCGGGTCTCTGGAAAGGTGCGCATATGCTTTCAGGAACCAGGAAGGACAAGAGACTCATCGGGAACGAACAGTGCATCTATGTCGACATGGAACACCCAACTCACGACACTCGAACAACGAGCGGCAGAGCACGACAAGTTCTCCGCGGCACTCGTTACGAACCTCGCCGAACCTCTAAAACAACTTGCATTTCGATATGAAGAACTGCGTAAGCTTCATGCGGATTATGCTGCCAAATTGGAGAAGGAAAGGGATAACTCTTATGGCGATTTGCGAAAGATGAAGAGCAAGTACGACAGCGTATGTCAAGAGGTGGAGAACCGCAGGAAAAAGACGGACGGCGACTTCGGCAAGCAGAAAGCCCAGGCTGCGTTGTCTCAGCAGATGTCGGAGATGCACAACGTGAAGGTGTGCCAGGGTACTTCGTATGATGAATGAGGACTGACAAGGCCCAGAATACATACATCATAAGCATCAATGTCACGAATAAGCAAAAGGAACGATACTACCATGAGTATATACCCGAGCTTCTCGATAGCATGCAAGATCTCAACGAAACTCGCGTATCCACTCTCAATGGCATCTGGTCACTGGCAGCAACAATCGAGCGAGGAACCCTAAAACACAGCATCGAGTTGATAGATCATTTGGCTGCCGAAGTACCGCGGAACAAACCTACTCTCGATTCGATGATGTTTGCGCGACACAATGCCGCGAACTGGCAGGAGCCTGGACAGTTGGTCTTCGAGCCAAGTCCAGTATGGCTAGATGACGACACACTGGCAGCAGACGAAGCAGCGAAGAATTTCCTGCGAAACGTGCTCACGAAAAGCAAATCACAACTTGCTCAATTGAAACGCGATGAAGATGCACAGAAGCGAGAAGTAGAAGGCGCCAAACGCGTTCGCATTAACGTTAGGGAAGGCCGCGACAAAAGAGACGAGGTTGAAATCGTGCGCGCTCTCTTCGATATTCAGACTTCCCTCCATGAAACTTCACGGCAAAAGGTAACAGCTGAAGTTGAGATATCAACAATCACTTCTGCGGTGGGCGATGTCTCGATTGGTGCCCGTAACCACAATTTCAAATCCGAAACTTTCAAGATACCGACCAATTGCGATCATTGTGGTGAACGAATCTGGGGCATCAATGCGAAGGGGTTTAATTGTCGAGACTGTGGATTCACGTGCCACTCGAAATGCGAAATGAAATGTCCGGCGGATTGTCCGGGTGAACAAACAAAAGAAGAGAAAAAGAAACTAAAGGCGGAACGGCAAGAAGCAGCGAAATCGAAAGCCGTCTCAGCAAATGGCGGTGTCGAAAGTAACGGGGGCGCGTCGGATCTAAGTCGTAGTGACACGATGAACACGCTTTCGAGCGGGTATTCAGCTACAGCGCAGAGAAGTGTTAGTGGCACGACGCTTACAGATAGGACCTCTGAAGAGGAAAGTTCTGTGCCGAAAAAATCGAGTTCGATCCTGGGAAGTGCGAGAAGGAATAGGCTTGTTGCCCCCCCGCCGCAGCAATATATCACATCGGATCCGGGGGACGGTGCAAACGGCGACTCGGGAGAGCAGAGGGGGAAGATGCTGTATGCTTATCAGGCCAATTCTGAGGGCGAGATTACGGTACAAGATGGCGTTGAGGTTGTAGTCGTCGAAGAAGACGGTATGATCTCTATTTTCACGTCGTTCTTGATTGAAGAGGATATGGACAGCTTACTGACTCAACATTCAGATGGCTCAGGCTGGCTCAAAGTCCGTGCCTCATCAGGCACCGGTCTCGTTCCCACCGCTTACGTCGAACTTCTACCCTCATCAGCAGCAAGGCCACCATCAACGTACTCGAACTCTTCCGCGCACACAGCGTCCTCGCTACCACCGGGCTCCTCAGCCGCAGCAATCGCGAAGAAAAAAGGCCCGGCTGTTGCACCTAAGCGTGGCGCTAAACGATTGAAATATGTGGAAGCGCTGTATGATTATGAAGCGAGAAGTGATGCGGAACATGATATGAAGGAGGGAGAGAGATTTGTATTGGTTAAGGCGGATGAGGGAGATGGGTGGGCGGATGTGGAGAGGGGTGGGGTGGTGAAGAGTGTACCTGCGACTTATATTGGGGATGCGTGATTGTGGCGCGAGATATGGGGATGTGGGTGTTGGTGGGCATGTGTTATGTGGCAATGTTGAGCATGGCGTTGTTTGTTGCCGGTAATGAGATGGGTAGGGATTCTGGCTACGATGAATGAGGGTGAGCATGGAATGGAGTGAAGTGGAATGGTATCAATGAGGCATGGGCATGAGCAGACTATCCTACGAATCACTGGCAGGAGAAAAGTTTAGACATATTCTCAACGCTGCGCAATCATCCTGGCCTCGATAAACCCCTCCTGCCATTTTCCTTCATCTCTACTATACCTTGTGCTATCTCGATGCTACCTACCTACGTATCTTCCACCCACCCTCTCAATACAAATAGGTAAATTGCTAGCTAGACCCCTACCGCTCTGTCCCTTCCTCACAGGGGGTATACCTACACCTATTGCCTATTGCCGTGACATTGGATCGAGACATCGCGTTTAGATACCTTGGTCGATACTTCAGACGAGAAAAGTTTTGGCAGATAAGTGAAGAGTGTGAATGAAGTAAGGGCTGGTTGGTTGGTTCTTTTCGAGGTGGAGGAGTGTAGGAGTTTGTGGTGAGGTGATGATGATCCATGATGATATTCATTACTGCCATCAAAAGCACCAAAATCCTCTCGCCAACATATATCATCACCGTTACCCTCTCGCTAATATCCTCTCGCTTGTCTCACCAACCCATTTCTTACTCTATTGCTCAGTGAGGAAAAAGATATCATCTTGTCTTGTATTGTGTTTGTAAAATCCGAATTACTAGAATACAGTTGGGTGCGGATTAGGTGATGGGACACTTGGCTTATGGGGGAGGTATGACTTTATTCTGGTCTTGCATTTAAGGTTAGGGTGGATAGGGTTTTGATAGTACACAGCTCACAACTCATCTCCCGCTCTCCCTCTCTTTCCCCTCCCCCTCTCTACTCCAGCTTGAAGTCGCCGTCTTCGCATCATCTCCAGTCCTCACCCCACTGCAGATCTTCAACCCTTATCCTTCTCGCAGAGCTTTGTACCCACGAATACGGATAACGTCACTTCGTCACTATCCCGTCACCGTCTCATCGTGATTATAACCAGATCCTGGGGGAGGCTATAAAGTCAGGATCTGGAAAGTAGTTGTCAGCGAGAGAGTATCGGCAACCACACTTCGCGGCATGACGCGAGGGATTGTGCTGTGGATAGTCTGGTGCTTGGATTCGTGAAGTGGGAGTGGTGAAGAGGAGTGGTTAGTTCGGGAGGTCGTGGGGATTGGGGGGATGGGTTGGATGGGCGTGTTAGTTTTCATAGAGATGAGAAAAGAGCGTTCGAGGTGGTGATATTACCCATCACCCCCGTTTCCTTCTCCGCCCACCACTCCTCCTACCTCGCCTGCTACATTTATCAAGCACATCTCTTCAAACCTACCCTCTCATTCCTCCCTTTCTCAGAGTCTGGGTGACAGCTTGGAAAAGGCGCACAAGCGCACATCGTGAATAGCTCTGGGTAGGATTTCCCTGCTCTTCTAATTGATGGAGAGAGAGGTATATATATACCCCTATTCCTCTCCGGACTCGGCGTAGCGAGTTTCTTTCTCCGTTACTTAATCATACCGATGCTACATTTATTCCTCTAAGGTCATCATCGGCACGGGATCGATCACTTAGATAAGATGACTCGGAGGTATAGCTCACATGGGACTAGAATCGGCGAGAATGGTATATAAGCTTCCTGGACCTCGACTCACATATGGCGTTCCAAGAAATCTTCTATGGGTCTGTACTACGATGTTGGGCATCGCCCTCGAGCATCAACAAAGTAAATCATTTTGATGCGAAACATTAGAATGCTGGTCTTTGCATCCTCACGTTCTTCTCGAAAAGAGTAGGGATATCCGGGAGTCGAAGCGATGATGATGAGCAAGAGATGGTGATGAGTAGTTTCACGTCGACTTTAATCCAGTTCATTTCCTCTGAACGTTGGAAGTGCTGATGATGGTTGTTCAAAATTGGGTCTGGCCATTTTGGCCACCAGAGGCAAGACAGATTCACTTCGATTCTCTCCGACGTTAAATTTGTTGATGGCTCAGACTGAGGAAAGATGAATTCTTGGAGAAGTGGAAAAATGAGGCGTGATGGAGCAAGGTGGAGCTGTGGAGATAGCAGCGCTGAGTCAGCAGGCTGGCCCGCTCCCGCTCCCACAGGCCCTTGGATATCCGAATCCTGAGAGTTTTCTCTTTTCTATTTTCACCACGACTGCACAGCCTCGAGGCAAGCCATCGTCTCTTCCTTCCTACAACAGTCGGGCCATGACGAGGCGACACTCCCTACGCAGGTCGTGTCGAAGAAGTTCAAGCTAGAGGAAACGCCATTTTTCGACGCCGCATTTGCCATATCCATTGATCTCCTCGCAACAGGTCTTTAAAGAACCCTAGTTTTTGCGGAATTAAATTTGGGCTTTAGCGTCAAAAGACGTCTACATCTACGAAACGAAATCATGCTCAGTACGGTAGAATGATGGTGAAGATCATCAGCTCGCTAGCACAAATCAACGAGCTTTCTACTCACCCGTCAAATATCAATCGCAGAAATAAGAGACAAGAACTAAGAAGCAAGGAAGGAACGCAAAAGGCGTAGAAATAAGAGAGAGGCCGGACCATGGCGTGAGTTTCTTTCGTTTGCAACTCTGTTGGCTTCTACTCACGCTCTTTGGTGGGTATTTATATTCGTAATCCCTTCTTCGAACTTAGCATTCATTGACCGCTTCTTTCCGTCGGATTGTAGGGACTGGCTCGTCGCGGATTAGCTCCCTGCACTATTCTGTATATGTACTCTGGGCTTGAGTATATAGGGGTGCATGCAGACGTTCTTACAAAACCAACCAGACTTTGTGGAAGAGTGGGACAGGGCGTGGGAAGTCGTGTCGAAAGGGAAAGTTGATACAGGCAAGATTTGATATTGCAATTGCATCAATGATCCAGGTGAGTGTGTGATTGTCACCTAAACTGCAAAAAAAAGAACGCGATAGCCATTCCTTGCGATGGAGGACAATGATCTCTATCATCATCATCATCATCATCATAAACAATTCTGACTCTCAGCGCATACGCAGAATATCCGCGACATACACTGCCAACATACGAGACAAGCTTCACTGTTTCAGTCGAATGCATTCTTGGAACAAGGACAACAGCGATGGCTTGTTGTTCCCGAATTCCTTTCGATGAATGTCTCGAATGGTCAGTTTCTCAAGTTATTTATACTCATCGCTAGGACTGTGTCAAATCACGACGTAGCTAGGTTTCTCTTCGATCTAAAAGTACTTCCGAGAGCCGATAGTAGCCTTCCCGTGGTCAAAATCCAGGTCATATGAAAAGTATATAAGTAACGCGACGGTTTCGATTACGAGTATCACGGACTACCCATATACACAAACTCCTGATGTGGTCGTGTCTGTCTTTGTACTCCTCTCTTAGAAGATTTCGTCCACATCTCCGTGACTGGGTGCTTGTGCTGTAGCTCTGTCTCTCATTCTGAGATAGGATTTTCTTATGAGGACAAGCAGTCAGCCTGGATTGAGAAAGCATGATGATGATGCTGATCAGTGTCACCACCCCCTCCAATTCCTTAGACCGCAGAACCTGAGCTTCATCAGTTACTAATCTTTGATGACACAAGATATGTCGCTTTGATTTGATGTTTGTGTAACAGATTGAGCGGCATCTCCTCCGACAGCGATCTTTTCGTGGCTTTCTGTTGGAGCTCCATGCATTCGCATTGGTGCTCTTATATGGAAAATCCGAAAGGGATTGTGAAAACAGATTGAAGAGTTGCTTCGCTGCCGCAAAACAGCACTACTCTGTGCCAAAGCCACTGATAGCCCGAATCTCTATTTACTCGCCAATTTACAACGAGGTATACGAGATGCTGACTTCGTAAACATAATAACCGTGAACACTCCATGAAGATCCCGAAAAAAAAAGGCGGGAAAGAAGGGAACGGTGCTGTTCAGATGTGGCAGGAATCCGGAGTGTATCATACTACTGTAAACCAAAGATGATGAGAGGCGCAGTGATGACTGTCCTCCTCATATCTTCGTCTATCTCCTCGTCGTGAAAAACATCAATTTAGTACGAAGGCTATCCCAAGCCAAGCTGACACCTCCAAGATCAGAACAGAGTAGCCAGAAGTAGCCAGAGAGAACCACGGACAAGGCGATCCATGGTTCAAAGTTATGTGGCCCTCGAACCATGGCCATTTCTTCGTAGTGCTGGAGACTTTTATAGAAATCCCAGAGCAGACTTAGGTCGCGAAAGTTGTGCGTACTTCTCCATTGTCATCGCTGAGTCTGAGCTCAACTTGGAAATATGCGGAATTTCCAGCATCGATAGCCAACCAAATGAGTTTTGCAGTCAGAACTACTTTCACTAGAGCTTGAGCTGTGCCTTCTATGCCATCCACACTGTAGATCCAGCGATAGTATCCATTTTATGAAGAGCCGTCTGCTTTTTGGAAATGAGGTTAGAGAGGAATTGGTGACGGCTCTCGGATATTAAGAGGCTTTCCAATGCTGGATCTATGTCAAGTACTGCGATTTGTGGGAGGGCTTGACGATGATGCCTATCATCAGTAATGATGATGGTCATCACGCTCCTTGTGAAGTGAGCATTTTCAAAAGTCTTTTCCGAGGCTGTGATTGTATGGATCCCGTTTGCAAAAGTCATAACCTCTGATCGAGGTAACACAGAGCCGATAGCAGCACAACTTTTTGCGGTTTAATGCTTGTTCATGTGTGAGAGCTTGAAGGTCAACGGATCTTGGTGTTCTAGACCACCTTCAAAAGTCTCGTGTTCTGCCAGATCGTTACGTTGCTCAAATTGTCATGAAGTTGTTCCCAATCCTTGGGCAGGTGATCCTGAGTTTTACTCTTCAACTACCTTGGCTCTTTCAGAACCTTGGTGATAAGTATATATCCTCCATGGACCAATGGTACATTTCACGATACAAACTTCAACACTATCCCACAGCCAAGAGCTTGATCACCCACCTATCTCCGGATGCTTGTTGGCAAACGATAGTTCCGTGAATTGGAATAGTCTGCGAGGCTATGCTGGCCCATGGTTGGAACCATTGGTACCGGCCAACAAGCCCATTGCTCGGAGGACGCTGCCAACGAGGTCTCGAGAGAAGCTACTGCTCGTACTTATGGATGTTTGTTGGCTTGCAGTGAAACAGGTATAAGTGGTGATGTTGCAGAAAGGTGACAAGAGAGAATTGGAAGAGCTCGAGCCCGACGACCTTTTCGCTGATTAAGCAGCGGGCTTTGCACCCTACCTAGGTAAGCTTTTTCTCGCTGCGTCCCCTTTCTCATCTCCACAACACCTCTCTTGGTCATGATGAGTCTAGTCATTTTTTTAGATTATCCTTCGGCTCCAGCAATTTGTCGAATCTTCGAAATGCCATGTGATCGTCAAGTCACGTGTTTGCGCGATTCACGACGCGTTTGCGACTTTGTGATCGACACGACTATGACGTCGGTAAATAAACGAGCGCGATGCCACTGATGTAACCGCGAACATCAACATGAAGGAGCTTAAAACCTGTTGTCTCAGCCTTGAGCCTTATGGCAATTCCTCCATTTCATTTTTCCCATCAATCAAGATCTCCTAAATTTCAAACTTCACGATGACCCTCCCAAAGCGCACACTTCTCGAGGCTGATCCAAACGCTCCTCGAGCACCTTCACAGGCCAAGTACTTGAAAAGAACGAATGACGGCAAAGAGAATGAAGAGATCGTTGAGTGGTACACGACTCTTGGAACTGAAGATTTGAGAGAGCTGTGCAAAGTCAGAGGCAGATTGTACGGAGGCAATAGAGTGCAATTGATTGAGTGAGTCCTCTTGCTAGTCTCAACATCCAGTCGAGTCGAGCTCACACCGTAGAGGCAACTCCAGGAAGGAGATAGAGAGGGCAATCCTAGCGTGGAGGAGAAAGACCACCAACTCCTTGAGAAGTATCGAGCATGGAAAGAAGAATTCGAGCAAAAGCGTTCCGAGACGGTCGCGAAGCTCGTTGTTGAAGGTGCCACTGGAGATCTAGCTCAAGAATCCGTGAATCGCATGGCTGCCGAAGGTCATATCGAAAGCATCAAAAAAGATACGTACAAGCGTAACTACAACGACCTTCACGTCGATGAGTTGTTCGCTCTGTGCAACATCTTAGGCTTGAAACATGCAGGTCTCAAGGCGGACATGATAGCGTGAGTATACCTTGATGTGTCGTTCCATCCGAGCTAACAGGGTTCTAGGAGCCTGCAAGAGTATGACCACTCACTTCGTGTCGGCAGCGTTGAATACAAAGAAGCCCAGAAGATGCACGCCATGGAAGGCTCTCCAGCTGTGAAGCGGGCAATTGATATCGAGACGGCTTCTCTAACCAGCAAATTGTGCCACGAGCGAAATGTATTCGAAGACATCAAAGCACGCACGCTCATCCAACTCGAGGCCAAAGAACTGGCTACCCAGCAAGCAAAAGTGCAAGTCGATTCCATTGCAGACCTCATCGAATTCACCTCTCCAAAGGACACGCTCCCGAATAGTGACCGTATTGGCGCCTGGCTTCTCGCATCAAAAATCCCCGCGCATGGAGTCACAGCGACAAGCGCAAGCACCCTTCATGTCGGTGAGCTACGCGAGCTGCTTACATTGAAGAATCTCTCGACAGACGGGACCAAGCCAGAGTTGATTGAGTAAGTGCCACGAAATCCAATGAGAAAAAATGCTAATCATCGGTTGCTTAGAAGATTGCACGGCATCGAAGAGGCGATGAATGGGTCCACACCAGTCGCATTTGAGGTTTGAATGTACCGCCTAATGCATAACCAAATCCACATATATCGTGGATTTTTGGCTCGAGCGCTCTCACATGATTGTGTGTGCTATGTGTCATTGATCTTGACGTTCCGATGAGATGCAGGGAGGCGGAATCGATGTGCCATGTGTTGAACCGTTTGTACGATACTCTATGTTAGGCCATATACTGCGTATGAATTTAATGAGATAACTCATCGCTATTTTTGATCACTTCCGGTTCGTACATGCAGGTCAGCATTTGTAATGCTTGACGGCGAATCTGTCTTTCCGACCGGGAAATCAAAGCTCACTTGTTGATTCCAAGCCCCAAAGAAATCGACTATGCTTGCTTGAAAGCTCGTGATCGATAGCGGCTCTGGAGTGTCGAACATCGTCTTCAGGGGACAGACCAGGGGCCATATCGCCTATTTGCAAACATGACTGTCATTCGCTGAATCTGTTCTATTCCCATCTCCGCCCAGAAATGGCGCTGCTCCGCCAAGACAAAGCGGGAGCAAGCGAAAACTCTCGACCACCACATCGCCCACCACTTCAGCCCTTCATCACCTCCAGCTTTCGAATACACAAGCCCACAGCACGTCGGAAGATAAGCATTTCCCTAGCATCCCGATATTTGGGTGACACAAAGATCGTGTCCGCTCGTCCGTCATGCATCGAGGCTCGCTACGGAAAGAAGAATTCTAGTCTTCGAAAACGACCGTCCAGACACCTTTCGACCCGCTTCAGTTGTACAGCTGATCGATTATCCTGTCGAAGGTTTGTTTCAATTGTTCGCTACAGCGGAGTGTAGCCCTCGTACGAAAGATCTAGACCTTCAAAAGCCTAGCAGTTACTTATGATAGTTAACTTCCGCTATGCCAAGAGACTAAGTCTCCACCTTCAGCTGTAAAAGCGGTGCCATGTGTATCAATACGATTCTCACAGAGACGCGTTGTGCCAGCTGAAGCCACAGCGGCCACAAAGCAGCCACAACCATGTCTCAGCTTTGCACACTCATGGCTCCAACGCCTCAACCTTCGACATTTGTGTCCCATGTCCTCCACATCCGCTTCCATGTACGGAGTACTGGAAAGGGTGAAAGAAACCATCTAGGCGTTCGCCAGAACGCCAACGACGCCGATACTCTCCTGATGATGCGGCTGTGTCTCCTGATGTCTAGAATTTCGCGTTCTTCCGACTGAACATGGCGTCGATAATAGTGATCGCCTATTGAGCCGAGGAGGCTCGAGGTGCTCGTGGGCTCATTCACAGGATCAATAAAAGGTTCTCGATTCCGTCGTCGATACGTCTCTTCCACACCGTCGTTCATGTCTTTCACTCAATACTTGTTCTCACGTAATTTATTCCTTTTGTAATCTTGATAATGGCTCTCAAAAGCCTGTCACTCGTTGCATCATTTTTTTCTTTGCTATCAGTTGTCGCAGCAGGAGATGATAAGTGGCTAAGTCCTGAGTATAAAGAGATATTCAAGAACCCACTGCCGATCCCTCCAGTCAAGACACCAAAATAGTCAGTCATCCATTTGAGATCCATGAAGCGTCCGCTAACACAGATCAAAGTTCATACACTAATGCTTCATCTGACGTTCCGATCGATTACTACGAGATTGAGATCAAACCATTTTCGCAACAAGTTTACGCCGGAAAAAAGCCAGCACAGCTCATCGGATACGATGGTATCTCCCCTGGCCCAACCTTCATGATGGAGAAAGGAAGAGAAGCTGTTGTGCGGTTTATCAACAAGAGCGTTCGGAAGAGCGCCATTCATCTCCACGGATCATACAGCAGGGCGCCATTCGACGGATGGGCTGAGGACACCATTGCACCGAATGAGTACAAGGATTACTACTACCCCAACCATCAAAGTGCCAGGACCTTGTGGTATCATGTGAGGCGCTCATGATCGTAAATATACCAGGCATGTCTAACCATGGGTAGGATCACGCTGTACATATCACTGCTCAAAATGCCTATTTTGGTCAGGCTGGACTGTATCTGCTCCACGACAAGAATGAGGACATACTTGGATTACCAAAGGGCAAGTATGACGTTCCTCTTGTACTATCTTCCAAGCAATACAACTCGGATGGCACTTTGTTCGATCCGATCGTTGAGACCGTCTCTCTGTATGGCGATGTGAGTACGACCCGCGCGACTCATCAGCACTTCTCTCATCTTCTTGCAGGTTATCCACGTCAACGGGCAACCTTGGCCCTTCTTGGCCGTCGAGCCTCGCAAGTACAGGTTCAGACTTCTCGATGCTGCCATCAGCCGCACCTTTCAACTCTATCTCCAGTCCGTGACCACTGGCAAGAAAGTCAATTTCCAAGTCATTGCCTCGGATACTGGTCTCATCTCCAAACCGATCACGACAGACAACCTGTACATCTCCATGGCCGAGCGCTGGGAAATCGTCATCGACTTCGCCGCCTTCAAAGGTCAAAGCATCGATTTGATGAACATGCGTGATGTCGGTGCTGATGAGGATTACGCCGCGACGGACAAAGTAATGCGTTTCAACGTCGGCAACACAGTCACCGATACCACAAACAACGCCGCCGTCCCATCCAGCCTGGCCACCCTCCCCTTCCCACCCAACAAAAGTAATGTCGATCGATCGTTTAAATTCGAGCGCTCGAATGGCGAATGGCAGATCAACGGTGTCATCTTCTCCGACGTCAACAATCGCATATTAGCCAAGCCACAACGCGGCGCTGTCGAAGTTTGGGAATTGGAGAACTCGTCTGGAGGTTGGAGCCATCCCATCCATATCCATCTGGTTGATTTCAGAGTCATATCGAGGACGGATGGGAAGCGAACGGTGCAGCCTTATGAGGCGGAGGCGCTCAAAGACGTCGTTTGGTTGGGACCGAACGAGAAGGTCAAGGTGTTGGCTAGATACGCGCCTTGGGATGGTGTCTACAGTACGTTCTCCCGCATCCTCACATGACACATTATGCCTCCTTATCCTCCTGCCACCCAAGCATGTCCAATACTGACAAACACCCACAGTGTTCCACTGCCACAACCTCATCCACGAAGACCACGACATGATGGCCGCCTTCAACGTCACCTCCCTCCCGGACTGGGGCTACAACGAGACCACCAAATTCCTCGATCCCATGGAAGAACGGTGGAGAGCAAAGCCGTATCCACCCCCGGTACCGAGTACCAGCACGGCGCAGACGGAGACGATGAAGACGTTGAAGATGTTTTCCGAGTTGGATGCTTATTCGAAGGTTAAAGAGGTGGAGCAGAAGTTGGAGGAGTACTGGGCTGATAAGGAGAAGAATTTGAGTAGGAGGGGCGCGGATGTGAAATCGAGGGTGGAGAGGAGGAGGAGGAGGGGGATGTTGCCGGGACGGTAATTGCGTTTCCTTCACCCATCCGGCGTGGTGTCCTCGTTACGCCGCAGATGGCTTCCATCGGCCTTTGTCAGGCTTTTCATGACTGGGAAAGATTTTAAATGAACGGGAAAAAGTACTGGCGCTCATTGGATTGGCTTCGGAGGATGACTTGGACTTGCTTGAAAACACTGGGGTTTGGAATCGCGCTGTATATATCTTAATCCTAATCGCTAATGTTTACGACTGGATGCCTCTTCTTCACGTTTCTTCTCGTTCCAAATCATCCATCTGGATTAGTCGAGTAGACGCAATTTGGGTAATCAGGGATGGAGAGAAGGCAGACAATCGCGTGCGATTCATTCCCATTGCTATTTACCTTTATTCTGCCACGATTCGTCGGTTTCGAAGTTTAGTAGCACGGGCACGGGGGATCTTCTGTACGTATTTCCCATCGCCTCGATTTTCTGTGAACTGAAAAACACAAAGGCGACTGATATACTTGCAATATTATGAGCCAGAGATCAAGAGAAGGGGTTGCTGCAGGATTCAGTGCTTCGACTGTGCATTCCGTCTCTCGAGGACCTTCCTTGGATCTGATGGTGAGATATGCGATTATGGAACGGTGTCTCCTGATGGAGGAATTGTCATGGCTGTGCTGAGCTGGACAGTAATGGAATGATAAGGGAAGAGACAGGTGGGTTGAAGTACAGGTGAAGAATCCTGAGAAGGATGGAGAGGACCGGCGGGGGGAAAGTCGATGGCCTACTAATCCTGCTGACTTGGACATGAGTCAGCGTACATTTTCCATTCCAATTCCACCTGCATTGGCACTTCGAGATCCAACACCATGGCCATCACAAGCATACACGAAGATGCGTTCATGGATACAATTGCTAGCTGCGGTGGCTTCGCTTCTTCATCACGCACCGTACTCTAAAAGTCCCGAGGAGCCACATCGAAACCTCATGGGTCGATTCAGTTGCCCCAGGGGTCCACCTCCACCGTTACCCCCAGTGCCTCTGCACTGCCCTTCGTCACATTTCCACGACCGTATATCCAACGTTGCGAGGGGTGATAGAGATATGAGGCATCGAGAATTCACAAAGACGAGACGGGGAAGCTGTGAGTGTGGGTTTAAGCTTCGTTTGAAGCCACCTCCCTAGCTTCAGTACCCGCGTTCCAGGAATGGGTAGGACCGGAATGTTCCATTCGTGTTGTCCTATGAGATACGGATACTATTGGACAGGCATGGAAGATGTAGGCATGCCTCCAGGCGACCTCTCACTTGGCTCCCTCTACAGCTTCCTGCACATTGACGCATCCGACATAAGCAAAGAAACAACCAGATACGGCGCGATGCTCGCGTTTGACAGGCTTCGACGTAACATTCGAAACCGATAGCTCACGATGTCACTGGGCCTGAAGGGCCGATGGCGTGTAAATTTAGTATATATGGGTGGGTACAAGGCGCAGCTTCAGTCTATAATAGGCAGTCCGGGCCCGATGTAGCCTGACAGGCATGCACCACAGCTGGACGATCCACTAAATTCCATACACGATTGCGGCTCTTAAACAAGGGAGTATATCTAAGATTATCACGGGAAATATACCGTCTTGGCTGCACAACCCAGCTTCAAATACCTTCTGGTCGCTTCGATTTTGATCCATCTCCATTCACTTCACCATCTTCTCTGGTCTTTCATTGTTCTACATTAATTTCAACAACAAGCAGTCTCACACTCTGTTACAAAATGCTTTTCGTCCAGCTTCTCGGTCTCGCCATTGGGGCTTCCGCTCTATCCGTTACTTCACCAACTCGGGGTGCTTCTATCTCCACATCAGATGACCTAACCGTCTCAGTATGACACTCTCCACTGCGCAAGGCTGGTCACATTTGGCGCGTTCTCAGTACGACTGGCTAACAATCTACAGTGGGACACCGTCGCCTCCGACACGGCCACATTTGATATCCACCTGGCGCTGTCAACAGACGCTGGCAACTCCCAGACCATTAAGACTGGAGTTTCTCCTTCAGAGAAGTCTTTCACGACTTCAGCCTCTTCGTTCAGCCCTGGAAACTACACCATCAACCTAGTCGGAACAAGCAAGGACAACACCGGCATCTTGGCTCAGTCCCAGGCATTTTTAATTGTGAAGGGTTCGGCCTCCCCGTCCTCCTCCTCTGCACCCTCACCACACGCTTCGAATCCACCACCCACTTCGTCTTCACCACACGATTCGTCTTCTCCCGAACCGTCTTCACCACACGATTCGTCGTCCCACGATTCGTCTTCACCCGATTCGTCTTCACCCGACTCGTCTGAACCCGATTCGTCTCCATCATCCGCTTCCAACTCGTCCAGCCCCATCTCAGCCACCTCGTCTGGCGCGTCCAAGCCATCTGCCGCTTCAGGAAACATCACTGACTCGGCTGTGTCTACAGCTTCGGGAAACTCTACCTCATCCACGACAAAACCATCCACCGCATCTGGCACCAAGTCCACACCCGCCTCCAGTACCTCTAAGAATTCAAGCTCAGGCGCCACTTCTGCTCCTGCATCTTCGTCTTCAGCAGCGTGAGTTTTTCTATTCTCTTCACCCAAATGCTTCGCTGACAAGTATATAGCACCATCACAACTGCTTCCGCCGTCGCCCTCTTTATGGCTCTCTTCGCTGCTCTCATGATATAAGTACCATCGGACCAGGTCTGAGGCATTGGGTACTTGCTCAGTTCACAGATCGCACACCAGTTTGAAAAGTCATTGTGTTGATTGATCGGGAAATGTGCGATTTATCAGGAAATGCGCGATGGATGTAATAGAATGGTGTCTTCCGAATTTAGCGCAACAGTAGTAATAGTAATCATACCAAATGCTTTTGTTCGCAGCTTCCATTCATAGTTAGGTTGGCTTTTGAAGGTTGAAGATGTCCTTTTTGCTATTATGATCCTTTTCGATTGTGGACGCGTCGTGAAACGCGCTTACGTACGTGAAATAATACACCCGCTACTGTTCTTTCACAAACGAGATATATTTCGCGTTCGATGAACGGGCAGAAAGAGTTTGTTGCTTAGTCAGAAACCTTCAAAGCTTCCACCATCTTGGCACGTCAAATCCTTCTCAAGACCCATCAATAACAAGTGGTATAACAATTCTCTTCCCCTCCATTTCCCGAGCGGAAACGAAATCGACCTATCTTACAAAAGCCAGGATATCAAAAAACCAAGAAAAAAACCTATCGTATCATCACGCTTCCTCCCTCATTCATGCCAGCGGAAGTGGTATCGTCCCAACCTAACAAACAACGCGTCAAAGGAGCAGAGAATGTATCTTGTGCAGAGGTGTAGAGTTGTGAGCTCTCCTTCACAGCCCAATCTAGGCTCTTCTCCGAGTAGGACAAGCTCCTCTCAAACAACCAAACAAAGAAATACTCCAATAAAACAAAGAATCGATATGCTCCACCAGTTCTCAACCAAAGAACGCCCAGAAAAGCAGGAAAAATTCAACACAGGCTGCAGACATGCCTCCGAACTGTACCGTAACCGCACCCGCGCTCGTAGATTTGGAACTAGAGGGTTTGGATCCCGTCGCCGTCGCATTCCCCGTCTTCGTCGCCGATGACGAGGAATTACCCAATGTAGCTCCATTCGTGAAATCCGGACTAGACGGCGTCGTCGCACTCGAACTCGAACTCGAATTCCCCTCCCCACCCATCGTCGGCGCCGGAGTCGGTTTCCCAGGCGTCTTAGCGGGTATCGTCGAATCCTCTCCTTCCTCATCATCATCAGGCACTCCAGGGATCAACTCAATACTTTCCCAATTCCCGGAGTGATCTTTATACCGATACTCCTTGGCCGGGGAGTAATTGACGATATCCACTTCCTTCAGGATCATAGCGAAGGGGGCTTTTGACATATCGACGAGACCGCCTGCCCATTCGATGATACCGGGTTTGTCCGTGGGAGCGGCCCAGATACCTATTTTGAGGCGGGCGGGGGTTTGAGGGAATCTGGAACCGCCTTTTGCGTCGGCGTAGTTTAGGGTGCGCACGGGGGCGCCGTCGAGGGTCCAGGTTATGGAGGCTGAGGTCCAGTTTATGCCGTAAGTATGATAGGAGGCTTGGTTGTTCGGGGTGGGGATGTAGATCATGCGGTCGTAAGTGGTTGTGTCGCCTTTGCCCTTTTGATTGTTTTGAGTCAGTTACTGATGATGATCTTGGAGATTCCTCGAGAAGGTCTTGATGGTGGGTGGAGTTGTGGCGTTTACTTACAAAGTAATTACTCTGTACACGATAATCCTCACCGCCGAGGAACTCCCAATCGATCTCGTCCCTCACATCGCTTTGAAGCACGATACTGCTCACGATTCCCTTGCCCGGTGCTGCTTTCAACTTCACCTCGAAGTTGCCGAATAACGCCGTCCCGATCGTTTCGACAGACGTGCAATCTTCGGCTTCTTTATACCCGATTGACGCGCCTTCGGGACTGAAAGTGAGGGGACCTTTACATATCGTCCTTCTCCATCCCTTGGGTATTCCTTCGGAGAATGATGCGGTGAGTTTGGCGGGAATAGCTGCATCGTTCGGACATGCTGCGATGTGTTAGGCATGGGTTTCTTTGGCAAGAAAACCGAGTGCTTGGAGGCCACTTACTCTTCAATAACGGGTCACACTCTGTCGTCGTTTGCGCCTGGACGACGGTGGCCGCCAGTAGAATCGATGCGAATTTGAGTGAGGGTAACATGGTTCTTGATAGTTGTCTATGGAGGACGAGATGCCAGAGTGGGCGAATTGCCGATGGTCTCCCTCAAAATAAAGAGACGTAATGGCTTCGGACCACGGAAAAGAAACAAAGCGGAAGGTCCAGTGTTGTCGGAAAACAAAGGTGTAATAGGAAAAAACCCGTGAAGAAAAGTGTCTGCCAATATACAGTACCCACTCAACGCCAGCCAACGAAACGAAGAGAAGCCCAGTCGCAATGGGCTATTACAAAAGAAAGAAAAAATCTACTAGCTGCTCTCTGATGCAATTCCTGTTCGAGGATGTGAGGAAGGCCGCGATGGTTTGTGGGATCCAGAGCCCTGTGTAGATTAATCTAATTCACTTTGATTGACATCAGACAGCATACGAGCCTATTTATATTGGAGGGACCCACACGGCAACGAATGCTTTGTTTGTTCCTGGATCCACCTTATAGATTTCTTCCGGGAAGCTTGGGAACACGTCGTATCCTGCAACCCATCGAGCCATACCTAGTGATTCCAGAGCGAGGACTAGGATTCTCGGAGGACATGACAGCATCTTCATTCGCTCAAGTAGATGTTAGCATAGCGTATTGCAGAATTGAGCGAATCCCTAGGAAAATCCGAATCCACCTTTCCAAGGAAAATCCCATCTCCTGCTGCCCAAATCCATCCACGACGCTTTCACCGCCACGATCGCTCCACTCTATTTCTAGCGTCACAGTCGCATTCGACAGGTACCGTCCCTGTATCATATCCGAGGCCAGTGCCCAATCCGGTGCCCTAAATATATATTGCGTGGCAGTGCACGCAAGCGCAGACGTCGGACTGCTCCGACAGTGCCTGTCTCCAATACAGACAGACCCCTCTATACCTCTTAGAAATCATCCGTTCGCGCGTGGATTGTTGCTTTTGTATGGGGAATTGGCTTTGGGGACAGGTTCTAGAGGTGGTATTGCCGAGGTTCTCTGAACGCATTAGGTGCGCGTGATCTAGATAAGAGATGTATGCAAAATTGATATAATAAAGCCCAGAGAGGGCGTAGGACGTGGATTGAAGTGATGATGATAG
Organism: Venturia effusa; assembly: GCA_007735645.1. Lineage (NCBI taxonomy): Eukaryota > Fungi > Ascomycota > Dothideomycetes > Venturiales > Venturiaceae > Venturia > Venturia effusa. The sequence goes on from CP042198.1 coordinate 1,137,604, forward strand.
ATGCGGGCAAGATGCAGAAGAACGTTGTGGCAGGTTTTGACAGGTTGGTTGGTTGGTTGGTTGCGCAGAGGCCGCCCGCCGCCCTTAGATCCTACGCAACGTCTAGCAGAGATACGATAGAGAACAGCCTCAATTTCCTAGTCTGCAAAGACGATAGGCTTAATTCCCTAAGGAAATAGAGTAAGACGTCTAAAAAGATGACCGAGGTGTATGAAAGATCGACCTAGTATAAAGTCGTACTCGAAGGAAAAAGTGCAATACCCTTTCCTCAGCATCAAGACTTTCCAACACCAAGCACCTCAGATTTTCGGATCATCTATTCATATTCGAAGATAGCCAACAGCTGGGCTCATTAAATCGGTGTCTTCGAGATCTACACGGACAGGTTTCTGGCGTTAAGAAACTCAACAACTGTCTAGATATATTGCGATATCGATGACGGGATAGAAAACCGCAATTTGAAAGGACTACATATTGTTTCTCGCAGATTAAGCTAAAGAAACAAATGATCAATTTTTTGGGTACAAACATATCTCTCTCGTAGTTGTTGAATTCGCGCTCTCGCTGCAATTCCATAAAACCATACGGTATGCCCTGGATTCCGTGACCCCCAATTCGAGTCCTAGACATGCATCTCTATGACAGTATTCAATCCGCTGCTTCCCAGTTCCTCTTCGCCTGCAATTATTGTGTAATGTGAAGAATCACAACCTGCTTCGTACTCCCCATTTTGTCGTGATATCATGAAGATTCTGTCGAAAACCGTATCGATGGTCTAGGTTCAAACAACGAGACACTAGTTCCGTATTTCACAAAGAAATTGTCCACTACCCGCGACAAAGTGGACACCTAAGCCGGCCTGAGTGTGCTCAACAGTGTAGACGCCTCTCCAGTGCTGCCCTCTCCAGCCACGCCCCTAAAGAAGTAGTCAGTAAGTGCGACATTTGGGAACTGATGATCAAGAATACCAGAACGCTCCACGAACGGCTTGTCTCACACTCAATCGAAAGATAGAGCTTGATAGTGATTTCCGCGCCAGAGTGTTTGGTAGCCATTTTGTCGATGAATCCGTTGTTCAGTTCGTGTCCAGATCGTGAGGCGGCAGTGAGGAGAAGCGGGTCCGTGGTTACACCATGATTGGCGGCCGGCATTGGGTTGATGGCGCTCCGTTTCTCAAGGTAACGAAGATAGACTAGGGTCTTCAAATTGACGATAGAATCGAACTGTCCGGCGAGGTCCTCCGAAAACACATTGTCGCAGAGCTCAAGACAGCGAATCATGCTGAATGAGGACTGCCCAATTGTCTTCTCGAACTGGGGGAAGCTTGTTGAGGAGAATGCGGTGAACCTGTTGTTGTAGAGGACATCGGCGCATTCGACATAAATCAGCTTGCTGCAACGGAGGAACTGAGAGCTCGCATCGGCGATATGATAATAACGCCCCGTGGGATTGAATATGTTGCCAACACGAAGATCGGGCCTGCGTATTTCGTATCTGGGGAGGGGTTCTGGAACCGTCAAGGCTCTTTGGTAATAGCTGGAGACGAGCTTGTAGATTTTGACGCGGATTTCCGCAGGCAAGACTGTGAAGCTGCCAATGAGGACGACGGCAGGAGGGCCGGGCTGGTCTGTGGAGACCATTTTGCTCAGTGGTCTGATGACGGGGGAGGTAAAGAGGTTTATTACTGCGCTGGGCAAGCGCACTCAAACAATGAGAGTTTGTGTTTAGGAGATAGGTTTTTATGGTGGAGAAAACTTCTTGTCCGCCTTCGTGCACTGACTCGGCCTCAAGCTTTGAAATAAGCATGACACCTTACGGTATCAGCAAGCAGACGAGAAGAACAAACAAACCTCAAAAGAGTGCAACAATTAGCAATCTCCACGCATAGTCAAGGTACTATACCATACAAGATCCCCAAGAGCTGCTGGTGTTCTTCGACAGCCGGATATCCCCCAGTCTCTGGCTGACTTTATCTCAATCCTCTCAAAAAAGCCCGGACGACTTCTGTTTGACACGACACACGGACGACCTGACCTCATGAAAAGAGGATTAAAGAGACCGGACTTGGACTTTGGATTACTGGTGGAAAGCATTGCTTGAAGGTCGCAATGCTCTTTGAGCTTGTAATCAGGCCTTTGGGCAGTCAGCAAGCCTATCGCTCACCAAGAGTAGACGATCAAAGCCGATCCATACGTGGACTTCACACACGCCTCATCCCATCCTCTTGGGCTTTCCACATAATGTCAACGACATGGGGTGTAACCAGTGCCTCGAGGTATTGGCGAATTCTGCCTTTCCGGCGCATTCGAAAGCTTACTACCAATACAAACATGTCGACTGGAACTCGCATGCAGAACTTCACCCATCATGTCCCGCGTTGGTGGAAGATCAACAAATTGCTCATCGCCTTTGGTTTTCGTGCAACCATGAATCAATAATGGAAGGTGCAATGTTCCTGGCGTGTTTCTAATTCTTGACTTCTAGGGACTCCCGAGACCCCATCATGAATCAATGGCTAGGAGAAAGGAAAACAGGTTCCGGTCCTCGAGTCCTCATCACGAAGTTTCAGCTGAGCCAAACTTTCATCCTGCTTATATAAGCATACAGTATCAAGACCACTCAATCCTCTCCAAGAGGGGTGTATATACCAAGGAGACCTGATACCGCGGCAGGGTGGAGTCGGTTTCGCTCACAGAAGCCGCTTTCGGAAGCACAGTGTATCATGACCATCGAGTCCTCTCCACGTCGGATGAATATCTTAAGGAGACCTGGTACCGCGGCAGGATGGAGCATGTTTCGCTCACAGAAGCCGCTTTCGGAAGCATAGTGTATCGTAACCACTGCATCCTCTCCACGTTGGGCGTGTATACCGAGGAGACCTGGCAAAAGGGCAGGATGGAGTTTTCTCTGCTTCCAAAAGCCTCTTTTCAATTCGCTGCCGCTGCCGATTGATAGCATCAAAGCTCGGTGTTATGTGCAGGATTCCAGGTGAGAGATTCGATGTTACAAAACTCCTGGCAATCTTGCTTTCACTGTTTGCCACAATATCGACAAGGATAAGCTCGAACGAGGTTTGTAGAGCTGGACCCAGTCGTCGAGGGAGAATAATGGTCAACCAGATATCCTTGCGCTCTCTAAAGTCGGTTCAAAGCTCCGGAGTCGAATGGAAATGTTCAGCCAGTATGTTTCCGTTGCTATGCCAGAACTAATGCCGCATGCCATGTTCTCCAGGTAATGAGGCAACCTTTCAGTCCCTAGCTCTTCTCAGTCTGGTCTCTGGAATGCACTCGCTCTGGAACATGGTCAAACGGTAACCACTATCCAGCATTAGAGCTGGTGAAGGTTTTTTCACTCCTAAACTTGCGGGTTACTTTGACCAGCCAAGAAATCCTTGGAAGGCACGTTGACTGACTGTGATGTGGGAGAGACATCGCATTTTACACCAGAGTATCTCGCGAGAATGTACCTATAATATGTTCAGCTGCTCGCATCGAGCTGGCGTAGGAATCCATGGGAGTGGTGATGCGGATTTGATGTTGTTCCGAGGTTGATGTTGCGAGGACCGAGATTGGCTGGAAGAGGTTGTCCCTGAGCAACTGCAACCTCACCTCGCTCACTCCAATCTTTAGAACAACATTTCTATCAACGGCTTGCGCTAAGAATCTCTCGCACAACTGCGGACTCAGCGCTCTACGAGTTATTTGCGCATCCCTCGACTCAAAAGCCAAAGGCCTCTTTCGAAGCGATTCCAAAGACACTAGATTCCATCCACGGACCCCTTGGGCTCATCAACGACTACATGGAAACAGCCTGGAGAGCTGAGCAACAGTGATAGAGAAGGAGCATCACCTCATCCAGCTTGGCGGCTGTCAGATTTTCACCTTTAGCATGCGGTATATCACCATTACCACGAGACAGATGTGGCATACTCCTCCATACTCCAAGGATCCAGTTAGCAGAGAGCTCGCTTTTGTCGCTCGTGCTAGTATTGGCTTTGTTCGCCATACGCAAGTACTCGAAGACCGAGTTCGGGTTCGAAGCGCTGCCTCCACCATACAACGTTGTAATGGAACCAGCAAGAGTAACTATCATGGGCCTCTGGTAGGAATCAGTTTGAGGTCGCCATCAAGTCCACCCCCCAAGGCGATCCCCCACAAAGCTCGTAGGACACAAGTGTTTCAGCCTACAGCCTTGATATTGTTCTCACATCTATCGTCTTCTCGTTCAAGATGAACTAGGCTTGAGCACGTCGGTCTGTTTCGCAGGTACACGATAGAGGTGACATTTTGCACTATGGCTTCTCGAAACCTCTATTGATCCTTTACCATCTACTCTATTTTTAGTCTCGTCATCCATAGTACTGAAACCTCGTCTGGATGATTTCTGTGTCTACATGAAAGTGTCGAATATCCGCTGACAATGCGCTGACCAAATTACGCTCCTAACAACGACAATGAGCAAGGAAATACCATACTCGATACCCTCGTCCTTGGATGATGACAATTCCTTATTCTTTCTCAAAAGCTGAAGTCCCTGGTGCCACTCCATTGAAAAGATTAGTACCACAATCGCATTTACTGTACCTCTATTTACCCACGCTGACAGGTTCCCATCTACTTGCTTCCTGGCGTGGATCTAAGATACTCTCAAGCCGATGACAGAGATCAACAAATTCAATCCTATGTGGGCGGCGATGGAAACATGAATTGAGGGAAGCATCCAAATCACGCAGGAGCAAACCAATGAATACACCAGCTCAGCATAGATTCAAAAAACCCGAGGTGGGAGCCTTAAGCAGTCCTCAAGCCTGCTCATCTCTTAACAACGAGTGCTATTACAGACCATCGTCGAAATATACGATCAAAACATGTTAAAGCAAGAAGAGCAGCCTCAACTCATCAATAACGAGTAATCCATCCCTCGAACAAAATATCAAACATCCCCAAGCCATCCAGTCTCCCTCATCACCATTTCACTTGAGACAGCAAGATTTCCAAACCTCACTATCCAGGCGCGGGATCACAGGTCTCGGATCCAGAAACCCCTTCCACTCCCCCCGTCCACGATATTCCCAACGGGACGGGAACCTCAGGAGAAAACGCACCACCAGGACCCAACCCCATAAAACCCCATCACTCGCCCTCATCCCGTCTAATCGAAAGAAATAAAGAGAACACCAACACACAGAACATCTACCACGTCTTCCATTTCCCGTTTCCCATTTTCCATTTCCCAATTTCCATCTTCCACTCCCTCCCTGCCTCCCAAACAGCAAACGAAGAACAAGACAGATCAACCATCTCGACCCATTCCGTGGTATACCACTGACATTCCAGTTTTGGAATGAAAGAACCGGAGCCGCAGATTTATTCACTTAATCATCCACCCACCCATCCATCCATCCATCCATCCATCCATCCATCCATCCATCCATCCATCCATCCATCCATCCATCCATCCATCCATCCATCCATCCATCCATCCATCCATCCATCCATCCATCCATCCATCCATCCATCCATCCATCCATCTATCCATCCATCCATCCATCCATCCATCCATCCATCCATCCATCCATCCATCCATCCATCCATCCATCTATCCATCCATCTATCCACCCATCCATCCATCTATCCATCCATCCATCCATCCATCCAAGTACCCAATCCATACCTTAACCTATCTTAACAGAAAAATTCCAATCTAAATAAGCAAAAACCACTCCCTCTTAATCCCTCCCTCTTGCTAAATCCCTCTTGACACATCCCTCCTGCTGCTATATCCCTCCTGCCATCTCTCCCGCAAAGAAGCCGTGATGGGAATTCGTTCTCTTCTCTTCAGGTCCTAAAGACAGCCTGCAATCGCATCATTCAAGCACGATACAAGTACTGAGACCTGTGAAGTGAAGAAAGCCTTAGGGTTCAACGACATAGGGAAGTATGCATGCAAATTCACGACCGAAGACAGGAAAAGGACGCACACATCACAGTAATCCCCGGGCAGAACAAATTCCATGACACACATACATAGTCTACATAATCTAACAAATCCCGGTAAGTTCAAACCTCAAAAACCGGTCCTCCCACACCCATGCCCATGCCCATCCTAAGCTCCACAACATCCACTCTCCACCCCTCCCACTTCCCAAGCCCCCTCTTAACCTCCTTAACACGTTCAATCCTCGCCTTAGCCTCATCCTCCTGCGCCTTCCTGAAAGCATCCTCATCAAACGCAAAATCATCATCATCATCCATCAAGCCAAGACCCTCGTTGCGCGGGCGAGTAGTTGAATTCCTCCGATTCGATGACCCCGTGAAAGCGCTGATACCGCTCTGTATGACGTCTTGGAGGGTACTGTGCGGCTGATGTTTCCTGGCGGGGCTGGCGGATAGATCGACGTCGTCGAAGGCGTCGTCGTCGAGACCTGGTTGCATTTCGCGGCGTTTGTCTCTCCATACGCCTCTTCTCAGTTCGAAGATTTCTTCTTCCAGCTGTCGGACTTGGGCGCGTAGACGCTCGCGCTCTTCGTCTTCCAGTTCTTCGAGACCGGCTGCGTCGCCGGAGGCTTCCATTTTCTTCCTTCTCTGGTTCTCGTCTCTTAGTTTTTCGTTCTCGTTACTCAAAGCCGTGACGCGGGCCCGCAGTTCCCGAGCGTCGCGTTCGTGTTTTTGACCATCGGCAATCTTTGCTTGGTTCCTGGCGTCGGATTCACGGTGGAGGGTAGTGAGAGTCTCAATCTTCTTCTCGAGGGTTTCGGCGCGTTTTGTCGCTGTCTCGTAATTACGTTTGGCGGTTCCCAATTCTGCTTCTAGCTGGGCGAGCTGGGTTTCTGCCGAGTTTCGGGCGCTGCCATCTGCCTTGGCTGCCTCGCTCGCTTTGTCTAGATTTGCCTTCAGATCGGACAGCTCTGTTTTCGCTGAAGCTGCATCACTTTCTGCCTTCTCGAATTGTGATTCTAGCGTAGTGATCTTGTTCGATTGGGTATCAGTATTTGCTTGTAGTGTCGAGAGCTTGGAATTCAAGTTTGAGATTTCGAGTTCGAGGGATGAGATTGTATCCGATTTCGAAGCAATCTGGGCGTTTAGATCGGAGTCGCTTGCAGAATTCAGGGCCGCGGGTGTCGATTGGCGTCGTTTCGAGGCTGCTGTTTGGAGTTGGCTGTTCTGGCGTTGCAGGGACGCATTCTCTGCTTTCTTTGATGCAGTCAGCGACTGCGTTTATCAATTGGGGAATACACATACCAGCTTCTCCACTTCGTCAGCATTCTTTTGTGCTTGCTGTGCCTTTGTCTTGAGCTCCGCAGCATCACCATCTGCTTCTCGCAGCTCTTGCAGCTCCTCTTCCAGCTTCCGCCATCTCGTCTCGGCCTCTCGCGACTCTGATTGTAATCTGTTGTTCTCCCTCTCCAGTTCCTCAATTCTCTGGACCTGCTTCTTGTAAATCTCATGGGCCCCTTCTCCCGGGCTCAGGGCTGGAATTGGCGACGTGACACCCGGCGAAGCAGGACCCGAAGCTTGCCTGAAAGATTCGGACCTCAGTTTTGATTGAATGGACATGGATGGCTGTCGGCCATGCGAAGGCTTGGAGCTCTCCTCGGGCTTGCTTGGTTCCTCTGTTGCTTCATCATTCTCCTCTGGCTCCTCCTCTTTTGGATCTTCCGTCTCCGCAGCCACCGAAGCCTCTGCCTCGGGTTCTATCTTTTCCTCTTTCTTCTTTGCCGTTCCGGTCTTTGCTTTCTTCTTCTTCAATTGCTCGTACTGCACATCTGGTCAGACATGTCCTCGTGCTTGTTGGGAACGTTGGCAGACCTTCTTCTTTGCTGCAGCGAGCTTCTCGGCCTTTTCCTTCTCCTCCGCGTCTGTCATGTCGTCTACAGGTATCGACTGATGAAGCTGGCGGCGTACAATGCCGATGCTGAGGCACTAAGGACAGTTGGATAGCACTGACTCGAGGGCAGTATCCCATCACGTGCCGTCGCGTATCATGGGACAAGTTAGAGCAGCAGTGTTTCATAGATGGGACGAAAGAGATGAAGCTTGTTGCACTGTGTCTTCTCCAATCTCACACCCTCTCTCCAGATTCTACTTTTGGCATCTCTCCATCATAATTCCGCCTGTTTTCTTCTTGCTACACGCTCGTCGCGTCTCCAGAGTCACGACTCACTGGCGCTTTTCCGCCGTAGCCTCGCATATGCCAAAGTCCAAGCGCTCGTCGCGTCCAAGACTCGCCCTCTGATCTCAACTCCGCCCACGCCTTGCTTCCTCTCTTCCTCCTCACCTTCGCTGCAGACGTTCCATACGCCGTTGCTCGCTCTTCACATTGCTACGTCTGCCAATTCCCCGGACAGCCATGTCGCAGGTCGGGAGCAGTTCGCCCTTGACTTCGCTGGCCGAGTCTGATACTCGTCCCGCTTCTGTTGGCGCGAGTACGACCGCGTTTCTTGTCATTTCACCAGACTCCCTGAAGGACAACCCCAATCCAAATTCCGAGGACAAGACTGCTCCTCGCCAGAAGCGGAGGAGAACCAGGTATGCTATTTTCACTTCTGTCCTGTCGAGACGTGTGCGATTAACGCGTGGGATACCGATCGCGACATTGGACGCGTTCTCGGCTATGCACAACATCCCGAACCCTACTAGCACTAACTGCCCTCCCCACTATCAGCCCGGAAGACCAGAAAATCTTGGAAGCAGAATTCGCCCACAACCCAAAGCCGGACAAACCATCACGGTTAGAAATCGTCAAGAAGGTCGCCCTCGGCGAAAAAGAGATCCAGGTACGTGGCGCGCTCTGACCACGCTTTCCCTGCGCCTACTAATGCTTCCACTGCAGATATGGTTCCAAAACCGCAGACAGGCTTCGCGTAGGAAACGAGAGCCGACTGGAGATTCCGACGAATCGACTGCTATTCACGACTCAAGGTCGCGTGCCAATTCCGGACTTGTCCCGTCGTCGTCATCTATGCAGGCTCCCACAAGTACACCGCCACCAGCAGTGGACGTTTCCGAGAACCAGGAAGGACATGATCCTCCAGTCGAAGTGGTGGAAGAAGCGGTCTTGCAAGAGAAGGATGTAGTAGAGGCAGAAACTGAAAAGAGAGAGGCGACTCCAGCAAAGCTGGTCCTGTTCAAGGACGATCTGACCGGCTCAGCATACGTGATCCCCGACACCCCTGGCAGCTCCCAGACTCTTCCATCGTCGCAGGAGACCTCTCAAGACTCCACTCAATCAACCATACTGAAACCTGGTTACCTTGCGAACCGTCGCAGCGCGTCGTACGTTCTTTCCAGCCAGGATTTCTCCGTCCCCGCTCCTCAACACGTCCGACCACCACCTGTCCAGGCACCACGCGTTCTACATCGAGCAACCTCATCCAACATTGTCCTGTCTACGACGGATGATGGAAAAGCATGCGTCAAGGATCGAAACGTACCGTCACCACCGAGAGTTCCATCGGTCAAGATCGCAGGTCTCCGTCGAAGCCATAGCGCGGCAGGCCTCACCGATCTATTTAGAGCATCGGCCTCCGAAGCCAGCCCTAACAAGTTCCCACGACTTTCGCAGGCGGGCAGATCCAAGCACTCGCAGAACTGGACCTTCTGGTGCGACCGCGACACACGGACGGCGGAAATAGAGAGCGCCACCACAAATGCTGCCAGCCAGATTAAACTCATCCGGCAAAGCAGTCGTGGTGCTCTGCGCCCTAATCCACGGAAGGGCAATACAGCTATGGTATCTCAGGAGAGGTCGTTCTTGCAAGAGAAGCCCGGCCTTCAACGCGCGAGTACGACTCGTGGCCGGCTTCAGCAAGGAAAGAAAGGCGGAGAGATTGAGGTGTGGGAACAGGCAAGCAATGATTCGGATAAGGAGAATTGGGAACCTGAAGGCGGGCAACCCAAGGTCTCGCGTCGGCGCGTCCTTTCCTCGAGTGCACGAGGTGGCCGTCCAGTTCTCGGAGAGAACACACAGCTTCTCAGTCAGAGCGCTAGTCTCGGTGCGATGATGAATCGCGAGAAGAAGGCTGGACCCGAAGTTGATCCCGAGGTACAGGCGTTCATGGGATCGACGCCGATCGCAACTGGTGGCAAGGTCGTTGGGGCCGAGTTAGACTGTGTTGCAAGCCTGTTGTCGCTAAGTAAGGGCAACTGGAAGTGAATACCGAAAGACATGAGGATTGGCGCTAGGACAACGTAGTTCGCATTGTTGGGTATGGCATAACCCACAGACATTGTTGGAGTAGGAGTATTGTTAGGCATTTTTGGACCAGGCGTTTTACACGCAGGATGCCATCTATGAAGTCATGAAAAGACGTTTGGCCTCGGATCTGTACATATTCGTTGTTCATGTACCTCGTATGGTGGTGATGTGATGGTCTTGCTCTCTATCGTTGGCCTTGAATGTGATTGGCTAGCCGATGGCGCTTCTGGTCTGCATCGTTGCCCGATTGGCTGATCCCTGCAGTGTGCTGTCGTTGTACTACTTTGCTTCTGATGGACAGTGATTGCATCCTCTCGAATTTCCTGATATCGTTCAAGATCTGCTTATTCTCGTCCTGAACATCTGCTACCAAACTCGGTTCTTCGAGTCTTTTCTGGCCATCTCCGTTGATGAACGATCAGCCCCAGCATCAACAACAACTTGTCGACTTGTAAGTGTCACCAAAAAGCATTTCAACTCCTCTCCGGGGTCATCTAACAGCATGGCGCATCTGGCACCGGATGATACATCGGAGCTATTTTGATCACCTGTTCAAGCCTTTGATCTAGTCCGTTGCAGCGTGTAACCAAGCGACGGAACCACCGACTTTTCGACTGAGGCCCTTGCCTGATGTCCTTTTATTCCACCATCTTCTGTTTTTTCCTAAGAATTTGCGTCTAACAAAGCTGTTGACCGCTCTACCCGTTTGGAGTCGCTCGATAAGTTTTGATCTCGGTTGGTGTTGAATCCCCGAACACAGCCAGTCGAGGACTTGCGAGTTTCGCTGGTGGACAACTCCTTTTTCCATATTCGATGAAAGACCATCAACCCCGATATATTGCAGCACGGCACCTTTTGAGGACGACGAGCTAACAACCATGGTCTTACCTTGTAGAAAGAATTCAAACCATTCAACGCTGGCAGATTGTAGCCTTGTTAGTTCGATGTCACGCATGCAGCAGGATTTGGCTACAGCTGGCACTCAAAGCCCTCAGACGGCGAGCAGTATTGATCCGAACGGGCCGAGACAAGACATGCTTCGCCAAGCTCTCAAGAACGGCGCCAGACCACACGTTTGTATAGTTGGCGCCGGGGTCGCCGGGCTCCGATGTGCAGATATTCTCCTGCAACAAGGTGTCAGAGTCACAATATTTGAGGCCCGGAATAGGGTCGGCGGCAGGGTTAGTTCTCACTTCCTCGATATCCCCAATTTCCTGATCATGGCGTAGCTCTGTCAAGCAAAAGTCGGGGATCATCTGGTAGATTTGTATGTCTCTGTATCAATATACGGGTCGCTGATCTGACTCTCTGTGGACAGAGGACCAAACTGGATACATGGCACCGAAAACAATCCCATACTCGACCTTGTCAAGGAGACTGGGACGCAAACGCATTCTTGGGGCGAGCGGCAGGTCACGTTTGACTCTGATGGAAACCTCTTGCCGGAGCAGGAGGTAGCTAAGGTCTCCGAGTCGATGTGGGAACTTATCGGTAAAGCCTTCAAACATAGCAATTCGCACACGGCGACGATCCCGGCTTCCGACAGTTTGTTGGATTTCATCAAGGAACATGCGGACGAGCAGAACAGAGAGCCCTTATTCGTTGAATATCAAGCCGCCAAAAATGGCAAGAATGAAACGAAAAAGATCTCGAAGAAAGAGCTCTTGCTGAGCTTGTCAGAACAATGGGGATCTTTTGTGGGAGGCGCTGTGGGCACTCAAAGTCTCAAGTTCCTCTGGCTCGAAGAATGTCTAGATGGGGAGAATCTGTTTTGCGCTGGCACGTATGCCAAAGTGCTAGAGCTTGCTGCAAAACCGGCGCTCGCAGGTGCTGATATGAGATTCGAGCATGTCGTGACAAAGATCACATCAGAAATCGGCAACGGGAATCCAAGGGTTAAGATCGAGACAGCGAATGGAGTCATCGAGTCGTTCGATGAGGTGGTCGTCACGACACCGCTGGGGTGGTTGAAGAGGAATCAGCATGTTTTTGAGCCAAAGCTGCCAGCGAGGATAGCGCAGAGTATTGATTCCTTGGGATATGGCAATCTGGATAAGGTATAGCTTCCTCCACCTCCGGTCAGAAAGAGGCCTAAATCCACCAGGTTTACATCACTTTCCCAAAAGCATTCTGGAATGATCCTGTACCAGGGCCACAACAAAATGGGCATCAACTCGCAGAAAGACAAGGGAACATTCCAAACATGACTGCTACAACGATACCTCTGCATCAACCAGAGAGTCACTCCTCCAATACCGAAAACCTGAGTCCATCGCTCTCGAAGCAGCCCCAAAACTATCCCGGCTTCACAAATTTCCTCGCCCCCCGCTACGCTCAATCCACCAACCCGAATTGCTGGCCCCAAGAATCCCTAAATCTAGCAGCCATGCCACCAAACTCCGCCCACCCAACCCTCCTCCTCTACACATCCGGTCCCACCTCAACTTACATAGCCTCCCTCCTCACCACGCACGCCTCCACCCCCTCCTCCCAAAAAGAATCCCTTTACACCTTCTTCCACCCCTACATAACCCTCCTCCCTCACTACTCCCCCCTCAACCCCGCCTGCACACCCATCGATATCCTAGCAACAGGCTGGACCAACGATGAATTCGCCGGGTTTGGAAGTTATACTAATTTCCCTACTGGGTTGGAGAGGGGAGATGAGGATGTAAGGGTGTTGAGGGAGGGGATGGTGGGGGGGAGGATGCTGAGGGAGGGGCTGGGGGGAGGATGTTGAGGGAGGGGATGGTGGAGAGGGGGGTTTGGTTTGCAGGGGAACATACGGCGCCGTTTGTGGCGCTTGGGACGGTTACGGGGGCTTATTGGGCTGGGGAGGGGGTTGGGAGGAGGGTTTTGGGGGGGTATGGGATTTTGGATGGGAGGGAGGCGGGTGAGGAGGGGGAGAGTGAGGGTGGGGAGTGAAGTTTGTGAAGATGCGTAGATGGGCAGGGTGAGAGCGTTTATTGTGTTGTCTTACCTGCGTTAGGAGGTGGCGATATTGATCCATCGAGTAACCTGACATGAACGAACTAGAAACGCGCATAACCCTCGAGCAGATCTGTAGACTGTAGGGAGAGAGACGGGATACTTATATCACCTCATCTTTCCAAATAAATAAATATCTCAACAACAACAACACAGATATCCGCCTCGAACGCATCGTCATCACGATTTCTCGACTATTAGAGAAAAGGCTTAGCAAAACCCATCCCATTGCCTCTTTCCCTGATTTTTCTGACGCGGATTCGATGTCGCGGATTTGAAGTTGCGGTATAAACGACTTGTCTTTCTCTGTAAATTTACTCGTGTATATGCATCTCGTTACATCCTCCCACATCCCCTCCACCAATTTATCAAGAGAAAGAAAAGAAAAGGCAAGAATATATCTCTTAACCATGTCTGCCACTCGTGCTACTCTGTATCGAACCTAGGTAGAATATAAGGGACCCTAAAAACTTGGAAACGGAAATGAGATATAGAGTAAGTAATCCAAGTAACCCAAGTAAGTAAAGTAAGAGTAAGTAAGTCTTCAGGAGGTGGGGTTTGAAGTCGTTGGGGAGTTTTGATCCAGTTCAAACCTACCCTGATATCAGTCTCAAATCTACCCCAAGATCAGTTCACACCTGCTCTCAAACCTCCCCTAAAATCCAGATCGAGATGAAGCACGATCCCATCTCATCGTTTACCTCGGAAAGACTTGTCTACGATAGCAACAACAACAACAACAGCGTTGGTGGTGGTTGTAACGGTCCTTAATAACCCCGCGGCCGTCCTTGCAATCCCTCAGATCCAGATTCCTCCATTCTTAGATCTGATTTGGACAGTAGGGATTTAAAATGAATGCGGTTGCTGATGTGATGATTGTGGCGATTGTGGCGAGGGGATCTGTAGGCGGGTGGATCGATAGGCGGGTGGATCTGTGGGTAGATCGTTGTAGTAGGAGTCGGTAATCGGTAGGTAGGAAGGGGTTTTGTATTTGGTATCTGTAGCACATCTACCGAGAGAGTTGGTTCTTAATGGCAGGAGTTTGTTGTATTCGGAGCGTCAAGGAATTTCTCCCGTCTGGAGAGGAGAGCGGAGAGTAGGTCGATTTGAGGATGAATGGAAAAACATCGATCATCTCTACCAAGCCAAAAGTATCCTGTGCATTTGAAAAAAACAGAGCGTGTTTAGCCGACGTTCTCACTCATTAGCCGGGTTGATGTACTGATTTTCCTCAGTTATGCGGTGTTGTTACGGCAGTAAACACACACCTTACATCTAAACCAAAACTTCTTCCACATCCTCCACATATCCGAACCTTTCTCTCTTCTCAAATATCTCGGAATCATGGATGCCTTGAATGAAACCGAGAAGCTCATTACGACAGCTATATCGGTACCAGACCAGTCCGCACAAGACAAACACGATACTCCAGGTACGTAAACTTGTTCTCATCTCAGGCGGACCGTCAAATGAGTTCCCTGCTCCTTCTTTAGCATCTGGCAGACAAAGACATGCGCCGTTAGAAGCATACATGTTGATGGGCTTACTCTCCAGCCTCCGCTTCTGTTAGCAAGCTTAGGGGTCGAGGCACAAATGACTAGACAAAAATGGCCAACTCCACGCAGACCACCGACTAACACCCCTCTCGCCTTAGTCCAAGTCCCACCATCACCCAAACTCAACAAACCAAAGGCTCCCATAGCCACACAATCACCAACCCCCAAATCCATCGCCTCGCTCTTACTGTCTCTACCAGCCGAACTGCGACTCGACATCCTCACCCGCGCCGTCTACTCCGAAACCCGCATACGCCTCCCACACCACAACAATCGAGAATGCAAAGCATGCACGAAAGACTGGGATGCCTACCAAGATGAGGTCTTATCAGTCTGTCCCATCTTCCGGGACCCACACGATCAGCTATACCACGAAGCTCTGCGCGTATTTCTTGAGATTAATAGTTTTTCGATAGAGTGTTCCAGAGGCTGTACATTCCTGAGGGGGTTGCTTTCGAATTTCGTCCTCGAAGGTGGGGAAGATCCCACTACCGGAAAATGCGCTACCGGAATGACATGGATTCGAAGCCTGGAGGTCGAGAGTCATGTGTCTAGCGACCAATTTCAGTGGCCATCATACAACCGATTCCTCGAATCTTGTCCCCAACTCTCCAGCTTGACCATAAGACTCCACCCAGAGCTGCCCTGGAATCCATCTTTTCCAGACACAGTCACAAGTTGCCGACTGGATCGCCAACCAATGTATCACATACTCACGAAACAGTTGACCACGCTCATCCTGGACGTGTCTGATTTGAGTGACTGGTACTCACCAGGCAGCTTGGAACATCCATGGGGAATTGGTGCGAGCACGGCGAGAGTTATCCTCGGCTCATACATACCATCGGCAAGAGCATGGTTTAGCAAGCACACTAGGAAAGATCTGAAGGTCGTGGTACGCATTCTGGAAAAATCGTTGCAGAAGGTCAATTTTCAGATCCAACCTCGTGTACAACTGCCAGACGACTTGTGCGACAAGTTAGGTCTTGAACATGGTACAGCTACCAGGTTCAATCAAAGTCGGCATTGAAGCAGGACATCGGTATCAGAAGAGAGTCAATTCGTGATAATACCTTCGTGAGGGAGCTGATCTTCCTGGCAGCAATCTTGAGGTTAGGATAGTTCAGCCCTTTGTTGTGGAAGGAGATTCTAGATGGACATGCGAGGTCAATCTGATGAGATTCGACGGCACTGCCATTTTTTCTATATCATTAACTTCAGACCGAATCCTCGCGTGTGAGAGCTGCCAGTTGTCTGGTGAAGGCGATAATTGTTACAAGCTTCATAGATGACCGCTATTCCAACAAGATAGAGATGTCGTCCCAAACGTGATGAAGTCCTTGAGGGTAGGAATAAGATGAACTCACCACATTCAAGATACCAGTACAATGCCCGATCCAGACACGATTGCTCGTGCACATTGCATCAGAGAGGTTTCTGACACTGGGAACCAAGTACATCAACTTTAGATGAAGTCTTCAGTTCCAAGCATGTGAACTCTACCATATCGATTCCCGAGGAAATCGAAAAGATCATACCCTCTTCTCCGTGCTTGTTCCTCGCGGTGACTGTCGGTCTAGCTTCGCATAAAATTGTTGGGTAAGTTTAAACCTCGAGGAAAGGATGTTAAGAGGAATGAGTGAACAGTTGTCCAATGGATCAAGACTCCGCTATGATTTCTGACGTGTTCGAATGCTTTTCAAACCTAGTTCAAGAATGTAATCGCTATTTTCGCGGATCCCGGTCTCGTTCTTGGAAGCTGGAGCGGAAGCTTCTACTAAGGTTTGTCCGTGGTGCGGTGCCAGGCTCCAAAAGCGGAACAGGAATCGGCATGATCTCGAAGTCGCCATTCAGGTTCAAACAGCGCTTAGTTCCCTCATACTCGCAATCTAATACTTGCCTTGTTGTGGAAGACGGCTTTCTCACGAATCCTTGTCTCCTGCGATATCAAGTCAAAGGTATCCAGATCGCCGTTTTTACAAGCTCGCCATGCCTGATTGAGCAGTGATTGGTCTTCAAAGCCGTCCCGCATTTCATCGAACAAATACCAATATTTACGGCAATACTCGAGGAATGCATCTGGGTATGATGGTTGTTCGTCAACTGCTTCGTCCCTGCATAGTGCATCCCGTAGAGTGGCGCAGAATTCTTCAAAATCGGCACTGACAGCCAAACTACCTGGCTCGTCATCAGAGTCTGTGCAGGATTAGCGGATGCACCATAACATTCGAACAATGTAGGTAAGAGGACGCGGCTTGAAGCTGAGCCGAGAAAGTCTCTTGACGCTGCAATAAGAAGCAGATTGAGACTGATAAAGGGATCGCCTTTCTCAACAATACAAGTCGTATGACTGACCTTGTATGGTGATCTCTGAGGTGTCAAGGTTGCGCAATAGGTCAAAAGACGTCAGTAGACGCTCCAGACTACACTCATCCTCTTCAATTATTTTTTCCAACGTGTCGTCTCCTTTACGGACTACTCTAACAATAATGCTGAGATGTTTAAGCGAGCCAGATGCCGCCAAAGCATTTACCAGACGACATAATGAGTACTTTAGCTCTCGATGACACTTCTTTCCCAATGAGAAGTTCAGATATAATCTCAGTGATTCGATATTAGGAGCGAGTATGGACAAGTGGCCAGGGTTCTCGTATAGGGCCTTGCGCCTCTCGGTGGCATTTCCTCGCATCAATGGTGTATAGTGGATCTGGTCGCATAACGCCATGCACTCTTTGTCTATTATAGCTTCGAAGATCCTCTCGCGGTAGAGAGAATCTTTTGCCTCGCTGTATATCTGTCGCGAGACACGGAGGATATCTGGGTAGGACCTTTCGAGGTCCTGTCTTAAGGGCTTATATCCGGACTCCATTAGAAACCTCTGAACTATTGCAGGATATGGCCCGCCAGCATGGAGTCGTTGTATGCTCTCGAAGAAGTTTATGTGTGCAGCGCTGAGAGAGGTAGGGTGGATTTTGGCATAGTCGTCGGAACGCAGAGGTATAGTAGGGACATCTGGGAGTAGGTATCCCAGAATTTGAAGACGAAGCTCAAGTGGTAGTCCGAGCAGTGATGCACGCGAGGGATTAGATGAAGCAGAGCCTAAACACTGAGGGTCTGTTAACCAGAGCTTGTATGGCTAAGATATCGACATCCTCTGGTCATACCTTTCTCTTGAGCGATGCCCTGGTGGATGGATTCTTGCGCCGTTTCGAGCCTGAAGTCTTTGAGCTGGTTCGCGCCATACTGTGTGGTCTTGTGGATGGGTTCTGCGTAGGGTGAAGAGAAAGAGATGAAGGGTAAGCTTGTCAATGGAGGATGGAAGGATAAGGTTGAGGTTGAGGGCGTTTTGGCCGTACTGAGATGTACGCCACCCCGGGCACTGCATTTCAGCTCTTCCGCCTCTGCTCCTGTCATCTCCTCGATTTGCATTTTTATCAGTCTCTTCTTGCAGAGTTATGAGCGATGACCCATTTAATGATTACACTATCAAAGCGTGAGGTCGGGGGCATGACTACGGATTTACCTAGGTAGTTAAGAGCTTTCGGAGCTTTTTATCAGCCGAGGCTGATGCTGATCCCCCTTTCCCCTCTTGTAGTAATCCCGCCAATATCACAGCACATTTTCTTTTTCCCATATAATTTCTCCACCACAACCTTCAAATAACCTCCAAAGCCGAACCTTCAATTTCGAAGTAGATATGTCGGATACCGTCGATATCATCGCAATCATTACCCCTAAGCCAGGGAAGGCTGATAGAGTCCGTGTTCTCTCAGCTTTGGTGATGATATACTAAACATTCTCCCAGGTCCAGGAACTCCTTACCGCAACAGCCAAATACGTTCAAGAGAAAGAACCAACAACCCTACGCTATCATCTACAAAGAGAAGTCAGTGGCGACGCGCCAACTTTTGTCATGTTAGAAACGTGAATCAAATCCGGTCTGACTTGAGATTTCTATGCTAATTCGGGTTCAGATACAAGGACAAAGCCTCAATCGCAGTCCACGGCGGCAGTCAGCCTTTTAAAGAGTTGGGAAGAGCATTCAAGCAAGAAAACCTATTGTCCAAGCCCATGCAGGTCATTTTTTCCAAGCCTGTTGGAGGGTTCGCAAGCCGTTTGTAGGCAGACGATGTTACAATAAAGACGATCAATTTTGGACGGTGCAAATAGTATTACTATTTGTGAGATTTGAGCGATATCTGATGAAAAGACTCAAGATTGCATAATCTCGCCATAAGGGCGAGAATATCTAGTTATATAGGCCTTTTGCTATACTAAATAATAAAGAATATATAATTAATAGCCGTATACGGTAGGATTAAGCAATCTACTATCTTATATATATAACTTAAGACGAGATATATATATATACTATACTATAGTATACTACTTTATTCTTATATACCCCTTCAGTTTAATGAGCCTTAACTTATTAAGCTAGCTAGAAATCTATATACAAAGTACCTTACAAAATAAGTATATATATATATATCTATTATTCCGTGCAATTTAGATATATAAGAACTAATGAAATAATAAAAAACTAATAGTATAGCTATAGCTATAGCTATAGCCAACTAATATACGCTAACCGTATTTAAATAATATATTGGCCGTAAAAAGTACGGTAATCGACTCAACTTAGTATACTTAGTATACTTAATCTAAGCCGTTTATAACTACTTAAAAATACTTAATTTCACGGCTATCTAAGTACTAAGACTATAGTTATATACTATAGTATTAATTTAGTACGGTAGTTACTCTATTACCGATAACTATATATCCCTACTTAATAAATTCCTCGTGTTTTTAGCGGGTTCTATTTTTAGTAAGTAAGTCGGCTACTATAGCGTTAGTTAGTACGTACTTAATACCAAAATTATAGTTTATAATCTCCTAACGAAGCTAGTAATAATAGATATCTATATAGTATAGTTTAGTAGTAAGCTATACGGTAGGTTCCGTAAGTAACCTAATAGTTTAAAGATTATCGTATTTAATAGTAATAGCCTTATTAAGATTAAAGTAGATATTATAAAAGAAGCGTTTCTACTATAGAACTTCCTTACCTACTTATAAGGCCGCTAGTAACTCGGCTTCTATACTTAATATAGTAACTATACGTTACTTATTTACCTTCTATACGATAGTACCTCCGGTATATATAAGGAAGTAGCCTTAACGAGACTTTCTAGTAGTAATATTATCTGTAAATAAAGTATCTATAGTAATATCTATAAATAAGATATAGTAATCTAAATCTGAGGCCTTCGTGCCCTAGCTACTATATTTAATAGTATAATAAGAGGTTCCTCGAAGATAGATAAGGTAGTAGTCTACTACTTTAAGGTGTTCTAGTAATAGATTAAGCTAGTATTTAGCTAATAAGGATGCCGTATAGGCTATATCCTATCGTAAGATATATACGGTATAGTTAATACTTCCTACTTTTTCTTATATTTTAGTAATTTATACGGCAGTTATATAACTATTATATAGCTTTAAAGAATCGCTTAGTAATAGTATATAAATCTTACGCTTAAAGAGGCTTCTTTTAAACCGTTTATAGACCTTTAAGATATAGTCTTTTTAGTATATCTAGAGAGTTCCTAATACTCGGTTTCTCGTTAGTTTAATACCGAGAAAGTAGTAAGGTTCACCTATAATACGAAGCTTATATTTGGCCGCTAGGGCGGCCTTAAATATATTAAATTTACTCTAGTTATATTTACGGTAAAGGTAGATAATATTATCTATAAAGAAGAAGACGATAAGCTACTTATTATAGTATATATACTTAATACCTAGAACGGGATATAAACCCTAAGATTAAAGCTATCTAGATAGTTCGTTATACTATAAATAAGGCGATCTTCTAAGGCCGTATAGTACTATAAGGAGTCGCCAGATCTCGCTAGGTTTACCGAAACCTAGTAGTAGTAATATATAGATCTTCTCGTCAAGTTTAGCGTTTAAAAATACGGTAACTATATTATATTAGCGTACCTTAAGGTCGAAATAAGCTATTAATACGAGTAAGAACCTTATTACCTCCGCGGCCAATATAGCTATATATATATTAAGGCTATTAAGTAGCTATTTATCACCTCTTATATAAAGCCGTGCTTTATAACGTATAAGGTAGCTATCTAAGTTAAATTTATAGCTAAAAACCTACCTTAAAGGTATCGGTTTAGGTGTTATCTCCTTAGTAAAGGAGACTTATTCAAAAATACCTTTCTACTTTAATTTGTTTAGCTTATCTATATATAAGGCCTCCTATTTCAGCTAATTAGAGGACTTTCTAGCCTTATTAATTATATTTAGCGGAGCTAGTAGGCTATCTCGGTACTGTTTTATCGAGTTTATAAGGGTTAAGAATATATTCGGATATATAACTTTATTACCTTTAATTAATATATAAAATATAGACTTATCTAAGGGATCTAGCCTTTTTCCTAGTATACTACGAGTACTCCGGTTGCTCCTCCGTAGTATAGTAGTAGGAGTTAGTAATAATAGTAGTTTTAGTATTAAAGATAATACTTTTAAAGCTATTTTTAGTATTATATTTACCTTATTACTACCCCTTAAGGATCCGGACACTTTTAGTAGTATTTTTAGTAGTAGTATTAAGGTGGCCGGGTTATTAATTACTATAGTATCTTCTTTAAAAATTGAGTCGTTTACTACGGGCGTAGTTTCCTTAATAGATGCATCTTCTAGTACTATATCGGATACGGAGATGTCGATAATAAGGTTATCCTCTTCGATAACTTAAGAGGGAGTTACTATAAGTATATATTGAACGGCTTTATCGTATATAATAAGGCTATCTAATTCTACAGGGTTATAGATATAGTTATCTTTATTAAAAACTATATCTCTAGTACGGATTACTTTACCTTGTGAAGGTAGCTAAATCCTATAAATATTAGTCCCTTTATAACCTACGAGGTATCCGATAAAAGTACGAGGATCTAGGCGTTATAGCCTCGGAATTAACTTGTTTAATATATAGGCTTTTAAGCCGTATATAACAAGATAAAAAGTAACTAGTTTAATACCCTTATTAATAACTTTATACGGAGATCTCTATCTATATTTTTTAACTAGCAACCTATTTGCCTAAACTATACTTACTATAGTATATTCTAGCTATATATTATAAGGTTAGCTACTCTAAATACGATTACAGCGTATTTTTTTAATAAGGTATCTACCTATAACTTCGGCGCCTCCGTTTTAAGCCTATATACGAGGTACCGACTATTAAATAATAATACCCTAGGTATAAATAGTATCCTAAAAGGAGCTATTTATAGTTGAAGATTCTTTACCGAATAAGATTTCTCTATCTATTTAAAAAACCTTAATTTTTTAGTAATAGATATTATTTACTAGTACTACTATATATTAAAAGGATCTTATATAATTGCTTTTCTTTTGGTGAGTAAACACTATACGAAAGAGGCTAAATTTATAATAAAAGTAACTTAGATACTTATAGCCATTATAGGCTTCCGGTATAGGGATTAAGTTAAAGTCTATCTTTTAAAATAGCCGTATAGAAGGTCTCTCTTTAAATAAGAATCTCGAGATAACTTGATATACTTTTAAAACTATATAAACTATATAGTTTAAGAGTTATTTATTTACGATAATATTACCTTAAATTACTGTACTAAGATACTATATAGTAGACTTACTAGGGTAACTAAAGCGGAGGTACTACTTATCCGTTATAGCCGTTAAAGTAAGTATCTTTTAAAGTACTTTTTGAGGCTTAGTTTAAGCCTTATTCTATATAGTTTTTAAGATTATAAATATACTACTTTTACGAGGATCTCGTATATATATCAATAACTTATTAGAGGGCTAAATTCAATATACTAGTAACTACGGTACTTTTAAGGGATAAAGATCTTCTCGGTAATATCCTTTTTATAGTATAAGTAGCTACTAAATAGAGTAATAAGGTAGAGATCTTTAGCTTCCTATTTTAAGTATAAAATAAGGTTAGTACGGAAGTAGGGATATAATACTATATCTATTACCTTAATTAAGGCTATTACTCTATTTACTCTAGGTACCTTAAGGATAACTAAGCCGTAGCTTTTAATAAGGTATCTAGTATTACTATATCGGATATAGCTATTTATAGGAGCCTTACGAGTTTACCGATAATTATTACGGAGAGGGCTATTATAGATATATCTCTTACTACTACTATCAAGAATCTATATATTGGTAAAGTAATATAGCTTAGGCTTAGTTTCTATACTAAAGGCTATAGACTTATCTATATAGTAATAGTTATCTTTATAAAGTTAAGAATCCTTATAAAGATTAACTTCTAGAGCTACCCGGGATATTATCCTAGATATAGATAAGGATATCCTAACTAACCCCTATCTATCGACGTAAGTTAGCGCATTAGTTTCGAATAATAGCGCTTTATTTTAGTAAGATAGCGTATTATTTTCGTATTCTAGCGTGGTGCTAGCGTGTGTATTTAGTAATAATAAGGAGATAGTTAAAAGATAATCTAAAAACTAACTATTAAGTAGCCGGAATACAGCCTTAGTACTTAGTTTTTCCTTATTTTATATCATTAATTAAACCGTTTTAATTAACTTAGTTTAAGCCGTTAAGAGATAAGTTTATAAGTTATATATTATTCTAATCTAGCTAGCCTCCTAGCTATCCTCTGCTTAGCTATCTTTCTATATAGAGAGGAAGATATAGTAATTCTTATTACTCTAAGTATAGTTTATAGTAGTTTACGGTAATACTTTATCTCTCTCTTATTATAAGGTCTTTACCTTATTATCGTTATATAGCTTCTTTATACGGTTATCTTTAAAGCTGTTTCTAGCCTATTTAAGCCTTTATTTATTAAGATTAAAGCCCTCTAGTATACGGTATACGTCCCCTATAGCGGTAAGGTTATAGTAGTACCTAAATAGCTACTTTTTATAATAAGATATACTATATAGGTAAATTCCTTTATTCGAGTTTAAGCGACTACTTCTACTACGGCTATCGCCTCGGCTACGGCCGTTTATATTACTACGGCTTTCTACTCCTCTACCCTAGCCTTAAAACTAAGGCTTCTTATCTATATAAAAGGCTATATTATTACGGCCTCGAGGGCGGTAAAGTAGCTTAGTATTTATATAACTTCTAAAGTCCGTAATAAGTTTAGGTATATCGTAAAGGTAGGTTACCGGATCCGTAAGGTTTACCTATTTAGTATTAGCGTAATTACGGTCAATCCGTAAGAGGAGGTTTAAAGCCTTAATAATAAATAGTTTATCGGTAGGTTTAGAGGAGTTAGGTACTACTTAAAAGATAACTATACCTACCTTTACTATCTTAGTATACTAAACGCTAAGTTTATTAAGTATAGACTTCTAATCCTAGTTTCTAGTATTACTATTTACTAGTTAGTTCTACTTAAGCTTTAAATCTAGTAGTATAGCCTTATCGGAGGGCTTATATCTCTCTTAAAGGTTACGGAGGATCTACTATAGTATAGTAGTACTATTAATAGTATTCTAGTTTAGTAATATAATACTATTACGCACCTTTTTACTAATAGTAGCAAGTTCTAAGGCTATTCGCTTATATTTATAAAGCTTAAACTTATAATCCTCTTACCTTACCTTATAAGTTATAACTATATCTATACTTACTCCTACTACTAGTATAGGTCTCTAAGGCTTCTAAACTAAATTAGGTTAAGTTATAAGTAATAGGTCGTAATATTACTATATATCGAGATCCGTAGCTTCTTATTATACTATCTAGATAAAATATAACTATTCTATATAGTTATTAAGGATAATATCTATATTATAGATCTTCGCTATAGTTATAGGCTCTATTTAGAGGCTTTTAAGAGTCTATCTAGCTTAAATCTAGCTTAATTCGTAAGGCTTTTAACCGTTTTATCGATTTTCGATACCGTAGGTATTCGGGATATAAGGTCGGATTTACGGCTTCTAATTAGTTAATTACGAAGTACGTAGGTATTTACGTAGTTTAGTAATACCTAGTAATCCGGGCTTATAACTATAAGATTTAAGCGATATCTAATAAAAAGACTTAAGATTATATAATCTCGCTATAAGGGCGAGAATATCTAGTTATATAGGCCTTTTACTATACTAAATAATAAAGAATATATGATTGATAGCCGCATGCGGTAGGATTAAGTAATCCACTGTCTTATACATGTGACTTGAGACGAGATGTGCATGTATGCCATGCCATGGCATGCCACTTCATTCTTACACTATTGGTCTATTAACATGTCTCCGTTGCGGCTTAGTAACACCCTCACGTTGGCTCCAGGTATTCTGTGTCGCGCGTCCTCCAGGAAATCGCGATATGTTGTGCGACTTTAGTAACAAAATGAAGACCAATACTAAAGATTTCCCAGAGATTTCGAGAAGTACCCTCTCCAGAGTGAAATCGCGATATGTTGTAAGACCTCAGTAACTTTAAGTTCAAGACCAATGCTAACGATTGCTTGGAGATTTCGAGCAGTACCCTCTCCAGAAAACCCCGATATGTTATGAGATCTTGGTAATTTCTGAATAAAGACCAATGCTGATGTTTCCCTAGAGACTTCAAAGAGTATCCTCTCTAGGAATGGTTCCTTTTTCGTGGTGACAGTTGCGATCCACCTCGTCTCCTGACGAGAAAGCACTACGGTAGCTACTCAGGCTGATAGCAGCTCAATATTTGGGGACGAGAGTATCACGAAACAAGTTTTTCTTTCTTGTTGCGAGTACTGTGACAATGCGCTTGTGCGTGCAAGAAGAAACACATGCAGTGTCTTTTAAACAATTGGCTTGTTCGGAACATCGTTTCCAGCAGCTCCTTATGGCCTATAAATCAGATACGAAGGGTTCAATCCGATCAATCAGTGCATCAATAACATTTCAAAATCCAGCAGTTTCCTTTCGCCCATCGAACAGTACACATTTCTTACTTATCATGAACAACGGGTGCCACTTTCCTCCTTTCAGGAATCTCAAAGTAGAACCTGTCATGCCACCGTCTTATATCGTGGAAGCCGACCATAAAGAGTAAGTGCACCTTCAATGTTGCCACAAAGCTCATTTTCGCTAATGTGTACAGTGATTGGGCAAGAACCATCACTGTTCGAGTGGGCTCATCCCAAACCGATGATTCTGGCTGTAAAGTCACGACGGGCATCGAAGACTTTGTTGTCCACGAAACCATCATACGGAGGCATTCGCCGTACTTCGAGACTGCACTGAATGAACCCATTTTTAAGGAAGCGCAAGAACATCATGTACCTCTCTCATATCACGACCCAGAGTCTTTCAGGCTATACCTTGGATGGATCTATTCCCATGAGATCAATATCTCCTCACTCGACAACAAAGATACAGCGGAAATCGTCGGCAGTAGCCTTATCCGCGCTTATGTCCTCGGGGACTTTCTTCTGGACGGCGACTTCAAAGATGCCATTGTCGATGCAATTAGCGACATCCAGGCAAAGAGCTGTGGTTATCTCCGTGCTTGTCTGCCTCTTGCCTATGCCAACACAGCTGAGAAATCACCCATTCGTCGAATCATCATTGACAGGATGGCATACGCAAGAAACTGTTCCCCATCGAGTTTTGTCGAGAGGGAGAGGGCTGATGGCATCCTCGACCGAGAAACACTACTCGATCTAATGGAAGCAATTCTTCTGTATTCTGAGCAAGAATCCGCTCCGTACCAGATCAGTATGTGTCACTATCACTGCCACACGGCGGAAGAACTATGCTACCGAATCAGGTTTATGGAGAAGTGGGGCTACAAAGTGCCCGAGAAGAAAAAGATCGACGTAAAGCTCCCCTGACCTTTTTGTGTTCTGCGGACCATAAACTGATTCAGAGTTTCCGCAGGGAGACGACAAGCATGACGGAAAAGACGACTCCAATACTTCCGACCCTGAATCTGATTCGGACGATGATTCTGATGGTGGTGACGACGATGGTGATAACCATCGGAGAATACTTAGGGCAGGCAT
Source organism: Venturia effusa (assembly GCA_007735645.1). Lineage (NCBI taxonomy): Eukaryota > Fungi > Ascomycota > Dothideomycetes > Venturiales > Venturiaceae > Venturia > Venturia effusa. The sequence continues at coordinate 1,164,403 of CP042198.1, forward strand.
CCCTCGAAGACCTTTTCGCCACGCGGCATATGGATTGGGCAGATCGATTGCGATTATGCGTCTTGGTAGTGGTAGACCTTAGTACTCCTGGATGCGAAACAATGCAGAATTAGGAGTCGCCGTCGTCCAGGGCAAAAACGCTCTCCCCGAACAAAGTTGGAATGGTCGAGCGCCACTTGTATCTACTGCATATGGAGGATATAGCGGATCTGAGTCTGAAAGACCCAGTGCTTTCGATGGTAAGATACATCGACAAATTGTAGGCTATATCGCAGTGGCACATTGATTCAAATATGTGGGAGTAATCTGAAAATTAAATTAGAACAAAATTTACCTAGCGAGAATAGGACAAGAATCTTAGGGCTAGCCGCATTGAGCGTGCCAAGAAGGTGAATGGCCATCAGGGTTTTGTTGATAGAGTCACGTGTTGATGGCGTGCCAAGTCACTTCCCCTATCTTGAACTTGCCATCTTCCACAACACAGCATCTAATTCCTATATATCTACGACTCAGAGGTCTCGATGTCAAAAAATTCGAGCTCATGATGGACTAACCGAGAGTGAGGTCCTTGTTTTGCGCAGATGATTCCGAAAAGGGAGTTATCATGTCTGGATGAAAAGGCTAACCTATATAATGTCTAACCAATGGAATAGCCATTGGACCAAGACCATTATAGTCAGGGTCGGCCATACAAGGGGAGCCGAATGCAGCCATTCCAAGTCTACCGAGCGGCTCGTTACCCTCCCGTCTCATAAACCTGATGCGTTTCGCTTGTACCTGCAGTGGATGTATACGCACCGCATCACGATCAAGTTCGACGACGACCCACCCTACGACGAACTCATTGATGGCTACGTGCTCGGTGACTATTTGGAGGACGGAGACTTTAGAGATGCCATTACAGATGTAATCCTAGAGCTGGTGGTCAGAGGGACGTTCCTATTCTCGAGTATCCCTCACCTGTATAAAAATACCTCTGAAAAAGCCTTGCTTCGTCGTGCCTTCGTGGATGTCCTGGTCTACCATACCGAACCGACGTCGTGGATCTCCAGGGCGCGGGAGAAGAGAGAACTTACAGAAGACGCGCTGTACGACATCATGGAAAACCTCATGGACCCAAAACACAAAGATACAGTTCCGCTTATACCTCTCGCACTCAGTCCCAATCCTTGTCCATATCACGAACACGCAAACGGAGTATGCTATCGCATCACATACGGACAAAAGCTTGGTGTTGCTAACTAGTGATTGGAAAAGGTAGTCACCTCAGAAGTTCTTCTCAACACCCACACTGACAGCCTTCAGGTAACAAAAACCGCATGTGTTCGTTTGAAGAGATTGCCACCTCTGGTGCGTTTCATTGAGCATGAGCGCTGCTAGTGGCTGTTGTCAACGAAGAATCTGGTCCTTGCTCGCTCCTCGTCGGACCAATCTGGTATCGTGTTTCCGGAAACCTTGACACTCCTTCAGCGTGGTGTGATGATGGTAAGACGAAATGGCAAGAACATTCCTTTGCAGCGGCGCCGGGATCTCGTCGGCGTAGGATGAGGTACGTCTGGGTAATTTCAGGTCTAAGACTTGAGTATAGACCTATTCTTAGTTCTAAAAATATTACGACGTCATAGAAACTCCGCATGCAGAGCCCCTCGCAAGCACTGTTCTCGCTATGTCGATCGAACCACGCTAAAAGAGAGTCAACATCTTCGGAAACGCGGTATGTGATTACTATGGAAGCCAGCGGAAAGAATGTTAGTACACTGATCCCTCCACAGCAATAAACTATTGATATATAGCTTACACTTAGGCCCCGATTGGCTCTTATAGCCTGTTCTCAGCTCTTCCTAGGCCCGGTTTCATTACGGCGGATCGACGTGCTAACATTGTTTCCGCCGGCTACCACAGTAAATACACAGGAATTTCGCACAGTCAGTGATTGTCTCAGACTACTAGGATACCGGCAATCGAGGCAATCCCGGGTTCCTAGTGTGAGGAATCCACGCTAGGAATCGAAGCTCCCGGAATTCTCTCTGGCCGCACCAGGTTCGGTTTCCGCCGCCTTCCTGTAATTTGCCAGCAGCACATGTTTAACTCGGCAAAGAGCATAAAAAAAATCCATGTGAATCTTGGTGACAAGATTTGTAAACGTCAGCGAAGACAGAAGTTCGTACGAAGATTACGCCGCTCCTGGGATCTCCTTGCTAGTAAGTCAGTCTTTCCGAAACTCGCCTTCTTAGGTCGGACGACGGAATGATAAGATGTATACTGATGTGATGTGTCTAGAATTCCAGCCACCATTAATCAGCCTTCGAGATTTGCCTTCGCTCTACAGAATCCAGATGAATTCTTACTAGAGTCGCTTAACGGTCTCCATGATCGCGTTGACAGAAGACTTTAACGACCTTACAGAATAGAGTATCTGCCTTTATGGATGCGCTGGTAGCGAGCACAGAAAATCCAATTTCCTATGCCCACGGATAGCACCGGCTGCCAGGGGGAAAGGATGTGCTCCTCAGGACCGTACAATACTATGAAAGCTGGTGGGAAAATTGTTGTCACGGTATCAGCGAATTGGGAGATTACTCCGCAGCCCCCTATCGTATCCCTTGATGAAATACATCTAACAAGCTACAAATATACGAAAATTAGGTTCCCTAGATGGAGATGGAGGAAGAGAAAGCAATGCTCAAGAGTAGAGAAAAAGAAATTCGCGTAGTAGAACTAGATATCACAAGAACGTGTAGGTACATGAACCACGGTAGGGGTGGGAACCGTGCATACCGACCTTCAATTCCCTGCTACCTTAGTAGTACGTCGATCACTGTACGTCGATCACTCTACATAGTCGGCCGTAACTAGATGTCAGGTCAGCTGCAAACCAGTGGCCAAGCTATTACAGCCTGGGATGCCTCGGAGATTCCATTCGAAGACCCCAGATAATAATATGCGGTTATCATTTATTTGTCTGGTGACCTTAGGCTAGTAATGAAATACCTATACTGTGGTGGCCGGCCAAAAGAATGTTAATCGGCGGGTCTCACTACGTCCCCCGTCTTCTCCCATTCAACATGTAAGAATAATTGTCATTTCTATATGCCTGAGTAGCGGAGAATGAGAAGATATAATCCTTTCAGACCGAAGAGAAAATTGCTAGATACCGTAGAGAGAAAGAAGAAAATCGGCTATGCGCACAGGCTAAGACAGGGATTAACCTTCTTTTGGCCGGCTACCACAGTATACTGTGTACAGCGTATGCATAGATTTCGATTGGCTCTTGCAGCCTATCCCAGTCCCGCCTAGATCCGGCTTCATCGCCGTGAATCAACGCACTAGTATTCTTCCTGCTGGTGATCATGTAACCACAGCACGGTGCTACCCAGCCAAATCAATGCTAGCCGGTCATCCCGCCAAGCGGTGAGACCGCGACCACGGAAGGTTGTCTATCTGCATCCAGGTAGATTCTGGGTATGAGATGTCTACTGGGCATACTGTTCCTATCGAAATATCGCCGTGCCAGCCTGATGCGGTAGAAATTATAACTAGTGTCAAGTAAGATGCAAGCTCTCTCTATAAAACTCATACGTGTCCCAGATCTTGGAGAGGCGAGACCTCAACCGCTTCGACCGATCCTCAGCTGTCACAATGAAGTTGACCTATCTCGCCCTCCCAGCGCTTCTCAATCTCTTCACCTTCGGCAACGCCGGCACAGTCTGCGGGAACCCACCCCCAGAATGTGAGATAGGACACAAACCCACTTCAACTTGGATCGCGGTATGTATAGCATCGCGTACTGCATAGTCCGCCTTTGAAGCTAACGACCGACGTCATTAGTGCACCAACAATCAAAATGCATGCTCAAGGCAAGCCTGCGGTTACAACCTCCGAGAGCATCATTGCTGTGGTAAACCCACGATTGTTCCAAAAGGCATATCACCTAGGAAGTTTATAACCGAGTACTGCATCCAGGGTACCTAGGTTGGTGGAGACACCTTAGCAGGTGTGCACGTGACGCGAAGCCGCATGTCTTGCGACGCTGACAGTACTTACAGGACTGTACAACAAAGACTCAACAACAGCACAGGTGATTGCGCAATTTCAACATACTCGCTGGCATGAGATCATGCAGAAGGAACAAGACGGAGTGGTAAATATCGGGGGTGACTTTTTCCTTTCGTTGATACTGGGACATAGCCCGTTCATTCAGAGAGAGGGCTGGGTCAGGGTGGCCCTTTGACATTTCCTTTTTATTTGATTTTTTTTATTTATCCGCTTTCATAGTCTTATCGAGTCTATATACAAACTTTCTTTACGCGTTGACATTTCCTTCTTCCGGGCATTGAGAAGGAATGTAGCCGAACAATATCATTATATTTTCTACTAAAGTACAAATTTTCTAAAAGTCCGTGCGTACTACCCCGCTAGGCCCGCCTAGGTAGAAGCTGGTTTATTGCGCCTATTTAACTTAGAGAATAGTAAAGACCTTCTCTAAGTTAAATTTATATAGACTATATATATAAGTATAAGTATAGTTCATACTTCTATAAAGATTTATAACTAGCTATAAGACCTATTCTTTACTAAATTATTTACTACTTAGCTTTAATAAAACTACTATATAGAGAGTCTAGCGGTTCTTTTAGCTAATAATCTATAAGAGCTTTTAGCTTATTAGGTTTTATCTATTAACTTAGGTCTATCTTTACTATTAATCTAGCTAATTAATAGTAGATATAATAGAGTATTAATAGAGTAATACCTTTAAGATACTTAGTAATTAAGATACTTTTGATAAGACCGTACAGCTAAAGATATAAAATGACTAGCTTCTATAGTAGGTTTTGAACGCGGTATACCCTGTGCAAAGACGGAAGCGAGATAAGTATGGATAGTATCCCGTACGTTTACTAAGCTTATCGACCTCCCTTAACCAACAACTACCCGTACGACCCTTATCTCGCGGACATCTTTGCATGAAAAATACTTTGACAGGATACTATTCCCCCCCCAGCTCACAGGTAGAGATTTAACACGGGCTGCGAGCGATTGGTCCAGCAAATCCCAAAGATCCCAATCAAGAAACAGGATTCTTAACATATTCCAAAATCCCAGCTTCCACTCTCGCCATTTCTTCCGTACCCATACGAGAACTCTACTTCCTAAATAGGATACTCATCTAGGTACCTAGACCCCCTCTTAAGCAGCTACCTAAGCTTCCGGCTACCTACCCTACCTATACTTGCCCGCCCCAAGACCGACGCCAAAATAGTTCAGTGGTCAACCAACGCATGTATGTATTCTCGCAGATAAGAGCTCCAATCAAAAAAAGACACATCCGAAATCGGTTTTCTCACCGGTGATTAGTCTGAATCTGGTACCTTCCTGATAACGACGTCCAAGACGCCAGAACCCCGACGTTACCGACTCGGACGTGCAGGCGATGGCAACCAATGACAAGGACCTTCTGCGCCGTCTCGCGGCGAATAACTTGGCGTAGACCAATGCTCAAGATTAGATTGGTAGCCATCGAATTTCCCGTGGAGCGCTTTGGTATATCGTTCTTATCAGTATCCTAATCATGGTTCTAGCTAGTGCTTCAAGGTCGAATATGTCCCATGAACCAGGAGCACGAGGGATAGGATGACAGAATAGGATGGAGGAGGGAGGCATGCTGGAGAAAATTAATCCTCCTATACATCCCCATCTCCCAATTCACGATTCACAACAAAAACTCACCGCAGACACCGGAGGAAGGGGGTCAAGGACAGACGCGTAAATTCATATTGCTACACATATTCTACCTATGCAACCCCACCAAGAAATCTCAGAACGCCTCTCAGATAGTACACCCTCAGAACCCAGAACGTGATGATGAATTTTTGCGAGTATCCCAAACGCTTGTCTGCCCGGCTCCCGTTGGCCGAGACAAAACCACTGCAGTGCATCGCTCGACGGAATCGCTGAGCTGCGAGCCAACTGTAAAAACAACATGTAGAAGCCGTCAAACACCATGCATCCGTTCCCTTCTTATCGCGCAAGACTTATTCATTGTAATGGTACACCTGGCGCTTCGTTAGTAGGTTTCATGTGAGAGTCTAGGGTCCATGGGTCCCACTCACAAAATAATTGGGCAAACCCCAACTTTTCCAGCCCAATCTTGCTGCCATTTTCGCGAATCCCTCTGTTTCAATGAGGTGATAGAACGGGAATGGCGGGAACATGGCTCCGTCTCTGTGCACATCAGCTTTGACTAGTAATGCCGTTCCACCGACACCGTCAAGTTCCACCTCGTGGCCTGCATCGCCATTGCCGCTCTTATCAGCCATAAACGCCATCAATGATCTGTACGTGGCCATTTCGGCGTATCCCTCCAGTAGTATGTCATCTGGGCCCATCTTGGCCGCCATTTGTTTGGCAGTAGAGCTGTCTATCCAGCTGTTGTAGTCGTAGGGTCGAATATCCATTGCGTTTTTCTCTTTGTTGAAGTAGCGCTGAAAGCAGTTTGGTACTATGATGGGTTTGTTGTGAGAAGCCATGTCTTGAATCAGGGATGGAGGTGTTTCGACGACGTCGGCATCGAGCCAAAGGATCCAAGAGGTCGTGGGACCCATGGTTGTGAATAGAAGGGAGTTTCGTGCTTTGGACATGGCGGCTCGACGTTGTTTTTGATTCGACATTTTATGTCGTTCACTTTCGTCCTGGGAGGTCAGAGGGGACTCGGTGTCCTGGCGGAGGATGGTGACGGATGCAAAACGCTTCTTGCGCGGGCCTTTCTGTGTCTTTTGTATCTGTTCCTGCAATGCTGCTGTTGCGGCGTTCCCTTCTTTTGTCTTTGGTAAGATGAAACCGAGGGAGATGAGCTCGTGTGGAAAGCTCAATTTCAATACATTGTCCCAGTACTCCTGATAGAACCTCGCCATGGGCGTCAATATCAGGACTGTCTCTCGGTTGCCGATGGGATCACCCGAGGTAGTCAAGTTGTTCATATGGTATTGTACGACAGGAGGTGATTGTTGCACGCTGGTATCGGCACCCTTCTTGGCCTTTTTGAAAGGGAGTGAGGGGGGTGATAATGCATTGGCGGCTTGTTTGATGCCTTTGACGGCTGAACTGGAGGCATCTGAGTCGCTGGGGTCGGAGAAGAAGAAGACGAGGAAGCCGACGGTGAGGATGGCGACGAAGACGAGAGTGATTGGGTTCGTGCGGCGGATGGTTCGTGGAGCGTGGAGGACCATGGCTATTTGGTTGCGTTAGGGCTGGGCCCCCGATGTCTCTGCGAGTCTGCACGGCACCGGAGTCAGCAATGGCATCGAAACGGGCATGTATGTTTGAAGGTGGAAATGGAGTTGAGGATAGGACACCAGACGGGGGAGAGAGATGTTGCATTGGAAGATTGGGGTTTCCAACCACACATACCAGACAGACCCGTAGGCGCGGTATTCAGAGCTTATGCAGTTGGCATGCAGGTTACGCCGTCATTGCTGGAGGATTGTATCTGGTGCCTGTTGGACAGTCGGAGTCGGGGTCGGATCGGTGCTATCTGGCCTGAGATGTGCAGCCAAGACGGGCGAGAATCTTTGGTTCAGGGCGTTCGGGGCGTTATTCAGAGATGAGGCTCTTCGGGAGACCAAGTGGCTTCGGGTCCGCCACTTGCACACAACTTTCTCCACTTCCACAAACCGACTTCGTATTCAATACGAGTATAAAAACCACAACCACAACCACAACCACAACCACAACCACGCCCTCCTGTCCCACATCCATCCGAGTCTCCTCCCTCTCTGCAGCATGTCACATCGCCGCTGCTAATGCTGATCCGTCAATTGCGGCCATGGCGACCACTCGTCTCCGGTATCATCACTTCGACCCAACCTCGAAGTCGCTCCCAAATCCTACCCAGACTCCCCCTCTGGGCCAACCGCTTCTCGCACCATGAACGCGTCGTGAAGGTCTCGCAGGCTTCCGTTCTGTTCGAAAAGGCCCGCCATGCTACGCCCGAAAACCTGATTGCAAGCATCGAGCCACTCTCTCCATCGTCTATTGCAGGAATCGAGGACAGCTTTGAGCAGGCCATATTCCTTTTCACTCCAGGCTTCGCACAGCCTCTTGCGTACGATGTTCAGTTCCTCGACAGAGTCGTCAATCGATTGTTGGAGAAGCTACCTGATGATCATCCAAACGTCCGAGCTGCTCTGAAACGACTCGATGTGGCTGTCGCTGTTGTGGACCGTCTCCCTATGCCGGGTCGACGACATAGTAAAAGACTGGCGGTGAACGATCATGGATCTGAGGGCATGTCATATGTTGTCTCAACCAAATCAGAGCTCAATGTAGCCAATGATACATCGAGATCCGCAAAGCCCAACCCCGATGAGACAAAGACATTGAGTTTGCGGATAGGTAATGCCCAGGCCTACGACGCGGCTGATGTGCACTCGCAGAGCACACAGACAATAATGAGCCAACGCTTCGAAATACGAACGCCTCTCGCTAGCACATTATTTCAGGTGGGCCAGCCGAGCATTATGTCTCTTTCGTCCTGGGAATGGAGGGAGGCCGAAGGCCGATATAAACTACAGCAGGAAAGCATCGAGTCGCCTAGTCACATCTCCTTCTCATATCCCTTTGTCCACGGATCCACGCTTAGCATGCCACTCGTGCCACTGACACAACCGCGGAAAATCGTCGCCGGTATGGGCAACGTCATCCGACAGATCGCAGGAAACACGGAATCCATCACTGCATCGCAGGAGTTGGAGCCGGCTGTCAATTCATATTTCACCGCAAAAGAGCTCCCGCCATCTGCAGTCAATGTTTGGGCTCTGGTCATCCCTGCAAACTCTGGATTCAGCAGCCACACGTATCGATGGTTGAAGGCAAGGCCTGGCAACAAGACTCCTGAAGAACTCTTCAGGCATGAATGGCAAAAGGAGTGTGCGACTCCTAAATTCAACTGGACTAGTCTATTCCGTCGTGGCGTCCGTCTATACCGTGTCCTTAGCGGCGGCGGTGGCTGGGGAAAAAAAGCTGGTCTTATCTCTCTTGATCCCGACTCTGATTTCATCGAGACCCAGTCTGCAGAACTAGGAGCGATATTCGCAAACAATGACCTTTTAGAAACTCAAGAGAGCATGCTTGGCGACGCTGCGAAATTGGATGACATGGTTCAATTCTATATTTGTCCCTCCATCACAGATCATCACTCGCTGACAACCGCAACACATGGCTTGCGGCTTGAAATAGGGGTGATCCCAAGCACAATTGACACGATACCACTTTCTGAAGAATCACAAGACGGGAACGAAGCATTACTACCTGGTCGTGTTCATCACAATCTTTTTGGCTTCATGTCAGAGAAAGGTGTCTCTTTGGCAGTACTTCAGTCAGAGGCCGATGAAAAGTGGATCGTTCAATCACGAACCAAATTGTCAGTTCCGTATACTCGCCTGATCTTTGCACGAAGCACAAAGGATTTGACATTTACCTCATCCGAAGGTAAGATCACACCGATAATTGATGAACGACTTCCTTCTGAAACCCACGAGATTAGTCCACCTCACCCGACTCAGTCTCAAAAACTCCCTCCATATATTAGGAAATACAAAACCCAAGCAGCTGGAGCAACTGGTAAACGCGAGTCAATTGACTGGGCTGGAATTCAACGTCTGAAAATGGCTCGAGGTTACATGCGACTTCAACACCAACGCTACCTCACGAAGTCGGCGCAGATGCGACGCCTAAAGACTCTGCCTGTCGTCCCTGATCATGATAGCCTCCCTGGTGGCGGTGTCGTCATTAGAAAGGTGAAGGATCGTCTTTCGATCCGGAAACAGTTGCTTGATCTTGCGTCGCCTCGGCGTTACCACGAACTATACCGATTGGTGCCTGCTGAGGTCAAAGAGGACTTCGCGCGCAGATTGCGAATCAAGTTCCCCCTTCTAAATTTACGAAATATCAGACAGTTGGCCAACCTCTACTTCGGAAGGAAATTGAAAAGCCCTCTCGTGGCCGAGCTCTTCCGCAACCCACAGCCGCTGTCATCGGCTGAGGGCTCAACCGATTTGCAGAAAATATACTTGCCGGCCGAACATGAAACGCTGCCGATCAGGAAGTACACATCATTGCCTCAATCAGCTGCTCTTGACGAACGTTGGAAGCGGCGGAGAGATGTTAGACGGCGGAGAGAGACTACGCGGCGGAGGAAGGTTGCGCGGCGAGAAGAAGGGACACAAAATAAGTCGCATACTGATTCAGTAATGCCACAGACCACAAGCGCTTGGAATCTGCTGCAGATGCGAAGGAGAAACAGGGGAAAGATGGGAGTGAAGATGAGGAACAAATATGAGGAAGGGCTGGAGACGGCAAGAGCAGCGGCCGATTCAAGAAATACAAGAGCGGTGCATAATAAGATGTCCACGTGGGACAGAACGTGGATCGCGGAAGGGGATGTTGAAGTGAAGAAGGTGGAAACGCCGGAAATGAGGAAGGAGAAGCGGGAGAGGGAAGAAAAGGAGGAGCAGGAGTTGCTGGACACTATCAAGGACTTGCTCAAAGGATTTTGATAAATCGGTTGTGTGACGCGCTAAGTGTGGTTTGTGTGGGATTGCCTTTAGCATTGAGCATCCTGGACGCATTTCGCTACCATGACGAAGTATCTTCGTGCTCCTACAGAATAAAATACCACCCTGTCTTCTTCTCGTTCCCGTCGGCGCGTCGAAGCTCTTCGGTGATGGTTCTTTTCTCGCTCCTGCTACGTTGTTGCATTGGTATACATCGTAACCCGTTTCTTGAAACTGTGGTTGGGAAGGGAGGGAAGGGAGGGGACCTTGTTAGATATGTAACTGAAGATGATGACTTTTCGATTTCTTTTTGGGTAGGTGATTCACAGTCGGGGTAAGCGCGAGGATGATTTGTGAAATTATAGAAAGCTTCGGAGATGGTGTCACAGGTGAGTAAACAAGGTGGATTTTGATACCGCGTAGATCTGGTATGAAGGTAGATCTGTGTCTACTATGATAACCGAAATGCGTCTATGTGCTAATGAGTTGTAAATTATCATCTGATTCTGGGAAACGGGAGGTTATGGAGTTTAGGTATGAAGGGACGGGAGTATTTGCGGTGATTGCTTTGACGATAAATCGTATGGGAGGTATGATGCGTCCTATTAGAGGGGAATGTTGGAGTAGGGAATGCGGATGGGTGGGTGGTACTTGATCTATTAGCTTCTGCCGGAGCAATAATGATGAGATTCTGATTTGATGTTATTTTACTTCCTGTGCTGAGTCTTCGAATATTTTCTACTCACTCATGCTCCTAGTACCGCTACTAAGCGGGAGGTTTCGATAAAAGATCGCTTGGTCTGAGGGAGTCTAAGGACAACAGAAGACCAAACTGACTTCACGGGTAGGGCCGTTGTTGATTGAGTTCAATTCGTAGGTGTTTGGCCTCGTTGGAGCTGAGGGAGTTGGATGATGTGGTGATAGTGTTCTGGGCTGGGGGAGTTGGCTTTTGATAGGAGAGGTGTATTGATGATGGTGATGGTGATGATCGTCATCGGTTTTTTTCCGCGTTTAGTATAGGCTCTGTGGTTCCTGGATTTCTGATGGCATGCTGAGATGCCGAAATGACGGGAGAGGATAGAAAATAACAGGAGCAAATAGCAAACAGCACTTCCTTCATCGTGTATGTAATTAAGGCAACTTCTTTGAGGACGCGACGACTCGCAGAGAGAGATATCTTTATACCCAGTTCCAAAGCTGAGTTTCTGCCTTCACGCCTTCATTGGAAGAATATCTGCCGACGCTTATGATAGCCTGCGATTGCCGGACTTCGGCGTGTCTCGATGCTAAACGGGAAAGGATCCTATAAAAGAGCATTTGGGAGCGAGGATGTCTAAAGCAAGACTTACAGTACGAGCAACATTATTTATGTTGCGGAGAGCCGGCTGCCTATTTATTGTATCGATGTTTGCTTCGCTAAAGGCATGAGGAGAGGATGACCGAGTGGGGAAAAGAGGAAATTGTTTGGAATGGAGTACGATGATGATACTTATAAGCTGATGCTGAGGACGCTCTTCATCACCGCAAGGAGAGGTCCTTGATTTCTAGACTCTAAAAGTTATCTAAGGACTGCGCTTAGCAGACCCTCAGGGAATCTACTATAACATAAATTAGCGCAAATTCATACCGGGAAAAGAAAGCTTCTCACCATTTCACTTCTGCGGCGATCACTTCGGCAACACTGCTACATAAACGAAACCTATCGATCGAGCAACCGCTCAAGTAGCCAGAAACGCTGGTCACAAGCTTCTGAAGATGAACGGCTATGTTATCTGTAAGGAACTTTAGTATAAAGATAGGGGTATTAGTTCACAAGCCAAGCGGATCTACTTTCAGTACCTGGAGTGTGATGAAGATGCCGCGGAGCAGTGGATGTTATCCCGTCGAATCGCTGGCGAGGACGTATATAACATAGAACTACATAAGTCCTAGATGAAAGAGGCGTCGGAATGTGAAAAGATGTACAGGTTTGAGATGTCAGTGGCATTCTCCAGCTCAAACAAGATTGCGACGAGATTGGTTTCGACATAATAGACGAGAACAACGCGGAAATGTGGACCTTAGGGAATGGAGTCAAGATAGCGAGGAAATCTTGACTATCGAGCTGTAAGTTTTGATTGGGGGCTAGAGAGGAAGAAATGATGAGGATGATCTTCATTACCAATTTTCCTCCGCACAAACATCCTTGCATTCTCATCGAGTGTTCAGTTAGAGATGTGTTACTTCGACGAGTGAGCAGCTCTCCTTCCTCTATCTCTCCATTCCTCCGCGTCGCCTATTTGGATTGATAGCAGCTTTGTACAAGAGTCTTTCTTCGATTTCATTGTTGATGAGAAACACATGAGTAAGCGTGGTATGCTTTATAGCTTTCGAACCAAACAAAAAACCATGGGCTTTGGACTGTACTGGGTTTAATTGATCGCGAATGTACATACCTAGCAGGCCGCGATTAGAGCATCCATTGACCTAGAAATAAAACTATCACGACATGTACTAAAACTGCGCTCGTTATTCTGAGAATATCGGGTGATCCTATTTCGTAATTAGCAGCGGGAGGTCCACAAGCATTGGATATAAGAGGTGGATTGCCTCGAGATGAAGTCTCGAGTGCGGTTGTAATGATGATCAACGCTATGAAGTCGAAGCGACAATGTTCATCAGCTGGATGCCCACCGCCAAGTCAATTCGCTTTTGACATTCACACCTTTATTTTCTCGGACTTACCTACGATTTCGAGCTCTCGTCTGCGTATCTATTACTGAGGGAAAGAGGACAACGTCAGGGCCAAGGCCATGCAGACAATGATTGATCGATCTCTTTATGTAGATCAGAAGAGAGAGGATGCCTTGCCATTTTATACCCTGTCCTGCGACTAGAAGACGCTGTCGTATGATTTGAGATCCAAGCTCAATGTTCTTTGAACTGAGCCGATATGCCATGTCTACAATCCAGGATTCAGCCATGTTCCTCTGCTTCTCCATACCAAATACAGGTGAGGGTCATACACAGTGCCTGGGTTTGTGCCACGCTTCATGGAAAGACCGATACTAAGCGAGCCTAGTAAGTATAAATCAGCCTGAGACGAGGTTGCGAAGAAGACAAGCACGAAGATATATTGAAGCATATACAGGATGTGCTCGGTCGAATTAAACATAAAGATGAACCAGAATCTGTCGTCATCAAAACGTAGGTGAGGGGCTCTTTAGAATGAGCCAAAAGTTCAGGGGAACAAAATGAGACAGAAGCATTGATACAGGGTCCTTGAGATGATGATGATGATGAAATGAATCACTATATGCGCCTGATTTAAGATTCTTTTGGATATGGCCCTCTCCTGACACCCATTCGAATCTGTTTCCATCGAGCGAATGAGAACAACGCAGATTAGAGGAAAAGGAAACTAATGGTGAGATCGATCCACGGAAGGAAGCGAGTGTTTCCTCGGAGTTTAGGCCTGGTGGTCCGCTGCGGGGTACGGAGAAGGCCTCTTCATGGTGTATCGGGGGGTTTTCGTACCGATGATTTGGTTACGAGGAACGGGGTTGTTAATGCTGGGTGTCAGGCTTTCATTGATGAAGGTATTGTGATTATGGAGAAATGGGTTGGGGAGTGAAAAAGTAGGAATGCGACGTGGCCACACGATGGCGATGATTTGCATCTGCGATAGGCCGATTGGGATGCGGTGTCCTGGTAGTATCTGGATATTAGAACTTGAGATTAATGGTAATCTTCAATTTTGTTGTTGCTTCATTGCGAACTGTAAAAAAGTCAAGCAATTGATTGCTAGCAGGAAAATGATGAATTCTTGTCTAGGACCCGAACGTTGAATCAATGGACAGTGTTAGATCCCCTCAATGGCAAAGGGAGAAGGCATGCTAAGTTCGTTCCAGTCAGGTTGTGGTTCATTCCATGTAGAACCACATTACCATGCCAGACTCTTCGGCTGAATGCCCTGGAATAGTGATGATGGAGCGCTAATTGGTGTCGACTGTGCCCGATGCGCTCGACTTAGCTTGGAAACTGTTCAGTCCTCTTTTATCGATGACAAGAGTCTGTCTTCGGTCAGGCAAATCCTCGGCTTGGACGTGACTATTTTCAACGTTGCAAAATGCCCTGACAGTGTGCTGCGTCAACGATTCGGAGTGAAAGCAGATCGGCGTGCCCGTGTTTGACATGCTCACATGCGGAATGGGACCGTTGAAAACAACGACTGGCTTTCCTCGCTATCAAGCGTAACACGGAAGTTGTTGTTGACTTTTGAATCCAGCTGCCTTCGGCCTGATGGAAAACCCCCAACGATTTGCTCACGGAAAAGTGGCTCGGCAATGGTCTCGCCAAGTCTTCTTGCCTATTTTGTGAAAAGGCAGAGAGTTGGCAGCCTCTTTGTGGCCGGTCAGCATGTCGGGACTGCTGCACGCTTCAGGTTGAAGGCCCCAGCATGCTGCTGATGACGAGAATGGATGCTGCGAGTCTGTGTCACAAGAACCTTGCATACGGATGTCTTTTACCACAAATCTATCATCTGCCAACGGAATCATAACGAAGCAGTGGTCACTTTATCTTCAGAGGTGAATTTCTTCTTCGAAGCATGGTTGGTCTAGATCAGTAGTCAGAACTGGGCTCTAAGACAAGAGACCAGAGCAGAAGCCGCGCGAGGAGAGGAATGGAGGAGGTGAGGTCCTACACACCACCGCAGGCTACAATTGTCCCGCTTTGCTTCCTTCCATGATTTGAGTCGGTGAAGCCGATGAGGTCGCAAGGTTTTGTGATCGACGCTGTGGGTGAAGCTAGCGCTGAGGTTTCCATCCGGCATACCTGCCCGATATCAGTACCGGCTCCGAAAGTGGTCGACAGGAGTAGAGGCACAAATCTTGATCAAGTCTGGTGTTGAAGAGTGTTGATGAAAGCATGCAGAAGAGATCAAGCCAGTGGGGGCGCAGCACTGTGCTAGCCCGATGTGTGGGGTGGCAGTCACGGGAATACAGGGGTCGTCTAACAATCTTCCCCGACTTTCCATCTCGTCCTAACGTCTCCTCATCTTGGTGCAGGCCACTATCACCGCCGCGCCTCTTAGACTCCGCAAAGCTGCCACGACCGTCCTCATGAGCATGGGAAATGACCGGTCAACAAGCCTTGCCCACCGGCCTCTCACTGTGGTCATCTTCCAAGCCATCTGCTCTTTGGGCCTACACAGTCCTGAGGCCTGCAGGCCGAAATCAGGCTTTTCGATCTCCCGATTGGATGAACAATCAGACAGCTAAAGAAAGACTATAGACGGGGGACTGTACCGAGGTAGCGATGGTCGGGAGAGGAACTCGCCACTTACTCACATGCAGAATCATTGACGTTCACTATCTGTGCGAATGCCTTTGTTGTTGCGCAGCACAAGGTCAGAGAATCTCGACAATTATGACTGTCCGACTCGGGAATGAGGCAAAGTTTGCATGTGAATTTACAAAACGCAGACGCCGCACTTCTCCATCAGATCTAGGAACGACCACAGGACGATCGGCATAGTGACGAGAGAGACCAATGGATCGCAAGTGTCGGAGTCAGCGTCAGCCTTGCTAAAGGCAGGGCTGCCTGCTGCTCTACTCACAAGCTCACAGCTAGTGCTAATATTCCAGAACCGAGTCCTCGGCATTCCCAGGGTCTGGGTCGGTCATGGCGAGGCCGACTACAGTCCAAAAGTTCTTTGATATCTGAAACGTGCGACACACCCTATCCTTTCGCTTCATACCGGAAAGCTCTAGCTCTTTGGATCAACAGTATACTTTTGTGGCCCCCAAATGTCCACATCATCCGTCCTAGGGATTTGTACACGGCACTTAGATCGCTACCTCCGTCATCAAACCGGAAAGATGAACCTTACAGGCGTTGCAAGTTGATCCCCTGCTTGCCTGCTATTTTGGTAGGTTGTCGCGGTTTCCCACCCGGCGCTGGACGGCACCCGGCTCGATGACTGTCACTCGCCAGGAAATGCTTAGTAAATTTTTGGTCACTTGGCTGTTTTGGACTCTCACTGGATCCCTCTTCATAGAGGCCGCGTGCTGGGCCTATCCATGTCGTTCCTTGCGCAGCAGGCAGCGAACCGCTCGCACAGTCTGGCTTCAGGCATGGTGACTGACGTATTGCAAGTGCAATTGCTTCGTGCATCTCCGCAAAGTGGTGTTCAAAAGGTCCCATTCGACTGGGCCTTCCAACCAAATTGCCGAGGAGCACGACATCAGACCTGGATCTCAACGTCGGGACTCGGCTATTATATTTTCACATCAGAAACTCACCTTGCACCTGTGGGTGTCCTAACGGCGTGCCCGTTGTCTCGGGTGCCTTCCCAAATGGCCGGCCCATCTGGCAAGCCTTTCTTTCTTGCACAAACATTATTTGGACGCTTCGCTTTCCAGGATCCGGCCCATTGCCTACTCTAGTCCATGATCAGTCCTGAGCTCCCATCATTGGTCTACCCTGGAGCAGGCCATGCCGAAAGAGAACTTTGTAGTCCACTTCTTTCCTTGTACTTGTACTTTCCTCTCTCCCATCCGCTCCTGTTTGGCATTTCTTTCCTCCTGACTATACCATGATGCCTGGGCCACCTCTCCATGACATTGCAGCCTCAGTGAGTCAACAGCGCCGAGAGCTATCTTTCACAGCATCAGCCTATCAGAGCCCCGGAACGCTCAACCCCTTTGCTGGTGCCTCGAGGCACTAAATCCACAGCTGTGTATAGATTACGGAACATAGACCGAGTAGTAACACTAGAACATGGCATTTGAGTCGCAAGTATTTTCGTGGAGCAGAATAATAATCGCGAGTTCGACAACCGATGGCCGAAGCGAAAATGAGAGTTGCAATCGCTGGAACGAACAATTTGGCCTTGCTGATGGCACACTTCGTGGTGTCCGAGACGAGTCATCAGCTAGTTGTGTTATCTCGACAGGTCTGTCTTTCCCCATCTTTCTTCCATTTGGAAATGCAAATGCATCTTTGATTCACTTCAAATGTCGACAGCGCACTGATCGTTATCAGGGACAGCCACATCTAGCAGGACAGGGTTATCAAGTTCTTGTTGTTGACTACGAAGATCAGCAGTCCTTGCGCCATGCGGTCATGGGAGTCGACACGATCATCTCGACTGTCACCGGCCCTCCAGGACTTCAACTGCTTCACGCCTCTGTGGCCCAGGGAGTGCGCCGCTTCGCCCCAGCTGATTTCGAGGGCCGTCCAAGCAAACGTTCTGACTCTGATCCACTGGACAGGGATAAAAAACTGTACGCCAAAGCATCATTTCGGCAGGTTACATGCCAATCTGGTGGAGATTATCTCACAATGTCAGAGTCCATTGCTGATTATGCACCACAGAATACACAGGTGGCTAGACTACTATCGCAGCGATACCTTCGAGCCAACTATCTTCTCGTGCGGAGTACTTTACGAAAGGTTCGGCCCAGGTGGACTTGAGAGTCAACGCCTGGGACTCAACACCAATCTCTCCAAAGAAGGCGATTATATTGTCGATGTCCGAACGATGCGAGCCTCAGCACCGCTATACGATGCAGATTATGAACATATTCACATATCCATGATATCTGCCCAAGATGCTGCCCGCCTGATAGTCCGTGCTATTGATCTTCCTCGCTGGCCACGAGAACTGTGCATGGTCGGCGATCGCATGACAGTCTGGAACTTATGTAAAACTGTCGAAAAGGTCCGAGGTTGGTATCTATGCGTTCCTGCGTCTACGAAAGCCGACTGACATACACACAGGCATTCCGTTAGTATCAACTACTTGGCATACTCCCGACACACTTCGAGATGAACTGCGTCTCGCCCTTGCCTACGATGACATACCTCGGCAAATGCGAGCATGTGATCACCTCGAGACCATACATGGAAGATACGACATACCTGCGCCAGGCAACCTGAGAGCCTTTCAAGAGACAAGTGACATTGAGCCCCTTTCTTTCGAAGATTGGCTAAGAGCGGTATGGGCTAATATTCCCATCATCCGCTCATGATGAGAAACAACGGCTAGCCTACGTATGGCATTCACGGATGATAACAACATGGATATGTGACGGCAGGCAAGGTATGGCATACAGTTGACCTGGTACGGTCACTGCCACGGCGTACGGATCGTTGGAGGGACACAGTTTCTCTTCCACCATCTCTTTGTTCGCTCATTCTCCTCGTCTCTTGCGCTTTGGCACGAATCCTTGATGGAAATTATCTCTAACGTCGTCTTGATCTCATTCACGCTCGGTCCTAGATCCCTTTCCATTTCCACTTCTTTCGCTTGTCAATGTCCATCTCCAAGCTGGCGATCCCGTTCCCGAAGTCTTTCGCGCGTTGTTGTCTCTAGTTGTTAGAACTATTTTATTTCTGCGCTGGCGCTCTTGTCTTATCAACTTTACTATGCTAGATTCACGTACAGTCATCTTCTTCAATTACAAAAATGGTCTTTGTTGAACAAGAGTTTCTGAGTATGAGGTAGAGATCGACATCGTGTTTCTCACCTCGAGTTTGTGAGGACTGAGTGTGTATTTCATCGTAAGCGATGACTGCCTAGGGTCACCATAGCATTTCCCATTAGTCCTCTCTGATTTCACCTCTCACACCTTACTCATGCGTTCCTCCCAACTCCGACCTCTTAACCATCAAAATCTCATCCCTCTCCACCCACCAACCCCACGCCTATAAAACCCCAACATCAAACCACCACCACTCCACAACGCCCCCTCTCTAACCCAGGACCCAGGACCCATCCCACTCCCTCACTATACCTACACCTATACTACTCACTTAACCCAACCCAAACAACCTCTAGACATCCAAGATCCGATGTAGTGTAGAGGTTTAGCATTATCCGCTTTCATCAAATTTCATGAAACCCATGTATATGGTGAAGGACCGGATCGACCCGGGTTCGAACCCCGGCATCGGAATTTGGTGGGTTTGTTTTTGGGTGTTTGGGGTTCTTTTTTGTCTGTGGCTGGGCTGGTCTGGTCTGGTCTTGGGTTGGTTGGGGGATTGAGGGGATGGGTGTTTGGAGTTTGGGGAATTGATAACGTAGGGATTGGTGGTTTGGGAGATGCGGACGTGTATGTAGCGAGGGGAAGGGATGTTGGGTCTGGTGGGGTGGACTTCTTGGGGGTTTGGAGTCAGGTGATATTCACGTGAATCGTTTTTGTGTTCGATTATGCCTGCAGTGGTTCGAGTGGATTCACTTCATGCATCAGAAGGCTACCATATCATCTGTGCCCATTCAAGTTTCTAGCGCCTGTTTCTTGTTCCGCGTTGTATATGGTCGGACTTATCGTTTGCAGATACTTACTCTGAGTCGTACATCGTAGACTGTTCATCTCAACACGAGTGATAGCTCTCGCGAGGTGTAAGAATGTGGCCATCTCGACTTTTCAATGTATCCCAAGTCTTTTCACAGTCTAAGACAACGAAACGGATTGCTTATTCTCGCTGCCAACAGCCATGCATCACACATTCTTTGTCATTTATTATAGTTCGTGAGGGTAATGTCTATATTGTAGACCCTCAAGCTTGTAGTTGTTGTCTGCTCCATCGAGAGGTTTTATGCGTTTCCTCTCTGAGACTCTTTCTGTCTGGGTTCGTGACGCTTTGGCCGCGGTGACTGTTGGGGGCTTTGTACGGTAAGAGTCCTGATCTAGGTATGTAGGCAATTCTGCACACTAAATGACAAAGAATGAGTGATGCATGGCTGCTTGTAGCGAGAACTAGCAATATGTTGTTTTCAAAACCTTGATAGATTTAAGTTGGTGAAGAGACGAGTTGCCTGACCATATTATTATATCAGGTCTGAATGATGTGTAAAGTCTGTATCTGCTGTAGCTAATGGCAGTGATTTCGCCGCGGAAGCTTCCGTATTAATTAGATGGAGGCTGATGCGGTCATCTTGGCATCTCGTGGGCTTTTGAATCGAAGATTAAAGCAAAGCTGACGAAGTTATGAAGATTGATGCAGTGGAATGGAGGTCGATGCAAGTCACGATATCAATGATTGACGACACAGCGGGGCTCGTCTCCATCTGGTCCTTGTTGAGCACAGCGATGTTATTGTGATGATAGGAATGTTGATGAAGAAAAATCGATGGTGGTAGAGATGATGAGAAGTGTGTAGGTATTTGTGAATTGGAAGCAGGTGGTGGATGCAGCTGGGGAAACCTCAAGATCTTAGGTAATCCATCCGTATCTTGGCAGGATTGCCGCGATTGGTCAGATACTTATGGGTCAATCTGATTTCCTTCACGCTCATCGCTGTTGATCGCGTCCATCAACAATCCATCAACACACCATTGATTTGCAATTGCGAGAGAATCACTGCGGTTTCGCAACTAGTTGACTGCGATATGAATGCGTTGTACCATCCCTGGAAAATCAGCGGGTCCTCGGCCGAGAATTGGTCGCCACACAAAGCCCCGAATGATAGGACCAGTCTGGAGTATTCCGTCGTGATGTCGTCGAAAACTCGTTGATCACCACGACGCACAAGGATACGCATGCTTCTCAAGGCTTCTATTTCTGTGGTTCGTTGATCAGATCCAATATACACTGCGCGTATCGGCGCAATGATGCCCGGTGGAGATGGTGCGTATCTCCGTTATCAGGTGTGAGATAATTATATCGTCTTGAGAAAATGGCAGCAAAGCATCTCGATATCTCTTGAAATCGTTGAAGATACACTCAACATGTCTCAGCCTGCCGTAGCGCCGACTGCGCCGGACGCTGAGAAGAAAGCCAACGTTCTTCGTGAGCAAGAGATCCAGGCAATGGATGATGCACCGATGGACACGGACGACAGAGTAAACATGGCGGCATACAGGCAATCAGTGCCCCTTTGGAGGCGAATCTGGCAGGATAGTTTTACCCAGATGATGTTGTTGAGCATGCAAGCTTTCTGCGGGCCAGCTATGTCGGATGCGATCGCGGGTAAGTAAGATACAAGAGAGGTTTATCTGACGTGCGGCTGATTCCAATTCTTCTTAGGACTTGGAGGGGGAGGACTGGCAACCCCTTTCACCTCGAATATCGCGTTAGTTGCACTCGCTCGAAGCTTGAGAAATACCAACTGACCCGCGCCATTGTTCATAGTACTTCGCTCTGTTATGCTGCTCTTGCCACCGGTATTTGACCCTTCAAGCAGTTTAATCGCTAGATACTAACTTGGCAACAAGTCTGCTTTTGCGGAGGACCGATTGTGAATAAGCTTGGAACAAAATGGGCTCTCGTCATTGGAGCAATGTCCTTCCCCATCGAGGGATCTGCTTATTATTGCAATAGCAAATTCGGAACTCAATGGGTGCGTAAAATGAAGACTGAACCTCTGTTCTTGTCATTCAGGTTCACTCATGAATTGGAGCGACTAATCACGGTCTTAGTATCTGATTTTGAGCGGGCTGTTCTCTGGCATTGGCACAGGTACCTGGTATGTAGCAGAAGCTGGAACGATCATGTCCCTGGCACCATCACAGTCTCGCGGCAAATACCTGGCATTTTGGATTGTATCTCGAAATCTTGGGCAACTGGTGGGGGGTGCTATCAAGTGAGTTTTCCTCACTACTTGAATTTGAGCCACGGTGTGCTGATGTCTCGTGAAGCTTGTCCAAAAACCATATCAAAGGTGTAAGCGGCGGAGTCACACCCAACACTTACATTGCGTTCATCATTATTGAGTGCCTGGCGTGAGTATACACCTTTCTTGGTTCGATGGGACAATGTTGACATTTATAGCCTGCCGTTCGCATTCCTTATTGCTCCCCTTCAGCACGTCGTTCGATCGGACGGTACTCGCATTCTCGTCTCGGATAAACTTAAGACCAAGCAGGAATTCAAATTGATCAAATCGACGATGAAGTCGAAGCTCATCCTGCTTTCTGCCTTCTGGGCTATTTGGTCTTTCTTCTATGGGTGAGCAACACACAATATTTGAATACGTTGTGCCATCGTGCTAATGCGGAAGTAGTGGTACATGGTCTACCTATCTTGGTACCTATTTTGTTGTACGAGCTCGTGCTTTGTCGTCCCTCATCTCGCCATTCTTCTGCATGTGAGTCAATAAAATGCAGACTGCAAACGCTTTTTCCTCCTAATAAATGCTGACCTTATTCAGCGTTGGCTGCTTCGGTCTGGGTTTCATACTTGATCTCAAACACGTGAGCCAGCGTCGTCGCGCACAGCTTGGGTTAGTGACAGTGGTAGTTCTCAACACTGCCGTGTACATTTGGAGCATCACAATGCAAGCAAAATTTCAATCCAAGGATCCAGGGAAGATTGACTGGGACGACGCCATCTACCCGAAAGCCTTTCTGCCCTATTTCTTCATCCAGACGACAGGGCCATTGTCCCAGTCTTATATGTACTGGCTACTGAGCTCGTTCGCAACAGATGCGCAGGGTATGTATCCATACGATGTGTGATTGATAGATCAGAGTTTTAATACGTGTTAGCCAATGTTCGCAATGGAGCCGCGTTCAGATGTCTCGAGGCTATAGGCCAAGCCATCTCATACGCCATGAACACGCGTATCACAACCACTCCTATGGTTGGCTTGTGGGTTTCCTTCTCTGCCGTAAATCAAAGCGCTGGCTGACCAAGATTCTAGCTGTGTCACATTTGGTCTGATGGTGCTTGCTGTGGTGCCGATGTTCTTCCTCGTTCAGACCACTCCAGATCGTATTCCGGCGGATCTGATCCTTGAGGAACAGAAAGCTCATGGCGATGAGAAGATTGACAAGACGGAAAGTGTGGCGCCCAAGTTCGATTGAGGTTGTCTAGCTGAATGGATGGTCGCATGGAGGTAATTGATAAGTGGCAGCGGATGGTCGTGCATGTGGGGGACTGTTTTACTGAAGTAGCTACAGCTTCGCTAATATCTAAACTCGTTTCTTCAACTGTTTCTCCATTGGACGAAGTTGGACAGGAGCACCTCGCCCGGCACTTCGTTCGAGGGATGTATTAACAGCTTGCAAGCTTGTTGCCAGCATCAAAATCTGGCAACATGACCTCCACCTATCACACGGGGCAGGAATGATGAGACTCATCATCGCTAGCCCAGTATAGCCATCAGCAACTCCAACCAATCCTGCGACTCCATACGCAATCACGCTTCACACACAAAGTCAGTGGCGATCATTTCTGTCTGGATCATAGTCGGCCATGAAGAACACGACTTTTGAGTATGTCATGGTACGAAATCGTTCATTGGTGTAGCACTGAGCTACATTTGCCACAAATGTGAGGGTGGGTTCATTGTGAGTGGGGAGAAGCCTCTGCTATATAGTAGCCCAGCTGAAGTAAGGTCGGTAGTAAGTTCCGAATCAGTCTTGGGGTCTTTTGCGATGCTCAGGTTAGCTCGAAGCGGGGAATAGTCGATTCATAAGGTTGAGTGACACGCTCAAATCTGAGGTCGGGATAGGCACGGTTCGAAATCCGAGCTACCCATAAAAGACACTTTCTCTGGACCTCTTGATACTAATCATCAAAACCTTCACTCACTCTACGCTCGTGTGGAGGTGCAGGGTTGTAAGATTAGCAGGTGTGTACTGCGCCTCTGCTTGTCTACTTATTATGGATGTTGCAGGAACGGGATTTCCATCCCATGAGGAGTTCTGATGCTGATGATCTTTACCGGCGTCGTCACGAGTGTTCCTTCATCATCACGACGCCTTACTGGTGGTGAATTATCTCTTGTTACGTCGATGTTAGAATGCAATTTATTGATAATCTGACGTTGGGTTGGTGATCGCTATGCGAGGAGCCTTTTCATGAGGATGAAATCGTCATATAACCTTGTTGAAGATCCATTTTCTCTGGTGAGCCGTGGTCAAGAAATACAAACGGCTGGGTTCGGCTGCCAAAAAATCCTTACGCTCTGACTGACAGACCAACCAGGTATCGTGGCCCATAGCACCCGCGTCCGCAGACCGTCGTTCCCGAAAAGACACTTGGACATCGGTATAAAATCATGTCCTTTGTTTGTTGGTCGTATGGTATCCACTCCAAATCAAATCCACATCCATGGTCCCGCGCTGTTTCATAGGACTGAGATGATGTGTGAGACGAGCTCTTTAGATGGACTTGAGCGAAAAGGTGGTCTGCTAGTCCGGAGTCTTCTATCATTTTGATATGGGAATGAAAGGTGATGCTAATTGGAAGCTTTGAAGAGGTTGACCACTATTGGTAAGTTCTTTCCATCAACACCACCGGCGCTGCTTGGTTGCTTGCCGAAATGCTCTACAAACGTTTATATCGGTTGTCGACGCTTCAACAGTGAACTTGAGCTTACCGAATCATATCGCAAACAAGAATCACCGCCATATTTTGAACGAGCATAGTGAGCCTAGTGGATCTACTACCACTTCAGGGCGTAGACTTTGTATTCGTTAATTAAATGGAATCCTGGCTATTAACCATGACGTGTAGAAAATTTGACAGGTATCCACCGTGAAGGGCATTGTATGAAACCATGACGACAGGTCAAAAAGCGTAGAACACCTGTGAAACAACCTGAATACAACGATCATGGCTTTCCAACAACATCCCAATTCCACACGTACATCGCTTGTCTCTCTCCCGATCTCGAAGAGTCTTGTTCCTCGGAGTAGTAAACTCGAAAAATCTAGCTTCAACCCGTATACAACATGCGAAATAACAGGTCGTAAGGTCACCAACCAAGTGTGACGTAGCCTAGCTCAAATTACCAGCTCCAGCTTACGGATCGGACAAGGTTATCTACGGAAGACTTCCAAGGTGGAAGAGACAGGTATAAATTGTGGGACTTCCTTCGTTGTTCGCAACTCAAAGAAACTGGAAAATTTGACACATGGTTCTGTCCCCCTTTCCAAAAACCTTGTCCCGTTTGTCCAAAATTGGCGCCAATGATCCCTTGCATTTATACATAATTCCTCTCAGACTCTACCAATTGAAGCAAAATGAGAAGGGATTTCCGTGGTGATGCAGAAACTCAGCAGGTTTTACGAGTTCCTCATCACTTGCACTTTCCTTGATCGCCATACCGGATTGGAGGAGGATTCAGGACTATTACGTGCGCGAAAAGAGGTCAGGAGCTATTCTAGCAGCATTATGGTTGTGAGAAGATATTGGTGATGATATTCATCAACTCCTGGTTAGATATCGTCGATGTTAGTATCTTTCTTGTCTCTTTTTCATTTCACGTGTGACATAGTTGATGCTTAGTTAAACATATCGTGAAGTCACTGATCCCCCGCCTGGGTCATCCGTAGCCGACGGCAGCGCCCCAGCATGTGGAATTCGTCGTGGTCGATCGTGAAGTTGTACTTCCATAACTCTTAGTGTATTTATACCTTATGCTTTCAACCAAGGCTTGGCTCCGAGTAGCAACCTTGGAATTCCGTCACCAGACCTCCTTCACTGATCTACTCGTACCTCACCAAAGTTAGGAGGGCAACCCCACGTTACACAACAAAATCCAACCAAACCCTGACTCACCTACAATCTCAATAAAAGCTTGCTCCCCCGGTAGTTTCAAGCGCAACATACTGCCAGACGAGGAAGTACGGATGCTCGCGTCGTACTCTTCTGAGCAATTCCATGATACAATGACTATACAACCAAACAATGACCATAGAACCGTGACAGACTGATTTCTTAATACCAGGTCCCAGAACAACTGTACGGCGTGGTTATGTGGTTGGATGAAGTGATGATGATGCTGGCACTCTTCACCTACTCACTCGATCATCACGCAACCGATCTTCATCCCCCAGAGATAAAAAAGAACCACCATAATCCCATTTCTCAACTCACATCTTCATCGTTTCGTGCTGGTCGGAAGGCCAAAGATTGCTCGCGGCGATCATGGATGTGAATTTCATATTATTGCGTGTGCCCATATGTTGTGCTCACGAAAAGCTAATTTAAATTCTCTGTCGGTATGACATTTGTCAGAATACCGTTTTTCAACTCAGCTGCTCACTCCAGATTCGTCGAAGGTTGTGTACAAATCCCAACCTGACCGCTCGTCCTAAGCATCAAAGACACAGAGCTACCGCTGGAAACAATGGCGCTGTTACTTCCATTCCTTGACGATCCGAGCCCGAAGTTGGAACGTAGAGGCGATGAATTGTGGACGGGAGCCGAAACTAGTATCGCCAGGCATGATTGCTTGAGGGCGATGATGATGATCATCACCATTTACTTTAATTTGTTTTCGATGCTCGGCGAGGATTCGAATAATAGATCGCTACGCCTTGGACAATCAATTTTTCTCCTTTCATTGCTGGGAGAGAATGATACTGGCAAGTAAGGCATCGCAGAATGCTCCTCAGACTGTTTGTTGGTTATGCGCCTATTTGTGACATGATTCTTTTATAGACTTAAAGAAGGTGTAGCTTGCACCACTTAGATGCCGTTCCGTCGGGTGTTTAATAGACTGCGCTTGATCACTTATGATATTAGTCACGGTCGGTGGGCGAGGTGAGCTGATATCTTTTGTCGGCGTTGATAATATCAGTTCAGGTGTTCAACTTCGTCTTTCTGCGTTAGTAAGCAGCAAGTCGATCGTACTCAACGGGGCCGCTGCGATGCAATATGTCACACTCCAATAAGGAGAGGAGAGGTCAAAAATTATTGCAATCCTTTTGACCTTGCAGAGTCTACTCGTAATTTCTGTCCTCAGGATTGATCTTTGCTTCCACGGTTCCATGCTTGGGTGCGCGCGATGTTTGAAGCATTCGCAACACACGAGGTCGCGATTGCCATGCACATTGCTTGCTAGACTCGAGCTCGATTTGCAAGGCTGGACGTTAAATAGGATCCCACTACTGCTGGCACCTCCCGCATGCTTTTCTGGGTTTCGACTCAGTCACTCTCGACGCGACAAAGTGCAATTTCGAGTATCTCTGACTGCAGTGGTCCGTTCTTAACATGTAGTTATGTGAAGTGTCCGATCCAACCAACAATTCTATTCCCTGGGAGCTCTTCCTAAATATGTACAGACCCCACTCCCATCTACAGCACCTCACGCAGCAGCAGTAGCATCCTCTTTCGTCTTCTGTGCCCTCAATTCATCCATCTTAGCCACTCTCTTCTTGAATTCCTCATATTGGCATTTCTCGTAGGTGTGTCGTTCGTTCTATAATCAAGCTTAGCAAGGCGTTCCATCCGGTCTCTTAGCCTGGTATGATATACCTCGCACTTCCATGGTAGGTAATATTCTGCTTGCCGACAACGGTTCAGAGGTATGAGGAGGTGTGCGCAGCTATCACGGTAGGCCATTGGGAGTCTTGCGGCGGACATTTGCTCGGAGGTGGCAGCTGCGGAGGTTGCTGTCAGCGGATGTGAGGCCTAGAAGGGCACATGTGTGTTCATACGACCTGTGGGAGTGTCGTGGCCATGACCGAGGCCGACGGCATCTTTGACTGTATCTACGATGGCCATTGTGTGTGATTTGGAGTGGTGATGGTCTATCGTCTACTGGTATTGCTCTACGGTACTCGGGTCAGTGTGGCTTGACTGAGGCGTCGGCGTACTTTCCCACAGTATATCACAGTACACTTGAGACCAGGGCGAACATGTCAGCATCAACACCCAACGTGACCGAATCTCGCCGGCGCGTTCCTCGACCTTTACGCGTGAGTTGAACATGATCACCGCGGTTGTACTCCGGAACCCACCACGCAATCGCAATCATGGCGCTGAACAATAAAATATACAGCGCATGCTATAGCAATGTGCCCGTCTACGAATACAATGTCGGACCGGGCGTGCACATAATGCGCAGACGAGCCGGTGAGTTTGCAGACGCAACTGTCCCCTCCATTGATGCGGGAAGCCGTAGACAAACACGATACGAACAGAGCCTAAGACAAAACAGATGACTGGATCAATGCGACACATATTCTCAAGGCCGCTTCGTATGACAAGCCTGCGCGAACGCGGATCCTCGAGCGCGAAGTGCAGAAGGGCGTGCATGAGAAGGTCCAAGGAGGGTACGGCAAATACCAAGGTGCGCTTTCGAATACCTCCTCTCCGTGAGGCAGAAGAGTACTAAGAAGCCAGGAACCTGGATTCCTCTCCCGGACGGTCGCGGTCTCGCCGAGCGCAATAACGTTCTAGAAAAACTCCTCCCAATTTTCGACTTCGTCCCAGGTGACCGCTCACCTCCTCCTGCACCCAAACATGCCACAGCTGCGACAAATCGCCCGCGGGTACCAAGGCAACCCGCTGCGGCTCGTCGCGTGGCCAACACTGGTAACGCCCCTCAACAAAGTGTCGCCAAAGCCAAGAAACTGAGAGCGCCAGCAGTGACTGCAAGTCAACCTACCACTGTCCCCGAACATGATTACGACGCCGCCAGCGTTGGCCAGTATAACGAGGATGCAACACCGGATAATATCACGGTTGTATCGGAGAGCCTGGTTGATGACGATTCATATATGCAGTATGGATCCTCCAAGAAGCGGAAACGTGCAGATCAGATGTCGCTGCAAGACCAGCAGCATCAGATCTGGGCAGATCAGCTTCTAGATTACTTCATGCTGTTGGAATCCGAGGAAAGCATGCCCAGTCCGCCTGAGCCTCCGCCAAGCGTCAATCTCGACCGGCCGATTGACGAAAAAGGACACTCGGCTATGCACTGGGCCGCAGCTATGGGCGATATTGCTGTTGTGAAATCACTGATTCAAAGTGGCGCACGAACTGATTGCCTCTCGAATAATCTGGAGACACCGCTTATGCGCGCCGTAATGTTCACGAACAATTATGACAAGCAGACTATGAAGCAGCTCGTTCGCATACTCGCTTCAACAGTTCATAAAACAGATTGGTTTGGTTCGACAGTCTTCCACCACATATCAGCTACCACGAGTAGTAAGAACAAATATCTAAGCGCCAGATATTACATGGATACCATCATCAATGTTCTCCAAGAAACATGGAGACCAGATAGGATAACAGACCTGCTGAATGCGCAAGATCAAAATGGCGACACGGCTGTCATGATTGCGGCAAAACATGGCGCCAGAAAATGTGTTCGCTCGTTGCTCGGACGGAACGTCTCGGTCGATGTGCCCAACGCTGCTGGCGAAACAGCTGACGATCTCATCCGTGATCTCAACACTCGGAGACGATTCCACAATGTGTCTCGCTCAGGCCGAGAAGCGTCATCATCACCCTTCGCACCAGACGGTCACGGTGGCGCGAACGGCGAGACCAATGCGATGATCGAAAAACTGATGAATGGCGTAGGCGTGCAAATCAAAGCGCCCCAGTACCGGTCCGCGACAGCAAACTCACTGATCACTAGAATCGCACCATCCTTCCAGGAGCGAGTCAAGAGCTTAGCATTGGCTTTCGAGACGGAGTTTGAAAGCAAATCTACGGAAGAGGCGGAAATTGTCAGGGTCATCGAGAAGAGAGGCGGCGAAGTCGAGTTGTTACGACGTCAAATTGCGGATCTTGAAGGCATAGAAGAAGAGACTGCCAACGGAAGTATACAAGACGATGAGAGAGAAGAGGAAGAACTTGCACAACTAGAACGGGAAGCTCAATCCCTACTTGAGTTGGAGCAAAGAGAGGAGCTTCGCCAAATGGTCGCAAAGAATGCTCAACTACCGCCACCGCAGTCGGCCAATGGAGCAGCCAACGGTAACCTGGGATTCGCGCAGAAACTGCAGGCGGCTCAGGCTGATCGACAGCGGCTGGTCAAGACGATTGTGTCGGCACTCGGTGCGGCCGGTTTGGGCGAGCGGCAAGAGGGATACAAGAGGTTGATTCATGGAGCCATTGGTGTCAAGGAAAGTGAGATTGAGAGCATGCTTGATGAAGTCCTGGGGACATTGGAAGATGAGGCGAAGGAGAGGGCTGTGGGTGGACATGCTTGAGCAAACTCACACCACTGTTTACCATGACTTTCTGCTTTTGCACGCATTCCCGCTTGGCGTTGGAGATGCTTGGACCAACGCATCTGGCTGGATATGAAGCGCTTTGGCTTTTTTATCATGGCTGGATTGTTTGCTCCCTCCTGGCGTTCATGGACAGCCCAGATCTTGGCCTTGGCTATCTGGCCTCAAGCAGGTTGTCTGATCCGTCGACATCGTCTGCATCTCTGATGATCATGAAGTTTCGCATTTGTCGAATTTTCGCATTTCGATGCTTGGTTATGAAGCACCGACACCGACATCCAACGGAATGTCATTTAAATGCGCGCTGAAATGAAGTGAAGCACGTTTCGCTTCCTTTGTAAAATTACCATAGTTAGTACGACGTCACGACCCCATGTCACGTTTTGGAGGCTGTAATTCTATTAAGCTGACTTTTCCTCACCACTGGCATCGTAATTCTTGATTCACTTGATGAGAATGATATGTGGAGTGGTTGTGTGGGTGTGGAGGTTATGGAGATCTTTGGGGTGATGAGCGGTGGGAGGTTTTGGGGTGGGAATGTGAAGGGTTGGATTCTGGGGGGTTTTTCGTGTGGTGGGTTTTGGGAGATGTGGGAGGGGCGGGGAAAGGGGTGGAGGGTGAGGATGATGATGGGTTGGTGGTGAGTGGAGGGTGAGGATGAATGGGAGGGTGAGGATGGATTGGAGGGTGAGGATGATGAATAGGATGATGGTGAGGATGGTGTTGACGACAGGTGTTGATGGATGGTGTTGACGCCAGATATTAGTAATGATTATATTGCAGCAGAATTGGCGATGGGCATAAGTATCATCATCACCTCACCTCCTAGAAAGACCGCACATTCTTCGATATCTCAAGGTCCCGCTGCTACTAATAACAAACCACCCAACATGAAAGGTAACGAAAGCTTCATCATGATGCTCTGTAAATGCGCGAACAACGAGCATCCTCATATATGAAGTGGGTGTACTGAATGTCTTGCTTCTCTCACCATTGCGAGGTGAATAGCTTTTATACCTTACTCACTCACCATCCCTCAGACTTGGTACTTGTCGTGAGGCACCGTCTATCCGCGCTTCTCAATGGGTTTCCTGGTTGGTTTGCGTGGGCTGAGTTCGGGTGTTTCTTTTCTGGATGTAGATGTAGATGCTGTCTATATAATGCGTTTATGGATTTATGTCTAGGAATCACAAGGTCTGCGGGACAGGACTCAATCTCCAGGCGCGCTGGGTCTCTAGTGTTGTGAGTTTGATTGAGATTGTGGAAAGGTTGATTGTGACAAGTATGATTGTGAAAAGGAAGGCCCTAGGCGCGTTTTCGTGCCCAAGCTGGGGGAGTTTGAGGTAGCTGATATGGTAGTGATGATGATGGTTTCAAGTCATGATGGCGTTGTTTGTTAGTGGTGATCGGCACTATTTTCTTGTTTGCTTGAATAATCTGTCTTTCGGTGGTTTGGCTGGGATGCTGTCGGACGTGAAGGGAAGAGTTATTGTTCACAGTGGCGCTGCGAAATAGAAGTCGTGGACGTAGCTGGTAGGAATTCGTTTCGATATGCGCTTTAAGGGACATTATGTCGCTCGGAGGGAGCCTGGAGGAAGGTATTCATTATCCCTGTGAAAGGAGCAAGTAGAGACAAGAAAACCTACATCCAGTTCGCTTGCCATCTAACAGACTTTCCACACCCACCCTTTCGACGCGTTCCAATTTTTTCCTCAGGTCACTAGCAAATAGAAATGGATATCAAGTCTCCTTGCTGTCACTAATGGCGTATTATTTGCAATTTTACCCAGATCTCAGAATCGTCCTCGTCGACAAAGGCAACCCTTGCACGGCGAGTATCACCGGTATAAAGTCTTCCGGCCGCTATAGGACTTCAAACCCCGCTCGGTCCATAGGGGGTTATACTCTGTGGAAGAAGGGAAACAAGACTCTCTCGAACTCATCCAACATTGATGCGTGTGCTACGTCTGCGAACGACTTACTGTTACTTTCGAACAAGACTGGGAGAGACTTTGACGGTTTGTTGGTTTGAGAGGAGCGTGGACGGGGGCTCTGGAGAAGGGAAGAGTTTGATGATAATGCATATATGGGGGAACGGTGGTGGCTAATTGGCCTGAAGCTTTTCGCTCTGGATTTCTTGTCTAAAACCTTTCCTCGCTGGTAGAGATGAGTTTATTTCATTTGTGATTGGATGTTCTTCCGCGTACTTTCCTCTTTGGCGGTGTTTGGGAAAAAGGAGGAGGATCACCTGGTATCGGTCTGTCACCTTTTTCGTTCGGCATTGTGCTGAGCACTAGAAGATGGGCTTCTGTACCTTCGAAGATGGTTGGTCAAAATATCACCCTGATTCGACTTACTCGACTTCCTGTTCTGGCTATTTCCGTTCGGCGCAAAATTGCTACTACCATGCCAGTAGATGGAAAATATGGTGTTCACATATCCTGTTCGCAGATGAAAGAGAGATGGAGAAGACCAGACTGCAAAGCTCATCTCAGTGATGTGCCTGTCTCAGCGCGGTACAAATCTCAATGTGTAAACCAAGTCGTGCGGGGGTTCTATCGTCCTGAAGAGAGTCCATCGTGGCTAGGCAAGGGAAATATCTGGGGAGATGATGATGATGGACATGATGTTAGTGACGCAGCAAGTGAGAAATCAGTCGTGATGTTTACTATCGCTCTTTGTCATCGGGGCATCCTTCTCGCCACAGGCAGACTCTACACAAGCACAAAAGCCTAAAGAGGTTAGCTGAGTGATCTACAGTCTCAATAATCATGATGAACATCTGATCATGATGTTCCTACTTTCGATCTAAAGCGATGGTCACATGGCCGAAGCCGAGGAAGCCTGCGACGATGAAGTACTCGCAGAGCACGAAATGCACATCAGCTCGGATAGCGAGAATGGTGGGAATGATCACCCATTCTGTCACTCTCTGCCGGCCTCGTATGTACTTCGCGGGCTTCATGCTGAATAGAGCAATCTACGCGAACAAGCACTTTGCAACAACCTCACCTGTTCGACCGAATTTTTATGTGACAAAGGCGGCTCTATCACATACCATCCTTGTGATCTCGATCAGTTTTGCGCTCGGAGTGGAAGGAGGGAAGGTACTTTGGTACTTTTCCGCTTAACCTTGTGTGTGCCTGTGAGGCTCGCAGGGCTTGGAAGCTCGGTTGTTCGCAGGAAGAAGATCGATTCGTTCCCGTGCTATGTCCATGGACCATTTGGTGTGGCTATAGCAATGGTGGTAGGTTGTTTCTCCAATTTGGCGAGTAGGATCATTGCAACGATCCGAATCGTTCCGGACTCTCGGGAATGTCTGGAATTCACAAGCTCTTTCCCGATTCAAGTTTTCGTTAGCGAAAGACGTTAATGAAAACACCTCTACTTTGTCAAAACTAACCTATACGTTTTCAAAAGACACCGCCCTACTAAATAAGCGGAAGAGACAAGAAAGGGTGGGGAGGCAAATCTGTGACGGCGGGAATAAGGAACATGACTCTTGGCGATGGCCATCACATTTGAGCAGCCTGCCAAGAATGATTGCTTTTTGCTGTACATGCCTAAACAAAAGCAGCCAAGCGAAGATTGAGTGATTTCTGAGAGGACACATGATCGCACGTCACACACTTAGATCGGTGCGCGAGAAAATGTCACCCAAGCATGGGCATCTCCATTCAGCAGAGTGTTGCCTATGCTCAGAATTGTACGAGGTTTTAGAATTTCTTCTTGCAGCTCTCGTGTTTTCGCGCCAGGCTTGTGCAAATTTCTAGGTCTCCATAGAAAGCGGTGCTTTCGAGGACACTCCTGTCTCAGTAAATGGATCCAGCAAAAGGTGCGTGCTGTAGTAGCCAGCAGAAAGAACATTGGTACGTTGATCCGCCGTAGTGAAGCCGTGCCCAGGTCAAGGTGAGAACAGGCTAAAGGAGCCAGTCGGAGTCTACGCGGTACGTGTAAGCTGTATACACTTTATTGCTGTGGAGTGATCTTCGTACAACTCATGTTCTTTCTGCTGGCTACGATAGCATGTCTTGGATTATATGCTGATCATACCCGGACAATGAAACCGTGCGATGTGATTAGTAGATGACCGTGGGAGACCAACCTGGCAATTACGCCATATTTGCATGGCAGCATCGACTGTGGTACGAGCAAGATACAACATACTCGTACCGCATTACCTGTTGTCTGGATGCTGGGTCAAGTCGATCCCGAAACCTAGCGATGGTACCAACACCAGACAGATCGACGCAGGCCGCGACCTCCTTCGCGATGTGGTAGCAACAAGGGTAAAGAGTGACCAGAAAGTCAAGCACTTACCATGAAACGCGGCTGTACTATGGTCGCCGGCCAAAAGAAGGTTTGATGGGTGGGGCTCCGTCACAACCCCGCCTTTTCTCTCACCAGCGTAGGGCGACTGTCAACATTTTAGTCTTTTTCAAAAGAGTTTAATAGAAAGAAGGATAGAATGCTTTTCGACCGTTTAAGCAATATCTCCGTTGGATAAAGGGGTACGTAGGCAGAACCTGACGCAATGACCAAGTGAGAGATCAAAATCAGTCTTCTTTTGGCCAGCTATTATATTACTAGAAAGCTACGGATACCCAGCAATTCCTGCGAGTAGTAGCAGATGCTACCGTGTCACCACGACAACCGAAAGTGGACGGAAGGCGACCTGACCAATACTGAGGCGAGAAAAAATCCAGCTATGAGTGTGGGTGTTGACGAGACAGGCGATTCGCAGTTGTTTTCATGTGGTATGCTTGTTCTCATGGGGATACCATGTACTTGATGAGGGAAGATACTGGTATCTCGAAAGAGCCTGGTCCTATGGTACGTCGTAGTCCGGAGAAATCGAGCAGAAGATCTGCAGTTGAACTAGGGTGCTTACCGACCTGACGGAAATAGACTAGTCATGCACGGCGCCGCCGATGCACATGTTAGAGATGACAGGCAAGACGTTGGCCAACGTGCAGTACCTAGTCTTGTTGATACATGCAGCGATACGAAAAAGAAGCTTCCAAGGTTGTTCTAGACATTGAGTAGCCTGTCGATGTTTGGATCAAAGCGCAGCAATGCAGCGATGCAGCGATGCAGAATCTTGTAAAGCCAGCTTGTGGTGCGATTATGATC